>OU696481.1:15527500-16777500 GCA_916048165.1 Spilarctia lutea
TTAAAACTTACCACGATGGCGATACGTACGATCGTCAATCATCAGCAATGAAGAAACTTAGATTCTATTTCTTTTTTTGTTTTCCCGTGGGGCATTTCCCATTTACGCACTTCGCTTCGCCTCTCTTTGACCGTCATGACCTCGCTCTCGAAACAAACGAGGCGATGGCGGCCCAGCTACTTTCCCTTAGTCGCTTCTTACGACACCCACAGGAGGAGATAGGGTGGAGCTATTCTATGCCGGCTCCACACGGCGTGTCCTTGTAGCCTTGCTCGTCTATGTGCCTAATGCCTAAAGTTTAATCCACCACTGTAGGTACTTACCTACTTAACTGATTAATGTAATACTTTTTTTTTTACGTGTGGGAACCCCTTTGGGCCGTTACAGCGGCGGCAGGGCGGTGTGTCGGAATCGAACCGACTAAAACCACACAGTGTGCCAACTCTGCGCCTGAGAAGGGAGGGTCCGGAAACTGCTGATATTAACACGACCGGACCCCTCCCAGCGCCTGCCCGCACTGAAGCAGGCACCGTCTGCTGTTAAAATCTCAATTTAGGCGACGCACGGCACACACGTACGTCGCCTCCTCGCGGTTGGCCTGTATTGCGTATGGAGGGGAAAACCCGTCCCGTCCATCCGCGGCCACACTCAGAGCGGCATTAGGCGCTGGTATGCGCGCCTCCGCCGCCCGGTTCGCCTGCGGTGGATCGGGTCCGAGTGAACGTCGTCCTCTCGGGCCTTCTCCGCCGCCTCCTTCTGCGAAATTACGTCTTCGCAGAAGGTTGCGACCATGGAGCTCGTGATGGCCGGTAGCGAGAGATCTCTCCCAAGCGGGGCAGATCGCCAGCGTATGCTGGGCCGAGTCCTCACTGCAGTCGCAGTCCGGCTGGAGCGCCTCCACGGTGGCAAAGCCAGCACGCGGAGCGTCCAGCCGGGAAGACCAACGAGCCATCGTGGCTCGGCGAGCGGCTTCACGCCATTCGCGTACCTCCTCGGGCGGAGGACGTTACCCGTTCTCCGCCCGGTATTCAGCCGCTCGCCGATAAACTTCGGCGAGCACTTCCGCCTCCAAATCCCACGGGGGTGTTCCTGCCAAGGTGCACGCCGCCTCCGTCGACACGGTGCGGTATCCGCGTATGGCTCTGACCGCCAATATCCTCTGAGGACGCCAAAGGCGTGCCTTATTCTGGGCGGTCAGAGCCGCCACGATTAATGTGATACTGTGTCAATCAAAGTGTACTGCTATTTATAATTTGGTTGATTGATTTACAATTCGGGTACTCCTTCTCTTTTGCGTGGAACAGAACATTATTTACCCTTTTCACGACAAAGCTTATTCATGACTCAAAGTAAAATGTCTAACATTTTACTTTGAGTCATGTGCGTTTCACCTACCAGGAAGAATATAGAAAAGTCTTCTTAATACAATGATAACTAGAAACAAATAACTTTTTTCAGCACACTGTTTGCCAATGGCAAATATATAGTTGCCGGTACCAACAACACTAGAAACGGTAGTGGTGTGAGGCGCTATGTAAAAAGGTTGGTTATCCACCCGCTCTTCACCGTTGGACCCTATTGGTTGGATGCTGATGAATTCAACCTTAAACAGGTACGTTTAACCTAATATATAAAAACCAAAATTATTTCATTTATGCACAGTTTCCTTTATTTTTATAGTGTTTATGTAATTTCGTAAAGTAAATAATAAAATTAAAGCCATTACTATAAATAAAAACACAAGATAAGTTGCGACAACTTTATTATAAAGCACTTAAGTAGGTACCTAGTCATAATTTAAACTAAATAATTGCAGGTTGCTGCGCGATGGGACTTCCTCTTAGCTGAACTGCGAGAACCCTTGCCATTGGATGGCAAAACCATGGTGGCAGCTAAGTTGGACGATGAACCAGTTCTTCAAGTCGGTCTAAATGTTGGTTATGCAGGATACGGCACCGATCATTTTGGCGTAAGTCGAAAAAGAAAAATAGTTTTAAATACCATAAGCATAATATATATTAAAAATAATTCAAAGAAGAAACAAATTCTAAGAGGATGGTTGATGTGGAAGAAACAGAATATCTTCTTTTGCTCCAATGCTTAGGAAATATTTGCGAACTTGGCTTAATGACGTCATACAAACTAGAGAGTTAATATTTCACTGAACAGAAAAACAATAAACAAGAATGAGATTACGAAAGCAAGAATAATACACGTACGTCGGCGCTTGCGTTGGCAACGGTACTATAATACTCGTAGATAGGCGAAGGCGCGGGGCGATGCGTAGGGAAGCGAGAGGTGAAGCGCATTCCAAGTGTTATTTAGGCACGGGCCATTTGCTACTGAAATAATTGCCGTTTTCAGCATCCCTACGGCCTGTATTTACTATAAAAAGAGTATTTGTTCTTTTTTTGACCTCTAAAACTTATTAAAAATTATAATATTGAAAATAATTAATAAATAAAAATGCCATTACGTTTTTGATAACCTATCTAGTTATAGTCCACGGGCCTACGTACAAGGGATTTCAGTGATTAATAACAGGCTGAAAGTTTATACACAGCTTCGTTTTGACGAGACACCCAACTTTTATCATTGGACCAAATTCTGATAGTGGAAGGAAAAAGCGGGATAGGGAGCGAAACACGTCGATTTGATGAGTGTCCCAATTTAAATAATAACAGTTTCTAAAAATCAATACTTCGAGAAAATACGATGGAAAACTGAAAAAAACTAGTGGCATACAAATTGAATGGTACCTTCCGAGTGACCCCCAGCTCTAACATGTCAGAATGGTGACTTGAAAAATTTTATTCATTTTCATTAATAACAAACTGATTTTTGTTTTGGGGCTTGCAAAATATATATTTTTCATAAAAAATGCATCGGCATACAAATTTGATGTTAATTTTTTTGAGACCTACACTCGAAAGTTGTCAAGATTATGTTAGCATTTTTAGTATGCCGATGCATTTTTTATGAAAAATATATATTTTGCAAGCCCCAAAACAAAAATCAGTTTGTAATTAATGAAAATGAATAAAAAATTTCAAGTCACCATTTTGACATGTTAGAGCTGGAGGTCACTCGGAAGGTACCATTCACTTTGTATGCCACAAGTTTTTCTCAGTTTTCCATCGTATTTTCTCGAAGTATTGATTTTTAGATACTGTTATTATTTAAATTGGGACACTCATCAAATCGACGTGTTTCGCTCCCTATCCCGCTTTTTCCTTCCACTATCAGAATTTGGTCCAATGATAAAAGTTGGGTGTCTGCTAATAGTAAAGTCTGGTAATGTTACATACTTATTATTACTTTCTAGATTTTGTATAGAACGCATTATATTATAAGCTATCCGGGTTCCTCGAATCTTCGAGGAACATCGAGCTAGATGCTGAAGGGCGCTCTTCGAATCTGAGAAAATAACATACTTGCCGCCATTAAATGATTCAATATATGCTAAGGCTTCACTTATTGCAATAAGTTCAGCATACATTATGTTCATATTACAGCTTACATTGAGTTTCATAAAAGTGTTGGTTTGTGGATCGAAAAACGCCGATCCAACTCTACTACCTTCCTTCGACCCGTCAGTGAAAATTTTATAACATGTGTCATAATGCTGATTAATGTATTGACTACAAACTTCTCTTAGTTTAGTCGATGTGTAAAATCGTTTTGCAGTATGAACATTTTCTATATTGTCGTTTATATTTTTTGAAAGATCCACATAGCTGACCCAAGTGTTCCAAGAAAACATATCTAATTGTGGACTAAAATGTACCGGTAAAAATTTAAGATACTCATGTATGGAAACCAATAGAGGTATTTTTCTCTGCCTCCAATACGTATTATCTTTAAAATTTTGTAACTCCTCTATAGTAGTGCTCTTAATAAATCCTCCTATTAATCTCAAAATTATATTTTATAATTTATCTAGCTTGTAGAGCTGATTTTGACTTGCATTATCATAAAGCATACTGCCATAATCAAATCTACTCCTAATCAGGGAGATATATAATCGTCTCATCTGGATAATATGTACACCCCATTTCAATCCACTAAGTACTTTAAAAATGTTAACAAACTTAATCACTTTATCAGCTGTTTCGTTTATGTGTTTAGACCAATTTAAAGAACGATCTAGCCATAACCCTAAATACTAAACATTGTCCACAATCGGCAACGATCTATTCCTAACTTTGAGATCGAGTACTTCCTTCTTATAGCCTCTTTTAAAAATACAGATTTTACTTTTTCTTTCCGATATTTCGAGACCTATATTTGCAAGTAACTTACTAAGTAAATCCAGTGCCTGTTGTAAATTTTGCTCCATATGTGATACACTGCTGCCGGTTATGTACAACACAAAGTCATCAGCATATTGTGAAACACTGACATTAATAATTTCTTTGCAAATAGCTAAGGTAGCAATATTAAATAATAGAGGAGACAGTGGGTCACCTTGTGCTAGTCCTCGTCCCGTCATTCGAGACACGGAGTAATTGAATGAAGTAATATTAAGATTTCTTTCCTTAAGATAATTCCAAATATATGTACACATTCTATGTCCTACACCTAGACGGTCCATTATATGCAACAAACTTACTATATCTATATTATTATATGCATCATTTATGTCTATAAAACAGCCTATAGTTGTAAGATTCCCAGAGAACCCAATTTGTATCGATAAAACTAAATCTGTTAAATTAGCTATTGTAGAACGACACTTTCGGAAGCCAGTAGTTACCATCGACATATGTTGATATTTCTCGATGAACCACTCTAATCTACCTATTCATTAGAATGGTATGGAATATTTTACAAACACAAGAAATCATTGATATTGGTCTCAATGACGACATACAATTCGGATCGCGGTCCGGTTTCGGGATTGGCACAATAATTACCTCCCTCCACTGTTTAGGTACTATCGACCAAATTGAAAGGTGACCCACTTTGACAATTATTCCTTTCTAATCATAAATGTAGTTAGGTTTTCTTCGCTATTTGCACATAGTACGTTTTAGATATAAACATAAATGCGTCATTACGGGTTAAATGTCAATGCAATTTAAACCTTTGTCACCACTGAACAAGATATATTTTTGATACAGCAGTCTTATTTGAATTTCAAATAATATAATCGTTTATAATCCAAACTCTTTTCATTGCGAAGAAAAAGTATTATAATTTGTAAAATGAAATGACATTATGTGTAAGATGTCAAGTAGTAGTCAATCTGAAAATATTAAAATAAAAATCTAAGAATATATTTATATCTATAAACGAATCGTATAATGGCGAATTTGGTAGAACAAAGAGCTCGGATTGTAGTGCTCAGTGAGCAAGGTTGCGGCGTTAGAGAAATATCACGTGAGTTAAATATAAGTCGTAACACGGTCAGAACCTGGATCAGACGGCACGCTGAAGAGGGTATCCTTGAAGACCGACGACGACATAATCATGGGGTTCGTCGAATCACAAACCAACAGAGAACGGAAATGCAACACCATTACGAAAATCCCAGATCCACGTAGTGCCTTTTACTCGTACCCGCTATTTTGCAGCACGTTACGACGTTTGTCTAGAAACAATTAGAAATAATTTGCACCGCACTGGGCTGCATTACAGACATCATGCTAAGAAAGTTCATTTAACGGATGCACACAGAACTGTGAGATTGAATTTTGCACGTAATTATTTAGATTTCGACTGGACAAACACCATCTTTACAGACGAAAAATCATTTCGCTCTTCTCAACATGGTCGCTTAACTTTGTGGCGTTACGATAACACGCGATACACAGAAGACCACGTAGTGCCTAACCAATCATCTGGCCGTATTTCAGCTAACATGTGGGCATGGATGGATGCTGGAAACATAGGCGAATTTGTTCCTATTTCTCCTCGTCATAACGCTATCAACTATGTCGATTTATTGGAAGAATCAATGTTACCGACTTTGCGAACAGTTTACCCCCGTGAAGATGTGCCAGTATTCTCCTATGTTCATGATATCTGTCGAGTGCATACTGCCAGAATTGTCTCAAATTGGTTTACGGAGCATGAAGATGAATTTACTCTCATTCCATGGCCGTCTAGGTCACCAGATCTTAACCCAATAGAAAATTTATGGGGTTTGATGGTTCAAATGTGGGATAACAGGAACGAGAGAACTAAAGAAGCAATCGAGCTGCATTGTAACGAAATCTGGGATTTCATGAGGGGAAGTGACATTTGCAGTCGTCTAATCGGGTCTATACGTAATCGGTTATTAGACGTTATTGAAAACCATGGCGCTTACACTCGGTTTTAGGTTTAACCAGTAATCCTACAGACCCAAACAATTGGAACCATTATAACCCAAAAATTAACTATTGAGAAGTTTCTTTTTTATTCGCTTTACGAAGTGAATGCCATTATTTTTAATTTAATAATATGAAATAAACAAAGATCTCTAATTTTACTGTTTTATTTTACTAATATGTATGACTAGCTGTCTCGACAGACTTCGTTCTGTTAAATAATACTTATCTATTTTTGTTCTACAGTACCCTATGCTACCTTTACGGTACCTCTACCCTCCTACCTCAAGTCTACCCATTATCTACACTATCTACACTAATATTATAAAGAGGAAAGATTTGTATTTTTGTATGTAACGAATAAACTCAAAAAGTACTGGACCGATTTTATTTTTACCGACCGATTAAATAGGGTTCTGTAAGATATTTGCGTTTTTCGTTTATATAATAGGAGCGGAGCACCAATGAAGAATGTTTAAAAAACGGGGGATTTTTTTTACGGTACGGGCAATAGAAGACGCAAACGAGGTTGCGGGGGTCAGCTAGTTCGAAATAAAGTCAATCCTATGTCTCAAACAAATATACAATTAAATCTTTCCTAATATACCTATAGATAAGGACGTTCACTGGCTAACAAACTTTTTCGTGCAATACTTATCATAGTATACGTCTATGTCTATGTCATGGCTTTGTCAGTGTCTAGTAGAATGATAATGGTTCGTCACTTATGAAATGTATGTTCAAGCTAATTTCAACCTAATGGTATAGAATAATTGTAGGAAAATGACTCTAAGGGGGGTCATGAATCAATTTGGTCCACTGTACGAAACCATTATAAGGAAATTATTAAATAATGTTACTAATACCTGTTTTGCATTATCGGGTAACTGTTTTATCATGCAATATGAAATATTATCATGGCCAGGCGAGGTATCTTTACTTCGAATAGCTCTGTCCATTTCTTGATAGGAAATTTCTACTTCTAATTCTGGGTTATCACGTGAAAAATACAACTCATCATTCCTCACGAAATCTGGTGTTAAATTATGTAGGAGCTGCTTGGCTTTTACCTGATCGATGTACGCTCCGCGAGGCTTGCACCCCTTCAGCCACCTCATTTTTCTCCAGACCTCACTCGAGGAACATTTTCCGTCTAAAGAAGAACAGAACGACTGCCACGAGGCTCTTTTAGCGTTGCGTATGGACTTCTGTGCTATATGTATTTTATCTTTTAATATATCTAAGTTTTCGGGGATGGGATTACGTCGAAATCTCGCTAACGCCAGGCGACGTTCAGCGACACACTTCGACAATTCTGCACTCCAATAAGGTTTAGGAGTAAATGTTGTATTAGGGTTATTACTTATTTTTATATACGGAATGTGTAAATCAGCAGATAAATTAATAGACTGGACAAAATAATCATAACATTTTTGCAAATTATTCGAAAAAGTAAAATATTTAAAGTGATCAGATTAAAACATCCGATAAGCTTCCCAATCAGCTTTCTTATAATTTCTACGACTAACAATGTTCTGGCTTACCCCTGTATCAGAGGAGATCCTTATGATTCGGTGATCACTAAGTACCTAGTGTTTCATTTAACGGATCCCAATCGAACTTCAATGCTATGTCAGAGGATACCAATGACACATCTGGGGCTGAATGTTGTAGAGTGCCATTAACGAGCTTCATTCGCGTCGGACTGCCATTATTTAATATAATGAGATGATGTTCTAGTAATGCATCAAAGATCTGTGTACCTCTACTGTTAGTTTTCGATGACCAATTCCTATGATGACCGTTTAAATCCCCTAGCACCATAGTGTTATTGCTACATTTGGAAAAGACTTCATCCCAGTCGTTTTGAGTAGTGTGTGCTGACGGGGGACAGTAAATTGAGTATATATAGTTTATATTTTGACAGTAAAAAATTTTGATGGATACGATTTCTATCTGGGCATTTGTTATTTGTATAGTATGTAGCTGTGATTTAATGGAGGAATGTGTAATAATAGCTACGCCACCGTAACCATCTATTCTATCCGTACGGTATACGTTTTACCCACTTATGCGTAGGAAGCTATCCGGCACTAACCATGTTTCACTTAGGGCAGCGATGTGAAACTTTTCTTGAACTAACAAACTCTCAAATGCGGTTAATTTGGGGCGTAAACTTTGTGCATTCCATTGGATAATATTAAGTTTACGTGTTAATTTTGTTTTATACATTAATTAAATCTAGAATATTTTTTAATATTGGCCAGTCTGCAATGTTTTCAACTACCACTAAAATTAACCACTGAACACAACATTTAACAATACTATGGAGCTTAGATTGAAACGAGACATTTTTTAAAAATACAATTTCCTTAAGTCTTAAAAGTAATTCATCAAAATTAACTTCCCTGCTTTTTTTATCTGACGAGGCTGTCTTAGGAGGAACACAGGTATCGACTTCCTCCAAAATAGGTTCTGGCGATGAAAGATTTGCTGGTGTATTTGCCCTGTAGATCTTCTTTTTATTAACGTGATGGAACTGTCTAGTCGTTTGTTTTTCATGTATCAAGGCTTGTGTTTTGGCTATGTTAGCGTATGTGGGCGTATTACAGTAATTAGCTTCACTGACAGGTGTGAATATGTTTTTGTCGGCGGTGTTTTTTATATCAACGTACGTAGATACACTAGGGGGTACGTAAATTGTAAGAGCTTTTCGGTATGTACAGTTAAATTGACCAATTAAGTCTCTGATCTTTTTCTCTTTAACATACACCGGACACGACCTGAATAATGCCATATGATTTCCACCACAATTAACACACTTGAAATTTATATTGTCGCAGTTAGGGTGATTATCTCCACATTTTGGACACACGCACACCAAAACGCCAACATTTACTACATCGAGTCACTGGAAATATGTAGGGTTCGACTCGTAGCCGTAGTTCATCTACTACGATATATGAGGGAACATATGAACCCTTAAAGCACAAAAGAACCGCTTCACTGTGAATCCACGATTCTTCGCCTGCCGAGGCGTCTCTGTTTCGCCTTTTAAGACGTTTCGCTGACAGTAAGTACACACCTTCTGGGCAAGAAATACTCTCAAATATTGTTTCATCAGGTATATCAATATCAACATTTTTTATTACTCCGTAAGTGGTATTCAAAACCATAGCCCGGTTAATCCTCCACCCTTTTTGAAGGAAGGTTTCGGAAGATTCTAAATTCTTAACAATAGTTTCATCTCTTAACTCTAGTCGTATTTTGTAAGAATTTATATGTTTTATTTTTACTATATCTGTGATACCCTCTTCCTTGAACAATCTCGCCAAAGCGAATTGCTTAGGTAACATTTCTTTACATGAAATATATATTTCGATCGTATCTCTTGTCTTTTTCTCCTTTTTTTGTACTATTGACCAGTCTTCTTCCATATCCGCTTCCTCTCTTGCTCTTTTTTCACACTTTCTTTCTTTACTTATCACGAGACCTTCGTTATTTTGATCCGTATAATCTTCTAACATATCCTGCTCGCTTACTAGATCCGTCTCTGATAACATATTTGTGTAAACATACTTATTTTTATTGTCATCTCCATCATTCTCCATTATGCGAGCAATAATGAAGATAAATAACTACTCACACATCGTTTGTAACGCAATACAAGACAAATAAATTATTAAAATTTTATAACACCAAAAAAATACACCCGTTCGAAATGACGTTTCCCGCGCTTTTTTTTAGAGATAGGTTATAAAAAACGTTCGTTAACGTTCTGCTATTACATATTACGGTATTTACGGCATTCCCTATTGGCATTTGAACAAATAGTGATATGCAAAGAGAATATTTCACATACCAACTTATACATGTGTATAAGGTATTTGAAATTATCTTTTTTATACGTAAATAGAACTAGCTATGGTTATAGTGTTGTACAATCATGATGACGTATTTTGTGACAGTTATGTGTGTATCCATATCAGTAATCTATACAAAAAATATAAAGAATTTAATTAGTGTGGCCTAAGCTTTCACTTACTCCCTTACTTTACTATTACTTACCCAGTTACTATTATGAAACATGTTTGGATCGATCTAGCTAATATGAGCAGGTCAGACATAGTCATCGCTCTCAGACTTAGATCTGATCCACTAAACAGCTTTGCATATTTAATTGGTAAGGTTGGTTCTCCCAACTGCTCAATTTGTAACAAAGTTGAAGATGTATATCATATTTTGATGGAATGCATCCGAAACGAAGCTGAAAGAAAACAATTATTTCGTAAACCTAATTTTAATGTGGGTGAATGTAATAGCATTCTCGCTCTTCCCTGCACGGAGAAAGCGAGAACACTGTATGATATAGCTAAAATGTGTATGTTAAATAGTTCATAAGTTGTATTTTTATGAGGGCGACATAATCACTTCGTGACTAAGCCCTCATTAAACAAATAAAGAAAAAAAAAAAAAAAAAAAAAAACCCAGTTGCTTTTGCAACTTTTAGTATGGTTGATTACTCAAATATTGTTATCACATTTATATTAGGTATGGTATATTTACATTTATTAGGCTTTGATGCCTAATAAGTAGTAGTTCTAAATTCGACACTAAGTCGCGTTAATATATTTAGTTAGAGACCTTTTACCAGCCTATTTTTGTTATCCACAGGGCACAATGCGCAGTGATATGCACGGAATGGAATTATCTGTGCAGTCTAACGAGGTTTGCAAAACGCTAGAACAATACAACCAACAAGACATGTTGTGCGTAAAGGGACGTCCTCCGCGATACGACACCGGTTGTAACGTGAGTACAATTTTTCCTCTGTCTAAATAACTGCACCACAAGAACTTCTAAAACAAGATATTTAAAATGTCAATCAAATATACCTTGATAGGTTGATATTTAAACTGATATATTATCTCACATGACAGCAGATTGAAAGAAAACATACAATAAATGTTACACGAGTTTACCTCAAAACCTACCTAAGAGAAAAGCAGATCTAAATTGGTTAAGCCGCTTTTGAGATTAGCGCACTCAAACACACACAAGCAGACAAAAAATCTAAAAACTGTTATTTTGAGTTCCGTTACTTTAAGGTCCTTCCATTAGTTTTTAATGTACAGATATCGACCTATGGACACATGTTAGAATGGGCTAAATAATGATGATAGTGATAAATACATTCTTGAAATTAAACTCACTTGTACTTTTATTCCACTATTTTATTATATCACCAATTGAAAGAGGCCGCTTATGCTCGCGAGGGATACCGTCTGCTAACCTCCAAACTTTATTTTGAAGATGGCACCCCATGATGATGATTTAACTAACTTAACGTAACCGATTTAGCCCTATGACATTGTCAAACTTTATAAGATGAAGGGTCAATTCATACTAAAGCAGAGTTGAAGCGCATCGAAACGTCAAGTTTCTCATAAGTAAAGCGAAGTTTCACGAATGCACACGGACGTATTGTAAAGAATTTGCGAGCAAAAGGGTTTACATTTATAGTGAAGGTTAACAGTTGCCGGTTAGTTGACTATCGTAGTTAAAACGCATTACGTTTTACATTTTTATCACCATAATTTTATGTTGTAGAGATAAGGATAAATAATCTATGTTAAGTTTCAGATTGACGCTTCGATGTGCTTTGACTTTGCTTTAATATGAATCGACCTTAAGGGTAAAACATATCGAGGGAGGCATAGAGTATCCGTACAAAGAAAGCTGAAACCTCCTTGACTATTTACATGTCATATTTCAATCAGTTTACAAAAAATCCTAACCATTCCCATAAACCATCCTTTTATTATTTAACCAACAGACAAACGGGGCTGGGATTATTTAAAAGAAATAACCTATGTGTTTTTACTAAGAATGTATATACTAACTACTCTTTTTTTTTGTTGAACAATTAGATTAGCTTAAAATGTTAAGAATAAATGTACTTTTGATATACTGTCCGAGTTGGGGAGAATAGACGCGCCTCATTTTTGCAGTTAAAGATTAAAGTCAGAACTAAACTCTGATTTACTAGCAGACTTAACTAATAAATCTTATTAAAAATACTTATTAACACAATTAATTGCCAGGGTGACAGTGGTAGTCATGGGCGTACCCAGGGTAGGGCAGGGGAGGGCAGCTGCCCCCCCCTAGATGTTGACAGTTCGACTATCTTCTTCTCTCGATTATAAATAAAGCACACTGAGACGCGTAAAAATGTGACTAAGATCGACTATGGACAAAAAGACAGATTTATTTTTTGTGTTGTAAGATCGGTAATCGGCATGGGAATTAGTCCTAGGGCTATGCGATGTGCGAGCGCAGTGACGATCAGAGCGTACTCTCTAGCGAGGAGAACTACTCATCATAGTCCTAAGATAGTAAATCTTCTGAGTCGTTTTATGTATTTTTTTAGGTCAGCTGATATGCCCATTCATTTGGAATGTATTTTAGTCACTACAAATAATTATCGGAGGCATGTCGTATTTTCTTGCTCACTTTTTTCACTGAGAGCTGTTGATGCAGTTCCGCATTGGTAACAAACCACGATACATTTACTATCGACCTTAGGATATTGTTCTGAGCTCTCTGTATGAAGTTTATATTGGAGTCTTTTGCGGAGTCGCACAAGTGTATGCCGTATATTCAGGTTTAATTATCGTCTAATATATCAGAAGTTGGTTGTCCAGTTATAATTTGTAGTTTTGTCCTAGCATCCAGTACAGGTTTTTGTGCCGCATAGATCATCTCATTTTGCTTTCATATGATTTTTCCACCGGTCTATATATAAGTCCACATTGGGCTCGCACCCGAAGGCCGATGGGACACCATTTCCGAAGTCTGATTCCCAAGCTGGCGCAGCGCGTGCTTGGCTCGGTTGCTGCCAAATATAAGGGGCTCCGATGACTCCTGCAGGAGCGGGCTGCTGCTGGACGGAGGTCCTGAAGGCCAGCATTATCGGGCTATTGCGACGTCCCCAACATGTGCTGACCTTCAGGAGGAGTCCTAACACTCGAGAAATCGAAGACCAGAAATTTCAATTTCACCAGGTCGTTGTGGAGGAATGGATGGAACGACTTGGGCAACCGAGTTCTGGGCACGCCGTTATTGCGGTGGTAAGACCCGTTATGGAGGATTGGCTCGAGAGGCATCACGGGACACTCTCATACCGGCTGACACAGGTGATCACGGGGAAAAGATGCTTCGAAGAGCACCTGTGTCTGATCCGCAAGGAGCCAACGCCTGAGCCACCACTGCGATGACCAGACTGTAGACACGGCATTCCACACGCTGGCAGAATGTCCAGAGTAGGGCAAGTCGAGGCGACCATCGGAGTGGGGGGTTTTCTCGCTTGGTACCATTATTGCGGTCATGTTGCGTAACGAGAGCGCGTAGAACTCTGCCGTCTTTTTCTGCGAGCCAGTCATGCTTGCGAAGGAGATGGCGGATCGGGACTGTGCGAGGTTTAGAACTCTTCCTGGCCGCCAGGCCCGGGAACGGGCCAGGTGCCGCAGACGACTCGGGCGCCGGAGATGCCAAACGATTTCCGTCCTCCATAAGCGTAAGCTTGGGGGTGGCAGGTGAGGATCTCCCTAGCAGAAGCAAGCCGGGGGAGCTCCACAAAGTGCTCGCGCCCCTTTTTAAAATAGAAAAGGAGCATCAGGATTCCTACACAGGAGGGGGCCATCTACAAACCATAGGTGGCCGGAGGTACATCGGGGTTCCAGGGATTTCCTTCCGAGGGTGCACCTGATACCCCGGCTTCTAATATCCATAACGGTGTGTGGTTTTCAGTCGGTTCGAGTCCGACATAACCACCAGATGGTGATATCCAAGGGAATTTTTGCACAAAAAAAAATAAAAAGGTTCACACACTCACGTAGCGGTAAGATATTTTCTCCGACTTTTATTTGCGAATTACCCTTTTTTCTGTACGGAAATCCCCCCGGATACCACTGACTGGTCCTGGACCGCACGCAGTCTCGGTTACTAGAAGTCGGAGAACCAGATGCACTGTGAAAACGAAAACCCTCGAACCTACGGTTTGTATATGGCTCTCTCCTGTGCAGAAATCCCGGTGTTCCTTTTCTGCCCAAAAATAAGCGCTTATGCTGCCACCTCGGCCTGATTGCGGACAGTTACCCTGACGAAGAGTAATTGTTATTTGAGCTGATTTAGCGGCACTTGCTTTTAGCCTCCAGTCCTGTAGGCAATTGTGGACTTCAAGAAGCAAGTCTGAGACTCGCTTTGGATTTTTTTAGCTCACAAGTACCGCTGTGAATGTTGCTATACTGACACCAGACCAGGCAAAATTAGAATAAATGGACTTTTTTGCTCAGTGTACATAGAACAATGTGTTAGTGATAACGTTAATGTTTCATCTTAAACTGTGTTGCCGAAGACTTTTGAAAATTCCTTTAAAAATGTGTTCGAAAAGTGCCCTGCAATTAATTGGAGAAGCCTATGTCTAGTAGTGGACTGCGAAAGGGTTTTTAAAATAGCTATCCTTTTCATATCCATTTGCCCCCCCCTGGCCCAGAACCTGGGTACGCCCATGGTGGTAGTGGTTTAGTCGACGAGACCGGCAGGCTGATCGGTGTCGCCTCATGGTTAGAGAACGATGCACACAGCTGCAGCAACGGCGCCCTTGTAGTCTTCTCCCGTGTGTCCAGTGTACGCGACTGGATCAAGCAAGTCACCAACGTCTAAAGGATAACCCGTCACAATACAAATACGTACATGTATATCCGAGATCAATGTTATATCGTAGAACTATTGTTGACTAGTCAAGTTTTTGTTTTATATAATTTATTTAAATCTATTTGTTACCTGAACCTTTCACGTAATATTGAAAGGTTTCATTTGAGAAAAAAAATCATATGTTTAGAAGAACGTCAGTCATATTTTCCTAACGCTAGTTAGCCTAAACCAAAAGTGCGGTTTAGGGGCTTGCTGTTTTTAATGATTTAGCACTAATTAGCTGTTATGGACACATTTTTCTACTTAGCGTTAAGTATTGAGATTAGAGTACAATGTTAAGTAGAAGAAAGTTGAGATTTATGACACAGTATGACACATGACATACGATATTGTTGATCCTATTTTATAAATAAATAAACTATTTTAAATGAACTACGATCAAACAGTTTTTATTTGTGTATTATAAATATAGATCGTAAATTATTGGTTAGGTACTATAAGTTCTATTAATAGTATCTATAATTTTAAGATGAATTGGCAAGTTCTATTAGAAGACATTATTTATGCCTCTAAAATTAACACTAAGTATTAATTTGCCTAGAGGTACTTTTTTCTTTCTCTCTTTCTTCTTTCTTTCTTTCTTCCTTCTTCTTGCGTTGGAGTTGAGTCTCCCTGGAACCATGTTGGTTTTAGAAAACCATCCAATAGCAGCCAGCCATTATTTTCCGCGGTGAACTTGATACAATCCGGCAAAGTGGCATTTAACCACATCGAATTAACTATTTTTAACTTACTATTTTTTTTAATTTACTATTTTTAACAGCCAGCAACCATCATTTGCGGCCAGATTTAATTAAGCAACCGTATATCATAATAAACAGAATAAAAATAGTTTTAATTTGATATATATAAATAACTAGCTGACCCGTGCCCACTTCGTTGGGCATAATGTTTATAATCCTTTTTTACTACAGAGTGTTCTTTGTGTCCGTTTCATGTATGTTTGTAAAGTCCCCCACGACACAGGATGTTTATTCCTAATGTGGAGTTGTCTTTTTAAAAAAATGTACTGATTCTGCAGCCGGATCTCTTACTAACTTATATAGTTGCTGCGTGTATTGAATGATATAACAGACATTCTCACCTCAACTTGCCAACAAGCTGTGTAGCTTGGCGAGGAATTTGTTTTTGTTTAATTATTTTATAATTTCGTGAATAAATGATAAAAAAAAAACCTAATTCATATTTCCAACCTCCGTTGAATATGTACATTCCATAGCTGGGCATTAACTCGTTAATACGTTAATCGTTAATTAACGAAGTTAACATTTTGATTAACGGATTAACTTTTAAAATGTTAACGGATACGTTAACTTCCGTTAATGTGCCGAAGTCCGTTAACCGTTAATCCCATGCCGAACAGTTACCTGAACAGTGCCAACTTGCTGCGGCATTTCACCCAAAGTCCCGGTTGATATAGCTGGTGCATGGATAAAAGGTAGAAGATGCCTTACGACAAGAAGCAGCGGAAAATTGGAAGGACAGCGATAGTTTAAGTGGCAGAGGGAGTAATGCGAGAACAACGATGATGACGAGGAAGACTTTTTCAATTCTGTCACTCAGTCTATAGAAAAACCAAAGAGCTTAAAATGTGGCAGGACATGAAATCAAAAGATTCGTTCAACGATGCTGCATTCCTTGGGCAACAGATATTCATAAATCTATTCATTAAATACAATACTGATATGCCCAGGGTAAAGACATTTTAACACCAAAACGAGCCTCGCTTTCAGACGAGAAGTTCAACATGTTAATGTTCATGAAGGGGTTGAAACCAACAAGTTTTATAACTTCACTGACGCAACGATATAAAGATGCAATTTTATACATATTAACGGATTAACATTAACGTTAACTTGCGTTAATTCTTCCAAAATGTAACGCTTTAACGTTTAACGAAGCTAACTTTTTTTGTATCGGATTAACGATTAACGAAGGTTACTATTTCATTAACGGTGCCCAGCTATGGTACATTCCAGAAGAAAGATGAGGTAATTAATGATCTGGCAAAATTTATTTTATGTTTGACCACGTGATTATTGTTAGACTAATTGTTTTATTTTGCGCCAATTTGTAGTCTTAAAATGGAAAAAACATTCTTATAAAATAATTTAAAGAAACATCTATTTCAATCCTTGCTGCTTTGGTATTAAAAAATGAATGATTCTACGTCAGTATTAGGGATTTGATTATCTCGAATAAAATGGTTTAAGCCTACTACGACTGCCGGTCATTAGTCCGATGGCTGTAAAGAAAACGACAATGAATCTAACGCAGTAAATATGAATTAGGAAGCAAATACAATCTTGTGAAAGTGTTTGACAAACCGTCATATTGTGTTCACGTCACGAGTGATGTTTTTATTTTCTGTTAAAAATGCGATCTTGCGTCATTAAACATTGTAAGAGTAGTTCCCAAAAAGAAGAAATAAAAAAAGATAAATCAGATTATTTGGTTGCTATAATTATTTATTTACCCGTTAATCATACTGTTGTATCAAAACCATCGTCTGTATCGAAACACAAAACCTCAACCGTAGTTGGATTGTGATCTCAATTTTTGTCTATTTTTTCCCCTTCAATTAGGGAAATCACTTAGTCCAAACCACACAGGAGATCGACTGCATGAAGATGGTTATTATGCTACTAGCCGATTATCTTTTAAATTCAAAGTACGTAAGCACTTTAGGGACCTGCTGACGGAGGCATCAGAATAACACTTAAAAGTGTCTATTATATATGTAATATATATATTATATATATATTTACTTTTATTTATTTTTTATATTTATATTGTATATGTATAAATTATATTCAATGTATGTATATCTAGCACCTATTTATCTGTACGAATCATTGTATTTCATAAAATAATTTTATTTAGTCTCTCGTGTCGTATAAACACACACCTGCCACAAATAACTTCGCAACACCCAAAGGTTTGTCTGGAAGAAAATGCCTGTGGCATTAAGTCCGTCTTGTGCAACATGTTTGCAGGAAGTTTTAATAAATAAATAAATAAATAAGATGGTAGGAGTAGGAGGTAATTAAGGTAGACAGAGACAATTTTAAATATTGCCATATTTTTGTTTGAATAAAATCTGACCATTTATACTTTTATCCAGTTTTATAACTTCAAAATAAGCAGTTTTTTCTTTATTCTTGTACAAAAAAAAAGATGTTTTTTTTATCATTTACATCTATGTAGAAAGAAAAGATTTTACTCTGACGACGTGATTTAATATATTCATTGTTGGACACATTAACTATTTGGGTAGATTTCAATAACGTGGGGATGTGTTGCCCTGTGTAGGGATTCTGCAATTCTCTCACGATAGTTACAGTAACATCTCATTCAGAAATAACTTCAGTATAGTCTCCGTCTTGAAATCGCATTTGACATCCCCGTGTCCTTTAACATGCCGCCATAAAACCGTAATTTCGTAATCTATAGATTTAAGAAAATCTTAACTAAATTCTTAATTATAAAGTAAGAAAAATAAGTGACATAGCCCAAAATTCAGAAAGTACTGTGGAGACAGTACTTTCTGAATTTTGGGCTATGTCACTTTATGAACGCATTTGGACAGAGGACAGAGTTATCTGACCATAGAAGTTTTATTTATGTTTAAGAAATTTATGACCCATTGCTTTAGGTTTTTACTATTTTTAGGTAATTCCTATTTGAATTATGGGTATATCATATCGCATAAAATTTAGAAAATGAGTCTTCGTTCCATATGCACACTTCATCCAACGCAATCCCGCGACCTTTACTAGGTTGATGGACAACCTTGAGGCCTATCAAAAAAAAATGAAATGATTACTTTGCATGGAATTTTAAATGTCAGTTAGAAATATATTTATCGAAATATATATTTATTTCTTTAATTTCAAAACATGACAAATAAAGACAATTAATACAAATCTTTTAAAATGTCATATGTTGTTTCCTAAGAAAGATAACTCCAAAATATGAAGGTCATGTATTTTTTTAGAACTGTATAACTGCCTTTATTGAACTACGTGTAATTAAACTACTTGACCTTTATCTTACATGCTCGAGTGATGCAGACCATCAATATGTTTTGCTATTTGATGGGCTGCCCTAGTCGTTGGGTTCTATATGTAGGCGTATTGTGGCGGTATTCAACAGGGCGCTCGAGTAAATTCAGAAATACCTTCTATACAATACATTATCTTAAAAGTTAAGCAACGAAACAAGAATTTCTTTAAATTGTTGGGAATATAAAGTCTCACTCACAATGGTGGTAATTTTGTTGTTGTCGTCACTAATCTAAAATTTATTGTGCGATTATATACTTTAATTTTATCTAGTCCATTTTTCGATATCTTACATCTCAGCTGTCACTGTTTTTAGTTTAGTACCAAACAAACGGTAATCACAGGCGCACGCTTGGTTATAACTGAAAAAAAAAATTGGCATAACCAAAATTAGTTAAATTACTCAACTTATGCCATAATTTTTCTTTTGCTATTGTAACGTGTGACGTAAATCGTGACATAAAACTTTAACATGTCGCACTAAACTTAGACATCGTCTAAATACATGCCGACTAAATGACTTACATAATTTTTACTTATAATTTTTACATTTGTTTATTTGTTTGTTTTTTAACTAATAAAGAAGCGTGTACTAATGATCAACTTTTAGTTGGTACTGAACTAAATATGTATAGTGAAAGCTAAGATGTGACATATGGAAAAATGGACTGTAGCAGATGAATTTCTAGTTCTATAGATAGAACGCCAAGTTAATATTACTACCCGCACCTTGAGTAGATCAAATGTGTTTAATTTCGTAAATGTTTTAGAAGATTGTGGTAAATACAAATAAAAAACGTGAATATGTTCCTGAAAATTTAATGACTTTAATAAGAGAATAACTAAATTAAAACAGCATGATAGAAGGAAATCATTCATTAACATCATCTTAGTCTGATTATGTTCAAGCTAAAAGACCAAAATTAATCAATGACCTAACAAAATATACAACAAAAGTCATTAAATAATTAAGTCCAACCAATCAGTTAGTCTACCGTGGACAACGACCGAAGCGATACTTAGTTATTATTGGTTCAACTTCACCACTAAAATGAACAAGTTACATAATACAACTTACAATTTTGAATAATATTGTGATTAAAAGAAAAAAGCTAAATAATTCTTTTTCTACTTATATGTGTAATAATATAAAGTGTCGACTACTTATAATATTTATAACTATCCATATGCTTACTTTAAATTTTCACACAAAGAGCGGAGCAGCGAGGGCTGAACGCGTACGACCGCGGGCTGGACGTGTGGCGGCGTGGCGACGGTGGCGACGTGCAACGACGCCGTGACGTCACTCACGTCGCCACTCCCGCGGGACCACGCCGCGGCCGCACGCCCGCCGCCGGCGCTCACCTTACCCGATACACACCACAATCTCGCTAAACACTAGGTCACTTATGCCGAATGTTAGACAAATAAGAAAGCGACGACTTCTCAAACCAAAATGACAGTACTAACAATTTGAAGATGATGTTAATTTCCACAGTCCCGAGATTTGCGCGTGCCGCTGTGCACATTCGTGAACTACTCGTTGTGTCGCACGTCGCGCCACCTACTCGCTTCACGAATGTTCGTCACAAACACGAGTGAAGTCGGCGCGGCAGCGCCTCCTTTTACAATTTACAACTAGGCGATCGACACGGAGAGCAGCCCCTCGCCTCCAGCATACGATTGTTACGTCGATTTAGTCAAGCGCGCTACGCTCTCCGTTGGAATCATAACAATGTAGCTTTTTTTGGGAAATTTCAATTTTTTACAATATATAGGATTTGTTTTCTATAATTAATTATATCTAATATTTACAATGGAGGTGTGAATGGACAATCTTCAAACTCTACTTCTTATCTCAAAATTAATCCTGAATGCCTACCCGAAACGAACATTATCTACAACTTTTAATAAAAATTTAAAAGTAAAACTCGCCACAAATAATTCTAAATACAGTACAGATCGAGTGTGTGTTTCCTAATCGTTTGCGTCTCCCTAAAATTCGGCTCTGCCGTGTTGTATACTCAGTTCTCAGACAGAAAATAGTACCATAAAAAGTCGAAAAGAAACATTTGAAAGTGCCAAGTGGCCACCCGTCATAAAATATACAATACGCAAATAAGAAACACAGACTCGATCGAATATTTATTTAGAGAAAATCATAAAAGTATGTAATGCGGTGCGGTGAGGGAGGTGTCGGCTCATATCTTGTGAATCTTCTGCGAGACGACGACGGGATTGTTGCGGCGGATCTCCTGCGCGCCGAGTTCCCGGTAGTCGAACGAGCAGTCGTGCTTGTCACTGTACCGGTGCACCGCGCAGAACAGCCCTCCGCAGCGGCACTCGAACCCTGATACACGACACCACACAATGTACTTCTGCCCACAATATGTATGTATATGCTTATAACATTTACTTAGGAAACATTAATATTACTTTAAAACAGAAAGCGACATACATATGACAGAGTGAGTCAATTCAAATCAGGAAAGATCTCAAGTTCCGAATAGCATTTTTGTAAGATACATAGAAATATAAAAGTGCACATTTGGTCTGGTAAGAAATAAATAATAATTCTGTTATTGCATAGACGATATTACAAAGATAAAGTATGTACAAATTGTAGTGAAAAAGCGTGCCGTATAGAGGATCGAGGAACCCAATCCAAGAAGCATTCAAATTTTTCATTATAACTTATCTATACTATTATTATGAAAGGTTTGTATGTAAGTATGTTTGTAACGAATTGGCTCAAAAAGTATTGGACGGATTTTAAAAATTCTTCCACCATTTGAATGCTACATTATCACTGATTAATATAGGCTCTTTTAATTGTAAGAAAAAAAAATAACAATATGTAAACTAATAACTGCAGGTAACACCGCGAGGTTCAGCTAGGCGTTTATAAATTAATCAGTATACTTTAGTCTGCTATGTTAAATTCAATGTTGAACTTACTAAAACTTGATACTTAGTCTTAAACCTATTGAGGATTGTAGACTTATAGGGGACACCTCTACGGTTACAGTCGTAACACTTGATTATCAAAGGACCCAGTGCGTATAGGGCAACTTAGTAGTACAAGAAGACCAAGACCAAATAATTAATGAACATGTGTTCTATGTTATTTATGCAATCATCAACGATATACTAAAGCTAGTGATGAAATACTATGTATTTTCTGATGACTTAGACTAACTTGAGAAGATCACTGGACAGAACTGGAAGCCTTTTGTTTGACTTTTCTCTTTCATATTTCGATTACCTCAAATTCTTTTTACGAATCTAACAATCACCTCAAGTATCAAGTATGCGAAAAAATTAAGTCACCAAACATATTCATTTACATCTACGCCACAGAGACAAGTAAGCAAACCTTTTATGCCTTAAAAAATATGAATACCACTCCCAAAAGCTTCTAACATTCAGTTCGAAAGCATAAGGTAAGTGACAAGGATTTCAAAAGTCGGGACTTACAGCCCACATACTATGCTCTAGTTATAACTTGTAAGGCATTCTCTTATCGGCAAGGTTATTTAGTCTTTATTTTTTTATAACATTTGCAAGGCTTATGGGACTTTACGTCACATCAGACATTCATTTCAATCATCCAACGTATCAATCTAACGTATAACGGCATAAATTTCATACCGAAAACAAATAGATTATTTTCTTGTAATAATATTTAGTTCATAGCAGTTTATACTGATGAAAATATTATTTTATATGTATTTTAAATAACCTTAAAACAATAGATATACTTAGTGTAATTTCGTGATCAAAAATTAGTGTAATCTTTACCTGTTAGTCCAACCTTCTTACGGCAAACAGCGCATCTATTCTTTTTCTTTTTGTCCTTACTAGGGTCTTTGTCGTCGGCGTCAGTGTCTGACGTTCCGGTACTTGCCCCACTCGTGCCTGCTCCGCTCTCTTCTTCAAATTTCTTTAATTAATAAAAAAACACTGGTTAAGATGACACATAACAAGAATACATAACTTACTATATCCACCGATCACGATTCCGATTACTTCACGGAATCATTATCTATTATTTTACAAGATAAAAGTTAGACAAGTTTAAAAGTGTAATTCATTGATGGAATCAAATCAAATGAGGAGTTGGGTGATAAAAACTTAACATTATTAATATCATCTTAATGTTTAGTGTCACAGAGAAACCATAATGGAATTGATTTAATATCTTGTTTATGTTTCGCTGAAACATAGTCGTCCGAAAGTAATGATTTATGACAACGCTGATTTAAAGGAAACCTTTGGTTTAATCAACAGCAGTATAGGACTTGGTCCAATGTGCGATAGATTGAAATCGGCGCTTTATATGTTATTATATCGTACTCATTAGAAACCTGCATTCTCCTTTCGTTTACATTACCTTTAGCAGACTATGTGGAACATAATATAAGAGCAGCAACAGAATAAGACTTTCCTATTATAAAATTTACCAATTCAGATGTTTTTCCTTTAACATTTTTAAAACAAACCCGTTTCAAATTCTTTTTAACACCGTCCGCCTCCGAGGGACGCTGATCTTTAATCTCAAGCTTCGGAGGAGATAATAATTGTTTGGCATCCTTCTTCGACGCAGAGGGCGATATACCGAACAGTTGATTGAGATTCTCTTGTATGTCCACGGTTTTTCTGCCATTAGCTTCCACGGTGGGAGCCGACTCTTGATTGCGACCTGCTGTTTTGTCATCTACTTTCGATTTCGCAGAGGGCTCTAAACTTTCTTTGGTACCATCAGGTTTTGGCAGCGGCGTACTGTCATTGATCTCAAGAGACTGATGCTTATTCTCGAAGCTTTTCGAACGTGACACTCCTACTTCTAGAGCAGAGTTTTGACTACCGCTGTTGGATTTACTGTTGCGACGTATTGCCTTTTTGAATATCCTCTTCCCCTTCAACTCTTTTTTGCTAGGGTCATTTTCCATTATTCAGATTTTTTATAAACTTCAACTTGGACATTTTGACTGCCAGTCAACATTGTTACGTTACACTAACAGCTATGACTCAGTAACGCTTATTGCACTTGAATTTAGTAAATCTGTTTGAGTTGTATTGAGTATAAATGTAAAATTATATCGTTGTATTTATTAGTTCGAAGTTGTAAACACTACCAGTTACGGAGTAAAGGTGCCCCTCATCATGAGTCAATGACTTCGGGGACTAAACAAATAAAAACGTATTACATTTTAAAAACTCCTGAATAACAAACTCGAGTTTATTTTTATAAATAATTATGTATAAAGTATTTAGTATTAAATGTGTAAATAAATAAAAGTTATATTTTTCGGTTTTCTCGTTGACTATGAACACAATGTCAACTTGACGTAAAAATTCTTATTTTAAAAACAAACTACAGCAGCCTGTATTTCTTTCATAAATTTTACATGGCTACAGGTTTGATACGAATGTCAAATAACCATAATTTTCAACGCAGCCTTCAACAAGGCCATAGCCAAAATCTTATATGCAATATCCATGCAGGTCAGTATTTTAAACATGTCGGAACTTGAAATATTTTACAATAACAGTATTTTCTGGCATATACATGATATAGTGTAAAGAATTAAGCAACCTGCACTTGGCGCGTGGGGACGTTTAGCCTTAACCCTCTCTTGAGAAGAGACCCGAGCCCAGCAGTGGGACGTTATGGGTTGTTAATGTAAAGCAACTATGTCATATTCTAAGTTGAGATCCTTTCATGCCGTTCAGTATAGAAATCGGTATAATGTATATATGTACATGGGATCTTTGTTTGCATCTATCATAACCTCAGACTCAGCCGAATATGTCAATGACATTTTGTTAAAATTAGAAATATAGTAAAATGGAATTTTACTGGTCTTACCTGTAACACCTTAGGAATTAACGCCACCCATTAAATATATTTTATATGTAATTATAATTAATTTTACATCAATGACTAAAACCTATTAAGCGATAACAGTATGATGTCACTGTTACAACGTAACTAATGATTAACAAAATGGTCGGTGGTGAATCAATACAGATAAGTATGTGATTGGTTGGTATGGAATCTCTTTTAATGGTCGTTCTAGTTTTTAACAAATGCAGCCAGTAATATTATTATAATACTTGTATTTTAAAGTTTTAAGGGCTTAACTTTTATATACAGTACCTAAAATATAGCTTGATCTCTGTGACAATTAGCTGCGAAGTAATTTTGAACAAGCGATTTTATTTTGTATCACCCATATAAATGCATACATTTACACGTAAATTATACCTCACGAGTTGTTATGACACTAGAGACAACCATCACACAGATCACGCTATAATGTAATAGTGAGCAATGATTAGCATAGCCTAAGATGTGAATACTATGAAAATAGACAAATCTTTTATAACAATAAGTTATTTTTCCCCTTTCAATTGCAATTCACAATCCACCAGAGACTATCAAAAGGGGGTTAGATATCGTGTTAGCTAATAGGTGTGTAAGGTGGTAGAAATTTAATTTAAGACTGTGGGGATACCGGAAAAAAAGATGACAAATGTCTTGGACAAAGAATTAGAGATGCAATATCTGAGCAAGATGAACGCCACATTACAAAACTTAAAACAGTATACGATTTTGCAATCATGTAGAATCGATTATTCGGCCGATTTTGTTGGCAGAAAGCGTTTCACGTCAAATGAGGATAGTTAGAGGGCAGAATGGATTCCACTGCCTACAAGACTCACTTCTGAGAAACAATAGAGGTGTTGAAGATATGATGGACCAAACGTTTTGATATCAAAGATTATGTACTAACATTTATAAATTTCTTTGAAACGAAGCTATAAGGTACTTATCAGTCTGATAATTTTTCACCGTATCCTCGTAAAGCATTACTCAGATGACACCAATCTGTTCAAATCATACAATCTATCGTGCTTTAAATCAAAACGCGCAATAGCACGTAGATGATCGTTATCATAACATGCATGACGCCCGTCATCTAAACGTATTCTCAGTTTAATGGTGAGGTAATGTGGTATCAATCATTTTTTAAATTGCTAAACACTGTATAGAATAAGAGAAGAGTGGCCTCACGTCTGTGTGCGTCTGTGGCTGGGCAGGGAGGCTAGGCACGGTGGGTGCGGCTGCCGCGAGCGGCGTCGACGCGGCCGCCACGAAAGGCGTCGATACGGGCGACGGTGACGTCGCTGGCGGCTGCTGTTTTTTCTTTAAAGCCTCCTGAAATATATAAAGACCACGATTAAAATTTTGTAAAAAAAAGACACGAAGTAGTTGTAGTTCAAACTTTGCATTTCTTGAGGTAACTAATTTGTTCGAAGTTAAAGCCCATGCCACGTTTCATTGTGTAGTGAAATTATCTCTTAGGTCTGCAAGCTACCAAGTCGTATCCTTTAGTGGTTAGATTCTTATGACAACACTCCATGGCCGTTTCAGATTTCGTTCCCCTTGCTTGTACTCTCACAGAGAACTTTAAATTTATACGAACGGTTCCGTGAATATTCCAATACCGTAATTTACATTGAAATTGGCACACTTCTAATTTAATTCAATAATCCGCAATAAAAAATAAGGACTTTATAATGCGGACTGATAGATCAGCAAATTTTCCCGAAACAGCTCTTAATAACGCGTCGACGGGACACCCTTTTGACAACTTCGTAACTATGGTTATCTAATCCGCAGGATACCGTACTGATAAAGACAGACATATGAACCAAGTATTTTTTATTTAAAACAATTAAAAATTAACAATGAATGGACGAGTGAATAATAAAATGTTTTGAAAAATATCTTTAGGTTTCCAAATGCTAATTTATAAATTATATAAACATGTTAAGTTGATTTGATAAAAAAAGCAAGTTCTGCATATGATTTGCATGCTTTAAAATATGATTATATCTATTTTTCGTGTCAGTTTTATTCCATATTTATCATCAATGCAACCAGCCACAGCAAAGAGTAGCATTCGTGATGCTTATTGTTAAGTGGATATTATGCTGTGTTAAGTTCTCATACTAGAGAAACCCACCATATAAGCTTTTCTGCTATCTGTGGAAGCATGTAACTGCCTACAATGAATGAGTCCATGCAAGTCCAGCGGACATATTTAAGTTTATGCATTTTTAAAATCAAATCTACACATACATCTGCATGATAACAAGTTTGTATGTAACATTTTTGGTATTACAAAATATTTGTAATGTATTGAGTGACTATACCAAACATGCGAAGCTGTGGAACGTGTGTGCAGATGATAAGTGTAAATGCTACTAACACATCTAGAGGGTACAACCTGTTTTGATCTGACCTGAGTGAAATTAAGGAAAAAAGGCATGCTATTTGGTTGATGTCGTCTTTCGCACCATACAGTTTCCTCATACGTTTCTGATAGTAATAGTATTAATTAGGGTGATAACCACCCATTCAGGCAGGAGGTTCTCAATACGATTGTATTTTAACGAAGAATGTTATGTTTGTCATATCACCTCCTTGATAAGCATACACATTAAATCATTTATTTATAAACAACACAAATTGAAAGAAGATAATCGAAATACAAAGCAACACTAGGTATTATTCCTATTACAAAAGGTTATATGAATAAAGAATAATCTTTATTCATATAACCTGTACAAAGTTATTACTAAACATCTATTGCCGTTTTTACTCATCAAAACTTAACATTACCAAATAAAACTTAGTACATATAAAAATAATATAATCTGAAATTGTGAAAGTAGCAATGTTATTATATATTTTCTACTTTATATTTACCAACAAAAGTGTAATCAAAATTAGATAGGAAACAAATTAGGTCTAAATTTGTTGCAACTACAGTACTAGGGACACAAATTATATACTTTAATCAAAACAGAAACTTATAATCGAAAACCATGTAGAAGTCAGGCATTCTTAAGAAGAAAGCAGAAAAAAGTGCTAAATTGTTCAGTACCAACTTTTAATTGTTGTTCGTTAATTACTCATTTAATATTTTTATAAACACTAGGTATTACATAACACGGTAGGCATTTTAAATTTAGATTTTCTTCTATTATATTTAATATGAGCCCAACCACCGGAGCAAGCTGGGTGTCGGAGCGGATATGGCATCATAGACCACATTCACACACTGCGGCAGATTATACAGAAGACCGAAGAGTATAATCAGCCCCTGTGTCTAGCATGCGTGGACTATGAGAAGGCGAACTCGATCGTCGTCTGTTCTGGAGTCCCTGCAGCGTTGCCAATTAGATTGGCGATACATCCACAATGTTCGTCCAAGTACAGAATCAGCATACAAGACCCGTACCATTGCATCGAGTGAGACAAGGGGACGTTATATCCCCAAAATTGTTCACTAATGCAATGGAGGAGTTCTTCAAAACGCTGCACTGGAAAGGGCGCAGTATCAACATTAATGGCGAATACATCTCTCACTTGCGATTTGCAGACGACATCGTCATCATCGCAGAGACGCTGCAGGACCTACAACAGATGCTGAACGACCACGCTAACTCTTCTGTACGCATCAGCCTACGGATGAACTTGGACAAGACCAAGGTCATGTTCAATGAACATGTACTACTGGAACCGGTTGCGTGTGTTACGTGTACCTCGGGCAGACTTTGCAGTTAGGAAGAAACAACTTTGAGGACGAGGTGAACAGAAAAATCTAGCTTTTGCGAAGCTTCGTCGGGTCTTATCATCATCGATCCCACAGTGCCTAAAGACAAAAATCTTCAATGAGTGCGTCCTACCCGTAATGACATACGGAGCCGTAACGTGGACACTTACGGTACGGCTGGTCCACAAGTTCAAAGTCACTCAGCGTGCTATGGAAAGGGCTATGCTCGGAGTTTCTCTAAGGGACCGTATCAGAAACGCGGTGACCCGGCAGAGAATCAAGGTCATCGACATAGCCCACAAGATTAGCAAGCTGAAGTGGCAGTGGGCGGGCCATATTTGCCGCAGAACCATCACCGTTGGGGTAAACGGGTTCTTGAGTGGAGACCCGCGTCTTGGCAAACGTAGTGTAGGACGTCCACAGGCCAGGTGGAGTGATGATTTGCGCAAAACGGCTGGCAGGAGCTGATGCGAGAAACCGAGGATCGAACTAAGTGGCGTGCGATTGGAGAGGCCTATGTCCAGCAGTATTCTGCGATAGGCTGATGATGATATTGCTTTTTATTACACAAAGTCAAAACTAGTTCCAAAAGAATTAAAGTAAAATAATTAATATAAATACCACGTAAATATCGAAAACTTTGACCGTTATTATCGTGCCTAGTTACAATAAACTACTAATCGACTCATTTATGATTTCTAGTCTAAGCAAGGACCTAGAAATCGTACAGCTTGGAGCATGCCGCCCGCCGCATGTGTTTTAAACAAAACAAAGATTTTTTCACACTTTTTTACAAATACCTTCCACTAATTTAGACTAAGAGAAAAATGATTAATATTAAATTACCTTAAAGCACACTGAGCATAGTCCATCCGTTGAGGGGTTACCATAGAACCCACAACCCGACCTGCACAACGTCTCCATCGGATTCGATTCACGCTCCATTGTTCTATAATAATTTCACTTCAATATAACAACAAAGTCACGTCACTCGAGTTCAAAGTACGATTGCACTAATTGTATATTGCACTTGTATTTCGTAACACACAAAGTTTTACAATAGTAACGGCAAGTTTACTGCACTTAGTAATGGTTCTATTTAGAGGTAAGTAGTTATCTCTGGCTTGCTTCGTCCGTGGTTTGGGGCTACCCTTGCCAATGAGTTGTTAAGTGACTTCCTTTTATGTCAGGATCGCAGTGGGCCCTGAAACAACCATACAACATAACAATAAAAATGTGTTTCAAAATCTTTACGTTACAAATCTCATTAATGATTTAATCAAGTTAATAGTAAAATCAAGATTTAATCGCTATAATATTCAGGTAGTAGCGAACTCTCGAAAAGCATGTCGTCGTTGTCCCGGAAAAAGTTTAAAAACTTGAATAAGTATTTACCGACCAAATTTATAAATATTTAATGTATAAAATTATATATTTACAAATTCTTTATTTCCTAATAAAACTACCTAATTATGTAACCGATTTATTTCGAATTACCTCAACAGCCTTTAAAAGTAACTGCTGAACAGAGGCCTCTCTTTAAAAAGGGCAGGGTGGTTGCTTACTATTTCCTATTTAGGTAGTATTTAGAAAATCAATCAATTATGTATTCAGGAAATACTGTGTAATTTGGTTTTAACTTGTACTAAATTCCAAAGTAATCGTTAATCTGAGGAGGAATATAAAAAATAAATTACCTGGGTACAGTACAGGATTATCATTATAGAAAGTGGAATTAAAAATTTAAAAAACTATTAATTAAATATATATGATTTTATTAAGGAAAACATAATTTATACATAACGACGGGTTTGCGCAACAAGAGAGAGCTAATACAAAAGTAGAACGCGCCCGCGAAATGTATCACCCGCCCGTACCCCGCGCTAGCCTGCAAGGTCGCTAAACTGACACTGACTTGCCTAAGCATCTGTGTTGTCACCACCTCCAAAAAATACAACTGAAGTTGCGGTAACTTCTCACATGGCTTGCACTAGAACTCATTGTTATAATGCATGAAAATTACTTTTAAATCGGCGTACAACAAAAATTGGAATATACATAAATGAATAAAAAGAAATTATTTAACGTTGCAATATCTATTGGCTAAATAACCTGCTTCGGTGTGTAGCATACGAAAAGAACTGCTTAATAAACATTAAAACATGGTATGTATTTAAAATTTAAATCAATAGTTACATAGTATAAAAGCCAGGGTGTTGCCAATTGATCATATTATTAGGTAGGTAGGTAGGTAGGTGTATAACGATGCAAGATATGCCCTTGTTAAAAAATAATCGCAATACTCCTTAAATTTTAAAATAAATTCAATAAATATTTTCTATTTACATTTTAGGGATTTTTATTAAACAATTAAATTGTGATTAATTCAGTAGACAGTAATTGTCAAATAGTGGTGTTGGTGAGGAGTGTGCGATGCAGGTCATTAGCACCGCTCTCGGGGACTCGGAGAGTCATCGACCGGCCATCACGCAGGGGTGTTATCTATTGCTCGACGACCGGCGCCCTAGCACTGCGTTTATTAAATTCATGTACACACTCGACTCATTGGATCGTGATCAGAGCGCTGCACGAGCCATCGGCTAAAGTCCACTAGTGAACGTACTGAACGTGACGGAGAAACGCTGACGAATTATGTTGGGCAATCAAGCTGTTATAAGAATTCGCTCACTTTATTCAACTGAACGTGTTTTAAAATAAATAAATTACCGTGTCTTTATAATTAATTATCCTAGATGATGCAGTAGGATCTGGTATTACCACATAAAATATTTTTAATTACTTTGCTTTATACAATTCCGTTTTTTGAATACTATTAAAATTAAGAGAAGTTACATTCTTTATCATTCTTATCACCTCAGCTGAAAGACATTCACTGCTGGTCCTCCCTGAAGGCTCTCCACAAAAACTGGCCATGTGCTATCATCATCCAATTGTGTGTGTATGTCCGAAATATTTATTTTAATGAAACCCAATCCAACACACTTTCAAAGTGGGACGTAACTTGCCACAATAAATTTGTGAAGACAATAATATTAATTAGTAGTGGTAGTGTTCTTTTAATTTTAACTAACTTGTAACTGTTTAGTTGACAGAATCCATCACAATAATTATATTTAGGCATACGTAAGCCAAAGCATGGTGGCACATAGTACAAATATCTGCCTTAGAGTCAGTTAAGACTAGAACTAAAGATTAGTTTCAAGGTATTTTGTAGAAATATAGTTCTTATGTGTGTGTAAGATATGTCCGGACGACTGTCGGGCAGGCCGTGCATGAGTCGTGCCCCGCTGACCCAGTTGCCGACTGTTCGCTACGCAATTCGAGCGCGACCCGCTTCGCAGTGCACTAACAGACACATAATAAACAGGGCCACCACACTGTGCGACAATTGGTTCAACTTTATTGTGTGCACTTGGCGGACTATTTTATTAGTCCCAAACTACTTAGATTAATTCTCAATCAGACCACCTAATTACCAGCTACATTCACATTGACTGCCTCGGTTCCGCAGTGGTAGCGCATGCGACTGCTGTGTTTGAGGTCTCGTGTTCGATTCCCGGGTCGGATTAAATGTTTGTACGATCTACAAGTAGTAGTATCCGTTGTCTAGTACCCATGAAACAAGCTCTGCTTAGTTTGAGACTAGATGGCGTTGTGTGTTAGATGTCCTAAATAATTATAATACATTTTATCGTTAACACTTTGTAAAAGAAGAGATCTATTTCTGCAGTGGACTGTTTAGGCCTGTTGATGTGAACGTTGAATTGGATTTATAAAACCTTTCTGTTCACAATAATATTGTTTAGCAATCATCTGTCTTACTATAGTTACCAAGGACATCTTTAACATATTAGGCATATTATATGCCCACATTTGCAGACTAAAATTTTAAACCCACCTACGTAATACGTAGGAAGTAAACTATTGATGTCAACAGGGCAAGTTTCTTTCTGAATATGCACTTATTATAAACAAAGAAATATGAACTTCTTGTGAACATCCGATTTCGAACGATAAATACTACAGTGTAATGTAACATCTTACAACATTTACAATCAATTGACTATCATTATTTGCGATGATCAATCCTATCAGAAACAAACCAAAAAAGATGAAGCCGTAAATATTCGTTTCGGCGATCTAAACTGTACATGAATTTTAGATCTTACCAGTGTTCATCCACTATTTATATATTTATCGTGATATATTTGTATGTGAATTCCTTTCCTTTGTATTATTTTTGATGACCAATAGATAGATGTTTAATATTGAAACGTTCACTCTAAAATGTTTCTCAGAAAAAGAACTTCTTTAACTAGCGGAATAATCGTTTTTCTGGTGGCTTCAAAAGCTCAAAATTAGAGTAAGATACAAACGGAAAATGCATGACTAACAACGCGTCGCGGCGATCCTAATCCTTATAATTATTATAAATGTGAATATAAGTTTGTAACGCTTTCACGACAAAACTACTTAACCGATCATCATGAATCTTTGTACTTTGAAAAGTATAATGAAATGCAACATATGTAAAAGGTAAGGAAGGGAAAAGTCAAACCATTATTAAAAAAAAAAAGTATAAACAACGATGACTGAGAAGGTGGAGAAACCTTTACAAATATAGACACAATGAAAATATAATATGACCTTAAAACCAAAACCTTCAAGAAAATAACGTACTTCCCACCCTAAAGGCCAACAACGCGCGACTCCTAACTTTCGGTAGCTTCTATTGATCATCAAACATCATCAGATGACCCGTCAATTGACTGATCATCTGATGAAAAGAAATGTTTTGCTCCATTTACTTTAAAAATAATGATGACACAAAATACTCGTACATTGGCATGAGCCTAATAGTTATAAATGGTACCAGTAAATTATAACAATAAGTAACAAAGTATGTAGACATGTGCCTATGTGGAATGACAAAATTTTAAAGACGTTTATAAGCCCCACTCAGTTCTATACATAAGCACGATGCTCGAATTTTTGTCTGGTTGAGACAAGATACAGGTCTGACCACTCGATCAACGGTAACAATAACGGTATAAGACACAAAAATCGTACGTACATACGTTTTTACGAAAAGTTATCTTTATTAGCACCTACAGAAACCTAATGCTTACTTTAGTATGAGGTTACTTCTAAATGTGATTCTGCAAAAGTCAAGTTTTACGACATTGTTAGATTTGAAATCGGACGTTATCAAAATCGAAAACTTTATTTTAAAAATAACCATTCCATTCTCAATCAGGGCAGTAGTCAGCTAGAGGCGAAAACAGTGTTATCAATAACCACAATTTATACAAAATACGGTAAGCATCAACAAGTTTGCTAATCGAGGTCAAGATTTTTTGTTCCAACTCTTCAGTTCTACGCAATAATTTAGAATGGCAATAGGTATAGAAGCTTCTGTCCGTGAACAAGCAAAATATGCTTATGTCTATCTTATCGGAAATGTTTCTTACAAAAATAGACTAACCAGGGTCTCGCATCTTCCGTGTGATTATACAACAAACAAACGTTATTCATTGGTGAGACACTCGTTCTACAACTAACACCGAATAAAAGTCCAGGATACAAAGGACAATGACATTAGTATTTACAGGAAGAAATTTTGCGTCATCAACTGTACATGACGCAGCGCCAGTGAACACGCGCACGGCAAGATGGCCGCCGCGGCGTCAGCTGATCGCGCACACGCAGCGCAGCTGTGACACTCCGCAAGCTCCACACTCATATCATCGTGAACATATCGCTCTCTCTTTCATCCGCGTCTATTTAACACAATAGACGCGCTCAGTCATTGTTCAAAACACAATGCTCACAATACACTTTGCTACTAGTTGCTTCATTATTTAAATAGCTGCGTAGTCCATTCGTTTACAAACAGGTAAAATTCCTAACCGAACATTTGTTAAAATGTGTTAAGAAGTAAAAAAATTAATTCAACATGAACGTAAAATTTACCTGGAATATATTTCTTGGTTATTGGACAAAATGTTGAAACTTCCTAATACGTAAGCAATTAGAACAGCCCCGTCGAATTGTCTACGGCCTATATTTTAAGAGGCTTCTCAAATATCCGTTGTACTCTGATCAGCTGAAACTAGTTTTAAGTTCACTTCAAATCTCAAGCGTCGCTCATATTGTAGAATGCGTTATAAGTTCTACTCAGCTGAAACTACACTCTCAGTAATCAATCTAAACTCAACAGTCTGTTCTCGGTTTATTACGTTTCTGCATTATCGAAATTATTGTTCCGTGTCACGCATAAAATTTTATTATTTTAGTTTATATATAATACACTATTGGTTGGTGTATTAATGTAAACATAATAATAAGAAGCAACTCGCCCTAAATTAACTATGTATTATAAATATTAAAATAAAAATTACCTACAACGGAACGTTCTAATTGTTTTCACTACTTGTCATGTCGAATTGTCAAACTGTTTTTGTTTTTATATTTTTAGTAATGTTATATTTTTGTTGAGATCGTTTTTTGTTTTTTCGGAAGACGGTCCCCATTTCATGTCATCCACATTTTATATATTTTTTATCATTAATTTCATCACGACGACGACTTGAAGACTTGATAATTGAAGACGATAAATACTTGACATTGGCAGAAATAGCTGATCCGAGTGATCCGGCTAGTTGCCATTCATCATCAAAAAAATAAAAAAAATATATATTTTTGTCAGAAACCAAAAGATTGTAAGAAATATTAATTGAAAGAAATGGTCGAATGTGTATTTTAAGTGGATTGAATATCGATAAATATGAATTATAGTGAATTGAAATGATAATAAGTCTTTCGTAAATAAAGTAAGGTAAAGTAATTATTTCGTTGTTATTCAGAAACATCATCATAACATACGTTAATTTCCCCTGAACGGCCTTAGAAATTACCACTTGAGACTAGATTGAGTTTGTCTCAGTTGAACGGAGATCACATCTGTTAAAATCTGTTCCTGAGAGGAGATTTTGACATAAACATCATTTCAAAATAAGCTAAACACACAGATTCATTGATCTTTACTCACTTGATTAACGATTAGTGAATCTTGTTGCATGAGACGTTCAATAATAAAATCTTTTCTTAAAACTAGATTCACAACCGAGACGCCTTTTAAAATTCGGGCCGATGTCATCTTTGTTAATATAACACACATTTTTGATCTTCTACATGAAACACTTCATGAGCGGAAATAGTAAATATTCGACTATTTCGAGATATCATAAAATTGTTATCTCCCATCGCTATGTGAACAATAATATTACAATTATAGTAAGGCAGTTTTTATTTCTGCACATTAATTAAAAAATTACCTATGTATACCATAGAATGTAATGGTAAATTAATTTAAGTGAAGAAATATCAACTTCAAGTTTGCTTAGAAAGTAGTACTACAAAGAATTCTATTCTTCTACATAATGTCCCTACTTTTTAACGTTTACGCAGTATTAACATGGTATCATTACATGATAGGATGGTTTATTGAACTTTATTTATAAAGGTCACGAAACATACTAGTAACTTATCAAACTTTGAATGACCTTTTGGGAGTTATGAAGTTTATGAAAATATTGTATTGTACAGCAGTAGTCCATTTTAAAATTTTAGTACATTACAGTAGGAATATTATATGTAGCAAAAACGAAAGATAAACAACACTTATCTGATAACCCGTATTATCAACTGCCAAACTTATAGGTATGTGTAGATACTTGAAGTTAAATCATAGGTAGAAGTTTGTTGTTATCTCAAGTTTGCTTTTGTTTTGCGTAGTCTTTACTGTTAATACATATTTGAATTGAAGAATGAGCACAAGAACTTACATCTTACATTATTGACATTGATGACAAAACCTTAGCATGTTGTTTGATTAGTCTGTAAAATGTTTATTGTAAAAAATAAACAATCACTTTTTTAGGTTATAGAGAATGATATAGAGCCACCATCGTGCCATCAAGACAGTAAAAAACTGAAGAAATTATAAAACTTTCGAACAATTTTATGTATTTCTTACATAGATATGAACATGGACAATAAAAGGAGAAAAAATGCCAAACTAACGTGAATAACTTATTTAAAGATGGGATTTATTGTAAAAAAAAATGGTTTTATTTCATCATTCTACATGTGATGTGTTGTTGTAAATCCAGCACTAATTCATAAATAACAGTAACTCATTTCATAAGAATAACATAACGTCTAACGTTTTAATAACTTTACCGGGGAAACTAAGTAAATTTTCATTAAATGATATTCTAATAAAATTACTGTTTTTTACCTTCGAATCAATTTAAACTGGTTAGGACCACACGGGCTTTGAGGCAAGAAAAAGTTAGTAGAGTAGTACCTAATATAAAGGATAACTTTTGTTTTTATGAAGAAATAAAAAGTTGAACCAAATCTGATTGCGTGAAAACTAAATTTTACATTTTACTATCTGACCCACGCAACCACGTCTGAGTTTTCTATTGCTCGTAGCGTCATGTTATAACAGTGTGAAACGATTTGTTTACAATAAAAAAGGTTATAGGGGGCTAAACTTAAAAGATAGACATTTGCTATCGCGAACTTTTAAGGAGGAACGATTATTTCATACATTGTATTTTTGAAACTTTAGCCATTTATGTAGCACACGCAATAAAAGCTCTCTTAAAAAAAAATCCCCGTTTTTGCAATTTTTTTATTGATACTCCGCTCCTTTTGGTCGTAGCGTTATGATAATAGGCTATAGACTTCCTCAATAACTAAGCTATAACACAAAAGAATTTTCCATATCCGACCAATACTTCCTGATATTAGCGCGTTCAACCAAACATAGTCATCAGCTTTATAATATGTACCTACCTATAGAATTAATTTTTATAATATCCATATTTTGTGACACTCTTCTAATTAATACGAATCTAACGATATCGTCTAAGCCTAAATCAATTGCCAAAGTATTGTGAAAAACCTCTTTCTGGTGGAGTTGATAAAAACAGTTTAAAAAATGTTTTTTTAATTATCTGGTAAGCTGTTAAATTTCGTAAGTTAACTCAAATAATTTACATTAGATTAAAATTAAATATCTCTATTAACTTTCAAAAAAGAATAAAGCTCGGCCTTGACTATAATGCAACATACCTACTCAGTATAACAAGATATAAAACACATGAATGGCGTTTCGAATATTTCATGAATAATTTGTGCTACAAATTGCATGAAAGTTTTGAACACGTGAGGACGTTAACCTTCTGACACCAAGGTCAGGGCGGCGGCCTTCAAACAGCCTCGTCTAGCTAACAGGCTCCATCGGCATATCTCGAAACACAGACACATATAAAACAACGCACACTTAAATATATTACCTTCAAGTGGGAACACAAGCCCATGGCCACGTAGAAACTGCGCTCGAAAGTAATTCTTAAGCACAAAAACACTTTATCACTGACACATAAATTGTTAAATAAATGTGGCGCACTAATTCGCACAATTATCTTACAAGATAAGATGCAATAGTAACACCCAATATTGAAAACTGTGTTTGTAACATTTACTGAGAGTATCGGCCACGCGGGCACGAGCTCCGACGCGCTCGACGTGCAGGCGAGAACTGAACGAAGAGCATCAGCGGTTGCGATGCCCGCCGCCTGCAACTATTCGCGTCATTCTATTCTACACGCGCACGCATTCTCTAATACAAACAAACTACTAGTCGCCCGCGAATGAACACATGTCGTTGCGACGCGATCATCACATCACTGAACAACAGAAAGGCTAACAAAAGATGACAGTCATTCTCTAGGAAATCATGTAAAGTTAAGTTTTAAACGGTTCTTGCGTGAGTCATAAGTGCTATGAAATTATGGTGAGTCAACATTTTAAAGAAATACCTAAAAATCCAATTTTTAGGACATAATTCTCATTTGTTTGTCTTCTATTAAATACAAAGTAAAACATGAAATGTCATGTTGAATAAATTACCATTGTTATTTATTGTGCATCAATATATATATAACTTAAATTAATAATAACACATTCATGTCATATAAATACATTGGAAACTTCAGACTCTTTTATCCGTTTACTGGAGCCAAGCTGTTTGTAGCAAAATTTGCGAGACACATGTAAACAAGAACCAGTTCTCATCTCGAGTCTAAATGCTACCAACGTCCTGCTTTTAATAAAGCGGGCAAACGAGCAGAAATGTAACCTAAAGGTAAGCGACTGACGCCACGCATAGACATATGCAACTTAAGAGAAAAGGACACATTTTGGAAAAGGAGGGAAGGGGCACTTCAAGGGCCGAGCCGGCATATATTCTGTGAGACATTGTGAAGACCTCAATATATATAATTATATTTACCCAAGTGAAGTATAGTCTCCGAGAGAAAATCAATGTAAAGGTAATTAGTTATTATAGAAAGTCCATCATGTACTAACATATTATTGGGCGTTGACTACGACACATATTTGTCCGTTTGTGTCGGACATACATAACCTTTCATCACAGAAGTAAAAACTATTTAGCGTTTCGACTTCATCAAACAAATCTAAAGTCCAATGCACTCCAAGATAAAAGTGAAATTACCAATGAAGATGAATATTTTAATGTCAACGGTCGTTCAACCCGGGGATGTTAAGATTATACATAGAACTCAGGTAAGATGCGCACGTTCACACATGTACATACATAATTTAAAAAATAGTGTGAGTTGATTTAAATAAATTATTTGTATTACTATGTTTGAAACCTTGCGGACGTCAATACCAAATATAATCATAATGGAAAAAGGTCAAGCCAACCGCGCGTACGCAAACAAAGCCATGCGTGCATGACTGGCCAATGCAATGGCAGCAGGGCTGACGGCGACGGACTCAGACAAAGCTGCGACGAGCGAGTCGTCGATCTCCCCCAAATTAGTCCTGGCCCGGGGCGGTGACCTCCGTGAGCCACGCGCCGACGCCACAGTGCCGACGCGCTCCACCAACTCAAATTATCACAACACGGGCTACACACAACATCGTCCACATGGGATATAAAAATCATCCACAGCCACAAAACCGACCAAATGATCATGTACTTTGATCATTGAAAACAAAGCATAAGGTAAAGTCTTTATCGTAATGATTTCCCCATTTTACAACAAAGAGACAAAGACTGCGAAATAAATTTCGATTAAGGTCAATGAAATAAGAACACGTGGTGTTTAAAACGATTTCTTATTGCGACGACACAAAACGCATCTAGAGCTTTGTGAAACGTTTCAGCTTTGGATTTTTTGGCACTCATAAGTGCATTTACAAATATAACCTATGGTACATTTATACAAGGTAACAAGCCTCATTCATATACTCGTTATTAGATGTCGATATTTCATAAAGATGATGTTTTTATTCCCCTTAAGATGTGTATACATCTCTGAGATGAGCATAAATGGGATAAGTTATTAATTTTTATTCATGATAATGATTTCTTTTAACAAGGTTATTTTATTTTTCGAAAATTTGATGAGTGTTTGAAACTAAAAGACAATAATAATATCACTCAATTTACATCATACATATTAGTGCCGTCCCCAAGCTTTTAAACAATATCAAGTCATAAAGGGGAGATCGTACCTGATATTGGAAGAGTGAGTTTCGTACCAAACAAATGTCTTTCCAAGTGCGTAGGCCCTTCAGCTCACAACCAGGCGACTCCACGTCTGTGCGGTTGAGGTCAGCATCCACCGGCATCACAATGAATGGTTACACCACCTGCACAAGTAGCATACTCTATCTATTGACCTTTAATTATTCCATAATAACAATTGATTCATCTGGGAAATATACCGAAGCTGAGCGAGCATGTCAGAAGAAGCACAGAAAAATAAAAGCCTACACTAGAATTTCTACAACATATTCAGAAATGCACTACCAACTCATTAAATTCAAGTTGAATTTGACACAATGCTGTTTATCTGTACTCCAAAGGAGAAAATCTGTAGTGATAGCTAAGCAGCAATATCAGTACCACTGTTTGACACCGTTCTCCTATGAGCCAAGACTATTTATATTTATTGCAATTTTATGACCTTTACACCACCTGCATAAGTAGCATAACTCTATTTATTGTTGACCTTTGATTATTCAATAATAACAATTGAAATTCCAGTTTTTTTAAGCAAATTATTTTTTAACTGTTTTACCAATCATTAAAGTAAAAGTATAATAGGTAATTAATGCTATCACTACAAATTCATAGCCCTGTTACGCAGCAGAGGTGCTGGATAAGATGACTTATTGCTTTATAAAAACAATAAGTAACTTTTCAAAAAGCAAATATCATTTTGGACATAAGAGTATGGACTGAAATTCAGAAATGTATATGTAATTACTTATTTCATTTATTTTCAGCACACTCCTGCTGTTTATTGCAAAAGTTAACATTACAACATTAGAAGTTTAAAACATGAAGATATAAGTAGATGTTTTGTCTCTTTCCCACTTGTTCAAACAATAATGTGACAGAAAGAAACGGAGCGTAGAAAAGAGCTATAAAACTCTAGCCTCTAATAATGATAATTTTTAATATTAAAGGAAGTATTATACAGATCTCCATCAAATGTAAACTGCAACTTATAATGAAACTGTCTATTCCATTATAAATTGTGAACATATTTACTTCATAGTTGGTAATAAATAATAATTATTTTAAGCAATAAATTGTGACTTTTAAAATCTAAAAGTAATATATATGAATATGACATTACAGAATGTTCAGTCAAGTAATTAAAAGCAACATTAGGTAAATATGCATTTCATAGAACTGAATATCATTAGTAAAACAATTCATATCTAAATGTATTTATATAATTAGTCTATATCATGAAGGACATAATGGTATGTGTTAAACTAATGCCATTTCATAATAAGTCATTAATGTTGTAATATTGAAAACTGCTATAAATGTAAATGAACAAACCACTTACTTTTTAGTAAAATTTATATTTTATTCTAGTTATTTAAATGGCAGAAGTGACTATTTAGTAACAATACTTGTTCAAGAATGAAAATACCAAACATATCATGGCAATTTAATACACTGATAACATTACTTATCTTGCATGACTGTTATAGGTACCTATGTGGAATTCCAGTTTGTTGAGTGTTTCACATTTTGTTATTCTAACATGATTCCACCTTTATCTATTGATAAATGAACTAGTTCAATTAGCCATAAAAGTTAAAGTGAAAAAATAATGATAATTGCAAGACATTCAGTTCCATTGTCATCATTACAAACAAGTATTTAACAATAATTTTAAGGACCAATCACTATAACCACAATAAATTAATATTTAATTGGAAACTGATATGATATTGAATTAATATTTAATGATGATGAATACTCATAAAGATAAATAAGCATATCACAAAGTATTTCTTTTCTTCTAATATGGATAAAAATATAAAAAATTAGGCAAGTACAGTATTGTTTCAAGCTTATGGCAATCTATTGTATTATTGTACAACTCTAATCACAAATAGATTAACATAAAATATAAAGGTATTTTGAAGTAGTATGAGTATAGTGAATCCATACAAATTCTAGAAAAACCTGATTTAGCTTTAAATACTGATTAACATGAACATATCAATAAATCTGTTTCTAACATATTTATTGATATGTTTATTTATATTTCTTTAAAAAAAAAACAAGCTTATAGAAAAAGAGTAGGTATGTAAAAATATAAAAACAAACCACTATTAAACTGAAAATACAACATGAGTAAGCAGTATATAGAGAACAAAAACAACTTGTACATTAAATGTAAAATGTACAATTCAGAATATTAAAATTAACATAAATTATATTAAAAGCACAGTTAAAGAGATAACAAATAACTGAAAATTGAATTTACAGTAAAATGACCAATTATTAGCACCACTGATTAAAAATCAAAAGCATTTGCATTGAAGGCTCAACACATGGTGTCTGGCCTGCTTGTCACTAACACAATCAAATGAGTAACATAGTTTCATCAGACAGGTTGAAGAGAAGGAGATGTAAGTACAATTTATAATTTAATAATTGGGAGTTACACATGAATGATGGCAGACAACAACTCAACACATTGTGTTCTAACTACAAGTATCAACATTTTTCCTTTGTCTATCAACAGTCAAATGAACAGTTTTTAACTGTCTACATCTAAACAATTAAGTTGGGTGAAACAAAAGAGTCAGGGAAAGGAAGGTCTGGGCTCCCCAATTACAGGAAGTAACTTATGCGCCACTTATTAAAAAGTAGGTGGGTTTATAAAACAAATTCATTATTAATAATAATCCAGTGCTCTAAGCACAAATAAATATGTACTAAGCTATAATGAAATCCTAAACACGAACAAAACTAAAATGCCTCCCAAGGTGGTGTCATGCAAAAAATGCGTACCTATATGAACAAGTCCATTCTTGGTTTCAGAACATTCCAGGTACTTCAAGGATGTGTAAAACATGGATCTAAGGTGCGTAGTCATTAATGTTACTAATTATTGTCTCGTAACGTAGCAGAAACAAAGAAAATATTGAAGAATTTAGTAATTGGCATTCACGAAGAAAATGGCGTCATATCACTAGTCACGGAACAAGGTACAATTTCGTCATCAATGTACACAGATCACAATCACAAATAAACACCACAATAAAACAAACGCATGCTGTACAAATGATTTTGTTCATGAAATTACTCACTTTGCATAAAAATTCCAAAGAAAATCATCCAAAAACTCAAAGGACTGATGACAAGGCACTCCACTCACCGTTTGCAAAACCAGACTGGTATCACGTGACCGCCAGTGTTACCAATTTAAAGCATTGGCTTTAGTTAGTAGATAAATGACATTGATAGAACAAATCTGGTCAACGTTTTGTGTAAATTAAAATCGAATTGTTTAAAATGAACATTTTTTTATAAGAAAAAGTGATATGATTGACCATCACGACTGGATTTTCCTATCGTATATCCTGAAACCTCCTAAATCGCCTCCTAAAATTCTACAGATTCGCAGTTTCCGGCACATGGATCTCGAGAAATTACACACAGATGCTGCGAATATAGACTGGACAAGTGTGGCAGCTGCTACGAAAGTGGCACCGAAGTCAATATTTTTAATAACACTCATGAAACTATTTGACGTCTACGATCCTGTAAAGTCAATAAAAATAAAACGTGGCCGTAAACGTAAACGGCACCTTGAATGACCGAGGCGGTCCGTACAGCGATGAGGCGCAGGTATTAGTTCTTCATCATATTTTCATTCCATCAGGTGATACGTAACGCTTAATGTCATCATATTCGACAAAACATTGAGTCCTCTTCTTCTTCCAGTGTCTGGAAGTTTCTCGGCACTATGGATATTGGCAATAAGCAGCAACCTGAGTTTAAGAATACAATGTGTTTAAATGACATCAATCGGCACTTCTCATCCACAACCACGGTAGATCTTCATACCAAGTATGAAACGGTGAGCTACATAACTAGCCTCACCAGTCCTAGTATCGACTCATTCGACTCTTCTCTGGTGTCTTCTAGACATAAGGAAGATAATATTATCTATCAGCTTCAATACCGTGGGGTATGACGGCTTTAGCCGCCGCATAATCACAACTATCCTGGATCAAACACTCTCAGTAATTACACACATTATTAACTTCTCACTTGACTCAGGTACCTTCCCTTCTATTTGTCGTATACCCGTCACTACCTGAACATTTTCGGCTTTTCTTTATCCTTCCCTTTCTATCTAAATGACTCGAAGCCTGTGCCTCACCCATTTATTTTGATCCCGATTTTAATATTTTTTTCCCCTAATCACGACATAAACCTCCGCTCCACAAATAATCTGCTTCACCTGTGTCCTTCCCATAACTCCGATTTCGTAAACGCCTCATTCTTTGTGCAAGCAGTGCAGCTTTGGATGCGCTCCCACTCAAAATCAGGGTGTCCACTAACCGTCACATATTTAAAAAGAGCGTGCACAGTCACCTTCTTCAGGTCGCGGAATAACTTATTTTACAATACTTCTACTTAAAGTCAGCTCCTTTCACACCAGCTCTATGCCACTCCACTCGGCCTATTGCCATGGGCGTCCTACACCAGAATTTCCACCAGAACTTCTTCAACTTGTCTTAACTTTTGTTGTCCCATCCTGCAATTCTGTATTTTTTTTTTGTTTCTAGTTTGTAATGGGAGTGGCCCATGTCCTGTAATGGACTGCAAGTGACGACAACAAGAAAAACCCTTAATTTCACTCACCTTCCTCGTCACATCGATGCGATGTGACGAAGCATCGAAAGAGCATAATATTCGTGACTCAAGAATTAACTACTCTGTCAAGAGTGCATGACTATGAAAAATGTTTAATTTACAATTTTCGTTACAAAGAAATCATTACTAGAGTATTCACTACTAGTCACTAAAGCATTACCACTATACTGTAGGATTTAGTTATCATAGTAAAGAGTATTCCATGTGCTCCGTTTAGACCTCTAAACAGGCAACTATTAAAAAGAATAATAAACACCCATCCTTTCATCTCACGAACGTTTACATACATAGTTTTTACACACTCAATTAAGTTAAAATATTTATTTTGAGAAAAAAGCTTATCTTAAGGTTTTAATATACACAAACCTCCGGGTCTTATGGTTGGTTTTATGAATAATGTGCTTAGAACTCCGGTTCTTTGGTTCATTCTGACATGTTAGAGCTGGGGGTCACTCGGAAGGTACCATTCACTTTGTATGCCACAAGTTTTTCTCAGTTTTCCATCGTATTTTAGTAGTATTGATTTTTAGACACTGTTATTATTTAATTTGGGACACTTATCAAATCGACGTGTTTCGCTCCCTATCGCGCTTTATCCTGCCACTACCAGAATTTGGTCCAATGATAAAAGTTAGGTGTCTCGTCAAAAAGAAGCTGTGTTTAAACTTTCAGGCTGTTATTAATCACTGAAATCCCTCATATGTGGGCCCGTGGACTATATTGTCTATAAAGATCCCTAAATTTTTGACACTAGTACTGATTTCCAGAGTGGTGCCACCACATTGAATAAAGAGCACTTGTGCACATTTAACTCTTGAAACCACCTTGGAGCTGCCAATAAGAAGAAGAATTGAGTTTATAATTATGACTCCATTCGCCTATGCGACGCAGGTCAGCATGAATAATATTGAACGCCTCTGGTAATAAGTCAACCGGAGCTTGTGTATATATTTGTAAATCGTCTGCATAAAGATGGTAGAAGGAGCTTAATTGATTAGAGATTGAGTTTATAAGAACAGCGAAGAGTAAAGGAGATAGGACGCCACCCTGTGGTACACCAGCAGATATACTGCACGAAGAGGACATCGAGTTTTCAATGCAAATACGTTGCCGGCCTCAGAGAGTTACCAAGGCCGGTAACGCACTTGTAACGCCTCTAGTCTTTCTGGTGTCCATGGGCGGCGGTAATCGCTTACCATCAGGCGAAACGTCTGCTTGTTTGCCCCTCATATAATAAAAAAAACTAAGAAACCAATCAATTGTCGTTAGAGATTTGTTCAGATATCGTAGTATACCAAGCTGAATTTGAAAATCTACATCATTAAAAGTATTACTAAAATCAAGTAAGATGAATACTGTGATCATTCCACTATCCATGCCCAATCTGATGCTATCAGTATATATTGTATGCTATATTTACCAGCGCTGAAGTAGTGTTGTTACCAGGACGAAAGCCTGATTGGAAAGGGTTCAGTAAGGAATTTTTCGAAATTTTAAATGTACTGTTATTAATGAAGCAATAAAATAAATAAGTGAACGTGTAAATTATAAAAAAAAAAAAACTTAATTAGATACTAAAGTATTACTTCACCAGTGAAGTGGCGAAGTCATTTATTAGTTGTTTAAAAACTCAGTATTGCAACAACTTTGCAAGAAATCTTACTACACTCCTGATGATTAATACTGATTTACGTCATTTTTTGGCTGTCAAGTCTGTCATAGAGAAGAAACTTCAGATTTGCAACATTATACACTTGTAGCATTTACAGCACTCTTTTTTTCCTCTGTGGTTTAGACTATTCTTGTCTTTCTAACTGTCAATTAATATTGTTTGAGAAGGACAAAACTTTATGTGAACGTTCCAAGTAACTTTCTTTGAGATTGGGACATGCACTTCTAAATTTTTTTTTTGGGTCTAAAACGTGTAGAAGTTAGAAAATAAAGAAAAATCTCAGAAAATGCCGACAATATCGGTAAAACGTGATGTTCTATTTACAGCACTTGGCAAAAGTTACAGTAAGTTTTCCTAGAAAAAGGTATCAAATGTTTAATTAATACAAGCAATGAAAATAATTTTCGGTGTTTCAGCTGACGATGAATTTCAGGACTTATGTTTTGCATTTGGGCTGGAGCTAGATGAAGTGGCAAGTATTTCATTCAATATTCATTATTATCAACAGCCTGATATAGGCCACTGCGTGACATAACTTCTTAGTGTATAAGTTTTAGGCTACTATACCCAGCTGGCCAAACAGATCGAAATAGAGTTTGTGTGTTTAATATTCCGTCTTTTTTTGTAGTGGTGAAATGAAGCCAAAGAAAAAGAGATATAGTTTTTATGAAGTTATTGTGCTAGTATAGACATTATAGAAGTGTATAGTATAGTTGTGTATTAAAATTTTACTATTGAACTGTAGCTAATCACTGGTTCATAATTTATTCCTCTTTATAATAATATAGTAACAATATAGCATATATGTTATGGATAAAGGGCTTGGCTGGTTTGGCGTCATACCAAAGCTGTAACTAAAACAAGTGTTATCTTTTTTTTGCTATTCAACAAGTGAGAGAGGAAGAAAGACAAATCTGCCTCGCATGATCCTAAGAGTTGGGACTCGAAGGATGATAACACACCGGCAACTACAGTTGCAATCTAGATCAATCTCAAGTTTATCAATCAGTGATAACTATCCAATTAGTACTTTAGGAACTTACTAGCTAACCCGGCAAACATTGCTTTGCCATAAAAATAAACAATTAAGGGGTGGGTCACCCTTATGAAATAGATGTAGGCTAATTCTCAGACCTACCCGACATGCACACAACGATTCTTCGGCTCTCTGTATTCAATGTCTATCCCTATGTTGGCTGAGTTGAGCCTCATGCTCTGCAGAAGATTCCCTGGCTCTCTGAACTCTATGTCTATCCCGATCCTGGCTGCGGCGATCCTCGTGCTCTACTGAGGATTCTCTTTCTCTCTCAGCTCTATATCTATCCTGTAGTTAGCTGAGGCGAGCCTCACGCACCGTTGATGATTCCTCAGCTCTTGCTGAACATGCTCTTCTGGCTTTCACTGTACTACAACCTATGTTCGATATAAAAAAAAAACTGCTTCAAAATCCGTTGCGTAGTTTTAAAGATTTAAGCATACATAGGGACGGCCAGACAACGATAGCAACTTTGTTTAAACTATTAGTGATAAAAAATGGTTATTGTGGTTATCCTTAAGAGATAGACATATACCATTGCGAACTTGTTGACCTTTTTAAGGTGTACAATACTGTAGTACATTATTTTGACTTATCTGGGGTGAACCCCAGATAAGTCAGCTGCCTGAAGGCAGCGTTTGCGTGCAATGTAAGCGCAAAAAAATGAGTTTATTTACAATATCACATTAGAAACCTCTAAACTTATCAGTGTTTCTCTACAATATAAAGCATGTATTATACATATAAGCCTTCCTCTTGAATCACTGTATCTATTAAAAAAAACGTTTCAAAAATCCGTTGCGTCGTTTTAAAGATTTAAGCATACGTAGGGATGGACAGACAGCAACTTTGTTTTTATACTATGTAGTGATGATACTATGTAGTGATTGATATAGATAGACGAAGCTTTGGAAGATAGGAGACCTTTGGACAAAAATTGTGAAATAACTATTATTAAGTAATATAAACTTGGGAACAACATTGCTTAGAAGTATTTTGAGTGAGGTAGTTATTGACTTATTGTAGCTTACTACATTTTGACTATAGTTTTGGAGATTAAACAGTGAGAAACTTTTTTTATAAGGCTGCAAGGAAATAAAATTTCATAAATAGCAAAACAGCACAGTTTTTGGATATTATAGACAGTCAAATATACTATTAGGTACATTTTCGTAACTTTTTATATCATCATTATCAGTCTGCTGCAGTCTACTGCTGGACATACATAAACCCTCCCAAGGCATACTACAGAAGTCGGTTTCACAGTCGCCGCCGATCCTCTTAACAAGAAGAACCCTTAAGGACTCTAAACAAGTCGCCCCACAATCTGGCCAGAGGTAAACCCCATACTATGTTTACCAAGATGCGGTCTCCACTCCAGAAATTCTGACTCCAGCGGTGGTCGGTTCTACGACATATGTGCCAGCCCATTGTCACTACAACCTACAAATTTTCAGACTTATGTTGTATGCTAACTAATTTTTATTGAACTTCAATAAGTATGATTAATGACATTATACATAGATTAGACATAATTTGCTATGTAATGTTTCAGACCACAGAGAAGCAGATGTTGATGAAGGAGCAGGGAGACCAGGCTGGGGCTGGAGTGTCAGAAGAAATCTTGTATAGAATAGATATTCCTGCCAACAGATATGATCTGCTATGTCTGGAAGGACTGGTAGATGGTCTATTAGTATTCCAGGGGAAGTAAGTTGACCTAAGAAATCATCAAGTAGTTTATTATTAAGTATGGTTACTGCTAAGCCAGAGGTCGTATGTTCGGTTCCCACTCAAAATACATATTATGTGATGAGAATAATATTTTTTTCTGCATCTCGCTGAAATTTATCTATAAGGTATTTGTAAGTATTTATTTTCATTTAAAATAAGACAACTCCTGTGTCTTGTAGAACTTTGAACATACATGCAACAAACATAAAGAACACCCAGATTTAGAACAAATTGTGGATCATACAAAATTGATTTTTTTTTATGTATGAGCCTGCCAAGTGTCTTTACTCTGCCTGATGGAAAGCATAAGCAGAATCCAAGAGTTGTGTTCACCATATTCATTGTAAATGCAGACAATACAACACAGCATGGTGATCCACACCATAGCGGCCTAGTGATGCTTCTGCATCATTGGGCCTTCGGTCTCGAAGACGGCCAACAAAACATAACAGCACAAATACTTGTGCAATTCATTTTAGGTTGATCTTCTGTGCAATGGTAGTATCGTCTGGTTTGGCCGGCCCGCTCGTCCTCAAATCTACGTGGCTCTACTACCTTTGGTCACGTGGGGTCCTAGATGGGGTTTAAACCCACAACAATTGTTTCAATTCCAGAAAAGCACCGCCTCAATATACACTGAAGAAATATGAAGACTGCCACTCGTTGCATTTAACTCCTGCCACAGCATTGATCCGACCATATGCTGTGGCGGCTGTACTCAGAGGTGTCACGTTTACCAAAGAGTCGTATGATAGCTTCATTGACTTACAGGTATGAGTAGTGGTCATATTTTTTTATTTAAAAGATGATATTTCATGTAGAAGAGTTAGGACATTAGATGCGCATGCTGATGTTTCCTACATTTAATATTAAGATTTACCTACTGCCTCGGTGGCGCAGTGTTAAGACATGCGACTGCTGTACTTGAGGTCTCGGGTTCGATTTCCGGGTCATACCAAATGTTTGTATGACCTGTAAAAATTTGTTTCTGAGTTTGGGTGTTTTCTATGTATAACATGTAAGTATTTACATAATAAAAGTACATATGTATTTATATCAGTTGTCTAGTACCCATAACACAAGCTCTGCTTAGCGTGGGGCTAGATGGCGTTGTGTTAGATGTCCGAAATATGTCCGAAAAATATTTACCCTTTTACATCGTAGCAGTATTGATCTTAATGTTTATTGCATATTGTACAATGTATTTGTTGATTTGATATGAACATAACACACTTTAAAACGCAGTTTGTTAGTCTGTATATGATAGATAGCATACATATATTGCTTGTAATAAAATGATGAACTAAAATGTTAATACTCAAAGTATTCATATGATTGAAACAGAATTATAGTCGTTCCAATAGTTTATTTAACTTTTGACAGCTCTAATACTTAATCAAATAGTGATACCCTGACCCGTTACCTATTCGATTTCTTTCATCGATCGATTTTATGCATTAAGAAGTTTTAATCGATTTAACAAACTCATTATTTTATAGATAATTTCGTACTTCATATTTCTATGTGTTTCAATGTGCGACCTCCTTTGTCAAAATAAAGAAGAAATGGATTAAAAGAATGTTGTTCAAATATGACGGTTCTATGTCATGAAAAAATATATAAAAGGAACTGAATTTTCAAAATGTATTATTGTATTGTGTTGTAATTCAGTGGTTAATATTGTATTTGTTAAACTATTGATGATCTTTATTAAATCTCTCTATGTCTATTTTAAAATAATCTACAGTATTTCAATGAGTAACTTTCAATATAGTTGAGTATTTATATTCCTCCGTATTGATTTATTTGTGAATTCTCACGTTTGGTTGAGTTGAGCGTATCGTTCCTGCCTTCGTTACTGTCAAAATGCCAAAAAAGAAAGTACTCAAAGGACAAACAAGAGAGTTTGTCTTGCGACTTCGTGAATACTTTGAAAAGGAAAGCCGTAATGGTGGGCCTCTTATACCAGTGACTCAAGTTAGAGACCGTGTTGCAGCAGCATTAGGTATTAGTGCTCCAACAGTGGCAAAAATAACAAAAGAAGGCTACGGCAGCAGTGGCATGGAACAGAATAAGCTATCTACACCTAAGAAAAAACGTCCGCCTAGTAAAGTTACAGCCGTTGACAATTTTGACGCTGATGCTGCTATTCGTCGTCATATATACGACTATTACCAAAGAAAAGAGATTCCAACATTAAAAAAACTAACACAATCTCTTCGAAATAGTGGTTTGTTCCGTGGTCAAAAATCTTCTCTGACAAAGGTATTGAAAGACATTGGAATGTTATTCCAAAAATGTGACAAACGAAAAATTTTAATGGAACGCAATGATATTGCTTTGTATAGATGCGATTTTTTAAGACAAGCAAAAAAAATAGAAGATTGGTCGAATGTTGTTTTCACAGATGAAACTTGGCTCAATGCGAATCATACGCTGTCAAAAACTTGGACTGACAACACCGTTGGCTCCACTTCTACAGTACCAATGGGAAAAGGCGAACGACTGATTATTTGTCATGCAGGAACAGTAAAAGGATTTGTGCCAGGCGCTCTATTAGCTTTTAAATCCCAGAAAACAGGAGATTATCATGAGGAGATGAATTCGAACGTGTATGAAAAGTGGTTCAGAGAAATGCTTACATCACTCGAAGAGCCATCAATAATATTTATTGATAATGCACCTTATCACTCTCGTCAAATTAATAAAATACCAACACAGGCCAACAAAAAACATGAAATTATAAACTGGCTCCGTGACAATGGCGAAGAGGTGAATGAGTCCCTACTAAAAGTAGAGTTAGTAAAGATATTAAAAACAAAGAAGCTGCCAAAACGATACGTCATAGATGAAATGGCAGCAGAGCATGGGCATACCGTCCTCAGAATTCCCCCATATCACTGCCAATATAATACAATTGAAATGATCTGGGCACAAGTTAAAGGATATGCTGCGAGGAACAATACAACTCCTCCTTTCACCGCAAGAAAAATGCTGAATTTACTGAAAAATGCGCGTGAAAAAGTAACTCCAGAAAACTGGGCGAATGTTGTAGAAAAAACAAAGAAGGTGATAATGTCGGATTGGGATCGGGATGTTGCATTCGACAATTTATCTATCCAAGAAATGATAATCAATATTACTGAGAACTCAAGTGATGATGATTCCTGGTCATACGAAGAAGACGATTCTTTACAATTAAAATTAGTATTACAGTACCTCTTTTGGTTGTTTTATTTTTAATCCGTAAATTACTACGAATTTCAACATTTTGTACCTGTTCATTACAAGTAGGTACCGCAGGTAGTTTTTATTTGAACCAACTATAGTAAGTCTAAACAATTATTTTAGATTCATTAATTTGCGGCGAATACATTCGATCCCGTTACTAGGTACGAGTACGATGGAACTGTTTTCATTACGCAAATTATTTATGCATTGAAACAGAGACATTTAGGGCATTTTAATGCAAAATAATAAAGCTTTTTACGTGATTTGATATAAAATATAATCACAATAATTTTATTGTATGTTTTATTAATATAATCGATAATCGATTTATTTCAAAACCGTTTTTATAGTCTGTGGTCATTAATTACGAATGACACATCCCTAAGTAGGCGGAGCCCGCCCATAAAGTACAGTATTATCTGTAGTACATTGTATCACAAATTATTACAAAACTTTATGTGCGTGATCTGTCAAAAGTTAAATAAAGTATTGGAACGACTATACCTGGTTTTATATTGGTTAGTTCCCCAAACTCTGTAAAGATTTTTGTTCTGTTTCAAAATAGCTACGTTTCTTAATAAGTAAAATTGATTACAGGATAAATTACACCAGAACATATGCCGAAAACGTTCATTGGTGGCTATTGGCACACATGACTTGGACACCATACAAGGGCCGTTTGTTTATGATGCTTTGCCTCCTAGTGATATTAAATTCAAAGCTCTTAACCAGCAGAAGGAAACCACTGCTTCTGAACTCATGGAACTATACTCCGTAAGTATACTTCTGCTCTCGTGCTGGTTTTAGCAAGAAGGAAGTTTATAAAGCTATTTATAGCCTATGACACCCGGGCTATTATTACAAATCTATTGACACCTGATTCATTAAACACGATTTACTAATTCAGATACTACGAAGGAACATACAAACATACATAGTTTAAAATATATACTAACCTTCACTTTGACTCCACCGTAGTTGGGTATTCAAAAACAATTACAATATACACACTTTGTACTTAAACATCCCCGATTCAGTATTTTTCTACAGATGGTTTAGTAATTCCAAAAATTCGTATCATGTTTTTTTTACTTTGGACTAAAAACTTAATATTTAGTTGGTCTAAAATACTGACTTTATAGGTTTCTATATTAAATGATTTAATTTAAAATATCGAACATGACAGATAGTTTAATAATATGTTGATTTACAGACACATGCCCAGCTGAAACAGTACCTTGGCATCATCAAAGACAGCCCGGTGTATCCTATCATCAAAGATAAGAATGGAGTAGTGTTGTCCATGCCACCCATTATTAATGGAGATCACTCCAAAATCACGCTAAACACCACAAATGTGTTTATTGAGTGTACAGCAACAGATTTGACTAAGGTAAACAGTAAGTTAACTGCTTACGTAATTTCTAGGGTTCCGTGGTAGCACTAGGAACTCTTATAGTTTCGCCATGTCTGTCCTCTGTTTAGCTTAGAAATCATTGGAAACCTTTTATTTTGCGTAGGCGTATACATATGGCCTTAATCCTCTCCTGAGAGGAGACCCGAGAACGACATTATGGGTTGTTGATGATGATGATATCATACCAACAAAGTGGTAAAAAAATATTTTAAGATTTTTAGGGTTCTGTACCTCAAAAAGAAAAAACGGAACCCTTATAGGATCACTTTGTTGTCCATCTGTCAAGACCCTTTTCTCAGTAACGCATGGAGGTATCAAGCCCAAATTCATATCAAATACTCAGGTCTACTGTACCTTGGAGCTGTGAAAAAATCGACGGGTTGCACTCCGGCAGTGCCGGAGAAGTGAAAACTTGAATATTAACGTTGTGCATTTTTGATATTTTGGAATGGAAAGAGAATAATTTTGTACGAATTGCTTTCATTATCAGTATAAAAGTACTATTATTTATGTGGTGGAATACAATATTCATTTATTGCGCTATCGTACACAAACATGACAATTTATATTACATAAACACACGAACATTCGCGCAAGCGCCCTGCGCTGCCTGTCCTGTCACGTGACCTGACGCGAGTTTATACATTTTTACCCATTCCAAAAAAGTACACAGCGCCGCTAAAGAAGTTTTCACTTCAAAAATTATACAGGGTACTTTCCGTGCACTTAGAATATTGAAATTGAGTATGAAGTAACGTCTTATAATACAGATATAGGAAAAATTGCGAAAAATATAATTTTTTAGTTACGTCATAACATATACCTACAGGTTTTTTACGGAAATCTGGGTGCAAGAGTCTGACTCGCACTTGGCCGGTTTTTTATATTTCGTTTACCGCATAGTGTGGGGTATAATTGGATGGGGCAGTAAAAAAGTTAAGGGTTAAGACTAGACTAGATTGTTTGCTTAATATTAATATTTGCAAATTTTTGTGAGAACAGAACATCCTCGCTTTTTAAACTTGTAGAATATGGTCAATTAATGTTTATAATAGTCCATACAACCATATATAAATAAATATAAAATAAATTAGAAGGAAAACTTTTATGAATGAGTTATTGAACGGACTTTGGATCATCATCGATAACACCTTGGATAGTTCACCAATGAACAAAAGCCTCTTCTTAGAAAATTAGTTTAGGACATTGGATAAGTTATTTCAATCGCCAAAGCCAATTTATGTGCAATGTACTATAATGGTGGTGATTCTGTGTTGTCATTACTAAAATTTGCTGTTGGATTATATACGTTAATTTCATCCCCTTACAGTCCATTATTCGATATCTCACATCTCAGCTTTCACTATATTTAGTTCAGTACTAACCTAAAGTTGATCAGAGGTAAACGCTTGTTTATTAAAGTGGATTTATATTGGTCTGATGTGTCGTGACGTGACGCGTCAGAACGGTATCGGTTTCATACATTTAGTATAGTAACGTTCATACTAGTAATACGTATTATGTTGTGATGGCTTGTGTTGTTACTGTACTAAATGTATGAAACCGATACCGTTCTGACGCGTCACGTCACGACACATCAGACAAATATAAATCCACCTTTAGTAAACGTAAACTCTAAATGTAAAAATTATGAATAATAATTACGTAAGTCATTTAGTCGGCATTATTTAGACGTCGTCTAAATTTAGTGCGACATGTCAAGTTTTACGTCACACGTCTCACGTTTTAATCGTTCAACACAGGAATAGCAAAAGAAAAATTATGGCCTAAGTTGAGTAATATAACTAATTTTGGTTATAACCAAATAAAAATGTAACTTTTTCAAGTAAAAAACAAGCGTGTGTCTCTGAATAACGTTTATTTGGTACTGAACTAAACTCAATGACAGCTGAGATGTGTGATATCGAAAAATGGAAAAATGTAAGCAGATGAGATTAAAGTGTATAATCCAACAACAAAATTTAGTGAGTTGTAGTTTAGTGATGACAGCAACAGAATCACCACCAATATCGACCCTTTTTATGCAATATTACAAGTAAAACATTGTTTTATTGCTATTTACAGGCCATCGTAGTTCTAGATACGATAGTGAGCATGTTTTCTAAATATTCTGTAGAGGAGTATTCTGTGGAACAGTGCAAAGTGTTCGCTGCGGACGGCACTTACGAGCTCTACCCCAAAATGGAGTGTCGAGAGGAACTTATTCATTTGGACAAAGCCAATCGCTATATCGGCATTGAGTGAGTGGGTTTAAAATATGATTCAGATCACGCACGATTAATAAGATTAGCTAGGGGTTTAGCTAGTACACACATATTATACGTATAAAACACTCAAACTCCGAAGCAAATATTTGCAGATCATACAAACATTTGATTCGACCCGAGAATCGAACCCGAGACCTAAAGCAGATCAGTCACATACCCTACCACTGCTCCATCGAGGCAGTAGATTTTCACACATTTGAAAATAGCGTTAAAAGGATGAAACGTTGAGAGTTGTTTATGGGTATTGCAGTTCGAGCGGCGAGCAAATAGCGAGTTTGCTGTCTCGCATGTGTCTGTCGGCGTCCCACCGCGAGTGTGTCGTGCGAGTGCGGGTGCCGCCCACGCGCCATGACGTCATCCACGCCTGCGACCTGTACGAGGACATCGCTATCGCCTATGGGTACGGTATCACTCTTCACTTCATTCTATCCTAATCAATAAACTAATAATAATAATAATAAAAAATATTTCGGACAATTTAACACACAACGCCGTCTAGTCCCAAGCTAAGCAGAGCTTGTGTTATGGGTACTAGACAACTGATATAAATACATATATACTTTTTTTTTTTGTAAATACATACATATTATACATAGAAAACACCCAAACTTCGAAACAAATATTTGCAGATCATACAAACATTTGGACCGACCCGGGAATCGAACCCGAGACCTCAAGCACAGCAGTCGCTTACGCTACCACTCGCGCCACCGAGGCAGTAAAACTACTGCCCATGTACATGTCATTTCATAAAAACTTTTGATAAAATTTATATAGCCTATGTTACCTGGTTCATTATCACGAATCTACTGATTTCTCATTGATTAAAATCGGTTCTTTATTGAAACTTAATATCCATTTATTTGATGATGTTGAGAAAATGTGCCATTGAGAAGATGCCACTTTACTAACGCACATCAACAAATTTTATATAATGTAAATATATTTTTTTCATGTCTAAAATTATTTAAAATTTATGTACGTTTGTAGTTACAATCGGATAGAACGTCGTGCAGCGCAGGTAGTGACAGCAGGTGGTCAAGAGCCCGTGAACAAATTAACTGAACAACTACGACACGAGTGCGCTCATGCTGGATATACGGAGGCGCTGACATTCACATTGGTTAGTCAATACTTACGATAATTCTATTTTTGGATTTATAACTAGGTAAACTTTAATATTTCGAAAGGCAAAGCCACGCTGATTTCAACACGAACGGGCCAGCTCGACCGGGGCGGTTCTACCCTCGCACAGAAGATCCACCTAAAATGACAGCATGCGTACTGTCGTGTTAATTCGAGACCGGAGGCCTAATAATGCAGAAGCATCACTAGGCCGCCATGTTTTGCGTAACCTTGCTGCATTGTCTGCATTCGCTATGATTATGGTGACCAGGACTCTTTGATTCTACGTTTTCCATAAGGCAAAGTAGTTAAGTTTATCTTTTTAATAGCATAGTTATAGATAAAAAAAGCTACTAAATTCAATTGATAAGATGTAAAATACATTATCATCTGACGTAGTTAATTTACTTTGTTATTACTTTATGCATGCAGTGTTCCCGAGAGGATGTAGCCACGAAACTAGGCTTGAAGATTGAAGATGTTCCTGCAGCGCATATCTCTAACCCTAAGACATTAGAATTTCAAGTTGTTCGCACACTTCTTTTATCTGGCCTACTAAAGACTTTGGCTGCCAATAAGAAGATGCCTTTGCCTCTAAAGTTATTTGAAATCAGTGATGTGGTATTGCAAGATACTAGTGTCGGTGAGTATCTTTAAAAAAAAAGGACATTCAAACTTATAAAACGTGTCACTATTAGTCGAAACGAAATGTGACGTCGATTGTCACTTCATCGAAATTATCGGCGTTGAAGTTTACACTGTGTTTGTGAGAAAAATTAACTTTTCCATGATTTTTATATTTCTGTAGCAATTAAAATTGTAAATAAGCCTAAAGTAACTGAAACACTGAATAGTAAACAAACACGAAATAACAATGACGTCATTGACCGTGTCAAAAGCGCGCGCAAAATGGCGGCGTTGAATAGCTCAAATTTAGTCAGTGTTTTAAATTCTACTTTGAAAATTAGTTAGACTATTTTCTAGCCTATTTTTAATTTTTTCTTTGTTATGGAGACGTAAATGATTAGATTAAGATATTAAATAAACATGCATATTCCCTATTGATAACCTCCTCTTTTTTGAAGTCGGTTAATAATATATTTTAATATATCAATATCGGTCTTTAACAGTCCCCTGCTGAACATAAGCCTCTCCTTATTTAAAGAGGTTTGGTTCCACGCTGGCCAGACGAGTTGGTATAGGGGTTTGTTTCAAGTTGTCCTTATCTTTGCAATGATGGCGTTCTACGTGGTTCGCTCTCTTAGCCTCTTTCAAGACCCTTCCGTGTAGAGACAGATAAGAAAACAGAGTGTCACCATCACTATTCATCATATAATTTAATAAATATTACCAAAATGTAGAAAAATGGATGGTCGATGGTTGACTGGTAGAGAATGCCTTAGGCATTAAGTCCGCCAATGCACCTAAAGTGCATGATGTATTAAATAAATAAATAATAAATAATAAAAATATATTTGATTTCGCTTTTGCACAGAAACTGGAGCTCGTAACGAACGGCGGCTATGTGCTGTGCACTGCGGGCGAACCGCTGGTTTTCAGTTTGTGCACGGACTTCTGGATCGCATCATGTTATTGCTCCGAGAAACGTGGGACAAACAAACCGGATACTTCTTGCGACAATGCGAAGGTACGAAATTTTATCTGTACTTTCTCTTTAGCACGTATACACACATTACACACCACAGTTCTAAAATATTTGACCATCCAGAATAAGAAATTTTTTACTGCACGGCATGTGATTTACGCGGTCACCATGCCGCTCTACTACGAGTGCTGTGGGTTTAAACCCAACATGGGACAACACTTTGTGTGATTCACAAATAATCGTTGTCTTGAATCTGGGTTCTTTGTGTCCGTTTCATGTTTTTAGACATCTGACACAACGCCATCTACTTACACTATGGGTACTTGACAACTAACATAAATACATATATCATCATCATCATCATCATCAGCCTATCGCAGTCCACTGCTGGACATAGGCCTCTCCAATCGCACGCCACATAGTTCGATCTTCGGCTTCTCGCATCCAGCTCCTGCCAGCCGTCTTGCGCAAATCATCACTCCATCTGGCTTGTGGACGTCCTACACTACGTTTGCCGAGGCGCGGTCTCCACTCAAGAACCCGTTTACCCCAACGGTTATCGGTTCTGCGGCAAATATGGCCAGCCCACTGCCACTTCAGCTTGCTAATCCTGTGGGCTATGTCGATGACCTTGGTTCTCTGCCGGATCACCTCGTTTCTAATACGGTCCCTTAGAGAAACGCCGAGCATAGCCCTTTCCATAGCACGGTGAGCGACTTTGAACTTGTGGACCAGCCGTACCGTAAGTGTCCACGTTTCGGCCCCGTATGTCATTACGGGTAGGACGCACTCATTGAAGACTTTTGTCTTTAGGCACTGTGGGATCGATGATGAGAAGACCCGACGAAGCTTCCCAAATGCTGCCCAACCCAGCCGGATTCTTCTGTTCACCTCGTCCTCAAAGTTGTTCTTTCCCAACTGCAAAATCTGCCCGAGGTACACGTATTTTTGAACAACCTCGAGAACGGCACCGTGTACCGCAACCGGTTCCGGTAGTACATGTTCATTGAACATGACCTTGGTCTTATCCAAGTTCATCCGTAGGCCGATGCGTACAGAAGAGTCAGCGAGGTCGTTCAGCATCTGTTGTAGGTCCTGGAGCGTCTCTGCCATGATGACGATGTCGTCTGCAAATCGCAAATGAGAGATGTATTCGCCATTGATGTTGATGCCGCGTCCTTTCCAGTGCAGCGTCTTGAAGAAGTCCTCCATTGCATTAGTGAACAATTTCGGGGATATAACGTCCCCTTGTCTCACTCCTCGATGCAATGGTACGGGTCTTGTTTGCTGATTCTGTACTTGTACGGACATTGTGGCGGCTTTGTAGAGACATCTCAACACTTGTATGTATCGCCAATCTACTTGGCAACGCTGCAGGGACTCCAGAACAGACCAGATCTCTATCGAGTCAAAGGCCTTCTCATAGTCCACGAATGCTAGACACAGGGGCTGATTATACTCTTCGGTCTTCTGTATAATCTGCCGCACTGTGTGAATGTGGTCTATGGTGCCATATCCGCTCCGAAACCCAGCTTGCTCCGGAGGTTGAAATTCGTCTAGTCTTCGCGCAAGACGGTTCGAAATGACTCTTGAAAACAGCTTGTAGACGTGGCTTAGAAGGGAAATGGGCCGATAGTTCTTCAACATGGTCTTGTCACCCTTCTTGAAGAACAGGATGACCACACTTCTACTCCACGCCTCTGGAGTTCTCCCTTCGAACAGGACAGCGTTAAAAAGCTTTTTGAGCTCCCTCAATACGGGCGTACCCCCAGCCTTCAACAGCACTGTTGTAACGCCGTCTTCTCCAGGGGCTTTTCCATTTTTCAGCTGTCCAAGAGCCATCTCGATTTCATCAGTACTGACTTCTGGCAGATCTTCGGTGTCGTGGCGTGTCAATGTAGCTCTAGGGTCCTCATTTTCGGGATCAGATCGAGATGCATGCGAAGCGTATAAACTGCCGTAGAAGCTTTCGACTTCCGAAAGGACGGCCGGTTTAGAAGCAACGACTTCTCCACTTGATGTGGTCAACTTTGTCAGGTGGCTTCTTCCAAGAGATTGTACGAACACTTTTGACCCCCGATTCCGCTCGATCGCTCTTTCAATCGAAAGAGTATTGGAGCATCGGAGGTCGTGTCGTACAAGTTTGGTGATCTCTCGGTTTAGAGCCCGCTTTGCCGACGAAGTGGCAGGTGGGTTCTCACGTCGTTCCCTCATTAACCCTAATGTCCTCTTTGAAAGCTTCGACTTCCTGCTTTTACGTTGCATTTTACAAAATCCCATACCTTCATCCCTGAGAATCCGAACCACATTTTCATGGTTCCGGTTTACGTCTCCTGTAGTTTCCATGGCAGCAAATCGGTTTTCCAGATTTGACTGGAATTTTTCAGATCCCATCGCGGCTTGGAGCAGAGTTGGTCGGAGCCTGGATTTCATCAAACGTACACGTTCAGCCTTAAAGTCGATATTCAGAGAGCCTCGGACAAGTCGGTGATCACTACCGGTGTTAAACCTATTGATCACCGAGACGTCTCTGAATATGTGCTTTCTGTCCGTCAAGATGAAATCAATCTCATTTGTAGTCATAGCGTCGGGGCTTCGCCACGTCCACTTCCTTTGGGGCCGTTTTTTGAAGAAAGAGTTCATCAAGAACAGCCCCTCTCGCTCGAGAAAATTGACGAGCATTTGCCCCCTATGATTCCTGCTTCCAAAGCCATGGGATCCTACACACACACAGTACACTTGTACTACCTTGAGGCTATACCTCTCGGTAAGTTTGATAATGAGGTACGCTACCCTGTTCGACACACTGGACATTTCTACCACGTTGTCAGAAAGGGACTTGTTAACCAGAAACCCTACGCCACCTTGGGATTTTTGGTCTCCCTCGCGGAAGTACATCTCACACATCAGACTTTTTTTGTAAAAACATACAACATATTATACATAGAAAACACCCAAACTCCAAAACAAACATTTGGTCCGACTCGACAATCGAACCCGAGTCCTCAAGCACAGCAGTCGCATACGCTACTACTGCGCCACCGAGGCAGTTATTTTTATTAGAAGTACTAGCTGACCCACGCAACCTCGTTTGCGTCTTCTATTGCCCGTAACGTGAAAAGTTTCCCCCGTTTTTGAAACATTCTTCATTGGTGCTCCGCTCCTATTAGTATTAGCGTGATGACATATAGACATATAGCTTTCTCGATAAATGGACTATCCAACGATTATCTATTCCAACGCACATACGCACACTGTTTTGCTGCATGACATCGCGGTTGCGCGCAACAAGCGCGAGCGGGTCGTCGCAGTCTTCCTTGATATGGAGAAAGCGTTCGACCGCGTCTGGCACGCCTGCCTGCTGTACAAGCTGTCCACATCTACTACTCCTCGTCGAGTAGTGAAGATTGTGGCCACCTTTCTGCAAGACAGGTGCTTTCAAGTGGCGGTTGAAAGCGCCTTGTCCACAGAGCGACTCATCTATGCCGGTGTGCCACAGGGAAGCTGCCTATCTCCAGTGTGCTACTCCTGGTACACAGACGACATCCCCGTCACTGAAGACGTGCAACTTGCTTTGTACGCCGACGACGCAGCCTACAACACGACGTCAAAAGATGGAGCCCACGCTGTCACCAACATGCAGCGCACCCTAGACGCTCTTCCCAGCTGGCTGAAGGACTGGAGACTGACGGTCAACATGGCGAAGACCCAGGCGATATCTATAAGGACTAAGAAACCACCACAGCTGAAACTCATGGGGCAGAATGTCGAGTGGTCCGCGACGGTGAAATACCTCGGCGTGATTATCGACCGCACCTTGTCCATGAAGCCTCTTGTTAACAATGTAGTTGCCCAGGTTCGTGCCGCACGTTCCCTTCTGCGGCCCGTACTAACGTCCCGATTGCCGCTCCGCGCAAAGCTCGGTGTGTACAAGGCCTACATCCGCACTCGACTCACCTATGGTTCCCCGGCCTGGTTCGCCCTCGTCTCTGAAACGAACCGCCGCCGGTTCCGTGTGCAGCAGTCGCTCGCACTACGCACCCTTACAAACGCCCCCCGCTTTGTACGGAACAGGACGATCTCCAGGGATCTCCGCATGGAGAGCCTGGATGAGTTTGTGGAACGCCTGAGCACCAAACTATTTGTGCGTGCTGACGGATCGCAAGTTCGCCACCTGCGGGAGCTCGCGCCCTACCATCGGCGACCGCCAGGCAGATATGGTCTGCCACGAGATCTAATCTCCGTGGCAACCCACCCCGAACCGTCGTCAATACTCACCGGACCATCCTCTATCTCCGACCTAGTGCCGGCTGATGGGCGCTCCTTTGGGCCCACACCCCTAGGAGCTCGACCTCGCTAAGCACAGGTCGGACGGGTTGGCGGGCCCACCAGGGCCCAACCCAGTGACCCGCCTGTAGTCACAGGCGGCGTGGAGCACTACTTAAACAGGCCATGGCCTGGAAAAGTTTCCCCGAGACCCTAGCTGGGGTCTACGAGAAGAACCACGGAGAGACACTGTTTTGATAGATAAGATTGAATTTAAACTTTGCATAGCGGTAATAAAGTGCAAATTGACTCATTGACGTTAGGAACACACCTACATTGCTTAGACCACAGTGAGTGCTTGTGCTCGTATATGAACTTTATAGAATAGCAATAAAGCTCAAATTTACTTTACGTTTTAGTTAGAAAACGTTTGTATGGGAAAAAGAAAAGGGCTGTTTTTAGGGCTTTTCCGGCCATTATTCGAATTTTTCTCGCCAAAAACCATCCTAGAACTTTAAAGAACATTTCAAAAAAAATTGCCCAAATTAGTCCAGGCGTTGTTGAGTTATGTGCTTACCAACACATTGAGCGATTCATTTTTATATTATAGATAGATGTATGTTTCTTGTCTTTGGGGAATCTTCCTTGGATAATAAATACTTATTCTGATAAAAATACTGGCTTCACAGAAAACAGGTATTAAGCATTCCTTTTATTTGTTTTCCATTGTAAATTGTAGCCCATATGTTTGATGTCTTATCCTGATATATAAGCTATATTACTGTAAATTTTTAACCAAATCCGTTCAGTAGTTTTTGCGTGAAAAAGTAACAAACAACCAAACATCCTTACAAACTTACGTATTTACAATAATTAGTAGGATTTTATGATATATCATATTTGTTGTAAATTTCAGATCCTGCGTACTTCCCAGGCCGTTGCGCTGAGGTGGTACTGCGAGGGCGTGTGATCGGCAAGATAGGTGTCATTCACCCTAGCGTGTTAGCCTCCTTTGATCTCACTAACCCTTGCTCAGCCGTAGAGATCAATATCGAACCATTTGTATAAAATACACTGGACTGATGAGTACTTATATATATTTGTTGCATTAAATATCATTTTTGATATTTATTTGAATGTTTCATTGAAAACATTGAACCTTTGCTTATTGCCCATTCCTTCATGATGGTGGTCGGTGTTATTATTTGTTTATTTCTAACAAAACATTATTTGAAACCAAAATGGTTAGGCCGCACTAAATACCTTAAAAATACGGAGTGTTACCAATCCTTTTCATCCCGCGGGCATCGTAAGTGCCAACTACTGCAAATAGAAGGGAAACTTGACACGAAACTTGCCGACCCATCATGCGAGCTTGGTATGATAGGCTTTAAGTCCAAAACCTCCTTTCTAAGGAAAGGCTTAGGTAGAGCAGTGGACTAGTAAAAACAGTTAGAAAATGAACTTCGATTGTTTTTTGTCGATCAGGACAGTGTAAAAATGTATAAAATTTTAGACCAAAGCCTCGTATTCGTAAAACATTCAGGATTCGTGTTTTATTAGTGGGTGCTAGACCAGAGGCCCAATGACGCAGAAGCATCTCAATAAGCCGCCATAGTGTGAATATGGTGGCCACTACTCTTAGATTCTGCTCATGCAGAATTCTATCAGGCAGAGTAATAGCCCTTTGTCGATCGATTTTAACAAAATCACCAGCTTTCAAATAAAAATATACTTAGTCATCAAAATCTGTTCACCCAGTCGAAAGTTCTGAGGTAACAAACATAAAAAAAACAGTCGAATTGAGAAGTTCCTTCTTTTTTGAAGTCGGTTAAAAAAGAAACGTCTCACATACCTACTATGTGTACTATGTAAGATGGAAATTGGAATGGAATGATAGATCGAAGCTTTTAAGTTTATTATTTTAACTGAGTTCTAATTGAGGCTTGATGTGAGAGATAGTATACATACTATACCTATTATGTCGAAATGTACTAAGGTTGGTTAGAGTTCAATAGCCCATACCTACGTAGATATGATGATAATGTACGTAATGATTATAAATTAAATGGTAATGTCAGGCTAACTCTGAATACAGTTAAGTTAAAACAAACAAGGTAACGCTGTATTATCATATTTATTATTCGTACAATAAAACAGCACAAACATTAACTGCTAAAATCACTTTTCATTTATGTAAATAATAGATACATAATTATATAAAATATAATTCGTTGAATTTTCAATTAACACACTTTCCACCTGAATGATAGTAACACATACCTAGTTATAAGCATTAAAATACTTCGGAAAAAAAATTGCTCTAAAATTTATATTCGATTAATACAGGTACAATTTATACTGGTACAGCTGTAAAAACACAGTTATATATAAATACTACAAACTAAAAAGAATCCGGGCCATATACAAGTGTTCCGTTTCAGCTACTACAGACTAAACTATATTAGTTAATCCTGCAATTTAAAGAAACTTATAGCAGGTACTTAGATAAATTGAAAGAATTAACAACATAAACGGTAACTGTAAAAATAAATAACTTATGTGTTACTTGGTGTAAATACCTCGAGTTGGTAATACGGTTGTTGGAATTATAGAATTGTGTACCAATGAACAAGGAGTTGCTGACCGACACAATGGTTCACCTGTATTTACAACCGCAATAATTAATGTTCATATCATACAGATCCAGCTGTGTGCAAGTCACAAGCGCGACAGTGACTGGCAAATAATACCAAGATCTTACGCTTCTGTTATTCCCTGCTTGTTTCTCGTAAATCTATAAGTATATATACATATCTATATTTCTTCAAGTTTTAGTGTTATGGTGAATTACAACGAGTATTGCATTCTAAGGTTGTTTATGTAAATCTTTTTATTAATAGGGAATATGCATAAAATTTTCAATATACAACGTGTCCCAAAACTCAACGATAAGCCGGTACCAGAAGGTCGGCCTGCTCGTGACTACTCGTGAAAAAATGATAAAAAATAATTATCTTCTTTTTTTTTTAAATTACGAAAAAAAACTAAAATTCTTAAAAATTTACACCTCTTAAGATATTTTTAACTACCATCTCCACAATTTTCCAAATATTTCAGTTTTTTTTTTGTATCAGCATCCTAAGTAACACCGTTACCCATCACAATTCTTAGAAAATCCATAACACCTGTAGATTTTACATGAAAATTAATGAAAGTTTTTTCTTTTCTTCAAAACTCTAAAAGATTTTTCTTTAAGGGCAATTTAACTAATCGTGGTGTAAAAAAAATGTATGGTCACTACTATGGCAAATGTTTTAAAAAAATTACGCATCTAACCATGAATCTAAAATGGTACAATACTTCTTGAAAACCAACCACAAAAAAAAAATGCAAATTATTTATCTTAACATAAACCAACATTCATGAATTGTTTATAGTACTAAATTTTTGACAATATTTAAGGTTTTTGTCGAATTTTTCGTCAACCCTTGTTTTGGTAGTAACTTATTATACATAACTAGTTAGATCTCATCTAGATCTACCTAGTTTATAGCAAATTACATAAGTCCGGTAAATAGAAGTTTGAAATTTTTTACATACAATTATAGTACTCAATTTTACTACCTGCGCACAGAATGCCTGCCGTACTGCTATTCAAGCGAGATTTGTGAGATATTGTAGGGTAGGAGGATTATACTATCATATTTTTGTACGTAAGTGAGATTCAAAATTATTGGGAATGTTGAATAAAATAAAACAATTTAATAAAATTTTTATACATTTATTGCGTTATCAACATTACAGTAAATGTTCAAACTGTTTGACGCCGGCATTAATACAAGCATTTTTTGCAGTTTCTCTCGTCCGATCTAGACAAATGGGGTGTCGTTCGACGGGTCTCGATGAGACTTTTCCAAAAATGCAAAAATTAAAATTCTAGGACTAAGGTCATCGAGCTGTTAAGTTAAAATGTAAAAAATTTCAAACTTCTATTTACCGGACTTATGTAATTTGCTATAAACTAGGTAGATCTAGATGAGATCTAACTAGTTATGTATAATAAGTTACTACCAAAATAAGGGTTGACGGAAAATTCGACAAAAACCTTAAATATTGTCAAAAATTTAGTACTATAAACAATTCATGAATGTTGGTTTATGTTTAGATAAATAATTTGCATTTTTTTTTGTGGTTGGTTTTTAAGAAGTATTGTACCATTTTAGATTTATGTTTAGATGCGTAATTTTTTTAAAACATTTGCCATAGTTGTGACCATACATTTTTTTTACACCACGATGAGTTAAATTGCCCTTAAAGAAAAATCTTTTAGAGTTTTGAAAAAAAGAAAAAACTTTCATTAATTTTCGTGTAAAATCTACAGGTGTTATGGGTTTTCTAAGGATTGTGATGGGTAACGGTGTTACTTAGGATGCTGATACAAAAAAAAAATCTGAAATATTTGGAAAATTGTGGAGATGGTAGTTAAAAATATCTTAAGAGGTGTAAATTTTTAAGAATTTTAGTTTTTCTTTCGTAATTAAAAAAAAAAAAGATAATTATTTTTTAACATTTTTTCACGAGTAGTCACGAGCAGGCCGACCTTCTGGTACCGGCTTATCATTGAGTTTTGGGACACGTTGTATATACTTAAAAGGTATTTTTTTTATTTAGTGATTATTTAAACCCAGAAAAAATTACACACAAATTGAAAATTAAGGGAGGGAAATTCAGACTGATAAATCGCGTCGAAACGGAATGTGACGTCGAATGTCACTTCATCGAAATTATCGGCGTCGAAATTCATACTGTGTTAGTATGGTTTGTGAGAAAAATTAAGTTCTTCCATCATTTTTATAGCAATCAAAACTGTAAATAAGTATATATAGTCGTTCCAATAGTTTATTTAACTTTTGACAGCTCTAATACTTAATCAAATAGTGATACCCTGACCCGTTACCTATTCGATTTCTTTCATCGATCGATTTTATGCATTAAGAAGTTTTAATCGATTTAACAAACTCATTATTTTATAGATAATTTCGTACTTCATATTTCTATGTGTTTCAATGTGCGACCTCCTTTGTCAAAATAAAGAAGAAATGGATTAAAAGAATGTTGTTCAAATATGACGGTTCTATGTCATGAAAAAATATATAATAAAAGGAACTGAATTTTCAAAATGTATTATTGTATTGTGTTGTAATTCAGTGGTTAATATTGTATTTGTGAAACTATTGATGATCTTTATTAAATCTCTCTATGTCTATTTTAAAATAATCTACAGTATTTCAATGAGTAACCTTCAATATAGTTGAGTATTTATATTCCTCCGTATTGATTTATTTGTGAATTCTCACGTTTGGTTGAGTTGAGCGTACCGTTCCTGCCTTCGTTACTGTCAAAATGCCAAAAAAGAAAGTACTCAAAGGACAAACAACTGTCAAGTGATGATGATTCCTGGTCATACGAAGAAGACGATTCTTTATAATTAAAATTAGTATTACAGTACCTCTTTTGGTTGTTTTATTTTTAATCCGTAAATTACTACGAATTTCAACATTTTGTACCTGTTCATTACAAGTAGGTACCGCAGGTAGTTTTTATTTGAACCTACTATAGTAAGTCTAAACAATTATTTTAGATTCATTAATTTGCGGCGACTACATTCGATCCCATTACTAGGTACGAGTACGATGGAACTGTTTTCATTACGCAAATTATTTATGCATTGAAACAGAGACATTTAGGGCATTTTAATGCAAAATAATAAAGCTTTTTACGTGATTTGATATAAAATATAATCACAATAATTTTATTGTATGTTTTATTAATATAATCGATAATCGATTTATTTCAAAACCGTTTTTATAGTCTGTGGTCATTAATTACGAATGACACATCCCTAAGTAGGCGGAGCCCGCCCATAAAGTACAGTATTATCTGTAGTACATTGTATCAAAAATTATTACAAAACTTTATGTGCGTGATCTGTCAAAAGTTAAATAAAGTATTGGAACGACTATAGTAACAAACACTGAATAGTAGGTAAAGAAACACGAAATGACAATGACGTCATTGGCAGTGTCAAAACCGCGCGCAAAATTTCGGCGTTTGAATAGCTCAAATTTAGTCAGTTATTTAAATTTCACTTTTACAATTAGTATGACAATTTCTATTTTTTCAACGATAAAGAGATGAGGAAGAGATTAAGAAAAAAAAACATGCATATTCCCTATTTAACGACATGAGTAGTCCATAACACTTACTCATTAAAAAGACAAAATAAATCTGCGCTTCTAATACAGAAACTGCAAATGTTGGTACTATTATTGAGTATAAGATAGTTTATAAGTTTATGTAGATATACAAGATCACAAGTGAGGTGAATACTATTACAACACCCTACAATTACGTCTTATCAGTGTGCACAATTTATTTGAGCCAGGTCCATATTATTGGGGCGTGTGGCGCCGGGAGTGCAACGGTTTCACACGGATTATTTTTATTATACAATGTTACCAAGTACATTTGCTTCTTAACGCAAACGACACAACAATTGAAACCTGGCTTTACACTGGACCAATTCCTAGTCTTTAAATTATTTGTAACTTTACACTTGAATAATTTATATTTCCATTATTTTTAATCAAAAATAAGTTACTGAAACCAATCATCTCCCGTTAACAGAGAGTCAGGTTTATACCCTGGTACTATTATTGTCTAGTTTTATGTATGAGCAGTAGTGGTTATTTGTAAATATCACATATGAATTTCTAATGAACTACTTACTACATTACTATGACATTGTAAATCCAATTATCTTGTATGAAGAATTGAAAATTATTAATACAAAACCAAAATTCAATAGTTGCATCCGTACACAGAGCAAACTTTATATCGCATAGTTTAAATAAGAGTAAAGAGATGAAATTTATTTTAAAACCATATTAACTCTTCGCACTTCTCTGGAACAAACGAATTATACGTTATTAGGACACGACTTAAGACTTAGCCTGTAGAATCTATAACGTTTCACACGGCATTGACATATGTGGTCACATTTTAGATTTTTATGTACCGATTTAGAAATAGCAAGTTTATTGTGTAGATTCTTTTTTACTGTGGAATTAAAACAAGCTATGAGAAAATAGTTTTCTTCAATAAGTGAGCCGTTTCAAGCACTAAGTAGCAATAAGAAAAATATTATTTACCAATATATTCATTCTTCCATTTCTTTATGTACTTCTATTATCTTTGTATCAACAACTTCATATTCTATAAATAAGATTTTTTGAAATAAAGGTTACTTATTTTAAAATAAGATTCCTGTAAATGATATCCACAATAACTATCGTTTGTGTGAGCACAAAATATGACTACACTTGTCTGTAGAATGTTGTATACCTATGACATTAGACAATTCTCTGCATATATTATTAACTAGCTTATCCACACAGCCCCGTCTGCATTATTTATTGAAAACTTTTGCCACATTATTGAAACATTCTTAATTGTTGCTCCGCTCCTATTGGCCTATAGAGTTCCTCGATAAATGGGCTATCTAACACTGAAATAATTTTTCAAATCGGCCACTACTTCCTGAGATTAGCGCGTACAAGCAAACAAAATATTTAAATATCTTATAGTGCTTTAATTTGCCAGATTTTTTCATATACTTAGCACTTACAAGTCAAAATAATCCAGTGTCAAGTATTGTCATTATGGCATAATAATATGGCCAACTTTTGTTTATATAACATTAGTGACCCAGTTCTCTATTATTTCACATAAACTTTTAAATATTACACTACTCTATACTTTAACCCACTAGCTGTCATGCATCAACCACTGTCCTCATAATACATTGTCTACTAAGTAGATATCACTATGTTATGTAATACTTCTTAATTTACAAATATACAAAATTCATTGTTTAGAACAAAAATTAGTTAATAGATATACCACAACACAACCTAAAAACTAAAGTAATTTTAAAATTATAAATATGATCTATACTTTATTTTTCAGTGGAGCAAATTGTGTCAGCTAGCAATTTTTAGCCAGCATAAATACTGTCACTTAAGAATACTTTCATTTTGGTATCTTGACCCAATGACGAAGCAAAATAATTGCCTTTACTTTTGTTAGTTGAGAGAAGAAATAACATATGATAAAGAGAATTCTTAATTAAACATTGGTGTACATGATAAAGAAATAAATACTTAATCTAGATAACTTGGACGGATAACTAAACCGTCTACAGTGTAGATTTATATATAATATATATATATCACAACTATGTATGTCAATCCAAGAGCAATTGTATTTTGAACATTCTTTCCAATTCTGATCTGTTAAAATTAGGACCAATGATAAAGGGACAGAGATAGAATGACAATTCCTTTAAATTAGGGGCACTAGTTCTTATAGCTTTAGCAACCTGCATAGTGACATGAAGACACCGTGAGAGACTAAGGTATGTTAGGTGTTGAAAAGTATTATTAGAGAAATAGGTAAGGAGAGCACTCGTTGAAAAGTAACCATGGCGTAATTTTAGAGATTGTAAATTTTTAAGCCTGTATAATTGAAGTAAACTAGAATCAAATAGTGTTTTACATGTCATTATGTGAAGAACTTGCAAAACCATACAGTTAGATATGTAACAAACAATATCATCATTCAAAGTGTCACCATATATGTGTAATGCTCTTAATGTGGATTGTTTGGTTCTTAATAGAGATTCGAGAAAATCAGCAGGTATATTTTTCATTTTTTCCATACTAATACTGACTAAGTGGGTGCATTGTAACATACTGTATAAACTATCATGTGTTAAAGCAAAATTGGACAGAACAAGTGTCTCCAGGTATTTCAATTTCTCAAATGGTAAGTGATAAACAAAGTTGCCATTAGCATTCTCAGAATTTTGTACTATAAGTGAGTTACGAAAACTCAAGAATTTCAAATTTGGCCAGTGACTTAGATCTTCAAAAATACAGCTATCGACCTGAGATATGCTTATTTCTAAATGAGTGAGATTTGGACAATAGCTTATTAAGGAAGATCTCACTTGCGAATACAGCTTGAAATACTGTAGTTTAACATTCTTCAAATACTTTGCAACAAAAGGCACTATATTCTCACTTATCTTGACATAGTTCTTCATACATACTATGAGGCGAGTGTTATCCCAGACGCATGGGGTCAGGCACAGTTGTTGCCATCTCATACAAACCTTAGCAACAGCCAAAAGTGATTCAAAATCTACCATAGAGAATATATATATCAGTATTTCATTTGGTAGGTCATTGATGGTGAGTGTATTAGTGTTTAGTTGAGCACCTGGCATGTCGAGATGGACCATGGTTGGCGCCTCCAGCTCGGACACCCACACTTCTGGAAGCATTTGGTAAGTACTGTTTACACTCTTGTGGTCACCTCTACACTTATAATAAAGTACAATTTATTTATCAGTACCTACTGCTTAGCTTGCTAGCCCTTATTTAGTGTTTTTTTTTATACAAAACGGGACTGTTAATATAAATTAACCCAGTTAAGGTCACGAACCTTGAACAACCCTATTTAATCGTGAGTTTTAAAGAAACCTACTTCAGGTAAACTAACAAAAAAATAATATATTTAGTGAAGTAACATCTATAATTACCTCAGGTATATCTTGTTTTTAATAAAGAAAATCTTAGTTTGCATCTGAAGAAACATAACTTGTGTCAATTTTATTTTAAACGCACGCACCACTACCACGACTTATATGAGTCATCGACAAGTAAAGTTTTGCATTCAGATATTTATCGTCCATTTTAGAGTCTCGTTCAATGGTTTAAAAATCAAATTTTGGAGAAATATTAAAAATAACTTTCATCTTGATGCTATTTTTGTAAAATGTGACGTTTTACGTTTATGATTTTGACATTTGACGGACTGGTGAGTTGAAATGAGTAACGTTTCGTTCGTCATCTGGAGTGAAACATGAACAAAGCGTTATCTTCCTACATAAATAAGTATTGATTTAAACATGAGGTGAATTTGACTGGTGATGATGGTACAGTTAGCAGCTATAATAAACAAATACATGAATTACATGACTCTATTCTTATTAGTGTTAATGTAAAAGCCAGTGTTATTACAACACATACAAATTTATTTTTGTCGTATCATTGAGTTTTTATTTTCAGCCAGTGTATATATTTCAGTTTTGCTTTTGTGTATGACCCATCACACTCATAAACATAAATGTTGTATGAATTCATTACTTTCTTAATTAAAGCCAAATTCACACGACCGAGAGGTAGAAGATAAATATAAACAAATTGTCTACATAAACGCGTGCCACCGTGCGTCTTAGCACGGCCTGATGCAACCCACGGACCGCACGTCGGCGCGTGTTACAAGTTCTACAAATCGACCGTATCGACCTGTGCAGTGTGCAGTTGATGCTCGCAGTTTGGAACGGACCAACGCATTAAGGAAATCGAAAAAAGAGATGCCATTTGGAATCTTAACACTAAGGATTATTCAAATAAAAGATGGTCTTGGGAAGAATTAGTTTTAATTTTCTGCAATAATAATGATTCTGAAGAGAAGAAAAACATCTCCGACGTTTCGGTTTTCGGTTCCTCCATTAACAAATTGCCTCCTCCACGTTCATTCTCAATCAATGTTGATGCCAGACCCCCTCTCTGAGTAAAAGTGTTCTGTGTGCCAGACTCCGCAGCAGTGCCGCGCTTACATATTTTCTGTCATGTGAATGTAGCCATAGCCATAATGCCTATTTTTTAATCTTATGACATGTTACAAACAAAATAAAAAAAATTATAAGAATGAAGGCCACGATAAAATGTAATTCCTAAAATATATAATATTTACATAATTAGACAGATTTACATTTACAGACTATTTTGGATTACAATTTTAATTGTATTCAATCAATATGCCTTGAGTGCACGGTTGGCCTAGTGGTTGAGTCCGTTTCATGCATATTTGTAAAGTGCACCGCGACACAGGATGTATATTCAACGCGGGAGTTGTCTTTAAAAAAATAGTTTAAAATTCTATTTTTTAACATTATGCAAACGACTTTATATGAATTAGCTCATACGCTTAATATTAAATCCAAAATCTCCTCTCTAAGGAAAGGCGCCTATATCCACAAGTGACCTGCTAAAGGCTGTAGATAATGATGATATGCCGTAATTTCGGATGATACATAACTACATTTGAAAAATAAAGGGAATCTATAAAATCATAATTTTTATTTCTATTCATAGTTTCGTTAATAATTTTTATTTCTAACATGATTAAATATTTATAAAATAAATACTTAGTTACAAGGAGCTTAAAAAAATCCTGGTGGCAGATAGCCTGATGCAGGAGTGGCCACAGCACCAGATTGTGATCCTGTATTTACAGGCGGTATGTATTCCTTGGCAGGTTCAGCATTTTGCGAAGTATTTCTAAGCCCTAGAATTTGTAATGGTGTTGACGACGTTGACGATTTCGGTGGAAGATAAGCCATGCTTGGAACTGCAATTGCACCACTTGTATTTGTTTGAGAATTAATAGATATGGGTTCTGGTGTTTTGCTTGTTGAACCGACATTGTTAATTAACGGAGGTAAATAGTTTTCCGATAAAGTTCCTACTGAGCTGGAACCCGTTTGAGTGGCAATATTCGATCCGATTATTAGTTCTGCACCAGAAATACCAGAACCGCTACCTATGTTAATTTTGCCCTCTCCGCCCAAACTACCGGTTGAACTGCCTGCGGCAGGTGGTAAGTATCTAGGAGCATTTGTCGACACTTCCGACGAACTTTGATATGATTGTGGTAAAGTTGGCGAGGGAGCTTTGTAATTGTATTCAGAGTTGGCTTTACTATCAGATTTTGTGGTAGATGCTGTACTAGATACAATTGTTTTTGAAGCGGTATTCAAAACTTGAGGTGCAGTATTTGCCTGAGTTTCTGTTGGACCTGGACCGGGCGTTAAATATTTGTAGCTCGCTCTAGCTGCTGTTGACGATTGGTAAGCGTAGCCAGATGAGGCACCTTCTGAGGCAGAAGCAGCAGTGGCACTGATTTTAGCACCAGATGTGCTGCCAATTTTGATGACATCTCGCCCCACAGGCGCTGGGTATGCGTAATACATTTGCTGCTTCAGTATCCTGTCAACAGTTGGTGCTTGAGTAGAGTCAGTGGTGGACTGCGAAGGCAAGTCAAATGATATATTTGGTTTATTATACACGTACCCATCTTGCCGTCTAATTCGCACACGAAGGTTGTCCCCAACATTGTTTTGAAAGACGGCTGCATTTGATTTTAATACCAATGTTAAAAATAGAAAATATGAACATCTCAAAGGTAGCATTTTCTTATAGAACCAATCCAACTAAGGATAATTTTATAAAAGACAATTTAAGTCTTGTTTATCAGTTTTTATAACAAGTTATGGAAGTCACAAAACCTTAGAACTGCAAATTACTAACCCTTTAAAGTCTGCTCAATAATTGTTTACATTATTCTGCAATAATACCAATAATAATACCTACCTTGGAAGATAGTAACGGTGCTGGATTTTAGATGAAATGTCGCAATTATAGTAAAAATATTTACTCATTAGGTTTCTTTCTTAAGTGTTGTTAATGTATTTGAACGAAATCAAATACCAAAGAAGGCATTTAGTATTTTTGATGATATCACCTTTTTTTTTTAACGTGTGGTAACCCCCTCGGGCCGTCACCCCACCGGGGTTTACGGCGGGGCGGTGTGTCGGAATCGAACCGACTAAAACCACACGGTATGCCAACTCTGCGCCTGAGAAGGGAGGGGTGCGGGAACTGCAGTTATTAACACGACCGGACCCCTCCCAGCGCCTGCCCGCACTGAAGCGGGCACCGTCTGCTGTTCAAATCTCAATTTAGGCGACGCACGGCACACGCGTACGTCGCCTCCTCGCGGTTGGCCTGTATTGCGGATGGAGGGGAAAACCCGTCCCGTCCATCCGCGGCCACACTAAGGCGGCCACACAATGAGGCGCTGGTATGCGCGCCTCCGCCGCCCGGTTCGCCGGCGGCGGATCGGGTCCGAGTGAACGTCGTCCTCTCGGGCCTTCTCCACCGCCTCCTTCTGCGAAATTCACTTCATCCTTCGCAGAAGGATGCGACCGCGGTAAAACTTCAATCGCTACCGGCCATGGATCGTATGATGGCCGTTAGCGAGAGATCTCCTCCTATGACTGCAGTTAGGGCCCGACGCTGCGACGCCCAAGCGGGGCAGATCGCCAGCGTGTGCTGGGCCGAGTACTCACTGCAGTCGCAGTGGTGGCAGGCGGGACTCAGTTCCCTCCTAGCGACTGAGTGCAGCATTCAGCAGACCGAAGCATTGATGATATCACCTGGATGAACCAAGTGGCATAAACAATATTGTTGATTTTGTAGCCATCCATTCTCCAGATTGTATTATTGCTTCAATGGTTACAAACCTATCCGACACAGAAGGTTACCAGAGGGGACTTTTAAAGGTCGGTCATGCATTTGTTAATAGGTGACATTACTGGTATAGGCCCCTGTATTATAAAAAATCCGGCCAATAGAATAGGGTTCCGTAGTAACTTATTTGTTATGATTTTATGTTTCAATATTTTACATATCTACTTACTATTTCGTTATTTTTGTACGAAGTTTTCTAAATAACCGCATTTAAGTTAGGCATCTATAACTCCTGAACTAACAAAGTAATCTAAACCGTTACAGTTTTCCTTAAAAGTTCATCACAAAAATCGTGATTTAATTTCAGCACTTTGTCTACGTGATAAGTACCTACACATATCAGATGCAAAGTTTCACATAGTTTAGACAAAACAATTGAAATGACGTCACTAGTTGAATCTCAGAAGATCCATTGGCCAATTTTTTTCTCATTAGAGTTAGGTATTTGAAAATTTAATAAAATAGATTTATTAAGAATTTTAAATTGCATTAAAAATTAGTAGGAAGACCAAAAACAAATGAAGGTGGAAAATTGTGTTTATACAGCCTATATGTATAGATATAATATGCGTAGGACACTGCCATCTGCACTAGGATGATCTGTTTTTTTTTTTACTCTTTTTTTTAGGGTTCCGTACATCAGAAAGAAAAAACAGAACCCCTATGGGATCACTTTGTTGTCTGTCTGTCAAGACCCCTTTTCTCAGGAAAGCGTGGCGGTATAAACTTGAAATTCATATCAAATAATCTAGTCTACTGTCACTTAGACCTGTGAAAAAAATCACCCGTTTATGATGCAAATTTTCGACACTCGCTAAGGAATTAAAACTACAGGGTACTTCCCGTGAACTCAGAAATTTGAAATTTGGTACAAAGTAACGTCTTATAGCACAGAAAAATTGGGAATAGCATTAATTTTACTTATATACCTTCAGGTTTGTACGGAACCCTCGGTGCGCGAGTACCGATTCGCACTTGGCGGGTCTTTTAACTTTAACGCACAGCGTATGTCAGTTATTACAGATTACCAGCCAAACCAGACTGTAGAGATTGGAATGTATGGGGGGAGGAGCAGCGAACATTATGTTTGCATGGGCAAAAATAATGAGTTTAATTAGTGTATATGTGTATCACTGGTTTGGACAACAGAGCTTTTGAATAAAAAATCGGTTTTTGAAATCAAGATTTAATGAAAAAATAGTCATTAGATTGATTAAATACATCTAGCCAATGGATCTTGAGAATTCTTGAGAGATAAGCGCGTCTATTCTTGATGAACTGTTTGTGTTAGAAGATTTTTTGTAAATTATATGTTCAGATAAGTAAAGAATCCTTCCAAATTTTAACACAAATGATTTATGTATATGTTTGAAAAATAATGAATCAACGTAACAAATTGGAGTACAATTTAGTGTTTCTAAAAGAACAAATATTATTATTTTCTTAAAATACTCTAAGCAACCGATACCTGATGAGTGAAGCGAAGGGTTATTTCTTCACTTGCTATTTTTGTGGTTTGCAGAATTGTAAATTAAAATATTTTATTCTCTGCTGGTGCCTAAATTAACTACACAAATCACGACCTCAGACCTAGCATTAGTGTAACGACTTTGCCGCTTCGAGTTTTACTGTTCAACGAGAAAAAATTACCTTGAGGTTACATTGTACCTAACTCACATAAGGCGTTTACTTTTCAACTGAACTTTTATGAGAGATTAAATTTAGAATTTAATAAAATATGTAAGTATAATGTATTTTATTAAATTCTAAAATATATCTATATAATATATAGTTTTAATGTATAGGTACGTAAGTATTAAGTTTCTTACTAGTTACTAAATATTTGTTATTCATATAATCTCGATGGTCATTTGTTTGTTTTTACCGAACGACAAGAATATGAATAGTGAAAGGAACGTTTTGTGTAGGCCGCTCCTCGGTATCTCGTATTCAAGGCTAGCGAACGTTGTTGTACGTTGAGTAGTTGAGCACTGAGCTGAGCAGTGAGCACTTGAATTATCAAATTCGATTAATAAAGACGTAAGAGCTGTCATAAAATCTGGTAAGTTATTATGTTTAAGGCACATTATATACGACAAGTTTTGATTAAGAGATTATAAATTTTATGTATACGTAAATCTGTATATGTATATCTATTTATATTATGTATGTTTCTATGTATATGAATGTTGTTTAATTTATATGTTGTTATTAATAGGTGTATGTATAAAATTGAATATGTAGTGTTAATTTTAAATTTTAACGTACTTAATATGTAATATATATATAACCTCTGCACACCTGCCTTATAAGATTTCTACACCACCCGAAGGTTTACTGGAAGAGAATGCACTGGGCATTTAGTCCGCCAACGTATATTCTTAGAGCATAAAGTTAATAAATAAATAAGTTTCTCTTTTGTCGTGAAAATATTGTGCACTTTTTAACCGAGTATATTTTTTATATTCTGAATGTAACGTGATGAAATGAAATAATTATAATTGTTTGAGTGTTGGTTTGGAGCGTTAATAATTAGAATGAAAAACACCAACGTTTACTGACCACTCATTGCTTTGTGATATTAGTATTTTTTCATATTAGTCATAGTAAGATTAATCGTATCGATTTTTAATTTAATGTCTAAAGATTTATAATGACACCGTTCTCATTCACTGCGGAATAAGGTGGTTACACAAGTATTCACATCTTACACAATTTTGATGGATGCAGATAAACAGCTGTGACCTAAAATATTACATGTTATTTTATAAGAGCCTGACCAATTTTCGTTATCACTAAATAGCGAGCATTTACTTAACGTAATCTGTGCCAAATATTGTAGTACCTACAAAGTTAATATTTATGTCAATTACGCACAATATACATATATACCTATTGTTATATGTATTGTATTTAATACTCGAGGTCTGAGGATACATTTTACAAGTCCCATCCGGGACGAGTTATTATGAGATAAGTAGGTACGATCCGTGCGATCATCTTGTGATTGATTGTTTGCATTTGTCCGTGTGGTGACGGATTTAGAATTCGGCGTTTCACCAGCCCTATTCATCTCATGGGTGTCGTAAGAGGCTCATATGCAAGACAACAGCACGACAAAAGAGAAGAAACTTCAAACAAACCCGTATGTAAGCCTGCATATACCATCCCGTCCAGTTAGTAGTATATTACCGATCAGCCACCTGACCCGGATTCTACAGTTGCAATGCTTGTTATTCTCATAGTAGGTACCTATCATAGATATATTAATAATAAAACTACATACGTACGTTACTGTACTATTACAGGGTGTACAATTAATGTTTATTGCTGTTTTTAATGATATAGATAAATAAATAAATATTCCGGACATCTAACACTCAACGCCATCTATTCCCAAGCTAAGCAGAGCTTGTGTTTTGTACTTTTTGTTTAGTAAATACATACCTACATATAATAATAGAAAACACCCAAACTTCGAAACAAATATTTGCAGATCATACAAACATTTGGTCCGACCCGGGAATCGAACCCTAGACCTCAAGCATAGCAGTCGCATACACTAGCACTGCGCCACCGAGGCAGTCAATAATAAAGATAATACAAATTAGTACCTAGTAATAAAACAACAATTTTTTAACATCACTACATAGTATAAAACAAAGTCGCCTTTTCTGTCCCTATATCCCTATGTGCGCTTAAATCTTTAAAACTACGCAACGGATTTTGATGCGGTTTTTTCCAATAGATAGAGTGATTCAAGAGGAAGGTTTATATGTATAATACATTCATCATATACTAAGGCAACATTGCTAATTTTAGAGGTTTCTATTTTATGCCTGTGCAAAGTCGGAGCGTGCCGCTATGTTTTTATATACAACGTTCATAGTTTTTCTGTAGTGTATTTAATTTAGTATCAGCATTGCACCCGTGCGAAGCCGGGGCGGGTCGCTAGTAAACAATAAAATAGAATCAAACAGAGAAGCATCTTTAACAATGCATGGACATGAAACCTTATAGGAAACCCTTGATAAATTGAAAGACAACTGTGAAAATTGAGAATATCAAATGAGTTTTTTATTTCTAGTAACATGGTATTGAAGCTGTACTCCGTGGCTGATGGCCCTCCATCACTATCCTGCAGACAAACCCTAGCAGCTTTAGATATACCCTATGAGCTTGTTGATGTGAACTTTAATAACGGAGAACACATGACTGAGGAATATGCGAAGGTAATAATATGTCACGATGTCCCTACCTAATTCAGTCTATTACAGTCTTAATGGATCAGTACAGCATGACCGATGGACTCTTCTATTAACTTAGACCTTACTTGGTAGACTGAGAGGTGGGTATACCCGCAATTTAATAAGTCGTTTATCTAAGCCACAAGTGGTCTTGAAAGCCAAAATGGACCATTACTTTCAGTAAAATTTTGCCTGATTTATGCGCGATAGTCATGGAAATTAACTATTTAGCATGCGCGAAACAATTTATGGTTGAATCGATAGATCTTTTAAACAATTAAAAAATTCGATGATATCTCAAAATTTAATTATTGTTTTAATAAAATTGTTAAACTGTTTAGCAAAGACACTTTATAAGAGATGATTTAGTTGGTTAACTGAAATATTTAGACATTTCAAAAATGTTTGAAAGCAAAATTAAAGTTCTCGTATAAAACCGCTTCTACAAGCCTGGTTTGGTTTTCCCTTACCTGATTTGTTTGTCCCTTACAAATTAAATGTAAGGTCTTATGAATTTGTAAATTGATGTACTTCTAACAATCATTAAACTATTTAACAGTTAAATCCACAAAAGGAGATTCCAGTTCTGGGCGATGACGAATTCTGCCTAAGCGAAAGCGTGGCCATCATGCAGTACATATGTGATAAGTACAAGCCGGATTCACCGTTGTATCCGAAGGATCCTAAAGCAAGGTATTAAGATTTTCCGTAATATAACCTGTCATTATTCATTCGTATTTTAAAACTATTCAGCATTTGTTTTTGGATACAATAACAATTATCCCAATATTATACTCGTTGCGCTGTAGCACGGTGCAGGTGACATTTGCCTGTACGACGTTGACATCTATCAGTATCACATAACTAAGGGATGTGACGTTATGCAATTAATTTTTATCGCATACGATACTCGCAGCATAAATCTAGTTCTCTTTAATATTGTTATGAAAATGAGTGTGTTATTCAGTTGAGCAGTGTAACTGTTATTTGTTTGTTGAGTTCGTTGTTATTACCATGTCTAAGCATACAAAAATAAACTGTTTTGGGTAGTCAGGCCAGGGAGGTTGTTGTTCGTTAATAATATCCGTCACAGATGATGAATTGAGTAACAATTCAGATGTTCCCGACTCTGATATGACGATTTTGAAATGAATTTGGACGAATAAAATGTATTTTTACTTAGCAACCTTACTATAATATATACTACTATGATTATAGACCAATTTTAACAATAAAAAATTACCGATTTTTATTATGAAAAATATCGACTATCCATCGTAGCAGCACATCCCATCACTAAATACTTCTATGGCGTTACGTCATGCAACTTTCAAGAGTGAAACGAAGTGTTACTGAAACTGTCACCCGCACCATGCTACAGCGCATAGAGTATAAATACTTATAAACAGTTTGCGGCGTTGCTCCTTTTTGTCTACTTAAATAGTCCTCGAATAACAACTTATTTACTCTACTTTCATTAAAGTAATCAATTTTCAACTCTATTAAATACAACTTTAAATATTTTTTTTTGTTACCGAATCGTTCGGTTGCTGCTGCTGTCACATAGTGACTGCTAACATACTCAAAGAGGCTTATTTTGATTATGGTGGTTGTCCCATCTCCGATGTGGAAAAGAGTAACTATCGGCTATTTTCTCGCTCAAAAACATACAATAGATATATATTATGTGTAAACAAAAGAGATAATGAGAAAAGAGGGGTATTAAAAAGTGTTCTGAGTAACTGTATGAGTTTTATTGAATAAGGGCACACTCTTTCTTAAAGGTTTGAGGGTTGTATTGGTCCGGGAATACCGCAGGTGATAGTTATATTGTGCGAAGCAGAAAGTTTTGCAAAAAGCGCACAGTTGTGGACTGCCAGCCATCCAAGTGTTGGGGATGGAATTGCTGTCGCGTAGGACGATGGTGAAAAGAGGCGGCAGGAATCAGTCAGAACAATTCCTCGGAACACTCCCCATAGTAGATGCGGTTGAAGATGCATAACGAAACCACATCCAAATTTAAAATTCCTGGCAGTCGACAATTCGAGCCGCTCTCCATTGAATGCGGTCCAGAGGGAGGATCAGGTACTGGGGTGCCCCGGCCCAAAGATGGGGTCAGTATTCCATATGAGGCCGAACCTGCGCCTCTAAAGTCGAAGGCGGTGGGCCGGAGTGAAATACTGTCTCAATCTGTTGAGCACGCCAAGCTTCTAGAGGCCAATTTGGCCTTATCCACCAAATACCCCTTAAACTGGACTTCACTCGATATGCCGACACCAAGTATTCCAATGTTGGCTAATTCAGATAGGCGAGTGTCTTCAAACCGAGGACATACGATCTAAGGCAGCTATTTTGCGGTGAAACCGCAAATTTGTGTCTTTGTGGGGTTAAACTAGACTAAATTGAGTCTACCCCAATCTGAGATCTTTTCTAAAGTGGTCTCAATTTCAGACACAATTAGTTTCGACTCTCAATGATGTTTTCCCGAGAAATATTAGCGCGGCCGGTGTAGAGAGCATCACCCGTACTGTCATCCGCATAGCAATGAGTGCTGCTAGTTTGCAACATGTCATTGATATGGAGGAAGAACCGAGTAGGCGATAGAACACAGCCCTGCGGGACACCAGCATTCACAAGTATGGAGTCAGAGCATTCACCGTCGACTACGACCTTTATACTATTATATGCTAGAAAGTTAGTGACCGATCTCGATCGATGATTGAATGTGACAATCGACAATATCTCTGTCTGTTAACACGTGTATTCACAGAGTCACCCTGCAAAGAAATGATCACTAGTACCTCTCGGCGTAAGTTTTGACCGCCAAGCGAGCATCGCGCGACTAACTATAGTCGAGCGAGTCCTCACCGGCAGTGTTAACAGGCAGCGATCCACTATTATGTAGGCATCTCATTTATTTACACGTAAATTATAACCGTTCTGGGTTTCTTGAGCGAGAAAATATCTGGTTAATTAGTTATTTCATAGCCGGCGCAGCGGTGGGACAACTGCCTTAAACGAACTTCGACTTGTCTACGTTAAATCTTAGACGGCAACAGAGTGCAGATCCCAGAAAAACTAACATGCATAATACATATTTAATTGCTATTACTAATTCTGATATCGTTTCAGGGCATTGATAAATCATCGATTGTTGTTTAATCTGACTACATATTATGCTAACATTGCTCCTTACGCAGTAAGTTCATTATTTCAAGTACATATGTTGTATACTCTATACTAAGCAGTAATCAAGCAAATCTTTTTTTTACCGTATAAAGTATCTAAGAAATGAAATCGCTATTAAAAATAGGTAAAGGTGGTAGGAAACTAAAAAATACTTTACGACCTATTCTCATACCTCTATCCTTGTCTCTTGGCCGGTTTTTTGTTAATAGTAATTGACGTCCAATTGCAGATGGCACCGATATTTTTTGACTACGAACGTACCCCTGGTGGTTTAAAAAGAGTTTACATGGCAATGGAGGTTTTCGAAACGTATCTTAATCGTCTGGGAACAACGTATGCAGCCGCAGACCACTTGACGATCGCTGACTTTCCACTTATCAATAGCACTATGGCCTTGGAAGCTATTGATGTTGATTTCTCGAAATTTTCAAAGGTAAGTATCATTTACTAGAAAAGTGCGCCCGTAGCAAATAAAAAAGTCGGCCAAGTGCGAATCGAACTTGCGCAGGAAAGATTCCATACAATTATCTATACATTTCAAGCGTCTACCTGTTGCTGTTATTAATAACGACCTAAAAAATCTAGTTTCTTGTATGGGAGGCCCCCTTAAATGTCTATTTTATTCTGATTTTAGTATTTGATGTTATAGCGGCAACAAGAAAAACATCATCTGTGAATATTTCAACAGTCTATTTATCACGATCTATGAGATACAACTTGGTGACAGACAGACAGACAGAAGGACGGACGGACAGGCAGACAGACAGAAGAGAGAAATATGGTTCCGTATTTACCCTTTGGGTACGACACTATAAAAACCATTCTAATGCAACACGCCAGTCTGTGGCGTATTTTTAAAGTAGAGAAGACAGAGGTGACCCTCCACAACTAGTGCAAGCACTATGTACCTAACATAGTGCGAGATTCTGTAGTATAGAGCGGTTGCTGATAGAAATCGAAGGGAAAACTGGGACAAAGCGAAAGTTATACCTCACAAGACTTGCCGACCGATTGCATCTTTGGAAAGATCATTTTAATGTTAGTAAACTTTTACTCGTAATCTAGACATACTTTGCCTGACAGACTGATGGCAGCATTTTATTAGTGTCTTGATGACGACAAACCATTACTTCTCGTGTGAAACACGTGTCACACGAGACGTACCTAATGGTGTGGTCACGTGATGTACAGATTCAAAATAGAGGTTTCTAAATTAAATTTATCAAAACGATCATGGGTAAATTTAAATTTAAATATTCGTGTTTATTTGCATGTATATTTTCATTGAATCCCATGCATGCATATATTTTCTAAGCCGTCCAGTAATTAATTAATTCCATTTTAAATATATTTTCAGATTACTAAGTGGTACAATGATTTTAAGAATATTCATCCTTCGTTATGGAAGATCTCTTTAGATGGAATGAAAGAAATTCAATATTTTGAAGGAAATCGACCCGATTTATCACATCTTAATCACCCTATTCACCCTGCTAGAAAAGCTAAAGCATAATAAAATCCTTCTAGAACATACATACGTACATAGATACTGCCGCCAGCTATTTATTGCATTATATTTATTTCCCAATGATACTTTAACGACTTGAAATAAGTAAGATAACCATTGTAACAGATACTTTATCCTGCGTAATTTTGGATTACTTTTTATAATATTTTTTTTAGAATCAGTTCCAAAATCAATGTACCTTCTTTCCAAGGCTAAATAAAACAACACATTATAGAACATTTTAATTGAATTACTTTTTAATTATTAAATTTCATATCATATGTAAAATAAAAATATTCTTTGTAAAATGTATTTGTTCGCATTTAACTGTTGTGTTAAAATAATATTTCTATTGAATTTACATCCAAGATTTTTTTTTAGTTTGTAAGGATTTTAATGATAAGTTTTTAAAAATCAAACAAACCATCAGATCCTGGATAAATAGGTCTTTGTTTTTGGGGTCTGGTAGATGGTTGCTTGTTGTTGCCCAAAAAGCCACCCAATCCTCCGAGACCTGACAACTGATTTTGTGATTGTGTTTGGGTAGGCTGTACTGGTAAAAAGTGTCCTACATTTCCAACCTGTGTCAACTGGTTCGTTAAACCTTGAGCCACCTTATCTGGTTTAACTAATGATCCGGTTATACCAAATAAATTGCCCAGTAAGTTCTTGCAAACCTCCCCGGTGAGTCTATCTGCCATATTACCCCATAAACCAAGCTGACAGAATCTGAAAAGAAATTAAATGAATTAAATCCTAATACGTGTGCAAGAAAATCTAATTTTAAAACGCAATATTTTTAAAGAACTCACCTGAAATCTTTAGAAATGGTCATCTCATTACCAATTTTCAGAAATTGATTATTTTTACCGTCCGGACTAGACAAAAGAGAATTAAATATATTTTTGTTAGCAGCTCCATCCTGTGTTTTTCCTTTCTCATTCTCATCTACACCATGTGCAAAATTGGCAATCAATCCCACAAAGTTGTCCCTTACACGTGCATCGGTACTAGATACTTCACCTCCTACTGGTTTACCATCTGAATCCAGTGGTTCGAAAATATATGCCAGTTCATCGCCGTGAGAAGGTCCTTGTACATTTTGTGGCACTTGCATTGAATAATTTTCAGACTTTTCTAAAAAAATACTTATTTTAATTTGTTGAAAATAATTTTCTGTCCAGTAGCTAAATTATTTCCACTCACTGACAGAAATATAGTTTTAATCTTATCTTATATATTATATTATATAATATAAAAATGAATCGCTCAATGTGTTGGTAAGCGCATAACTCAACAACGCCTGGACCAATTCGGCCAATTCTTTTTGTAAATGTTCGTTGAAGTTCAAGGATGGTTTTTAGGGCAAGAAAAATTCGAATAATGGCCGGAAAAGCCCTAAAAACAGTCCTTTTCTTTTTCCCATACAAACGTTTCCTAACTAAAACGTAAAGTCAATTTGAGCTTTATTGCTATTGTATAAAGTTCATATATTACGAGCACTCACCGTTGTCTAAGCAATGTAGGTGTTCCTAACGTCAATGAGTCAATTGCACTTTATTACCGCTTTTCAAAGTTCAAATTCAATCATATCTATCAAACCAGTGTGCGTATGTGCGTTGGAGTCGATAATCCTTGGATAGTCCATTTATCGAGAAAGGCATCACGCTAATACTAATAGGAGCGGAGCACCAATGAGGAATGTTTCAAAAACGGGCGAAAATTTTCACGCTACGGGCAATAGAAGACGCAAACGAGGTTGCGTGGGTCAGCTAGTATAATATAGTTTTTTTATTTTAATTTAGTGGCCTACCAAGTGAGTGTGTGGCGCTACCCTACCTGATGGAAAGTATGATTAGCATCCAAGAGAAGTGGTCGCCATACTCATTGCGAATGCAGCATTGTGACCTATTGAGATGCTTCGGCATCATTGGACGTTCAGTCAAAAGGAGCTTGCCCTAAATTGAACGAAAACGACACTTTTCCACTCCTTCATTAACAAATACCAAAACAAATAAAACAAAATTAAAACTTTGAGACCAGATAAAACAATAATACTAAATTTATTCACACCACAGTATATTTTATTCTATTATGTTCCAAATTCTTCTATTCAATCAAAATCTTCACTTGTATTTTGGTCCGGTAAGTATAATGGATGAAAGCTGCTATACCCAAACAACCTTTTCTGGCAAATTGGGCATATTCGGTTCTCTTTAAAAGCATTTACCAAGCAGCGCCTGCAAAACACATGACCGCACTTCGTCGAGACAACGGGACATTTTGCTAAGTCAATTAAGCAGATGGGACATCTAATGATGGGACTTTTTGCCTGGAAGTAAAAGTTGTATTTAACTAATACATATCAACAATAAAATATGGTCAAACATAAATGCGTAAGTACTCGACTTAAGTTTTCATGGCATACCTTTTTTGATTTTTGTTTCTTAGTTTTCTTCTCTTTTACAGATTTCTCTTCAGGCGTCATTGTTCCTCCTGTTATCGTTAATTACATAAGTATTGTAGATGTTTGTTACAAATAATTTCTTCTTCTTAATAAATATTGTCAAGTGGGATGGAGATACAAATAATTTGATTTTTCCGTCACTATTTACTACTACACGCGTTCATTTGAATTTTGAATTTTGAATTTGATAGATCTTTCAAGCTATTTCAAAGAGGTTTGCACACAAATCTTGTCAAAACCACCTTCTCAATAGTACCAATTTATGAAACAGAGAAAGCTTTGTGGTTTTCGCTACGAGTGCAAGACAGGTTTTCAAATGGGCTATGGTACATATAGATCGCTTATAAAGTTAACTGTCAAAGATATTACTATGGTGGTGTGGGGGAACGTGTCATGTCCTTCCAACACAAAGGGAGGATCCTCCGACCAGGCGAAGTTATCATGCTTGGTGGGCGGGGGGTGGGGAAATGTATAGAACTGAAGGTAACCTACCTTCCATTTGCTTTATTTTTTTTTAATCCTCCCTCCTGGTTTCTCAAAATATCTAATACTACCTTTAGATATTATTTATTTAATTTTAAGCATTGTACAAGGTGTCTCAAAAGAAATTTCATATTTAGTGGATTGATTAAAAAAAAAGGAAGCGGTATATAGAAAAAATGTTTATTTATTGTTAAAATACACTTTTTGGGAATTCATTTCTTAAAAATAATATCGTCTAAATGTAAACCCTCACGTTGTTGGCACTCATTTAATCGAACAGTAAAATTACTTATGACTGCTCGACAGGTGGAGTGAGGGATGGCTGCCATTTCGTGACGGATATTTTCTTTCAAATGCGCCAGTGAAGTTGGTTTATTGGCGTAAACTTTAGATTTAAGATAACCCCATAGGAAAAAGTCCATAGGGGTTAAATCTGGGCTACGTGGAGGCCAATTTATGTCACCTCTCCGGGAGATCAATTTTCCTGAGAAAATTTCACGAACACGTGGCAGAGATATATTGGACGTGTGTGAAGTTGCTCCGTCCTGTTGAAACCATGTTCTTTGGTTATAGCCAGGAAAGTTTTGCAGTTCAGGTACCGAGAAGTTGTCTAACATCTCCACATAACGCTCTGAATTCACTGTAACTGTACGCCCCATTTCGTCTTCAAAAAAGTAAGGGCCGATAATTCCTCGCGCCGACATGGCAGCCCATACGGTCACTTTAGGCGAGTGTAGGGGTTTCTGATGTTTGCGTTTCGGATTGGCTGAACTCCAGTAGCGGCAGTTTTGCTTATTTACGTGGCCATTAAGATGAAAATGAGCTTCATCCGAAAACAAAATGTTGGTAAACGTTGAAAATCGCTCAATCATCTGATTTACGAAATTAAGCCTCTGACCGGCATCTTGGGGCTTTAATTCTTGCACCAATTGAATTTTGTAGGGGTGCAGCTTTAGATCTTTGTGCATAATGCGATGTAATGATGATCTATTCACATTTAAAGCACTCGCGCGCTTCCGAATTGAAAGGCTCGGGTCGTCACGTACAGATTGATTAACACTCTCCACGTTTTCTACCGTTCTTGATGACCTAGGTCGCCCGGATTTTGATTTATCCAGCGTTGATCCAGTCTCTTCAAACTTTTTAACCCAATGTCGAATGAGAGGAAGGCTTGGCGCATCATTTAAGTGGCGAAAACCTCGAATACTGCAGAATTTTCTACGCGCGACAGTTGTCGAATCACCGTTCTTGTAAAACTCTCGCACGCACAACGCGCGGTCTGCTCCCGAGAAACGCTCCATAGCGACTGAATCCCCAAGAGCCAAGCTACCAATTGACATAACCCCCGCACCCCTCAAGTACGCAGCGTTCACGCAGTAAGCTAAACAAATATAAAATTTCTTTTGAGACACCCTGTATTATGTTTCCAATTTCAAAATTGAATCGTCTGTTTGTAATTTCAAATAAACAGTGTTTAAGCGTAGTGAAATCATTTATTTCATTTTGTCATGTCTTTTTGTGCAATCTCTGGAAAGGCTGGACTGATTTTGACGAGACTTTTATTGACAGATAAAAGATGATATAAGAAGTAACTTGGATTACTTTTTTAGACTAGCTTCACTCCGCGTCGTTACCGGCAGTAGGTACAACAATAACAGCGGGTAACAACGTGGGGCTCCACTAGTTAGTTATAAATTTAGGTATTCTATCTGAACTTTTGTTAAATCCAATCCGTTAACGGGCAACCAAAAGAGTCTCCCTCAATAAGCAGAATGGTACTAGTGTAACTACATAGACCGAGTGAATTTTGCTGATTGTATATAAGTACTATTATGATCTGAAAGTTTTTAAATATTACACATGTATTTATTTTCTCTACTTCTCTCATCTCATTGTTCTAGTATACGCTTTACTTTAAGATCTATTACAAAACTAGTAGGTAGGTAGTAGAGCCACGCTAATTTCAGCACGAACGGGCCGGCTTGACCAGGGCGGTACTACCTTCTCACAGAAGAGTCTTCTGTCATTTGTCAGAACTGACAGCATTCGTAACATCGTGTTTCGTTGGTGAGTGCAAGAACGGAGGCTCAATTCAGCAGAGCACCGCATAGTCTACCATAGCGTGGGTCACCATGGCGCATTATCTGCATTCGTAATTATAGGATGACCTTGGATTCTACACATGCCTTACGTCAGGCAGAGTATAGTCACTTTGGTAGGCTCATGTGTAAAAACAAAACTTGTGTGTTCACGTTATTTATGGTAAATTTAAAAAAAATGTGGTTTATAAGTTGTAGCTCGATCTTGTTGAATGCAACGTGCAAATTAAATGACTACAGTCCGGCCGCTCAGAGAATGCGTTTCTGACACTTGTAAATTCGTCATGAGTAGTGATGTACCATGAATAACATTAATAATATTTGGTAACAGTATTTATAGCATTCATTATGCATCATTATTCAATTTATATATAATTTATTATATTTCAAACACAATATTAACAAAATTGTTGATGGATGGAAGAAAATAAAAATACTGTATTTATTGGAAAATACATAGGTATTATGAAATACATAGTTTTAAGATTTCAATAAAATGTCAAATCAAAATTTAATCCGACTCCGATTCGCTTGAGGACTCGCTGTCATCTATCATCACCAACATGTATTATTATGTTAGTGTCAATCATAGTGTCTATACGAATATCGCGATCAAAGTTATCAAATATTTTTTTTTTAGTTTTTTCAACCACCTTTATCCAGTCGTCTCTTGTGACTTTTTCGCATGCTTCTTTTAAAAGCGTCTTCATCTTTTTTATGCCATATGGTAGAGAAGTATTGTGGCGGGCTGCATAACCTTTAATTTAAGCCCAGATTAGCTCTATGGCATTGTACTGGCAGTGATATGGAGAAATTCGGAGAACGCGATGACCGTACTCCAGAGCCAGCTCATCTATTTCGTATCGAACATTTGCTAGCTTATGGTCGTTAACTAATTTCATCAGCTCCGCTTTTAGCATTGACATATTTGCGTCAATGCCACTAATTTGCAGCCAAGCCACCAATTCCATCAATCATCATTCAATCCATTATTATAATTAAAGGCTCTGGAAGGCCAGGTAGCAACACATCCTTGAATGCAGCTGCATTCATTTCTTCGTGGTAGTCAGTAGCAGTTTTTGACTCAAATGCCAATAAACCATTTTCCACAAAACCATACTCCGCACAACCAGCGTGGCATATTATGAGACGTGCTCCTTTACCGATTGGCACTCTCGACGTCGAAGCTTAATAATCCTACTACTATTATAAAGGCGAAAGTTTGTAAGTATGGATGTATGTATGTATGGATGTTTGTTACTCTTTCACGTAAAAACTACTGAATGGATTTGAATGAAACTTTACCACAATATAGCTTATACATCAGAATAACACATAGGCTACTATTTATAAAGATATAGCTTCGCCTCGCGGCGTTGCCCGCAGTTATCATCGTACCGCGGGTAGCACCGCGGGGTTCAGCTAGTAATAAATAAATAATAAAAATCTTTATTGATACAAAAAAAAAAAAAAAAAACCTTTGGTTTGATTAAAATTATTACATATGTCTTGGTTAACTTAAGGTAATGCGAGTAATATAAACCCTGACTCCTAAACTAGGTAATCCTGTGACTCAGGAGTCAGCTTGAGTGTCATCTGTCCAAGAACGAGAAAGCTCGTGATTGGTGTTCGGTCATGTCTCGTCAATGAAAACGACACTGTTCCAATTATCAATTTCTTTGCTTCTCTTAGAAAAGTAATTCTTTTTTAAATTACGTCATTTCTTTCTAAAAGAATTTTCCTTGTCTGTTTTCTTATATTGAAATTCAATATCGTTTAAAATTTTGGATAAAGCAGTTTTTCCTCCCCTAAACAAATCAGCTGCTTTCAAATATGCTAGAAGCGTCGACCTATTAAAGTATTCATTCCTGGCATAATAACTATATATATATGATTCCTTATTGCATCGGCGTCAAAGCCATATATGTCGGTCATAGGTTTAGTTTAGTATGAAATGGTGACAACATTCGACTGTACGACATCCTTACATACTTTGTAACTCATTTTGTTATACTGCTTTTTGTGTATTCAATAAAGATAAATAAATAAAATTATCTATACTAATATTATAAAGAAATAAAGTTTGTGTGTTTGTATATTTGTTAAATTGTAGGGGGTAATCTCGGGATCTACTAAACCGATTTTAAAAATTCTTTCACCCATGGAAAGGCACATTATTGCTGAGTGTCATAGGCTATATAAAAAACCGAAAAATAAAAAGGCTTTTACGTGGTAGTCGGTTTTGCAAAGTGAATCAGAGAAATTTCAACGAAAGGCCAAAGCAGCGGACGGCGCGCGATGGCTTCGGGCTTAATTCGGTTCGCGTTCGTGCTAGCTTCGGGAGAAGGAGGCGTGGCCTTTTATATCTGAGTGGTAGGTACCCGCGCGGCTCAGGCGCGTGGTCGGCTTCTTACGCAACGTACGTCTTCAAAATTGAATTTTTCGAAACGTAATTAGTACACTTTCGACATTGTTTAAATAAAAGGTTCTTATCAGAACTACTTTCTATCTTATTCTTGGCAGTTAGAAATTAAAACATAACACTCTGTACTAAAAAAGGATTATTAACATTATGCCCAACGAAGTGGGCACGGGTCAGCTAGTTTATAATAAATCAGCCTATGGCAGTCCACTGCTACATATAGGCTTCTTTAATTGCACGTACCTTTGTCATAAGTAGGTACTTCGATTCGATTCAGACTACATTCAGTGGTAGTTCCGTGGAATCAGTTCCAGGTATATGAATAAAAAATATACAAAATTACCTGCTAGAGGGACTCCGGGCAAGAAGTGCCATCCTTTGGAGAGGTTTCCAACGTGCTCAAAACTGTACAAAAAAGCCTTGCCGCCGGAACTCCACTGTTGGACGCTTTGATAAGCAGGAAGGTTAAATAGTGCATCACCTATAAAATAAACGCAATTAGTAATAACCGGAACGAAATCAAAACGTCAAAATTAAAATTGTCGTCACATTCAACTACGACTGTGATATATTGTGAACGTTTATTTAAGTTTTTGATGACCACGGCATAGTTAATAATAATTATTACCTGTGGCTTCTGCTACTTTGGCAAGCCCATCAGCTATTGAAAATGATTTCTCCAGTAAATTATTTGTATAATAGTCAGTGATGGGCAAGATCGTTTGAATTTGGGAAGCGAAGGGGATCAGACCACCTACATCTTTTACCACATTCTGAAGACCACCGACTAGATCTGTCTTTAAAAAGTCCTTCACGTTTTGAATTTTGTTTGTTAGGAATTTATTGAATTTCCCTAAAAAAAAAATTGTATTAAGATCTTAAAAAATAAATTTATATTTACAACATATTAGAAGCAAAGAAAAAACTAAAAATATCAATGTGTACATATACGTATTTATGTCCACGCAACGGATAAATATGATCCACGCAACGCTTTGTAAATTAGTAAAACTTAATATACCGAACACCGCTCGAGATGTTTCTGCGGAGGTGACTCCAGTGAGCATGGGGACCCGTTTTTGTTTCTTTTTAAGTGATTCAGCCGGTGCATCAGCCACTAGGGGTGGTAAACCTCGTAAATCATCTTCACCTTCTACTCTTGCGCCAACACCTGTATACACAAAATTTGATGTTAATTTTTAATACAAATACAATTGTTTTAAATCGACTTCAAGAAAGGAGGACGTTGAGAACCTCCAACAACATTCGACTGCGTTTTTTATGTTTGTTACCTCAGAACTTTTGACTGGGTTAACCGATTTTGATTATTCTTTTTTATTTTAAAGCTAGTGCTTCCCGTGTGGTCCATTTCAATTTAGTACCTACAGTTCTTGAAGTCGTTTTTTTATTATTTTTTGTAGTGTGATTATTAAAAAAATTACTTTCGAAACTTATATACAATCATATATAAAATATGTACCTATATGTAAATCAGTGATTACTCGTTAATAGAAATGTTTTAGATCGAAACCAAATACAGCCTCTTTTTCCTGTGGAAATTCCCTTGGATACCCTCAGCAGATGACCGGTTGGAAAGGTTTTGTCAGACTCAAACCGACTGCATCAGTGTTTTCCGTCTCAATAGCTGAAGAAAAATATGTCACCTAGACAATAAATTCTGTTACCCTGACAAATCCCGAACTATCTACGCACCCCTTATGTTTTTGTATCCCGTTCTTGTCTCTAAAAGCGCATGCGTTCCCACACCATTAATTAGCCTTGAGACGACCTTATCCATTACGACAAGCGTTTCATAAATTCTAAAACTAGGTCATGATACCAGTACTATGGCACCACTTTCTAGAAGTAACACCAATAACCAGTGGTACAATAACAGTAATATAAACAGCTTGATTTTTTACTTGCTGCTATTTGCCCTTAGGAGTGTAAGTTTAGGAGTGTAGTTATCTGTTTGTTTTTTTTTTTATTTTTTTTAATTGAATAGTGGGCAAACGAGCAGACGTATCACCTGATGGTAAGCGATTACCGCCGCCCATGGACACCCGCAACACCAAAGGCGTCACAAGTGCGTTGCCGACCTTTGGGGGATGGGAAAGGGGATGGGGGAAGGTGTTGAAGTATGGACCTCCGGTATCCTCACTCACTCGGTGAAACACAGCGCAAACGCTATTTCACACCGGTTTTCTGTGAGGCCGTGGTATCACTCAGGTCGAGCCGACGCATTCATGCCGAAGCATAGCTCTCCCACGTAAAAAACTGAATCACCTGATCGTCCAGCAACTTCATCCAAGAATTTCTGTGTGTCCACCATGTTCATATCGTTGTCCGCCTGCAATAAGAGCCCAGTATTTTACCTGTTATATGTTTGTTTTAACTTTTCCGGTAATCTTTTCCGGTAATCTTACACATAAGCAGTGCTACATATATTCAAACGAAACATAGAAAACACCCAACCACCGAAACAAATATTTGCAGGTCATATAAACATTTGGTCCGACCCGGGAATCTAACCCAAGACCTCAAGCACAGCAGTCGCATATACTACCACTGCGCAACGGAGGCAGTTCATCATATAATATTGACTTTTATATTAATGTAATTAGAACATAGTAATTTGAGATTTATTTTTAATATCATTCAGTGATTTTGGTTTTTAATACAAGCTTTTGCTTCACTTTTTCTGACACAGATACATAGATAACAAATGTATGATGCTATTACTTACCAGTACAATTTTCTCATGAGGAAGTTGACGAAGACATATGAGTAGACTTTCAGGAGGTGTTTTAGGACACCCAGTGCGATCAGCAATACTGTCAGCGTGTTTAGCAGGATCTGGTTTAATGGCTCCCGGAGAAAGTGGTGTTCCTGAGAGAGCAGCCACGCCAGTAGCGCTACGACCTTCAGGAGACATAGCTAAAAGAGATGCAGCACTGGCTCCGGAACCTTGACCCATGACGATCACGCGTTTAGGATCACCACCGAAGAATTGTATATAATCTTGAATCTGAATGATAGAAATAATACTATGTGGATTAATGTTGTGCTTTAAAATTTAAAATAAAAGTACAAAAGATCGTAGATTTTTAAAATTACTACAGTAACTGCTAGTACCATTGAGCTTCATAATCATGTACTTATTTATAGAGACATGTGGCGTAAGGAGATCTAAGCTAATAACGTCACCGACACGAATTATTACATAAAATTTGAAAAAGAAAATGCCATCTTGTGGTTAGCTAAATTAATTCACTTCGTACCCATAGCATGGCTGTGTGCAGGTCGAAGAGGCCATCGTTTCCACTGGCGTCTTTCTGGTTAGTGCTAAGGTATCCTAGAGATCCTAAGCGGTATTGAGCAGTCACCAGAATCGTGTCTTTTTGACTCAAGTGTTGACCCTGCAAAGTAATATCAATTCAAATATAAATGCAGTGTTGAAAAATAAACGCCGAGTGTTTCGTAGAAGTATGAATACTCTTTGTACCCTTATTACTTTACCAATATTCTTAGCCATTGAACACAATAGTAATGTCCTTACCGCTGCCCTGGGGTGGCAGGTGAAGCCATCTGTTACCCTCGCAGAAGCAAGTCGGGTTGCGGTACGCTTCTTTCGATAAGAGGGAGGGTTGACGTAGATGTTGATGGCCCTTAAGGGTCTACTACACGACATCCAAAACAAGACAAACTTATATGTAGGTACCTAACATCTAACATGATAATTCTTACTTTCATGTATTTGAAACCTTTTATAAAACATTATTTACTAAGCTGTAAAAATCAAAACCATGGAATTGACTTTGCTATTTACTTTCTCTCCACTATTTAAAATTACTAGATCGTCCACGTGTCAACAAGTTTAGAAACTAGGCACCCAGGATTGTGCTGTATGCATCACGAAAATTTCAAATGTAAAATGTGTGGCTAGTCATCAAACATAGTTATATATTATGATTTTCTTCAAATAAAAACTCAGCAACTTCCAAGTAAACACACGCATTAATCTCTCATCAAAATCAATACACATGCAACAAACTACGCTACTTATCGTTATATTAGTATCGTACAAGTTGTCGTGCAGTAAGTTTACCTACAATGTTGTCTTGTGCAATTAAATGGTGAAAAAAAACTAAGCAATAGTTTTTTTTTTTTTTTTTTTTAATTTTAACTGCCATCAGTCCTAACTGGACTATAATCAGTTTTGTTGAGTGAGCAAAAGTGAACAAAAAGTCTGAAGGAATAACTTTTCACACGTAATACACACAAAAGACGTATTTCACGTACTCATATTATGATAATAAAATTACGTAAATAAAAAAACCAAGATTTAATCTTTATAATACTGTCGCTTTCGGGATATCTTCCGTACTAATTCATTATCCCACTTAAATCCATCCATATATTATTACAATGTACGGTATATACCGTAAGCGACACGCAACAGTATTTACACTCAGCGGCAGAAAAAGTGGTCCAAGGTGAAAATATTATCTTGCTTTTCTTATGTGACAATGTGGTTGTTATTTTTATTATGCGTAATGCGTTAAAGGTTTATAACGTAAGTTTAGTTATTATACCCGTATCGACATTTTTTTTTAATTTTTTTCAAAAACGACTTTACATCCTCTACAGGGCGCCATTTTAGATTCACGACACCTCATTTGATAAGTTATGATAAGTAGTTTAGAAGTTCTCGTAACTTGTAAACGAACGGTCAAAATCATAAAAACACAACAAAACAATCTTCAAATAACCTTCCAGTATTTTTTTCGCTTACACATACATGCCTCCTTCATTTATATAAATATGTATAATCTAATTGTGATTTATAAGAAACCAACAGATTTATTTTCGCATATTACCTCTTACACATATTAACCTCTTACACATATTTAAAAATAGCTTCAATTTCTTATTCTACGTGCGTTACTAGTTACTACCTTTTTTTATTTGATCTGAGCCCGTGATTTACAAAAATTATATTCCGAGTACTGAGACCACAGATCACACCCTACTGAGACGAAATGCGTAACGCATTGTTTTACTAAGTACTTACACCGTATGCAGCTGTTGAACCTGACATATAATTGCCCCCGTGAATAAAGAATACAACTGGACTACCTGAAACGAGAAATAATAATGCAAGGAAAATTTAAAACTGTATTTTAACCGTTTTAAATATAATATATATAGGTATATACTTGAAGAACTATTAAGCAGTCAAAGAAGAATTTACTTGTATACATTCAAAATGATTTGAACCAATTCGGTGGCAAACAAGTTACGGCCGACGTAATTTTAACCGTGACCTGTAATCGCTTGGATGTAACTCCATGTGAGTCTCATATGCATTGCTAGCCTTTTCAAAACATGTACACTTCTTTTTTGAACCTCATACCATAATCCTTTATCCTCATTAATAACCTCAAACGAATGATGACGGAATGGATTAAACGTATTTTTGTGAAGAAAGCAATATCTGCTTTGATTTTATTAAACTTCACATTAAGAATTTCAGTACATATCGAAGACCGGACAATCTTAAAATGAATTTTAGGTGTTTAAAATTTTTCATGCAGTTAATGCAACAGTAACATCACGTGAATATTTTAATTTTTTTTTTAAATAATAAATAAAAAAGCATACGTGCGAGTATAACAGACACGTTGCTGGCGACCGTACAGGTAACTACAAAAGCAGGCAATTGCCGATGGAGATATGTTAAGAGAACACAATATACCCAGCAAGACATTAAAATAAACAGTGTTGAAGGCATTGCTAAAGTCTAGTAAAGTTATAACCGTTACTTTTCCTTCGTCCATGTCCGACCGTATGACAACGTCATCCATAATATGTACTAGAGTTGTGGTAGTGCTATGGCCTGGACGGAAACCTGACTGGAAGGGATTAAGGAGACTATTTCTTGAGAGACGTGAGGTCAATGAGACGCTCAAAGACTTTGGAGAAAATAGGAATAATAGATATGGTACGGTAATCTGACAAGGGATGATGATGGGGAAGGGTTACAATTTTTGGGGAGAGGAATGATTAGAGCCTGTTTGACCATGATAAACGACATACATATACGCAGACGGAGTCGCAAGCAATAGCTTGTTTTATATAAAAATATTTTACCGGCAATCTGTATAATTCAGGTACTCTATACAATACCTAAGCAATGTACCTAATCTATACCTGGGGCGTCAAGACAATATAAGAAACATTCATACTTTACCTAGGCATTCTTTACAATATCCGGTGATTGTATAGAATACCTGTTGGTCCACCGGTAGTGTGTAATACATATAAATATTATAATAATTTCGTCTTCCTTAATCAAATTATATAAATATCCATAAAATGACGATAAAATGCAACATGTTTTGTTTGCTTATAATCAACTTAAGTCCGAACCATGTACATTTATTTTAGGTTAGAATAGTGACCATCAACGCTTTGCATTAAATATAATACATAGGTGAAGTATTAATTAACTACAGATTTTAGGTAATGTATACATTGACATGGAAAATAGAATACCAAATTATACAGTTCTCTTACTTCAGATAACAGTTATACCAGTTTGCCGAGAACATCCTAATATATCCATTTTTTTTAATTAGACTTTAGAAATTAGGATTCTACTTATAGTTGATGTACTAGTTCATTAGTAACAATACACCACATCACATCAGTATTCTTAAACACGTACTCTTGCAATTATGGCAGCTACAGGGTAATTAATTTTGTTTAAAAACAGAAAATACTTAAATCTTTGAATTGAATTTATTTTATCACTCCTTTTTGTTTAAGCTATCTCAATAATATATTTATAGATTTATCTAATACAAATCTATTTACAAATTTAATGCAGTACGCATTAAAATTAAAATCGTTTTTTTTTTTCAAAAATATTTTTAAAACACTGCCTAATCCTGTCTATTATATAAAATGTTATAATATCTATACTAACATTATAAAGAGGAAAGGTTTGTATGTAAGTATGTTTGTAACTAATTGGCTCAAAAAGTACTGGACGGATTTTAAAAACTCTTTCACCATTTGAATGCTACATTATCACTGATTTATATAGGTTATTTTAATTGTAAGAAAAAAAAATAACAATATGTAAACTAATAACTGCAGGTAACACCGCGAGGTTCAGCTAGTACTGAATATAATATTTACCTTGTTCCTCAGTAGGCATCTTAGGAGCATAAACGTTAAGGCATAAGCAGTCCTCGTGGCCAATTACACGTTGTGGATAATAAGGGTCTCGCTGAGGACATGGCAGGCATTGCTTTACAGCCATCATTTCACCCGCGAGGTATTGGCGTACTGGACGCTGAAATCTACGCGGGCCCACAGGGGGTTCTGCATATCTGATGGAAATAACATTCAATTTTTAACTTGCTTAATATGTACGCCATGGAATGTTGTGATGTACCTACCTAACAAATATTTGCATTACTATATTTCTGTGTGTGTATATTTCATTGTCATTTAACATTTAAAAATCGTAAAATTCATAACAAAAACATATTATTAAATATAATAAGAAAAGGCATTAATGGTGATAAATCCTACTATCCTATGTTTGTTGCTCTTTCACGCAAGAACTACTGAATGGATTTTGATGAAACTTTACAATAATATAGCTTATACATCAAAATAATACATAGGCTAAAATGTATAAAGATATATACCTATAGCTTCGCCACGCGGCGTTGCCCGCGGTTATTGTCATACCGCGGGTAGCACCGCGGGGTTCAGCTCATTAATAATAAATAACATTGAACAAATAGTAACAAAATTTAAAGGCAAATTGTAAGCAAGGCGGCAGCAAGGGATCAGGAAGCACCGAAGAGAAGTCGCAGTGATGACAAGTGGGACTCAATTCTCTTCTAGGCATCGAGTAAGGTAGGTATTTCCCGATCTGCGTCACCGTCGGGAAGGACCTGCGTCAGCTAAAGAAAGGGTCCCGTGAGGTACCCCGTCCACTCGCCGATGACCGGCTGGAGAGCCTCCAGCTCGTGGAATCTACGACCGGGATGACAAACCATTTTTTTAACCATTTAGACAGGTTGGTATAGTATAAATAAATAAATATTTCGGACTCACAACGCCTTTAATTCCGAAGCTAACCAGAGCTTGTGTTATGAACACTAAAAAACTGATAAAAATCATACATGTATACTTTTTTTTGTAAATACATACATGATGTTCTCCTATATGATTTCGGATACGGTGGCAATTTTTTTTTTTTTAACGTGTGGAAACCCCCTCGGGCCGTCACCCCACCTGGGTTTGCGGCGGGGTGGTGTGTCCGAATCGAACCGACTAAAACCACACGGTGTGCCAACTCTGCGCCTGAGAAGGGAGGGGTCCGGGAACTGCAGTTATTAACACAACCGGACCCCCGGATACGGTGGCCAGTCTCAACGTAGACCTACGCAGGAGATATTATAGTGCACAAGTGTGTGCGCAAACATAGGTGCACTCTCTGTTCCCTTACAATACAAATATCTACACTAATATTATAAAGAGGAAAACTTTGTTTGTATGTTTGTTTGTAATAAATAGGCTCAAAAACTTCTGGACCGATTTTAAAATTCTTTCACCATTCGAAAGCTACATTATCCACGAGTAACATAAGCTATATTTCATTTTGGAAAAAAATAGGGTTCCGTAAGATATTTGGGTTTTTCGGACACAAGGTGTAAAAAATCAACCAGAAAAGTTACTTATTTTGCGTACGCTGCCTAAGCTATAAAAGATAGAACCATAAAATGTTCTAATTAATCGTAGATCTTATAAATATCTACTAAAAAGTCCGCGACACACTATACCTATCTATGTCGAGTGAGGCACAACAAACATTTTTTTATTTAAAAATCTTGAATTTTTTTTGGACTACATTTAAACGCGTTTAATTCACTCATGCTATCAATCCTTATCAAAATAAATTATTTCATCACTAACTACAGTTTATGTAAATAATATTTGGTCTTTGAATGATAAAAATTGGACGTTTGGTTTTGAAGTTACGGCAAAATTAAAATATGTTTTATGCATGGGCAACTTTACGTTGCCCTATCACGGGTGCCCGACCATCAGCATATTTTGTTACCTGAAAATAATTTAACGTCAAATGTTGTTTATAGAGAAGCTCTACAATAATCGCTTTAGTTATCTATCTTAAAACAACGGGTTGCATTCGGGGACTGCCGGCAGAAGTGAAAACTTAGTATTAATTACATTTAAATATTTTCCTCATTAACAACTTTAATATCCACAAAAAGACAATCTGTGCAGCCTGCGGATAATGACTGCGTCGTCGATGTTAGTGTCGGTGTCTGTGAATTGACCTGGGAATCATTTTGCTGACCGTGTCTTTCCTGGGTAGGCCTTTTGCAGCGGTAACCGACATCCACGCGGGCGGAGCCGCGGGCGACCACTAGTATTATATATAGAAAACACCCAAACTCCGAGCAGTCGCCTACGCTACTACTGCGCCTCCGAGGCATTTAATATAATAATATATGTATATACATCGACATAACCTCCTTTCTAGAGAGGCCTATGTCCACTAGTGGACTGTTAAAGGTTGATAATGTGCATACACGGTTTGTTGGCGTGCATTGGGCCAAACCGATAAAATCAAGAAATTTAACACATATATGTACCTACTGCATAAATATTAATCTTTAGTAGATCTACAATAGAATCCATTATTTTATCTAATTCTTATATTTAAGACCGATTCGATATTTAATAAACACCTAATCTTAAGTCAAGTTTATCACCATACCAAAATGAAATCCGCATTCAAATAGGTTAAGCTACCTCTGAAATTATCAAGCACAAAAATTCTAAAACTATTGTTTTGAGTTCTTTAATAGAATATCCCTTGATTGGTTGTTATACATATCGACCTAAACATATAATATATCCAATAGGTACCTACTTATTAACACCGGATGGATAGTCTGTTGTAATCACTTGTCAAATAACCAGCGGAAAATATTTATCTGCATCCGCTAAACCGCTCATTGGATACAGTTTGTAAAATATATGTATATGTACCTAATGAATTAACAAATTACTTGGTCTTTTTACGTCGGCTAAACCCATGTAGTGCGTTAAAAACCCCCTTGTCCTAGTTTATATCCATTGCACAATACGAAGCGATCAATCAAAGCGATTAATCTGTGCAGGCTTTATATTACTCGTCACTACATAGTATAAAACAAAGTCGCCTTTTCTGTCCCTATATCCCTATGTGCGCTTAAATCTTTAAAACTACGCAACGGATTTTGATGCGGTTTTTTCCAATAGATAGAGTGATTCAAGAGGAAGGTTTATATGTATAATACATGCATCATATACTAAGGCAACATTGCTAATTTTAGAGGTTTCTATTTTATGCCCGTGCAAAGTCGGAGCGGGCCGCTATGTTTTTATATACAACGTTCATAGTTTTTCTGTAGTGTATTTAATTTAGTATCAGCATTGCACCCGTGCGAAGCCGGGGCGGGTCGCTAGTATCTTATAAATATAAAAATGTTATGTTAGCTTGGCTTAAAAAACTCAAAAACTTCTGCACCGATCGAGCTGAAATTTTAGAATGAAATATAATCCGCATCAAGGATTGTTTTTATCTAATTTTTGCATCAGTCACATATCTGCGACCGCGAAAAAACACGAAAAAACCGACATAAACGCGGGCGTAGCCGCGGGCAACAGCTAGTAGTTTATATAACACCGCCCACCGGTGTATTTTTTTTATTTCCTATTATTTACATAACCACATGTGTAATATCGCAAGTGCATCATAATCTTCCACCGTGGATGACATGGTTCTTGCGTATCTGCTGGAACTTGGAAGTGACAATTGGCTACGATATTAACGATCGAAGAAAAACTTCTTGTTTTGGCCGGTCGGTAAAATACTTATGGAGAACTCGAAGATTTCCAAATAAGTATAGTTTCTATTGTAAGACTAATTCTCTACAGCTTATAAATTCTTGTTTTGTTCCTTAACTTTAAAGAATAAGACTATCTTTTATAATAAGGAACTTCGTTCCAATAGGAGAGTTCTAGAAAGGATTACGGCCTTAAGGGATTTTTTGAGTTCGGTAGAGTAATATAAGTAAGTAGTACCTTACACCCTGTTGAGTACTTTTACCATATATGAGCCCTACATATGAAACCCTAACCTCAATGGGTTGTTAAAACTAAAAATAGGTAAAAATAATTATGGTCAAAAATACTGGAGTATGTGGGATTAGGTAAGTTAGGTAAATTACATACCTACCGAAGAGTGTGTATTTCAATAATCTGGCGTTTTGAACGTAACTCCAGGTGTCTTATAAGTTCTAAGGAAAATATAATCCTACTTATATTACAAACGCGAAAGTTGGTAAGTATGGATGGATGGATGTTTGTTACTCTTTCACGCAAAAACTACTGAATGGATTTTGATGAAACTTTACGATAATATAGCTTATATATCAGAATAACACATAGCCTACAATTTATAAAGATACTAGCTTCGCCTCGCGACGCTAACCGCGGTTATTGTCGTACTGCGGGGTTCAGCTAGTTATAAACATGGATTTAATCAGTTTTAGTTGTAGTGCTTAGTCGATTGCGATCTTTAAGGTACTATTTTATACACCTTTACTACCGGTTACCTGCCCAAGTAACTACAACCCAAACTATATAGTCCCTGGTCGTACTTACCTGTATAGGGGACATGCACAGATAAACTTTCAGCTTTTATAAAATAACGAAGGTCTGGCCCTCGTGGGCTCTTATAATAGTGCTTGCACTAGTTGTGGAGGGTCACCTCTGTCTTCTCTACGGTGAAAATACGCCACAGACTGGCGTGTTGCATTAGAATAGTTTTTATGGTGTCGGGTAAATACGGGACCACATTTCTAAGACTTCGCTGTCAGTCTGCCTGTCCGTCCGTTCGTCTGTCTGTCTGTCTGGTTTTTGTTGTAAAGGTAGAACAACCATAATTATAATCTAACATTACTTTTACCTTATACCGAAGAAGCTGTAGTAACCTAGCCGATCATCCTTAATTCCTTCGATTCGAGCACTAAAACCATGAAGCTGAGTGAAGATAACTGCTGCATCGGGTTCAGGAGGCGACGCTGGTTCTCCGCCAACCACCGCCTGTGCAGGTCGAGCTGCCAACATTACCAAGACAAGCGCAATGTGCCACATCGTTGATCACTTTGAACACACGCGACGCTCGGTACCACAAAACCCGGACTGCTGATATTGTGAAGCAGGGTTTTAAAATTTATTTTATTTGTGCCCACGCACCCGAAGATCTTTGTGATAAAGCCAAATCCTGTGTTGTTATTCGTCAACGGAAAAATTAATAACGATAACCAAATTTAATTCATAAATATACAAAAATATCTCAAATATTTTGTGGTTTTAGAGTTGGTACGATTACAAAGTCCAGGTCAAGTTAGTTAGTAACATAAATTCCAAAATTATTTGGGGTCGGTTACTAGTTCAACTGGTTTACCTGAATACCAGTTTTTCCCGGAGCGACTGGCACTGGACCTTCGCAAGCCTGAGGAGAAACTGAAGTTGAACTGTCAGTATATTTGAGGGCACCGACATGCCAATTTACTCAGATACTCGACGGGCACGTTTGCTTCGGCGAGTATCTGAACAGAATCGAACGTGGCAATGCTGGCGAGTAGTGGGAGATGGGAGGCCGCGGTCACCTTCTGTGAAGACGTTAAACTCCAGAAGGAGTGCGTATACGGAATTGGAAAAAGGCCGATTCCTCTCGCATGTGACAAAGGGACGTGGTACTAGCTCGTACTAGCTCCCCAATCGTCGCTTAAGGGTCGTTATGGCCACATCTTGGGGAGATGTGGTCGCGGCAAACGACCTGACACCGATGACACTCTGGTACGGCCGGGGTTGTCGTCTAAGGCGGGTCGGTGTTTCGACTCCTGAGATTAGCCGGAACAAACAGACAGACAAAAATTTTAAAAATATATATTTTGGTATGTGTACCGTATATACTCGTACATTCATATGCATGTAGTAGAAAGCGGTTATTTTAATATTACAAACAGACACTCCAATTTTATTTATTTGTACAGATATCATAAATATGATTTTTTTATGTTTTTCTTAAGTACAAAGAATTTATTTATTTTATACTAGCTTTTGCCCGCGGCTCCACCCGCGTATATATCGGTTATCGTGGTAATTCAATGCAATGTCTTAACAATCAAAGTATCTTCATGGCAAATTTCACTAAAATCGGTGCAACCGTATAGACGTAAAAGTATAACAAAGAGTGAGAGACATAATTATTTTTGCATATATACGAGTATACTAACATTTAACATTGGCAATGCATTGACTATCCTTCTGCCCCCGCGACCCTGCAATGTCAATGTAATTAATAGCTAAAATGTATATGTTTAATAATTAATCATTACACTCACATCACAATAATCAAAGTCTTCCGCCGCGTCTGTCGGTCTGTCTGTTCGCGATAAACTCAAAAAGTACTGCACGGATTTTGATGCGGTTTTTACCAATCGATAGAGTGATTCTTGAGAAAGGTTTTAGTGTATAATTTGTTATATTTTGGGCACATGGGCTAATATCTATTGAAGACGTCGAAAAAAATTAAGATGCACAACTTCTCGGGGTAATATAGCCTATATTATATAAGCCGTAATGAGCCCGTGCGAAGCCGGTGTGGGTTGCTAGTAAGTTATATTTTTCTATGAGAGCGGCATAATCACTTCGTGACTAAGCCCTCATTAAATAAATTTTCTTCTTCTATATCTGCCTCGCTAAGGCGAGGCCCATGTACCTACATAGATTTATCCCGTTACGCGTGGTCGTCTTTCAAATCATGCGACGATAGAGGTAAATGCTCGAACGTCTAGATCGTGGAGACCCAATACTTTCATGTCCTTTTGGGCATTCGTCATCCAGGTCGTTTGAGGCTCGTCATTATAGAGCAAAATAAAATTATAAGTGTCCGTTCCATTCATTATTTTTATTATATATTCACAAATTAAAGTAAATAAACTAATTTATTGTTAACAGCTATTTAATTGTAATGGAAATGATTAGTGGTTGGCAGGTCGACAATGCACGATAAATAAACTAAAACGATTAATCTGTGTACCTCCGCAACGATTAAAATGTACGTCACTGAAAAAATAAAATCATAGAATGAAACTCATAAGAAATTTTGCAGAAACAAATAATGCCGTGATTGTTCAGTTTAGTTACAGAATTTTTAAACTAAATTATAACCCATAATATGAATTCAATTCAGTAGTATACTCACAGATCACCGCCATAGTGATCTGTGAGTATATGTACTTTATTAATTATTATAATGAAATTGTTTAGATTGAATCATGAAATAGAATTGTCATTTATGGCATTGGAACAGTGCATTGGTTGATGTTCTCTGGTCTCTTTAGTCAGTGAACATCAGTTTCGCCTGTCATAAGGTAATCATAATATGATTATTCGACCATTATGAAACATCTTTGGATCGATCAAGCTAATATGAGCAGGTCAGACATAGTCATGGCACTCAGACTTCGATTTGGACATTTCCCACTAAACAGCTTTGCATATTTAATGGTAAGGTTGGTTCCCCCAACTGCTCTATTTGTAACAAAGTTGAAGACGTGTATCATATTTTGATGGAATGCATCCGAAACGAAGCTGAAAAAAAGCAATTATTTTGTAAGCCTAATTTTAATGTGGGTGAATGTAATACCATTCTCGCTCTTCCCTACACGGAGAAAGCGAGAACACTGTATTATATAGCTGAAATGTATATATTAAATAGTTCTTAAGTTATATTTTTATGAGGGCGACATAATCACTTCGTGCCTAAGGCCTCATTAAATAAGTAATGAAAAAAGAAATATATTCAAACTAAGTTAATACTAAGAAAGGACTAGATTCATATTCATGTCTAAAGGGCGAAAATAAAAATTAAAAAATAAACGAATTTTAAAAAGATCTGCACTAAACACATAATAGTTTTTACATAGAGAAACCCAAAATTTCCACGCAAACTGTGCAAAATGTTTCTAGATTCATGTATAAAGGGCGAAAATAAAAATTGAAAAAACAAGATTTTTAAAAAAGATCTGCACTAAACACATATTAGTTTTTACATAGGAAAACCCAAAGTTTCCACGAAAACTGTGCAAAAAGTTTATATTGGCAACACTAAAGAATGTAGTGATATACAATTTAGAACCGTAACACAAGGGAATAAATTCTATTTCTTCAGTAGTTCCAATTAGAGCAAGAAAGGTAGAGACTTCTCTTTCTTTTCACAGCTATGAGTCAAGTAGTACAATGTAATTTTACCAAATGTTTTTCATGTTCAAAGATTTTGAAGAGTTTGTGATTTTATTGCGAGAGTCAAATGTTCGATTAATATAAAGTCGACTGAATTTTATATCGAATTCAGTTTATCGTGAGAGAACTTATTACCGATAAAAGTTGATGAAAAAATATTATAAAGAAAACACGTGTTGTGTATTATTTCATACGTAATCCAGGACATCTAATAACTTGTGATATAACTCATTCCTCCCGTACATTAAAATTTAAAGTAATGAAATTTGTCAATATCAATTTATTTAGATAGTAACTAAATACTATAATGAATAATCAGATCAAATAAAAAAGGTAAATAAGGCACAGACTTTGTTCTTACTGAAACCAAAAAAACTCAGGTACTTCCAAATAAACACATGTGTTAACGCACACACATGCAACAAACTACGCTACTTTTCGTTTAAATTCTACAAATTGTCATTGTCATTGAAACATTACCAATAAAATGCCGTCTTGTGCAATCAAATGATGTAAAAACTACACAAATATAAACTTTTGTGTAGTTTTTACATCTCATCATCCTATAAAAATAAAACAATACTTATGTCTCACTGTCTACGTCATTATTTGACTATGAATTTACCTACTAATTATTTACCCAAATATCTTATCCATTACGAATAATAACTCCTAACAACACTCTTTAAGTAAGTACGTCTCTTCAAGTACGTCTTTGGTTTATATTTACGTGTAGAATGTTTCTTTTTTTCTTTATTTATTTAATGAGGGCTTAGTCACGAAGTGATTATGTTGCCCTCATAAAAATACAACTTGTGAACTATTTGACATATACATTTCAGCTATATAATACAGTGTTCTCGCTTTCTCCGTGCAGGGAAGAGCGAGAATGCTATTACATTCAACCACATTAAAATTAGGTTTACGAAATAATTGCTTTCCTTCAGCTTCGTTTCGGATGCATTCCATCAAAATATGATATACATCTTTCTTCGGCAGTACATATACTAAAATTGGAACGATACAGAGAAGATTAGCATGGTCCCTGCGCAAAAAGAAAAATATGATATACATCTTCAACTTTGTTACAAATTGAGCAGTTGGGGGAACAAACCTTACCAATTAAATATGCAAAGTTGTTTAGTGGGATATGTCCAGATCTAAGTCTGAGAGCCATGACTATGGTCTTCAACTTTGTTATAAATGTTGAGACTAATTTTATGATTTTTAAGAAGAACTAATCTTATGTTAAATAGTTTATAAGTTGTATTTTTATGAGGGCGACATAATCACTTCGTGACTAAGCCCTCATTAAACAAATAAAAAAAAAAAAGAATTAATCTTGACTTCTGTTTTCATTTTCTTATCATATGACTTGTAAATAGTATAGATATAAGCGATTTGTTGTGAAATTTTATTAAATAAATTAAATTTGTAGATTTAACCAAATTTAACTGTTTCGAACTCTGAACATTGCGTCGTCATGCTACACCATTCAGATAAATCTATTTGGCTGTAAATGTGAAAAATATCTTAAAATCAACGTAGTTATTTCATATTAATAAATGAGGCATAGTGCAATTTTAAACACGATAGATTTTATTTATTTTTATGTAGTTTAAAGTCTTAGTTTTGATGAAATATGCAAACAAATGAATCGTGCAAGTTCTCGTGCAAATGATCTCCTTGTGACGACACAGTTTACGTCGCTTCTGCGTCATCATAACGTGTGTAGCACTCAAACGGGGAGGACGTGGGATTGAAATGAAAGTGAAGTCTGTACTAAATTAGAAACAAAGTTTTATTTTTTCAATGTTTCTAATGTCGGAATTATAAAGTACAAAGTTTTAGGATAGGTAAGTTTAAGTGACTTAGTGTTGTTACATTATTTAATATGTTGCGTTAAGTGTTTTCTTTATGAAAGTGGTCTAATAAATAATCTCTTCTTGCAGGTTCCTTTCGGGGTCGCCGCCATCATGGCGTCGGACGAACAATTTTCATTATGTTGGAACAACTTCCACGCGAATATGTCAGCAGGCTTTCATGGCCTGCTGTCGCGTGGGGATCTAGTAGACGTAACGTTGGCTGCCGAAGGCAGATTACTACAAGCCCACAAATTAGTTTTATCAGTATGTTCTCCCTATTTTCAAGAAATGTTCAAAATGAATCCCACTCAACATCCCATAGGTAGGTTTGAATCGAACTGATCTTTGATATATAATTATTATTTAAAATAAGTGTCTATATAATCCTCCATTTATTGTTTCAGTGTTTTTAAAAGATGTTAGTCATTCAGCGTTAAGGGACTTACTACAGTTTATGTACCAAGGTGAAGTTAATGTTAAGCAAGAAGAATTAGCATCGTTTATTAGTACCGCGGAACAACTTCAAGTTAAAGGTTTAACCGGGAATCAAAATGAAGAAAGTTCCACGCCATCCAAACCAAAGCCGACCTCAAGGCCAGGCCCGAGGTCGTCACAGCAACGGCAATCTGTTATGACTAAGTTAGAGACTGATTTAGATTCTAAGCCCTCCTCAACTCCAGTAGCAGTTAAGAGACCAAATAGGCCATCAATAGCATCAAATAATTCGTCATCTTCACAAAGTGGACCAGCAAAACGGAAATGTGTAGACCCATTAGAAGCCGGACCTTCAGGATCAGCGAAAGACGAATTTGTTACGATACCCGATGAAGATGAAAACAATGCTGTAGCACCGAAAATGGAACCCGAATTTGTTAATGAAAGTATGTGGGACGATGACGATGATGGCGCCAATAATGAAGAAACAAATTTCGGCGAAGATGATTCGAATATGGAAATGACAGGTAAATAAAGACTTCAAAGATCTTGCTTGCTTTAGCCGCCGTCTCCAGATTTTTAAAAGGGTAGTAGTAGTAACGATTATTTGCTTTTCCAGGTTTTGATGGCTCTGCAACTGGCGATGGCAACATTACTGGAGGTGGGGAAGGTGGTGCTGTTGGTGATGCTCAAGGTAGGTTTGAAACTTCCTTTTGTAAAGACAGTTCGTCGAAACGACCATTTCGACTAACTGTTTAAAAAAGCAAGGTCTATGTGATCCAAAGTCAGTTAGCCAGAGGTTTTAAATATTAAATTGCGATCACATAGGTCTTTTAGCCTTAGTAATGAAATTTGTAAGTTAGACTAAGTAGATTAGATTGTAACAGGTCTAGTAATTGATTTGCGATGTTATAGGTAACATTGTTATGAAAAGGTAAGGTAATAGTCGCAGGATTCAAGGTAAACTGTATGGAAAGTGGTATATAGGTAAGGGTAAGGTAAAGGTATTGGTAAGGTAAAAGAAATGGTACAACAGTAAGTGTATGGAATCTACGGTAATCTGGTAAAATTGACTGAAGTATACTTGCAACATAAATGTAAAAAGCATTACGCACATCTTGAAAGTTCTTGCAAGCTAAAGTATGTCGCTTGTAAAAACTTGGTGGTGGAAACAGGTTTGTTAAAATGCTGGTTGTTATGGTAAACTCACTTACAATGAGAGCATATTAATCTAATGTTAGGGTTATTATACAATGAAATTACTTTATAATCGAAATGTAAAATTATAAAGATCAGGTTTGGCGTTGTGCGTCTATGGTGCTGGAGCGCCAACGCCTTGGTGGGTCAGACTGCGCTTGCGTACTGCTGTCTAGTTTATGGGACAAAGTTGGTAAATAAGCTGAGTAACTAAGTACATGGCGCGGTGGCGTCCTCTGGCACGTTTAGTAGGTACCCAGAGTTAGGCCTATATGAGTATACATTACTTTAGCTCAAGTCTATTAGAATAGAGGTATCCCCTTACAGTTAGTCTAATAAATTTTGATTACCATATTGTAGTCTAAAGACCTTACGTCGCGAAAGTCTGCCGATCTCTTGGTATGAAGCACAGTTGGGAGGCATCGAAAACGTGACGGGATGACAAATGCGTCTATACTAATAATAGCTGAAGAGTTTGTTGGAACGCTATAATCTCTGGAACCGCTGGTCCGATTTAAAAATTTCAGTATATATCGTTACGCTACTACTAATAGGAGCGGAGCACCAATGAAGAAAGTTTCAAAACATTTACGCTACGGTAATATCATAAGACGCAAACGAGGTTGCGTGGGTCAGCTAGTAGGATATAAAATAAGCATAGCCCTCGACAATTTTTGCTTAACTAAACAAAATTCTGATTGAAATTATATTAATAAAGTCGAACGTGAATTAAAGCAAGTGCAGAGTGTAATAGCCTAGGTCTTCGAAAGTACTATCTGTAGGTACGCATCAAGAATAATAATAATATTCCAGACATCTAACAACGCCATCTAGTCTCAAGCTAAGCAGAGCTTGTGTTATGGGTACTAGACAACTGATATAAATTCATTTTTTTAATGTAAATACATATTATACATAGAAAACACCCAAATTCCGAAAAAGATCTCTGCAGATCATACAAACATTTGGTCCGACCCGGGAATCGAACCCGAGACCTCAAGCTTCGCAGTCGCATACGCTACCACTAGGCCACCGAGGCAGGCACCGAGGAATATAGATAACATTTAGTCCCAAATTTGTAGAATACAATATTAAGAATTTATGGCGTCCTAGATAGGTCCCCTCGATTCACTAACGTCTCTCACTGAAGAATTCGCAAAAATCAATTTGAAGTAATAAATAAAACTAAAATAATTCACTTGACTACTTACATCTAATAATTTTAAACAGGCTAACTTTGACAGTAAAAGTATTTTTTACATATTTCGGCTTTACGCGATTAACGTGTTCATGCAGTAAAGGTGAGCTAATAAATATATTTTCATTTATACATTATTTTTTAGATTCGCGCCGCGATGCCCAGAAAATAACTTACTGAAACCTGGTACACGAAAATATGGTGTTAGATCGAATAACCCACTAGGAAAGTTAAAGGAGTGTCTTAAGTCAAATCAGGAGAACTAAGTGCGTATGGTGCTAGTAAATATTATCAAATACCTATTAATACAATAAAAAGATAATTAAAAATAAACACATTGAAAAGGTAGGCAGGCCTACAGCTTTAAGGAAGAAGAAATTATTATCAAAGAGCATGGCAATGCTTTGAGTATTTGTGGATAATGGCATCCCAGTAGGACTTAATGTTGTTAGACTTGTAATTCAACGGTATTTGAACTCCACCAATAGAAAAGTTAAGGTTTTTACTAACAATCGACCAAAGTTTTTACTAACAATCGATCTGGATGGGAATGGGGTCAGCTGTTCCTTGGTAGACACCCAGAACTTGCAGAAACTTGCGTTTGACTACAATATTAGTCGTGGTAGGGCTCAGGTTGATGAGGCAAAGATTAACCTATTTTATGCAAATCGAATTACAGGATGTATCACCTGAAAACCCGAAAAAGAAAAAGATGATTTTCAAACGCAAATACCGTAATCCGGAAGTTATCCGTAACTCAACGAAATCGTGCTGTACCACTGTCTTTTGTGGGAATGCTGCTGGCGAAATGATCCCTCCATACTTCATATTCAAGGTTAAGAACATTTGGTCAGATTGGATTTTTGCAGCACCACCTGGATCATGAATGAGTGTCACAAAGAGCGGTTGTATAGATCTAGAAAGTTTCGAAGATTGGTTTAGCACATATTTTCTCCCCATAGCATTGAAGAAAGAAGGCAAGAAAGTTCTGCGATAAATTAAGTTCCCACATGTCTGTTAACATATTGAAGTTATGCAAAGACAACAATATTAAATTTATTTGTTTAGTACCGAACTCTACACACATTCTCCAACCGCTTGATGTGGGTTATTTCAGTGCTTTAAAATCTTCGTGGAGATCTGTATTTTTGGATTGGGACGAGGGGTAAAAAAGCTAATGCATTTTTTTTTAAATTACAGCTTATAAACTATTTAACATACACATTTTAGCTATATAATACAGTATTTTCGCTTTCTCCATACAGGAAAGAGCGAGAATGCTATTACATTCACCCACATTAAAATTAGGTTTACAAAATAATTGCTTTCTTTCAGATTCGTTTCGGATGCATACCATCAAAATATGATATACATCTTCAACTTAGCAGTTACAACCTTACCAATTAAATATGCAAAGCTGTTTAGTGGGAAATGTCCAAATCGAAGTCTGAGAGCCATGACTATGTCTGACCTGCTCATATTAGCTTGATCGATCTAAAGATGTTTCATAATAGTAGGCTGAATGGTTCGGTACCAAATACCTACCTTTAGTCAGCGATCTTTTTTCAAAATATTCTGACCATAGTTGGAAACACCGATCTTTAACTACATACAATAAATCTGAATAATATGGCACGCATGCAAAATTTAAACCATCAACAAGAGATTCTTTAGCTAGTCTAATTCTACGGTCTCATTCTCAGTCAATCCAATATGTGCAGGTATCCACTGTAATGTTACATACTTATTTTTACTTTCTAGATTTTGTATCTAACGCATTATATTTATAGGCTATCGGGGTTCCTCGAATCTTCGAGGGACATCGATAGACTGGACAAAGGAATCATAACATTTTTGCAAATTATTTGAAAAAGTAAAATATTTAAAGTGATCAGATAAAAACATCCGATAAGCTTCCCAATCAGCTTTCTTATAATTTCTACGAGTAACAACGTTCTGACTTACCCCTGTATCATAGGAGATCCTTATGATTCGGTGATCACTACCTAGTGTTTCATTTAACGGATCCCAACCGAACTTCAATGCTACGAGTATGTCAGAGGATACCAATGATACATCTGGAACTGATTATTGTAGAATGCCATCAACGAGCTTCATTCGTGTCGGACTGCCATTATTTAATAAAATGAGATTATGTTCTAGTAATGTATCAAAGATCTGTGTACCCTCTACCATGGGCGTACCCAGGGTAGGGCAGGGGAGGGCAGCTGCCCCCCCCTAGATGTTGACATTCCTACTATCTTCTTCTCTCGATTATATTTAAAGCACACTGAGACGCGTAAAAGCGTGACTAAGATCGACTATGGACAAAGACAGATTTATTTTTTGTGTTGTTGTAAGATCGGCAATCGGCATGGGAATTAGTCCTAGTGCTATGCGATGTTCGAGTGCAGTGACGATCACAGCGTGCTCTCTAGCGAGGAGAACTACTTACCATAGTCCTAAGATAGTAAATCTTCTGAGTCGTTTTATGTAGTTTTTTATGGTCAGCTGATATGCCCATTCATTTGGAATGTATTTTAGTCACTACAAATAATTATCGGAGGCATGTCGTATTTTCTTGCTCACTTTTTTCACTGAGAGCTGTTGATGCAGTTCCGCTTGATAACAAACCACGACTGCCTCGGTGGCGTAGTGGTAGCGTATGCGACTGCTAAACACGAGGTTTCGGGTTCGATTCCCGGGTCGGACCAAATGTTTGTATGATCTGCAAATATTTGTTTCGAAGTTTGGGTGTTTTCTTTGTATAATATGTATGTATTTACAAAAAAAAAAGTATATATGTATTTATATCAGTTGTCTAGTACCCATAACACAAGCTCTGCTTAGCTTGGGACTAGATGGCGTTGTGTGTTAGATGTCAGAAATATTTATTTATTTATACATTTACTATCGACCTTAGGATATTGTTATGAGCTCTCTGTATGACGTTTATATTGGAGTCTTTTGCGGAGTCCCACAAGTGTATGCCGTATATCCAGGTTTAATTATCGTATAATATATCAGAAGTTAGTTGTCCAGTTATAATTTGTAGTTTTGTCCTAGCATCCAGTACAGGTTTTTGTTCCGCATAGATATATCACCTCATTTTGCTTTCATATGATTTTTCCACCGGTCTATATGTAAGCCCACATTGGGCTCGCACCCGAAGGCCGATGGGACACCATTTCCGAAGTCTGATTCCCAAGCTGGCGCAGCGCGTGCTTGGCTCGGTTGCTGCCAAATATGAGGGGCTCCGATGACTCCTGCAGGAGACTATACGCTGGAGTTGTGCGGTCCCTTGTATGGGCGGAGGTCCTGAAGGCCAGCAATATCGGGCTATTGCGACGTCCTCAACAAGTGCTGACCTTCAGGTAGGAGTCCTAAGACTCGAGAAATCGAAGACCAGAAATTTCAATTTCACCAGGTCTTTGTGGAGGAATGGAAGGAACTACTTTAGAAACCGAGTGCTGGGCACGCCGTTATTGCGGTGGTAAGACCCGTTATGGAGGATTGGCTCGAGAGCCATCACGGGACACTCTCATACCGGCTGACACAGGTGATTACGGGGAAAGGATGCTTCGAGGAGCACCTGTGTCTGATCCACAAGGAGCCAACGCCTGGGCTACCACTGCGATGACCAAACCGTAGACACGGCATTCCACACGCTGGCAGAATGTCCGGAGTAGGGCAAGTCGAGGCGACCATCGGAGTGGGGGGTTCTCTCGCTTGGTACCATTATTGCGGTCATGTTGCGTATCGAGAGCGCGTAGAACTCTGCCGTCTTTTTCTGCGAGCCAGTTATGCTTGCGAAGGAGATGGCGGAGTGTGAGGTTTAGAACTCTTCCTGGCCGCCAGGCCTGGGAACGGGCCAGGTGCCGCAGACGACTCGAACGATTTCCGTCCTCCATAAGCGCAAGCTTGGGGGTGACAGGTGAGGATCTCCCTAGCAGAAGCAAGCCGGGGGAGTTCCACAAAGTGCTCGCGCCCCTTTTTAAAATAGAAAAGGAGCATCAGGATTCCTACACAGGAGGGGGCCATCTACAAATCATAGGTGGCCATCTACAAATCATAGGTGGCCCGAGGTACGCCAGGGATTCCCTTCCGAGGGTGCACCTGATACCCCGGCTTCTAATATCCATAACGGTGTGCGGTTTTCAGTCGGTTCGAGTCCGACATAACCACCAGAAGGTGATATTCGAGGGAATTTCCGCCCAAAAAAAAAACAAAAAGGTTCACACACTCACGTACGATATTTTCTCCGACTTTTACTTGCGAATTACCCTTTTTTCTGTACGGAAATCCCCCCGGATACCACTGACTGGTCCTGGACCGCACGCCGTCTCGGTTACTAAAAGTCGGAGAACCAGATACACTGTGAAAAGTAAAACCCTCCAACCTACGGTTTGTATATGGCTCCCTCCTGTGCAGAAATCCCGGTGTTCCTTTTCTGCCCAAAAATAAGCGCTTATGCAGCCACCTCGGCCTGATTGCGGACAGTTACCCTGACGAAGAGTAATTGTTATTTGGGCTGATATAGCGGCAGTTGCTTTTAGCCTCCAGTCCTGTAGGCAATTGTGGACTTCAAGAAGCAAGTCTGAGACTCGCTTTGGATTTTTGTAGCTCACAAGTACCGCTGTGAATGTTGCTATACTGACACCAGACCAGGCAAAGATAGAATAAATGGACTTTTTTGCTCAGTGTACATTGAACAATTTGTTAGTGATAACGGTAATGTTTCATCTTAAACTGTTTGGCCGTAGTCTTTTGAAATTTTTTTTTTAAATGTGTTCGAAAAGTGCCGTGTAATTAGTTGGAGAAGCCATATGTCCACTATTATATCTAGTAGTGGACTGCGAAAGGGTTTTTAAAATAGCTATTCTATAATGAAATAATTTATTTAAAAAAATGCCTTTTTCATATCCATTTATTTGATGAGGTGCTTTTAAAAAACCCGATTTGCCCCCCCCCCCCCCCCCCTGGCCCAGAACCTGGGTACGCCCATGCCCTCTACTGTCAGTTTTCGATGATCAATTCCTATGATGACCGTTTAAATCCCCTAGCACCATAGTGTTATTGCTACATTTGGAAAAGACTTCATCCTAGTCGCTTTGAGTAGTGTGTGGCATATGTGGGCATACTACAGTTGCCCACATATGCTTACGTACAGTTTTGTCGCCGGCGTTTTTTATATCAACGTACGTAGATACACTGGTGGCACGTAAATTGTCAGGGCTTTTCGGTATGTACAGTTAAATTGACCCAGTAAGTCTCTAATCTTTTTCTCTTTAACATACACCGGACACGACCTGAATAATGCCATATGATTTCCACCACAATTAACACACTTGAAATTTATATTGTCGCAGTTAGGGTGATTATATCCACAGTTTGGACACACTATTTGTCTAGATGTATCTACCTTAGCCAAATGAACCAACATTTACTACATTGAGTCACTGGAAATATGTAGGGTTCGACTTGTAGCCGTAGTTCATCTACTACGATATATGAGGGAACATATGAACCCTTAAAGCACAAAAGAACTGCTTCACTGTGAATCCACGATTCTTCACCTGCCGAGGCGTCTCTGTTTCGCCTTTTAAGACGTTTCGCTGACTGTAAGTACCTACACTCCTTCTGGGCAAGAAATACTCTCAAATATTGTTTCATCATATATATCAATATCAATTTGCAACAAAAACATGAAGGAGAAACTGTCTTTGCATCTGAACCTTTCACTTCAAAATATGCCGAGTTCTCACCTGGAACAACAATAATATTTAAAACAGAAGGCACGTTTTTTCCAGGTGAAGTCGTAAGTTCAATATACCCATATTGTATGGTTGTTGTCATGAGTAAGTCTAAAGATGGTGATAGGATATGCCCAGTTAAAAGGGAATTAATTAAAATTAAATATGATGTATTCGCTGTAAATAATAGTAAAATCAGAATAAAACAGTTCTGGACCTACATAATCTACGATGATTCGCTCTATATGGAGTGGGGTGAATAAACATTTTATGCTCAAGTGTTCACATTTTTTATTCGAAAATTATTTTATTTTTTCTTTAGTTACACAAAAAATGTTGCCTTAGACGTGTTTTAAAGGCTTTTTGAAACTAATGAAAAATATGTATAACAATGCCAAATGTCGTAGACTGATTATTGATTATTTTTATAAAATAAAGGTCAAAACTGGAAATTTATGGTTTTATTACGTCGGTTACACCTATTTCGAAGAAAAACATAAACCAATGTTACCCAGATTAATACAAAGTATATTAAATAGGTACTATTTCTATGAATGGTTCTATGTGTGTCAACCCATGTAATGATGGTAACTTTGATAGACTAGAAAATCAGGTTTTCTGGTGGACTGATGAATTTTTAGAGAATTTAATGAATCTTAACGGGTGAAATGTGTTATGAGAGCACTAACAAAGCAAAATACAGTCGTGTGATCTGCTTAAAATTTATAATATTGTGTAAAACATCGCACTTATCTGTCAAAGTTACCCAGATTGACTGTACGTCAAATGGTTAAAAAGTTGGCTAGCAGTCCGCATCTTCGACACTCCCGAAGCTATAGGTAGTCCCTTTGGTTGCAAAGAGACGTCGGCTATTTGATAGTCCTCTATCGCCTTTACCATGTAGTGTTTTGAAGAGATCCAATTGATCCACTTCCTCCCTTAATAGGACTCACGTACTGGCCTTTGAACGCTCTGAAACTAAACAGTTCCGGTCTTCCTTGTGTTGAGCAGTCAGAGTTATCGTGCAATAAGTTTACAGTCTTGTTCAATAAAATGATGTATAAACAAAATTTAAGTAAACAAAACCCTGAAAGAAAGAAGCTCCACATGCTTGGTGTTCGGCGCAAATACCAAACGACAAACAAAGTCCCAGACGTCGACCACCATCATACATACAAACAGGACGTGTTTTTGAAGTGACGCGTTAGAATACTTCACAAAATGCTTAATGAATTTCTCGAAACTCTTGGCTGTCATCCATCCACTTGATTTGGAGTCGAGAGTGACAAAGGATTAATTCTACGAGTATTTAACCCTAGGGAAAATGAAAAAAAGTGGAATAACATTTTTCAAAGCGTTTACCCAAACGGTCAGGAGACTGCCACATTCGACTAAAGTATTTTTTTTTTTTTTTCTTGGGGAATGCATTTAGGCACTTCGCTCGCCCACCGCGGGGGCAGTGGGTTCGCTTCGGTACGGGGACCGAGTTGACCTCAATGGAGGCGCCGGGGGGTGGACCACGACGGGGCTCATGGAATAGTAGGGCCTCCGTCTTGTCCAGGGCCAACCGCAAGCCCAGCGCCTCAATGCGCCCAATCACCAGAGACACACCCCTGGAGCCAGGCGCGCCGCCTCCTGGAAGTTTGCCTCCCGGGCTGTGACTAACGTGTCATCGGCGTAACAAATTACGCCCAGCCCGGAGGGAAGACGACTTCGAAGGACCCAGTCATACCCCACGTTCCACAGGAGTGGTCTGAGGACAGACCCCTGTGGAACGCCGCACGACATGGGTCGCCGTCTCAAGACGCCATCTCGGTCCGGCGGCATGACCTGATAGGCCATCGACGGGGGCGTGTGCTCCGCCCGCTGCGGGAAAAGGCCCTCGACGCCATAAACCTCCTGGCCCAATCTTTCCCTGCGGAGTTGTTGGAAGTCCAAGACTTTGAAACCTATTTGGTATTCATTGGCCATTTGAATATTCATATGCCAACTTCTAAAAGATATCTACGATATAGTTCTATGTGCTGATGATACGTCACTTAATTTTTAAAAGTCAATTGTAAGCAAACAGTTTTTAACGATGTGAATAAGGCATTAAATGATGAGGTTTACAACAAACAATCTCCTACTGAATTCAAATAAGTGCGTGAGATTTACTATGCCAAATGTAAAACAGCTAGGTACTAATCTAACTCTAAATACTGAAATCATTAGTATTGAAGATTCAACAGTATTCTTAGGAATTCCTATCTAATTAGATAGTGAACTTCAATGGGGAGCCCAGATAGATAGTATTGCAGGTTGACTTAGTTCGGCAGATTATGCAGTATGGAAGGTAAGTGAGCTCACTGATACGGACACGGCTAGGCTAGTTTAGCTACTTTCACAGCATTATTTCCTATGGTATATTACTTTGGGGCAAGGCGGCTGATATTGAAACGATGTTTATTCTACAAAAACGAGCCATCTTCGAGAGAGTATATTTGCAAATATTATGTTTGTTAGGCACAACATTGTCTATAAGAAAACCAGTGAAAATATTAATACAAGAAGCAAGTATAAACTTGTTGGTACCTATCATCGCTTACACAAGGTGTAACTCGTTCGAAGATCTTGGTGTATGTTTTTATAATAAAATTCCTATGGATATAATAATATATAATAAGTAAAAAAAACACTTTATTAGGAAAGCTTACTATACGATTAACAATTGAACTAGAAATTATATATAATATATTATAAGAAATTATTTACTCATGTAATTAGATAATAAACAATGATACATTTTATATAACAACTAGCTGACCCACGCAACCTCGTTTGCGTCTTCATTTACCCGTAACATAAAAAACTTTCCCCCGTTTTTAAAACATTCTTCATTGGTGCTCCGCTCCTATTAGTATTGACGTGGTGATATATAGCCTTTAGCCTTCTTCGATGAATGAACTATCTAAAACTGATAGAATTTTTCAAATCGGACCATCGGTTCTTGAGATTAGCGCGTTCAAACAAACAAACTCTTCAGCTTTAATTTTAGTATAGATTAATTTGAATCTCGAAAATGCCATAGGACGAACCCGGTCTGGTTAATTTTAAGTTAATAAAATAGCGGCACAAAAGGTAAGTTACATAAGTTTCAAGAATGTATACAAATTTATCTATGGGGGAAAAGATAACAGACGAAAATGTTGTCATCCAGTCCCAAGCTAAGCAGATCTTGTGTTACGGGTAATAGACAACTGATATAAATACATATACACTTTTTTTGTAAGTACAAATTTTACATAGAAAACTCCAAAACAAATATTTGCAGGTCATACAAACATTTGGTCCGACCAGGGAATCGAACCCGAGACCTCAAGCACAGCAGTGACACACGCTACCACTACGCCACAGAGGCAGTTAAATCCTACCAATATTATAAACGCGAAAGTTTGTAAGTATAGATGGATGTTTGTTACTCTTTCATGCAATTTCTTTGTTGAAACTTGACAGTAATATAGCTTATACATCAGAATAACATATAGGCTACAATTTATAAACATACAGCTTCGCCTCGCGGCGTTGCCTGCGGTTATTGTGGTACCGCGGGGTTCAGCTTGTAAGTTAAGTCTCGAACAAATCATGAGCAAAACACATAGAACATATACATGTTTGTTATATTCAGGATTAGACTGTTTCTTATCTAATCTTTGGATCAGATTTCATTCTTAATCTCCTTCCGAAATATTTTTATATCACCAAAGGCACTGACAATGCTTCTTTTGCCATAAAACATGGTATTTCACTGCACCGTAAATAGAAAATGTTGTAATCAATAATCATTTATGAACTGTTGAATATTGTTTGGATATAATTTCTTTATTTATATATAATACTAGCTGACTTATGCAACTTCGCCTGCTTCTCTTCAAAAGAAATATTTTTTTCCCAATAAGTAAATTGTGATATAAACTATCCTATCTCTCAAGTTGGATCGAACTGCACATGGTGTGCGAATTTTATTATAATCGGTTAAGTGGTTTAGGAGTCCATTGAGGACAAACATTGTGACACGAGATTTATATATATTAAGATGTATCACTGCGACACGGCCATTTTATCTATATTGTACTATGACTCGGGTCTGTTTGTGACTAAATATTATATTTTAAGTAAAGACAAATGAAATCTGTTGTGAATAAAATTTTCTAGTTTGATTTACAACATATCTCATTTATTTAATAAAATTTAACCATATTATTTTTTTCCGATTACCATATTTTATAAAAATTACAGTTTTAATTGAAACTGACGAATATTTGGGTAACAACGGAGGCGAGCGAAAAGCTTTATTGTTAAACTAGCTGACCTACACAACCTCGTCGAGGTCACCTACTGCCAGTAGCGTGATGCTATAGCAGGATAAAGCAATTAGTTTACCTTTTAAAAATAAGTTATATAAAACGCACCTTTAAAGATCGTCATGGGAAACAGTGGTTTTTGTAAAGCTTTAACTATTTCCGCATGCACGTATTGCAAGTTATCAAAAAGGAATAATTTTTCCCCGTTTTTGCAACACTTTTATTAATGTTACGTTTCATTTACTCATAGCGTGATGATATGCCTTCCTTGAAAAGTGGGCTATCTAATACTAAAAGAATTTTTACATTGGAATACTAGCATGGTTTAAATTTAATCTAATATTCAGGTAATTTAATAAAATATATCACTAGATGCCCATTTTTTTGCAGTGCAGTGCTTTGAAAAACAGCACTACACAATATAACCTAAAATTAATATTAAGTAAGTATTTGCATTTATTTCAATCAAATATTTACAAATCGCCCGTTCTTGGCTTAGAAAACCATTACACCATCCATTCCTCACTGCGATTCGAAGCAACAGAAAGGATGGTATTTTCCTAGGCCTGCTGAGACGGTGCTGTATCACTTATAAAAGCAAATGACAACACGAACTGTCAACACAAGGCACTTTCTTTTTTTTTAAATAAGGGTAATGGTGTGTGTTGTTCATCTGATGGAAAGTGACTGCCGCCGCCGTATTGATTCCACATTCTTAGGGTGAATCAACAGAATGGTAAGATGTGGAGCTATTCAATTTACTTAAGACTAGGAGGACGAGTATCTGTGTGGTGATGGATTTCGCATACAGAGTGTCACTACCACTATTCATCAGATGGGAGTAAACTACGCAAGACAACAGCACAACAAAAAAGGGGGAATACTTGACATAAAGCCTAAACCAGACAGATGTCTGGGCACCGTGATATACATAGTAGGCTAAAACTTTCTTCGTAGTCATACGAACAAAAATCGCGTATAGCCTGTTGGCAGAGAACAAAACTAAGCTCCATCATAAACAAATCGCAGCAACTCCAGCGGGTCTATTACCCGCTCCATGCCACAACGTCTACAGCCGCATGAGTTGGTTCTTGTTGAGACTCCACTGGACATACCTAGGTTCACGGTACAAGGGCGAGGGATCGTACTCTAAATTATGGTGTTATTTAGTAGAAAATGACACATTAACAGCTGCGCCATGCGATACGATACACATTCAAATACAAGAGAGTGACTGAGGTCAATACGGCATAAACGAAGTCCAAGTTTTTATGGACCATTCCAAGACGGTGTCAGGAATTGTAGCTTTAGTTTTCCTGCAACACTTAAAAATTAACATATCACTGGCGTTAGGCCAATGCATTTCCATATTCCGACACAAATGTCTGGCAATAACTTATGTCGCCACAACAGTCATGTCAAGGGATGTACGCCATAACTGTCAAGTCAACTGTCAGGCAGCATGGCCACCCTAAAATCACCGAAGGATGAATTACCTCTGGTCGCAGATTCCATAAGGTACGCGGTGCTCCGGTGAAGTCCCCAGTCAGTAGGGAGTTGCGGGGTTGCGGAGTGGCTGGCTGCTGCGTTGACGGGGGAGATATACTCTACTTATGTGGAACGTAGATGTAGAATGCTGTGCCTTAACGCTGCTGAGGTTGTAGGTGATCAAGTAACACAGTTAGTCAATTACAAGTCCTGATTTCTAGTGATATGCTTAACAGAAATATGTCAGCAATAACGCAATGGACTACAGGACTTAGTTTTTTCCTTAATTTTTAAAGAATTCAAGGCTCACACGCCTTTGAGATACACATTGAGAAAGATTTATACTATGCTGTTTACAAATATCGTTAAAAACCTACTTATACTCACAATGTACCTAGCTGTTCTATCGATAATCTATCTTCTATTTCGGTTATGCCGGAGGGGTTTATTGGGAAAATGAAAGTTATTTTTTTCTAGGAATTCGGGCACACAATATTATTATTAGATATTAAGTGCATGGTGAGCACCCAGACCGCGAATTACGTTTAAAATAAGACTACTATTTACTTCTGAATGGGTAGGTATATAGCACGTACAACTCTATATGTCAACAACGTGTGGTACTTGTATTAAAAACGATTTAGGTTCAAATGAACAGACTTTCCCGCTAAAAACTTTGGAATCCAGATTTGTAAAGAACTGTCACAGGAAGAAAGAGTAAGTCTGACTCAATCCGTAAAGATTACAGGTATGAAAATAAAATTACCTGTTGCCTCTAGGCTTTCTGAATCAGTCTGGAACTCTGGAACATTAACCGTTCACTTGTAACTGACTCATATTGTTTGATAAAGCTTCAAAAAACGTTGTTGTATGTTCTTTAATTGATGGTATTAGTTCATTTGAACTAATATCATCATAATAATCAATTATCTTACTCTTTCTATTCAATTTGTGGCAATAGGTTCAAATATGATTATCTTTGTACCTAGGGCAGGGGAGGGCGGCTGTCATTTTATTTTTATGTATATTATTTTACTAATAAACACGCATTTACTCTTCGGTAGTTGTTTCACTAACGCCATAAACAAGAGTTAAACTCCAATGAAGGATGAAATCGTAAAACCTTAATACTATTTACCCTAGATGTCGCTATGAGTCAGGGCTCGTATGAAGGCAATTGTAAAGTAGATTTTAAGGCAGATAGGTACTTTGAAGTAGATGATAATAGCAATCCCAAAATATGAGTTAGCTTTTTAATTAGAATTTTATTTCTTACTATGGATATTTTTTATGCGTTTTTACTTATTACCACATTTAATTTATAAAAAATAATTACGTACCACTAGATGTCACTGTACGTTTTCTTAACTAGAATGTAATGATACAATAATCACTGTTCAAAAATATTTTTAAAATGTACTAATTACGACATCGATAAACCGATTTCATATTAAAAATTTGACCCTTGATGCACCGTTTCCTGGATATTTTTAACTTTAACACTGATAATATACAAGGTAGTGTTTTAAAGAAAAATTGTTACTTAGCGCAACAATATATACATAAAAGTGTAGTATTTTGATATTTAGGTTAAATAATAATGTAAATGTAGTCTTAAGCGAGATCTTTATTAAATTTTTAGTTAAATTTAGGATAGCGCCCTCTTGTGCATAAGTTACACAATAACAGTAAACGTTCCATTTATTTCACAAAATTATAACTTAGTTTTATTTTGTACTATTAAAGGCTTTTAGAGGCAGGAAACATAATTTGTTATTGTAAATAGCAATAGTAAAAACCAATAAATTACGTTTGATAGTATTATTTAATTACTTTCCATACCATACAAACAGCCCTAATATTTATAATTTCAACAGATTTACAGTAGGGTTAAAAAATTATAGTATTGACATTTCAACAAATTACAATCTGTAGTTATCTGATTTTATCTTTATTATTTTAATTTAATTTTGCTAAAAGCCATGTGTTGGTATGTACGACGATGTGATGAAAATTTTTTAAGTATTCTGCTTAGTACGGATCGTTATTCCGTTATTTGTGGTCGTCCGTCTTAACGCCGTGGGATCTATGGTTGCAATTGTGTCACTCGGAGATTGTTTACTATTTTGGGAATTAATGAAAGTTTGTTGTGATAATAATTAATTATACGTGTTTATTATCAGTGAACTATCAAGCGAGGACTGCAGTGCAACTGTTTTGGATCTTAATCTAGTGAAGTTTGTGAGACATGTTATCGTGTCATATTTGGAGGTGTTTACGTGATGTTTCAAATTGTGTCGTGCTTTTATGTGCTAATGGTTAATGTGTGCTAGAGGTAACATTGCTTTTTGGGCAGGATATTCATTTGGTATGTATTTTTTATTTCCATTTATGATTACTAGGGAAAGTATCACGACATGTACAAAGATGCAGGTTGTCACTCGACGTACAAACGTTAATCCTATGTTTTGCAAAATATCTTGTAATACGTTCATTTAGATATTATAATTTATTGCTATCGTAATTAATTTGTTAAGTGCATTTGTGTTAGTAAAATTAATATATTTACTACGCACTATTAGGCAGCTTGTAAACATAACCTAGAAATTGAGTCCAATGTTTAGTATTACTAAATTACTCTTCATATAATTTACAGTGGGTGATGTCCATTTCATCTGCAGTGGCGTAACCAATTGTGCGTTTTAATAAAATAATAATATTGGTTTAAAAGAGAGTAGCTTAGATTACATCTGTACTGAAAAATGTTACCAAGCATTTTATGTGTGATTTCTAAATTCACTCTCAAGTCAGTATTCAATTAGGTATTGGTTTAATGGTCACTTTATTGTTTTCATTTGTGTAAAAATAAACACCACTTCAAATGCCTAAACTTAAAAGAACATTTCATTTGGTTTTTAATTTACATATGTACTTTTGAAGTAACTGAACTACATACATTGTACAGTAATTTGATAGAGATAATAAATAACTTTTATAAACAGTATGTTTGTGTCTTGTGTATCAAGGGTCTTAAGCGCATTAAAATTTTGTGCATGGTTTATTTTACCATATTCTCAAAAGTTAAAATATAGATAATATACATACACTTATAAGTACAAATTAATTTATTTAAATATTGCTAGTCATATACAAATGATCAATTTATTATAGATAGTTTCAACTAGCTATTTCTTAAATCTAGTTGATATGAAATTCTTAATTGCGTTTAAGTACCTAAATATAGTAGTTTTCATCATAACCATACCGGTGTTCCAGTTTGTGGTATCTGTGGGAATTTCCACACAGAAAATAGTTTTTAGCTTGAGGTGACTTAGCCTATAACCTTATCTAATCCATGTGCCAGTGTTTGAAATGTTACGCAAAAAGACATTGCATGCAAAGGCATATCCAGTTTAGCATTTCTCATTTGCTTACTAGGTATGAGTAGGTCAAGTTGCTTACATGTTTGTTTAGTTTTACCATGGGAGATCCACGCTTTGGTATTCATGGACCGGCTCAACTGGAGTGATACCACGACCTCACAGAAAACTGGTGTGAAACAGCACCTGTGCTGTGTTTTACAGAGTGAGTGAGCATACCGGAGGCCCAAACCCCAACCCCTCTGCTCATCACTCTCCCCATCCCCTTCCCGATCCCCCAAAGGTCGGCAACACACTTGTAACGCAACACACATTTTGTATAGATAAGCTTTTATATTTATCCAAGAGACAAAAAATGTTTTAGAATTATTAGGATATGCATTTCTTTTTAATAACTGTAACTGTCCAATGTGTGGGACTTATTGGGGTTAGTAATTAGTAGCAAGTGTAGATTAAAATTCAATAATAAGATAATAAGTAAAAACACTTTGAATTGTATTGTGAAAATAATGTATTATTATAATTATAATTTAATTTACATATTTACATGCAACATGTTCACTTTTAAATTATTGATATGATTGACATTGTAAGACTAAACAATGTTAGTAACAAAACATATTATTTACATGTACAATTGTTTTTATAATAATTATTTAGAAACATACACACACAACACAACACAAGTTTTTTTATTGTAAGTAATAAATTAAAATTACCATAAAATTGAAGTCAGTTTGCATATTAGCAATAATTCACCATCATTACCCAATAATATATGTTATTATTGGGGTATGTATTATATTTGATTGTTACATGTTACAGCAAACTAATAAAAGAAACAAAACATATTGTAAATGAAAACAATACTGCCAGTGTTTCATTGACATCTTTTATCTATCATCAAATTTATTTGTGTTATTGCTAGAATCTAACTAAATATTCATTTCCAGTTATGGGAGCAATAAACAGCAACATTAAGAGTGATCTTCATTTTATTCAAACAAAAAGTGGTCATCTTCAGTTAATTTACGAGCCATATATATTTGTAACTGACAGTGTACGTAGTGGAAGAACTTTTTGGAGGTGTACGGACTATGGAAAACGTTGTCGTGCAAGAATAACATCCAAAAATAATATATTAAAGATAACAAATCCTGTCCACAATCATATTGAAAACCATATGCAAAAGATTACTCGTAAATATGAATTAGGTGAAGTTGTAACTTGTCCTACTGTGTAAAAATAGTAGCATTTTTTCTATTATGAAATGCTACCCTTTGGTTTTGTTTGGTGTTAAAGTTGTTGTTAAACAAACATTAATGAGACAATGACAACTTCTAGTGTGCTTGAATATATTTCTCAAAACAATGATTCTTATTTTTCTAAAAGTAATGTAGTTCTTAGATATTTAATAATGCTTAATATTCATTGTAGTTACTTCTTGCATGCATGAAGAATGTGATCAAATTAGGTAGATGAAGATGTATAATGTAATCAATATTTCAATTGTCTACTTTATCTGAACATTGTGATCAAATATGTTAAGGGCATTATTGTAAGATTTAAATAAATTCTTAAAATCAGTTTTTGTTCAATATTAATTTCTGATACTAAGCTCAAAAGTATACATGTGTCCTTGTGATTATTTATTGTTAAACAATATGTACGATGTCTTATATTGACTGCAACAGGAGTTGACGAGGTGCAGGTGAGTTATACGGTGACACGACGAGGTGCGCCATCCCTGGTGGTGGCTGGCCATGGTTACGTGGCTCGTAAAAGACGTGGCCCAAGAGTTTATTGGTCATGCCGCAGTCGCGCGCACGGTTGTCCGGCGCGGGCTCTCACTGCGCATGGTCGACTCAAAGCACGTGTCGGCAGTCACATGCACCCACCACACGAACTCACCGTCGATGAACACGCGCGCATCGAAAGCCTTATAGAAACTATAGCAGCCAATAATTGACAATAAAAAATATAAATAATTGTTTGTTTTGGATTATTTTTGACCATTGCATGTTCCATGTGTTTGACATTTGTAAACCTCTGATGAATTGATTGTATTAAATATTTCTTACTTACGAAATAAGGTGCTTAAAAAGTTATTCGTGTTGCATTATCTTTGCTTGTAAATAATGTACATGCTTTCATGAAAGCTTACTATTTGATAGTCATGGTAGTAATATTTTACAGTGGAATTCGTGATATCTAACCGCGGCCGGCGCCATATGCGGCTTGGCGGGTTTTCATTTTATGCGGAGAAGGTGTTTCCCGAGAAGAATAAGGTGCGCTGGAGGTGTACGCGGCGAACCTGTCGCGCGTATGCACACACACTGCATGATCGCATTTTCGCGATCAGTAACGTCCACTCTCATGAACCACCCGCAGCCGTAACAGCGACGACTCGCAACTTCACACACGCCTTCATCGCAACTCAAGCCAAGGCTCTTCTCGACGAGTAATGCAGTACTCTAATCCTCTTCTATTAGTTACTAACGCATCGCTATTATTAGTAGTATAGTACCTGGTTGAGACGCGATTGAAATCAATAAACCGTCTCTAGTACACGGTTTACTTAAACGTGGAAATAGCAATAGATTTAATACTTGTAATGACATGGTACTGGGTATCGTGAATGCAATGGGAGCATGAAGGTGGTAACACGTGGGACTGATAGTAGATAATGAATAATTAACTAGTCTGTATTATGTTTGAGGCCATGTGTACAAATAGAGAATTGTAAATTGGTCTTATTGTTGTCTCATGTGGTTGTCAAAACGATCTAGTCATGAATTTTTTTAGCGATTTCATTATATGTTTAATAGTATTACTGTTATTTAAATTAAGAAGCTATGATTAATCAATCACCAGTGTCCTAAAAAATATTTACTGGTTATAAATGTGTAATTATTATTAGTGGTAAACGTTCAAGTGTATTCCAATGGCATGGTTGGCGACTCACAGAATTGCATATTCATCACTTTCACATTCAAAACTTTTAGGCAAATAATATTCAAGGAAACTTTTAAGTTTTTCTGTATGTAACTGTTCAGTAGGTTTAAAAGAAATGGACTAATTTAACGAACAAGAAATCGCGATACTATAGTTCAACGACAATAATAATCTTATGATTCAATGAAATATTGATTCTATCCTTACACTGTACGTACTAAATAATTTCGTAATAATGATTTACCACTTTTTTGTTTTCTATGTATGACTCTGCCAAAATAACTACTTGGCCTGATGGCAAGCATAAGCAGAATCCAAAAGTGATGGTCACCATACTCATTGCGAATGCATACAATGATACAATGCAGCATGGTGACCTACACCATGGCGGGTTAGTGATGCTTTTGTATTATTGAGCCTCCGATCTCGCACTCACCAACGAAACACGTAAGCACGAACGCTGTCATTTTACGCTGATGTTCGGTGTGAGGGTGGTACCAACCCGGTCGAGCCGGCCCGTTCGTGCTGAAATCAGCATTGCTCTACTACCTATGAACCTTAGTTAGTCTTTTTCAGACGTCGTCGCTGTATTGTATGTTTATGACTAAATTTAACGTAGTATATGGCATACCAACATAGCTTGGGCTATCCAAGAAGCGCTATTTAATAACATACATAAATCCCTGGGGCCCTTGACCCTTTAAATGCTCATTATATTGTCGTTGCGGTCAGTTTTACTTTTATTTATTTTATCACTACCAAGCTGCCAGGGGAACTTCATACCGCCATATTACCCTTTCGGTTTTCTTTACTTTCTTCTACACAAACCTTGTCCTGATAATAACAAACACATAAAAAAAAATCCAGTTTAGTGTAACCGATCCAAAGTTATGCGTGTATATACATTTTGGTGATGTATTTTTATTTACATAAACTATTTTATCACTAATTAAACTATAAACGAGGCCGCACACCAGGCATACATTTGTAACTCGATAATTGTAGTGCCACATTTGAAACGCGACACATTTAACGGCCCCATGCATTTGTACGTGAGCACACACACCGAGGAAACATTTGTGGCGGGCGCACTTTGTAGCGAGACGTTGTCCGCGCTACACGAATTCAAGATCGAACACGTTCGTTTTTTGTGTCGCGTTGGTTTGCAAAAATGAAAGACAACATTGAATTTTACGTTGAGTTTATTGCAGAGGTTGAAAAGAACCCTGTATTATACAATCACACGCTCAATGATTATAGTAACAGACGGATTACAGAAATTATTTGGACTAAGATTGGCGTAAAATTTTGAAATTCCCGTACATTGTGCAATCTTGATTAAACGGATGAACCCAATAACGTCTTTTTTTTCTCATTAATCGCCACATCAAGAAATCTTCGTCATCAGACGATGATGTCGACATTCTCAAAGCGGTGCCACGCTACAACTGTGCTTCCGATGTGCGCATTTACAATACATTTGTAGCGCATACAATAATGTTTCGCGTTTCAAATGTGGCGCTACAATTATCGAGTACAAATGTATGCCTGGTGTGCGGCCCACCTAACCCTCACAGTGTAAACGGAAATTGATTTTTGACAGCAGAAAACGGGTAGAATATATTCGAAAAATATACCAACTGCCTATAACCATACTACATATATAAGAATGTGTACCAACGTTCATAAAATGTGAAATAAAGATAGACCGATGCTCTCGGAAATGTGTTAGGCATGATGTTGCATTGTAGCATTGTCGGCAGTGCAGCAATATGATGGAGTCTTCAATAGCGAGAGGCGCGCTTGTCAGAGTCACCGTAGTGTTGAAGCCTCTAACGTTCACTTGTGTTGCAGTGTACCCTCATTCGCTATTGCAGATTTAATGGCATCATGAACTAATTAATCCATCTGTCACAATTGCTCAAAATAGACAGAGTTAGCAAAACTTACAACCTACAGTGCAAACTCGACGGTTAGCAATAATTTATTTATAAAAATATTCCCATAGTCATTTAGTAATTGCGGAGTAATATATTGGATCTCATTTAAATAATACTACTTAATATTAGAATTTGTTAATTGTTTTAATTTTCGTTGAAAGAATCAACTGAAATTGTTGTGTTTTGATAGTTGTTACTACTAATAATAATAACATTTCCTTATTTTCTTTTTTTGACAAATTATGGTGAACTGGTAACGTTGCTTACGGTTTTGGTAACCTTACATCTAATATTTTGCATGTTGCTACATTCTACTTTTATGTACGAAGTATATTTAATATAATTTAATGATTTATTAATTCGGTAGGAAAGCACGTGCGTCTGTGCGTGGGGCCCGGCGGCCGGCCACGTCTATGGGTGCGTGGACGCAGTTTCTACGCGGCTCATACTATGCGCTCAGGCGTTGTGCGCTGGCGGTGCACGATGGGTGGTTGCGGCTGCAAAGCGTACACTCAAAAAGGAACATTGCACAAGCTGGTTGGAGACCACAACCATGCCGGCCGTTGCGGCCGCCGACAACCCGCCAAATCCCTGAATTCTGTGTCAGCACCATCTTCTATTTCATCCTCAACTTCTCCTCCGACTCCTTCGGTTCTTCCTCGTCTTCCAGATCTTGATTTTGATAAATTTGACCCTAACGCCTGGGTTGTACGTTATTAGAAATTTAAAATCGTCTGTACTGTACTTGTAGCCTATGCGGCTAACTAATAACCAGATCTGGTGTTTATAATGAACACGAAAATAATAATATTTCTAACGCTTGCAGATGTCTAATGAAATACCTAATTATTTTTTTGAGTGTCACAATAATATAGGTGTATATGTAAGATAACATTAGACGAAAATGAATGTAAAGGTCAACTGAAACCTGGTACAAATAACACTTTTATAATATAAATAAAATGTGAAATTAATTCCATTAAAGTAAAGCTCAAATTCCTAACATTGCGGTGCTCACGTTATTATGAGCGACTGCACTGATAGTGATGCCGTGCGAATTTTAGAACCTACACTTTCAACTTTCGTAAGTAAGCATTCCTTGTCAAAATAATTATCTAATTATAAAGGTAGCTTCAGATCATATAAATAACTTCTATTACGTATTGGCTTAATGTAAGATTCACAAGAAAATTATCAAGCATAGTCGTGTTGCTGTTCCAGCATGCACTAACACTTAGCATAATATCGCTACATCGTAGTGCAGACAAAGAAAATTATTGGATTAGAGTTGACTGTGTTACTTTAAACTGCAAGCAAGAAATGTGATTTTCGAAAAGTTTGGGCTTGATTTCCTTCTACGCTGACGTAACATCGCACTGCTTCGCTGTCGTCAGCGGCGTCATTAGATTTTATTTACATTTCGGTAAACTGTTCGAGCCAAACACTTCAGAACAAACATATCAGATACGTTCGCGAGACGCGAACCAGTGCAAACAAAAAAATCGTCTATTTACGACAAGATGGTCTAAAGTGTTAAAGTGACGTTAGGATATAGGTTATCTTATTGGTAAACTAGGTGCCAAATAAATATGATACTGAACACATGGAGAAACTTGTTTATAATGCGAACTTCTACAATTAAATACCTCATGGCAAATATAAATATATAGTGTAAATATGATGTAGGATGTATAGTCTGATGTGACTAGAGTCTGGTCTTCCTTATTTTATTTCTTATAATTGTTACTATTTGTTTACGTTGTTTTACGGTTTTTGTTACATTCATGAAGAATGCTCATTAATAAATTAATGCCAAAGTATTAGGTGCCAAATAATTTTGCTCATAATATTATTTCTCTCAGAGAATAGATGTATGTACATACATACATCGTAGCGATTATTTAGTAAGATAGTCCTGTGGAGCAAAAGGAAATTATGAAAAATTGTGTATGTTGCCCATCGTATTTATGTGTAAATGTGCTAAATAAATTTATTGAAGAGTACAGTCTTTTATTAAGAATAAAATACAACATTTACCGTGTTTAAATCTATCCTTTTATAATAATAACAACCTAGTATTGTGCAAATCTTTAGCTAATTATTAGATTAATTGTGGATAGTTATTTAGAAAATGCATATTGTTCCATCTAAAATGTGCTCTTTAAGAACATTTGGAAAACGCTAACATTTTATGTGGAACAGTAACTGATACATGATAAGTATTTTAGATCGTTACTAACTTATTTATTCTATTTCAGCACGCTTCATTCGCGCCGGCAAGGGCAGGCTGCTATTACATCGCGGTTATACTTTCCGCTTGAAGAACAACTTGGCTCATGGCAGGAAGCAGTGGTACTGCTCCTCGCGATTAACTTCACGTTGCCTCGCTGATGTGAACACCGAAGGACCAGAAGGACACGAGCGTATAGTGCGTTCACGGTATGCACACAATCACGCGCCGCCTAACGTACGACGCTTTGCAGATGGACGATATGTGGTGCGCACACCACATCAGAGCGGGCACCGCGCACCCGCCCCTCTCGATCCTCACCATCAACTGCTGCAACTGCAACATGCGCTTGCTTTATACGCCGCTACGGCGCATGCTACCGCCACAGCTAGCGCATCTGCTGCTGTGTCGGCTACGACAGGCACTCCCTCGCAGCAGTCTCCCAATGCGCTGCCCCCTCCCCCTCAGCACACTAATGCTGCTAAACCGCTGCTAGTTGATACCCCATGCAAGGAGGAGGATTAAACGAACGCTCCGGCTCTATTACAAAAACATCGATCGATTTTACTACATATAATAACAATTTCAAGATTTATGGTATGCCACTATGGCAATTGATGAGTGAGGGAGTTCATGATATTTTCTGATCGCCTTTTGGCGAATGTAGCATAATTTATAATACATAGTTTAACGTTTAAGTAAGGTATGAGGGGATAAGGTGTTGTATACTTAAGTTTTAGTGATGGCTATTGTTGGTTATTAAATATCGGTAATGTGAATGTATGTCAACATATAAGTAGCTGTTGTGGTGTATTGAATGTTTTGACGACCAGTGACGGGAACATGGGAAACAACCAGTAAATCGAGTGAATACGTCGTGTCGTATAGATTAAGGGATCTCGTTGAGATCAGTAAGTTATCAGTATAGGTGTGGGCTATTTATCGAATCCGATAAGGCTAGTTATATAAATGTAAGAACCTTTTGAATGTATAACGGTGTCAGCTCGTATTGGTGTCAAGTTTAGACAGGTGGTTATAATCCGGAACAAGGCCGCTTTTAGCGTTTGATTTAATGTTTACGACCCGTGCAGAATTTATCAGGTTATACGCTAGGCGGACATATGTATGTACGATATTCACAGGCTGGACATCAAGCAGGGCAGGTTGTGCTCGATGCGAACGCAGCCGAGTCAGATGTCGACCCGAGTGTAACGGTAAGGTCGAGGGCCTCTCCCAGGCCTTCGACAACGTGTCGGTGACTGATTTAGAAGAAACTCGTTCGAATTAAAGCAATATAACGTCCCCTGGACTGTACTTAGGATTACTTAATTTATTTTGAGAATTGGAAACTTTACACTTTTCAGATACTTATTGCTACTTGACATTTAGATAGATGTCCGCCTCTTTTATCTATAAGAATTTACAGTAGAAATAGCATAGCATTTTATGCTTGTGCCACCTGCCACTCGCAGTTCGCAGTCGGCATTGTGCTTCTTAGGATTGATTTGAAGTACTTAGGCTCAATCATCTACCTCTTCACTTTTATACGGGTTTTACATATTAGTTTAATTATACAATGTTTATATACAAGAATGAATACTCAGAAGCTTTACTCGAGTAAGGTGTTAGATAAGCACTTAGATTAAGTTAGACTAACGGCGGCGCGCCGGGGCGGCTTGCCGCGCAGGGTCCGGCGCGTCGCGTCACTACCTCTAGTAATTATCGGAACTCAACTACCTCTTTACTTAGTTTAACTTAAGTACCTACTTGTACGCATACTGATCGTTCACCGTTTTGACGACTTACGATTAATTCATTTTATTTAGAGACTGTTGTCTGAATATATATTATAAATTGTTTTAACTTTGTTGCTCGTCGAAATCTTAATAGGAACGGTATTCCGCTTTGTATGTATGACTCTGATTTAAGTACAAATTTTTACTAATTTTAATTGTTATATAGACTTAGTTCTATGGGGTCTTAGAATGTGTGTGGTTTTACTTAATTATGTCAACTATATTTAAGTGTTATTATAGATTGTGTCAAACATTAAACATTATTACAACAAAAATTGGAACTTAAAACGTTCTGCTATCCGACGGTACGGTAGCCCAGTCTATGCTTTGTGTGCTTGTATGAACTTGGATAATTTTGACTGGTACCAATCGTCGTGAGAGCGTTCTTTGTTGATTGTTTGTCACGTTCTATCGTACCTGAACTGTCACTAAGCCAAATAATATGGGCGAAATACTACACGTTATTATGAAACCGTGGCGATAGTTTGTACGTAAATGTAATTATAAATGTAATAATGGTAAGTAATTTTAATATGTATGATATATTTTAGAGCAATGACAATATACGTCAATTATATAAGGTACGATTGATATGAGTATGATTGATAACATAAGGAGATCTACATCTTTTATGTGTAAATATTGTTTAACGTTTATCCAATATTTACGTCGCTTCTTCTCCTTATAAGCGGCATTTAAGCTAGTTTGGGACTTAATTACATACATGTTTGGATGTTTCAATGAACCGTGAGTCAAGTGCTTTTCTATGTTTGCTCATGTTGTTAATATTATGAATCTCGTAGGTAGTGCATGATAACGAACGTTGTGTTGATTGTTGAGCGCTACCGCCACGGCTTCATCTCACACAGAGTATCACCGGACTTCGATCACGATATGCATTGTCTAAATTTACCTCACTCACTGTTAACTACTCATATACAACTCTTATATAATTAATGTTGTAATTTTATACTACTTATACCATAATATAATAGGGTTTTAGTTCGTGTACGGGGAATGTTTTTTGTGAAATCATATTAAATTGTACTTATAAATAACCGCTCGTTTTATTTCCACTCATTTATAAATATAATTCTCACATTAGTTGCTCTATGGTTATGGGTACGTATGAAAAATATTATATATAAACGGTTATCTGACCTATCCTTCTCTCACAGGTATTAAGTTTTTGAAATCGAGGCGCGGTAAAGTGATTATGATGGTGAATACCTTCCCGTTTTGCGAAGAATCTAAATTGAGGGACAAAGTGATATGGCGGTGTACTTCCAAGAAGACTAACTGCAAGGCCAGGATACATATGCTCGGCGCGAATGTAGTGGCTGTAAAGGGCATGCACAATCACCCTCCGCGGGCTCTCTGCCTGCCTGCTCGAAGACCGAACGCGCGCAAACAAACTGACACTGCCTTGAGCGCAGTTTCTGCGCCGACACCCATGACTATAACCAACATTGACGCATTAACCGTACAATCTACAGAAATTGAGTGACCTAATTCACAATGACATAATTTTGACTATTGTACTAAGGTTAAGAGAATTTGTTAAAGCAATTTAGACAATAATTTACTAGTAGTAAGACATTCTACTTAAGTTTTTCATAAGTATTGTGGAACTGTTATTCGCAAAAAAACCATTCAATCATTCCATTCATAATGTCTCCTGTCTTATAGCTACTTGGTGCTTTGGATTAAAGTGATTTATCTACATTTTATTACTAGAGTTTGATATAAGTAAATGAACTGTCGTTTTACTTGATATGTTGTTGCAATGAGATGTCGCGCTCGCAAATATATATCGATATTTGTATTCCGATACCGATTCGTACCTATGAGGTATTGAGGAGGCACGTATAAAATCATAAAAAAATTACACGCACTTTTAATGCCAACTTGTGATAAGATTTAATCGTTAGCTAGAATAAGTTTTTATAATTAAATTTTTATGTACTTACTATAAGGTTATAAACTCAGGTATTTATTGTACATGTTAATATTTGGCGAACGTATAATATTTTATATACTAAATTAGGAGCAAAAGTGCCTTGCGTTTAACAACGGGACCAATTACTTGTCAATTAATAGAATTGATGTACTGAACATTCCCTATTGAAAATTTTAGCTGTGCTTTACGTTTACTGTAGTTTTGATATAATGTTTATATATACGGTTATAAAAGACATCGTTACATTTATGAAGAGTATTACTTAAGATTTGAATAATTAAAGGTTATATTTATGATATTTACTTTTATTTCCGTAATATAATGACGTCTGATATAATACAATGTTGTTACACAGGTTTGTAGAATGATATATTAATAAAGATTATCACGTTAAATTACCAATTTCTTTGGGACGCATAATTTCTTCTACAGCTGAATTAACGGTATAAAGTAGAAATGTGTTGATGTTATATATTTTAGAACCTATCTTGAAGTTGTTGAGATATAGTCGCACACGACTTTTTGCCATCTGATGTTGCTTCTGTATAAAGCTAATGTAGTGTTTTCATCTAGCGAATTGTCCCCATTGGTTAGTAAATTTAACAACGTCTTAGCCGAAACGTCTTTACATTGCGTTATTTTCTTAAATAGTTTAGTTATTTGATTGGCTAGCTAGTTATATTGTGTAAACAGAGACAATATTCAGATCAGTTTGTGCGACTATGGCCTTCAACTGAAACAATATGATCATCATCATCAACCTGTTATAGTCCCCTGCTCGACATAGGCCTCTCCTTGGTAATATGCCGATTAAATATTTCCCCTGTTATGATGGAGAAAAATTAAAGAGTTAAGTTAATAATTGCATCAAACACTAAGTATAGAAATGACTTTCAGAATACTGTAATGGCAAAAGCAGCCTGGTAGTAGACAATTACACATATTCGTAGGTTCGATAAGATCTAGGTATTCATTGCAAAATTAAGACAGTTGTGGAAGCTTATATAAATAAATAAATGAATACCTACCTTGCTTTATATGAAAATATCTAGATGTGACTAATTATGCCTGAGCTTTATCAGGTTCTAAAGAAGAGGCCCAATTCAAGTTTGGCAGAAGCTCTCGCCGGGAATCTCCAAAAATTTCGACGGGGAAGTTTACGTTTGTTAAAGAACGAGAATTTCCGAATGGCAAGACGCGATGGAAGTGCTCCAATACAAATGGAACCTGTCCTGCAAATATATATACAATAGATACTGATGTTGTGTTATTCTATGATAAACACAATCATGAATAATATAAACATTTTGCTCAGCTTTAAATACTGTATTTTAGTAGGATTGTGGTAAATCTGCTTGGCGATAATGTTTATGTAAAATATACTTCTAGGTCCTTTCTCTAAATTTAACTAAAATAATTAATAATAATAACAAGTACATACCTACATGTGAGTTATCCTTAGTGTAGAAATGAATATATAACTATTAAGAAATTCAGTGTTGCAGAAATTATAGAAATCTCTTTAGGTATAGGTACTGTTCTCTTCTAATATAGCTATATTCTTGAAAATAAATTTTTAAACCTTTTGTGCGTTTGTTTGTTAAGGGTTACCTATACTACTATCTAATAAAATGCAGTATAGTTTTTGTTGAATTATAGTTTTATAATGTTTATAGGAAAGATATCGGCTGCGTATATTCCGACTGGACGAGGGAAGAAGAATTTGATAGTCGACGGCTTTTCATTTACGGAGAATGTACCAACATACTGGACGTGTTCCCGTCGCAAACGCTTGGGTTGTAGAGCATTAGCTCGTACTAATAAAAAGGGCGAGGTTATCCGTTACGATAATACTCATAACCATGAGAAACCCAAATTTTATAGCAAAACAACGAAAAGAATGGTAATCATTTAAAAAAAAAACAACGTATAGTAATTAAAAAATTAGGTCTTAATTTTTCCATACAAAAATTAAAATAATGATCTAGTCTTTTGAACTAAAATGACGAGAGGTCCTATTCTGATTTATTTTAAATCAACTGTATCGCGATCACTACACCGAGCACGTTGCCATCGATAGTTAATGTGTAATAAATTCGCACTAGACCCCCTGTGTACATACATCTTTCATGTATGAATATGTAAAGATTTTTTTAAACCCTTTTTAAATAAACTCGAATGCATATTTTTGTTATATTTAATGTTTACATGTATACGTGCACAAAACTATATAAATGAATAATGTATGTGTGCTACAAAGAAGAAATGTGAAAACGGAAACATAAATTTGTGCTTGTAAAGTTTATACGTTAACAGACGATTTGTATCATAGAAACTAGCTACTTAGATAAAAGAAGGTTTGCAAAGATTACAGGAAAGTCTCCTGAAGTATAAAAATAAATTTACGTATCATCTTTGACAAAATTGTACCTATATTCAGACAACAAATATATTTCATAAACTAACCCTTAAACTTAAATCGTGAACGAGGGAAATATGCGGCTTAAGACATTGTTTATTAAACGCAACCTACATACGTGTTTTTATTACTTTTTTGTTATTAAGTATCAGTACATATTAGAACACATAGTCCTCCGCCGCGTCTGTTATATACATATATAATAAACTCAAAAGTTATATTTTTGAGTATATTGGTTTAAATATAACGATTTTTGTTGAAGACGTCAAAAAAAATAAGCCGCACGTCTTCTCGGGTAACATGCATAGGCCATATTATATTTTCCGTAAAGAGTCCGTGCGAAACCGGGCCGGTTGCTAATGTAAATATATTAATAAGTGTCTGCTCGTTTGCCCCATTACATAAAAAAAAACTTTGAACTTTTCTACGAAAAGGTGAGTGCGAAATTTGGCACAGCAAGTTTATATGTAGGAGTGCAGAAAACTAACAATATAAAAAATAAATAAATAAAAATAATGGTCACAAAATTTCGATCACTGGGAGACCAAGAGATATCGTCTTTATGGCAGTCTCCTGTCGCATTTCTCGTGGATCTTCTTGTGTTGTGTGTTCTGAAGAGCTCTTCCGGCTGGTCTTGGAAGCCACCGCTTTAGAGTGGTAGACATATGTTCTCGAACTCAACGTTTGGGTTCTTCCTTCCTGTGCCGAGCGGTTAAAAGCTGTGTACATATTGCCACCCTACTATGATCCGGTGTTCTTCAAGCGGGGCGTAATAAAGTATCCTATAAGGACGCTATAGCTTACGTCTCTGTACACTACTATCAGCAGCATAGTCTACGTTCGCATTGAGTATGGTAAATACTCTTGGATTCTACTTATGCTTTCCATCAGGTAGAATAGAGTCATTTATTCAGCTAATACTTAAAAATAAAAACATTAAAAATAAAGATATCGTGTGCTTCAGAGGCGCAAACAGGTTCATACCCGTAACTCCCCTACATATATTGTCAAACCTAGTCCGAGTCATTTAACAGCGGCGTGAGTCTTACAAAGAACTCCAGTCTTAAAAAAACCTCAGGTAAGGCTTAAAGCTCATTCTAAAAAACTGGAAAAGATGGTAAGTTTAAATGAGTGTTCAAGCCATGACTAGACTTTAGTTAAATGACCCACTTTTATGATGTTTATAAATGATTCAAAATATCCATGATCTAAACTGTTATTCTTTGTAATTATAAAAATATATTTCATACATGTTTACTTTTTTAAATTTTAATAAAGACTAGACGAGTTCTGTCCGACAACGTGTACCTCGTCGGTCGGAATAATCAGATACAAGTGGGGAGAACGAGAGCTAAAGGTTATTTTTATATAAGACTTGAGAGTTTTGATTACTTTTATGTTATTTCGAAAGGGGAAATGTAAACCTTCGAAACTAGTAACTTGTGTTTAGTTAATCTTTTATTGGTTAATTAATTAACTTTTAATATTAATTCGAAGACAACAACATAAATACATTAAAGTAAAAGCAAACTTCGACTGTATCAGTATTTTAAAATAAATATATTTAAACTGGTTATTTGAACATAGTGTATAAGTATTTATCCGTTTTTTAATTTATAATATTTTTAACTTACTCTCTCTTTTTTTCTGTACGGAAATCCCCTCGGATACCACCAGATGGCATGTTGGTCTCGAACCGACTACAACCGGGGAACCAGGCGAACCCTAGAAAGGAAAACCCTGGAACCCCGAAGTATCTCGAGCCACTGTTCCCGCTCCGCCTTCTCCTTGGCAAGTTTAACTTGCAGAATTTCTCGCTCCACAACATGGTCGTATGAATACGGCCATGTTGTGGAGCGAGAAATTCTAAAATATTCTAATTCTAACAAAAAAAAAACATAACATGAATGTTATAATTTTTTTTTTACTTTAAATCCCACACAATTTTATTATAAGTGAAAATAGAGATTAAATATAAGATTAAATTAATCTTACGAAAACTTGAATTATTTCGGGCGAGAGAACATTAAGGTTGGTAACATCGATCGGGGGGCGACCCCGATGGCCGCCACTAGATAACGCCTCGGGGCCTCCCACGCCGGACATTCTACCACCGTGTGAAGCTCTGATCGCAGTGGTGGCACTTAGGCGTTGGCATCTGACACAGATGATCTCCGAAGCATCCTTTTCCAGTGATCACCTGCGTCAGCCGGTATGAAAGGGGCCCGAGATGCCTCTTGAGCCAATCCTCTATAACGGTTTTTACCGCCGCGACAATGGCGTGCACAACCCTTCTACTCCCCTATAAACCACTTGCATTAAAATTACCGTTTATGTTCACAAAATGTTGCTAAATAAATAAAAAATGATTTTATTACTAATAATAGTTTCTTTGAACGACTATGTACGTGTTTATTTTTTGGTTGGTTGGATCCAGGTTACGTGGCGTTTTTAGTCTATTTGTGTATTGATATACGTATTTAATTATCCAGATAGATATAAATCTGGTTCTAAAATTAATTTTTAATTTACTTTTACAGAGGCGTTCTTTTTGCCATCTCGAGCTGGTAAGATGGTTTTAATATTCAGAAGCAATAAGTTTTGGGTTAACAACCAGTACCGGGACAAGTTAAATTGGGCCTGTCGTGACAAGGATTCCAAGGGCTGCCTATGCAGAGTTCAGACTACTATGGAAGGCCGTTTCATCCGTGTGAAGGGCGACCACACTCACGAACCAAATTTCACTCCTGATAATTTTAATTCCAGCAGCTTAGTCCAAAGCAAATTTATTCATTGGCATCCGCAAGTACTGACAGGAAATGTCAAAGATAACTTGTTGTAAACAATAATGAAGAATTAAGTGAGTTAAGCCGGTAATCTATTTGTATTTTTTTATAAAATTGTTTTCCTAAATGCTCATAAGTTTTTATCGCTAATTAAATATTTTTTTAGCCATATTTGGTTATCCTTGTGACTTTAGAGGCTGTGAAAAATCATGACAAAGTACTAAAATATGTGTTTTACTCCTTTGCATTCCTTTAGTGTGTATGAGTATTCGTGTGATTTCGTGTTCCTATATAAAGGAATATAAGATAATTTTACCAACAATAGTATTTGATATTTTTTTTATTGAACGGTGTAATTATTTTTATATATATTATCTATACTTCTATACTAATATTATAAAGAGGAAAACTTTGTTTGTATGTTTGTTTGTTTGTTTGTTTGTTTGTAATGAATAGGCTCTAAAACTACTGGACCGATTTTAAAAATTTTTTCACCATTCGAAGGCTACATTATCCACGAGTAACATAGGCTATATTTTATTTTGGAAAAAAATAGGGTTCCGTAAGATATTGGGATTTTTCGGACACAAGGTGTAAAAAATCAAACCTATACGGGGGAAAATTTTTCGCTACGGGCAATAAAAGACGCAAACGAGGTTGCGTCGGTCAGCTAGTACTTAATAATAAGGCATACTGTATTAAAATATGGTCAGTACTGGACGTCTTTCGGCTGAGGTGATATTTGAAATTTTAGCTTTGAATATTTTTGTTTTGCCTGCTGTCCGTTTTTGAAGTTATACTTCTTTTGGCGCGATGGAGAAAAATGATGAAAGTGAATTTTTACGATGCGCACGCACACCGACACCTGAATTCTACATCGTGAAGCTAGTTCTAGGTGGCATGAAAATCGATAACTATGTTCAAGTTGTATATTCTAGTATTTTAATATTTAAAACACGTGTCTCGTAACAGTACAATTAAACAGTGTGAATAAATAAATATTGTTTATTTAAATAAAATCTTTTTGATTAATTTTAATATTTATCGTTAATCACTACTGCATTTTAGTAATTTTTTTCCATACGCCAAAGAAGTATAACTTCTAACGCGTGTACATAATTTTCGAAGTTAAATAACTACTAAAATATGTATAGTACCAGCAGCTCTGATTTCTTCTTTGTGTACATTTATTCACTCTACAGAAACAGGGTGTTAGCCGATGCAACTCATCGCTGGACTCTGATAGCCTGTAGTATAAATTTTATCTGAAAGTAACCTTATTTAAAATACATATATACATTTCTACAAGATTCAGTGCGTTATAAAAAAGATGTAAAACAAAAGAGATAGTCTGGTGGTCAAATTTCGACCACTTTCATTTAGTTCTAAGTTCAGTTTAAAAATTTGATAGGTCGGTCTGTACATAACTTGAACTGCCATCGTACGACTTACGTACTATAAACGAATGGCTTAATATAGTGACACTAATTGTTCATAAATTAAACTATCTACATAATTATGTATGTGTATTTAGTTAATATAGAAAATTCGTCTTTTCAATCAAATTTTTTTCGAAAAATATGTACAAATGCATTCCATTAATAAGTGTAATTTTAACATAGGTCGGATATCTACAAACATTTTACGAGATTTCTTCTGAATTTTATGTGAATTATAAATTATAGATTGTTTAAAATTATTATAAAATACAGTTTATATTAAATGTGCATAAAATTGATAATGTTTTAAAATGTGCCGTGATAAAATATATTAGTTTTGTAAATAATTGTTTAATTGAATGACTAACGAAACCTTAGACTACCGACTGCATTGTTAGCGAAAATATGTTTGCAGTGTACTGGAGTGTATCTAAGTACGGCAACCCCGTTCTTGTGATAGGAGGCTGGCGGTTCAGGCGTGCCGGGAAGGCTGTCGGTAGCCGATCCACGTGGGTTTGCATCAAGTCGGATACTGGCTGCAGATGCTATGCTGTTACAATTAACAATCAGATTGTAGGCATGGGACACCAACACGAACATAATATTAGGATGCGGAAGCGACAGATGCGCCCGACACGTCGTAAACATAAACCACGTGTAAACGGAATATTGAAAAAGTAATTCTAATAAACCGACTTAAAAAAGGAGGTTCTATGTTCCACTCTATCGTTTTTTTCGGTCCACAATTGACGAAGTAAACTTCACACAGTTTACTTCGTCATTTTTCGACTCATTTTAAAAATTCTTAATCATGTTGTTAACTTCATTTCTTTTTAGGTCTAGTCAAAATGTCTACGTTACACGTAAAATTATATGATGAAAAATTCGTTACATTCTTGGTAGTATTAAAAAATTGCATATTTCGTGTTTTTTTAAGAAATAAAATATTTTAATAAGATATAACATTACTTAAATTTTATTTTTATTTTGTCCTACAAAACCATACACTTAATTGAGTAATTTCATTTTTGATATAACAATGCCTGGATTGTTTATGAACCAGTCAGTAATACTTTCTTTACGCAATACCGAGTAAAAGTTTCTTACCATTGAACATACTAACGGTAAAGTGATTAGTTGCAGGCACTGGAAACACCGAACCGCCGCCGACGCTGGGTCTGCCATTTCCATTTCCTTGCTTTCCTGGACAATTTCGGTACTGTTTGAGCAAGAGGGGAAAACCAGCTATAGAAGTGGGTGCACACAGATTTTGTTTCAATGGCCGCGCAGCCAGCGGTAAAGTGTGGTGGCGTTGTTCCCGCAACCCTCGCTGTAGGGCTGCAGTCCATACATTTGGACTACGTGTTGTACAAATGAACAGCGCTCACACATGCGGAGTGAGAGCTACGCCACTAACGCCCATGTTTTAGGCACTTGTGTACGTCGATTGCTATTTGTTTTCGACCAAAAGTCAATTTACTGTCATCGAATCGACCACCGGCTTACAATATGATGTTGGGTTATGGCACAGATATTGATCTCAGTTCGAAATTGAACGGAATGTAGTGACCTGGAGGGTGCTGTTGGTAAATGTATTTAATCAGGTGTTTGATTTATTGAATGATGTTAGAAGGGGTTTACCTATGGTTCGTCAGGAAAGTCAAATTGCTCTTGTGCCTTTCTGCCGGTGGTTTGTACTTCGAAATTGTATACGCAATTGAGTTTTTGCAAACTATAGTTTGCTCTTTTACTCTCTTATTCTCCAAAGAGATTATTATGATATATAACTATACTGTATTCAGTAGATACACTTACTTGGTAGATATTTTTGCGCTGTGTAAAGTATACGATTATTTTATAAGTTCTAATATGACCGTCTACGTTCAACAATATGAGACTCTGCGGTCTATGCGTACAAGGCCTGAATAACATTCTGATCTTTTTAGATCTTTTAAGTACATATACTAAAAGAATCGCTTAAATTTAACAGCATTAGAGGGCGTTTCATATAATTTATCGTAAGACGACTGTTGATTCTAGATGTTCCCGTTATCGATTGTTTATGGTAACTGTGTTGTCGAAATATTTATTCGTTGAACGATTGTCGCGTTAGCAGTTCCCACCATTTGACAATCTGTCGTCCCTGCAAAAATGTCTTAAACGACAGTTAATTGTGTCGTCTTGCATGTGAACACCCATGTTACCAGATCAGATAATAAATGTAGATAACGCACGGCCTTCGTTCTTATTGAAGTCACAAAACTAAGCTACTTCCAAGTAAACACACGCGCTCACGCAAACATGTATCAAACTGCGCTACATTTTGTTGGTATCGTACGAGTGGTCGTGCAGTAAGTTTCCCAATTGAATGATATGAAATCTACAAAAGTTAACAAAAAGTCTGAAGGAATAACGTTTCACACAGGTACACACAAAACTATATTTTACTAGTATTAATGTCAATACCACGAAAGACGTACAAGGAGAGTGTTGCGCGGAGTACGATTCTTAATAGTCTAGAAATGTGGGTAAGTAATTTGCAGGCAAATTCAAAGTCAAAAAACAAAGTAGAAAGTGAGACATCAGTATTGTGGTATGACATTTGGTGAAACGTTACCTAGCCTAGCCTATAACCAACGGACAACTGAGATGCTTCTTATGACACCTCGTTTGTTATATTATGATGAGTAGTTTAGAGGGAACAGACAAACAGGTAAATAAAATCATAAACACAACAAAACAATCTTCAACTATTCTTCTTGTATTTTTTCTGCTTACACTTACATGCCTCTTACATTTAATCTAATTGTATTTTATAAGAAACAGATTTATTTTCCCTTGTTACCTTTTTTAATGCAATTTTCAGGATATTTTTTTTAAAGTGGCACCACTTCTGTGACTCACACTTCACTTTCTTATTCTAAGTGCGTTATTTATATTTTTTATTTGATCTGAGCCCTTATTTAAATACACAAGCTAGGGCGTTTTAACTCGTCATGTTTTAGGCCTGAAAGATATGCCCGCCTAAGTATAACTCGATAGAACGAGACGGTCTGAATGTAGTTTACCTGTACAAAGTGATAGTTCTCTTATGATATCCTAAGTATTTTTATACATTATTTTTTACATTTATTTTTTTACAATTTTATTCGTCGATTTGTACATAAAATGATCAATTGTAAGATTTCGGAGCATGTGACGTGCTTGCTCCGCAAATGTCGGTTTTAGTTACGACTACGCGAATGTCACAATTACGAGTATGTTGTCGGGTACGCTTAAAACATTGATGAGAACGGATTGATAAGAAGTCATTGTATACGATTAGGAATGTAATTAAACAACTTGTTAAGGTAGAAAACTGCATTTATGTAAAAGTTGACTAAAGAATAATACTCATGTATACGTTATAGTTGTAAGTTTTTCTTTAGTGAGAAAGTATTATATTTTAAGATTTTTAAATTTACATTTTTATATTACTTATAATTTGACAGTACTTATATGTTTATTTAATGTTTTCTGGACTCACAGCGAGTGTTGTCACAATTGTATGTTAAGTTGGCAGTTAACCGTGCACCAATTGGGTACTTACGAAATGTATACGAATATGTTAACCTCGAAAGTATTATTTTTAAAGTATTATTTTTATTGTGATAAGAATATTTTATTGTATTATTACTTTAAGTCTTGAAAGTATTATGGAATAAAGGTAGATGCGGCAGTTGTCGGTCAAAGAATGTTTATGCTGTGTAGCTCGTAGAAAGGAGACGCGTGTCTTGTGTATAGGTACAAAGAAATGATTATATTGCGCTGAACTAACGCATGAATTTTATTTTTGAATTACTATAATCGTACAAATATAAACAATTTCCTAACCCTTTGAATGATAAGTTTACACAGGTTTTATTGAAACTTAAATACCGTACAGATCTCACTGTACTAAACCACTGTTTCATCGTCTGTTATTTTGTCATTGTCCAAGGTAAATAATTTCACTTAAAAAAAAATTAACAATATAAAATGTTTCGTAACGATTTTCTAGCAATTACGGGACAATCCATATAGTTTTCAAGTTTCGTTTAATACTTTCAATAGCCATCTAGAAATGTCTGACCATCTAGATTGCAAATAAAAGAACATTTACTAGGAAATGACTTAGAAATATACAATATCGTGTTTACACAAGTTTTTGCAATTATAAATGCGAAAAGAACAATTGCACCGGAGGAAAACGGCCGTAAGCACAAGGTATTCTTCTCGAATATATAATTACAGTAATTATATTTGTTACACATTCATTAAAACAGGAAGAAATCAGTGTATTAATAATCTTTACTTTTTGGTAGTGAGGAAACAATGACTGACAGTAATCTCATTTCAGGATGGTTCTACATTCGCTCTGCACGTGGAGGCTTACACTTGGTAGCAGATGGACACATTTTTTACGAGGATGGAGGGTCTCATCCCCGACGTGTCACATGGAGATGTGCTCGTTCTTATCAAAAAGCTGAAAGATGTCAAGTTGCCTTATGCTTAAGGGATGGTCGTTTAGTGTATTTTCGTGGTTCACATAATCATCCTGCAACTTATAATCCGGCGAAACATGACTCCAGGCGTTTCCAAGTGGATCCAATGGGCAAGTATAAGATTGTAGCTAGTCCAGCGCCAAGGGCAGCCAGTGTGATCGCTGCCCCTGTACCACTCGTGCCATCAGCACCTCACGCCGGGCTCCTACTCTAGGCCTGGCGCGACCTCCTTGTGCGCGGCCTACTCGATAGTAGGCATTGATCGCGCATGAGGAGCGTCGCATATGTGTTATTCGTGCCGAATGAGAAATGCACGTCAAATTGCTACTTTGAGTTATACGTAGAAACAAAATTAAGTTTTAAAAGGGTGAACTTGTTATAGAAATTTTACTTTTGAAACTTAATTTTGTACTTCGAAGATTTCGAAAGGCGCCTTATAATTTTAACTTAGATATGCCAAATGTCATTTGTGTAATGCGATTATATTTACATATACTTGTATAAAGAAAATGTATAGTTTAGTTTACATAGCATTAGGCAGTATAAAATTATATACATTATCAGTTACATTCCTGTTTTGAGATAATTTTGCCAAATGAATTTGAAGAACACAGCGCGTCGTCATAGTTACTCAAGGAAAATAGCGACGCAGAAATCTTTTATTCATCAATCTTCCATTAAAGTAGGTAGTAAGAGGAGCCCTTCGGGTTTTGTGTGATATCGAAACATTTGTTTAGATTTTGGAACATGTTTAATATACGGGAGTCCCGAAATTTTTTCTCAAGCTGGTATAACGGGTGACGTGTCCAATTCATGACAGTTATCATATCAGAGAACACTTTTAAATCCATTAAGTATGTAATTTCAAAAACTTACACTTTGATGAGTTCTGCCAAAATAAAATGATACATTTTGTTTCGGTACAGTTTCTATTAATTTATTAAATGTAACTACATGAAACTAACACGAAAAACACGTAGACACAGAACAACAATTTTGGCGTTTGAAGCAACAACACTCAGCGCAGTTACTAATAACTGTCGTGACTTGGTTTGACACCCACTAGCAGCCTGCGTTTTTTAACCGGATTTCTGGAACAACCCGTGTATATATAATAAAACTTATTGAATCTAAACAGGTGGCTTAGACGCTTTAAGGTCGCCTTTTAATGCCTTAGTGGCTATTTATTAGAAAACTGAACAGTGATTATATGAAGTCGGTTAAAAATTATAATACATTGTACAACGTGAATGTGCAATATTCTCCTACCAAAATATTTAGAAATTATGTATACAAACTGTATAGCTTTAATGATAGTGTAGTTGTCTTGTTGATGCTTTTTATAAAAATTATATTTATTGACCGCAGTGTAGTATGCGGAACGACTGATAGACGATGTACGAAATACTCCAAAATTTGTATTAGATTGTAGAGTAGACTGTAGCGGTAATATACCAGCTTATGAATAGGAAATATATACGAGCATAGTTTTTATATTAGAAACTTATACGACCATAATATATTCTAGATACAGTAGAGAGGGCGCTCGTAGAGCACTGTAACCGGTTTACCGTAGTATCATATCTTGTATCTACGACTTGTAATTATTAATATTATTGTTATTTATACATATACCGTTTGCAATCTCTGAAGACTTAGTGAATATATATTAATGATATTATTTTGTATACCAAAGTATGTTTAATGCGGTTTTAGTGTAAAGTTATATGGATTGTATAAGAGTGTTATTATTTTAAATTATTGTTTGTTTCCTTGTTGAAATATTTGTTTTTTATATTTATAAACACCTATACTGAAGATGACATTTTTTTTTATTTTGCACTATTTCTTGAGGGTCATACTGTCATTGCGAATTGTTATTGAGTTTAAGGCATGTTTGTCGAATCTATTTTAGCAGTTGATTTCTATACTTCTGCTTCTAATTTTGTTATGATTAATTACGTTAGTAAATAAATAAAATAATAATTTTATTTATTTAAAATACAAAAAATACAAAATTACATGTATTCTTTGAATACACTGTCAAGAAGGGAACAAATCACGTACATCTTAAACGTACAGTATAATTGATTGTAGAACAGAATAAATCAATATTGCTTTGTGGCAGTGTATTTATGAAAATAATATATATCTCCCTATTTACAAGATAAAAAAGGCAAGTTAAAAGTGTGAAAATGTTGACCAACCCAATGCCTATTCAACATTAATTCTGTATAGATAAATATTCATCTATTTATTCAATCACTCATATCGTACGATTTTCTGCATATTAATCTCTATTTATTTACTTGTAAATAAAACTTTAGTAAGTTTATCGTTTCATGTCAAGATCAAGTCTGTCTCTTAAAACTAACTATGAAATAATAGGTGTCAGGAAGTGTGTACGTTGTTTGCGACACCAACCTGTTGAATTAGTGTTTCAGAGTGGAAGAGGTTCTTGGTTTTTGATATGGTGGAATTCGTTGACGGAGAGCCCTTACCGATAAGGTCTTGGCATGGTTTTATTCAACTTAAATATGTAAATGATTCAAAATATCTTGATTACAAAGCTTGTGTAAAAATTGTTGGGCAGTATTATTGTCGACGAGCGCACGAGGAGAGGACGAAGGGTCGCTGTTGAAAATAGGAGGATTTTGGTACAAACTGGATGGGTGTTACAAGACGAAACGGCGTTGGGTGTGCGCGCGTGGCTGTGGTGCTAGACTTCATACTATAGGCAAAAGGATTGTATTCTCAGAGTTCAGACATTTCTGCAGAACTAACAATTATACGATTTAAATTTTGTTATTTTATTATTACATGTTGTATAATATAATTGTGTAAAATATTGTCTTCAATGCTCTCTCTGATCAAATCTGTAGTTGATGTGTGTGTTCATAGGATAATGTCATGATAAAACCCAAATGGGTTGTAACAAACATAAACAAATATATATCATATATTTATGTTTGTTAACACGCAGCTATTAGGTCTTGGGTTTGATTTTTAGATCGGCAAAATTGTTATTGATGTTACTGTTAGAAAACCCTTAAAATTGACATTGTGAAATAAACCTGATAAAGATATAGTATGAGCTCGAACTTAGTAACTCTGTAAAACTCTTATATAAATTACTTATTGCATGTTATACTACTCTTATAATCGTTTAAAACGTTGTTAATAAGTTTAAATTACATTATTAAAAAACTCTATTATATAAAGTAAAACCCTATTGAATCGATATATAAAACTTTGGTGTCAGCCGTTACAAAGGTAATTGTTTCTTGTTCCATACGAACTGCGTTATCAGAGATTATTTTGAAACTAACAATGAGTCTGTTTTACAGTGAAAGTAATACATTCGCACTCAGGCTATCCTAAGCTGTCCTTGCACGGTTACACGTATCGGCCGCACAACGCGTACAGGAATCAACCTAGAATATTATGGTATTGTGCGGCGAGAAACAAGTTCCAATGTACGGCCACTTTGAGGACTTATAACGGCGAGGTGATTGCAGTCGCAGGTGCACATAACCATGAGCGCTGACTGGTAGAAGCGCGGGCAGTACGGCCGCCCGAGCCACCGCCCCGCTCGCCTCGGTACGATTATTATTACTCGTCACCGCATCTTACGCAGATGTTTCGATTGTATGGAGATCGACTCGAATCCAACTAAACTAAACGTTGAAGTATTTAGTAGGATTTTCGTTAGTTAGCTTTTCATACAACGTATTTTTATTGAACTGCAATATATATTGACCTAACATTTTTTAATATTTTAATCGAAGTGTTCTATTCATATTAATACAAAAGATTTTTTTGTTTCAACCTATCTGAATTATGAATAAAATATTATTTACAAATTAAATAATACAACATGTTAAATAATCGACTACTATTGGTAATTCATTAATAGAATGCGGTTTATTGGACTTTCTTCCTACTCATTAATGATATTATGAAATCGGAAGAATTTGACATTAATTGTGGTGAAAAACGTATCCTCATCGATACTCTTATTTTTTAATAAATTATTATTACATTATTGTGATTCTTACGCATTTGTGTTTATAATTTTACGTTTGTCCTTGATGCCATAATATTACTTGTCAAGATGAAGATATACTTTTCATTAAGGTTATAAAATGGGATTTCTTCAAGTCGTTAAAGTAAATTTAAGAAAATATATTTATACATTGTAGAAGTAGATATAGAACGGCAAAGAACTAACGTTAAACGTTGAAAGTTAAATTTCGTAATTTGCTTTCGATGCCTGTCGTATATACATTTATAAATACATACGATAGACATCGATTATATGTCCAATAATATACAGGTATGTATTATTGGACATAGTTGTATATAATCATCGAATAACGGAATTGATAGGAACACTCGAAAGAGTCCTGTATGATTCACTGATCAATGTAAAAGTAATGTTTTTTATTTTAGAGATTTTCTTTTACTTTAAGATTAATTAAATTAATTGCCAATTGAATTTTTTTTTCCTTATGATCATTTAGGTTTTATTTTAAATTAGTTGTGTATATTGTCCTTTACAACAAGTATTACCATCTATTTTCTCCAGCTTTAATCTTTGTAAGCAACATTACATGTAAATTTGAATTAAAAATTATAAACAGCAAAACGTGTTTTTTAATGGCTGGTGCAGGAACGGTATTTTTTAACGTTTTGGTTATACGCATCGTATTCGAATGACCATACATTTCAGTGAAGTTTATGCAATAACACGTAATGAATGGTTCTTGAGGATCTAGTGTAACTTTTTTGGTATTCAGTTCGGTTGGTGGTGTAGAAACATCATTAACCGAATGTGGGTGGTCACATGTTGAGTATTTGACGCAGTGCCGGCAGTGTACGTGCCATCGCGAACGGGCAAGTCACTACTTCTGCACGACGGGTACACGTTCTACCTGAAGAATCTACAAGCGCACGGAAGAAAGCAATGGTATTGCTCGTCTCGAGACATGGCTGGTTGTCGTGCTGACGTCATTACAGCACCTGCACGCGTTGGTGTAGGTGATGTTCTGTTCCTCGTCCGAGGAAGGCATATACACCAACCACCAAGCTACTATTTCACCCCCGATGGCAAATATGTTCGAAAGAAAGACGTATATCATAGGTACAGATAGTACTATAAATCTATAAACTTTTTGAAATTATTATTTTAACGTGTAATCATTTTTCTATAGTTTTTTTTTTAATTATTTTTACTTTTTGTATAGTTTGTACAGAAATAAAAATTCAAGAGTTCCTAAAATTAGTATTGCATGTTTTTTATTGTACTTAACACGTTGGAAAATATAGATCAGTAACCTTTATTCGTGATTCATATGCAACTTGATGTACTTCGAAAGTCAATTAAGAGTCCATGGGAATTTACTAAATATCTCCATTACGATTGGACTACTATTACAATATTTTAATTTTGAAGAAGAAAATGCACAATATTTTTTATTGAATAAAGTATGTCGAATTTATCGTCGAGTCGTATTATTAATGATTAATATGTTGTTGAGTAATGTTTTTCAGTGTTTATTGATCTAAGAAAATTAATGGTATAATTTAAGGCAACAAGACGTAAGCATATATTTGTATACTTGAAAACAAGACATTATTGTGATAAGTGCATAGTCATGTGCGATATTGCTTAAAATCGTTAATGGTTCTTGGAACTATGTTGTAATTTCTTTTTGTTTACTAAAAAAGTTCTACAGAATCGTAGAGTTGAATACTGTTTGTTAATAATAAATTTTGTTATACAACGATTGTAAAAAAAACAATGAGAAAAATAGTTTTCATTATACTTATTGGAATCTCATACTCGTTACGAAACTGCACGCAGTCGTGTTACGTTAATTGTTAATGAACCAATTTATAAATCTTATTATATTATCGTTGTTTTTTCATCAATGTCTTTTCGTTTACTTTATCCGATTTTTTCAACGGGTAATAGAACGAACAGTAATCACAGTGGTATAGTATGTTGTTTTTCATCTCATCTAATCTCATCCAATTCAACTTTTTCTAGTTAATTTGAAATATTATGAAATAAGTACTTATGCTCGCAGATATTTTTTTTATAGCTACTTATTATACAAAACTATTTGTAGAGCGCAGCATAGCACAAAACATTCATAGTGCTGAAATCCATGTACAAAAATTTATAAGCAAACTGAAGTGTTACCGCATTAATGAAATATGTAAAGGCGTTTATAACATAACATTGAAATATGTTCATATGATTTGATGATATAATTTCTTTATGTGACTAAATACTCTGTAATAGACTAGAAAGTTTTATTAAAGGGTATGAATGAATGAACAGTGTTTCCGTGTGCCCTGTAAACGTGACTGGGGTGGGTGGCGAGGCGTGGGTGTTTAGTAGTACCGTACTACGCAATAACGTTCTTCTGTACACGTTGAGATTTGTTTGTACACAATGTCCTTCTTTACTTTTCACGGAATGATAATAGTAAAAGTTAATTAGGCTTCCTGGTCAGCCAGCAGAAAGCATCCTGAAGAAATTAAAATAGAGGTAATTTTTAATTCGAATAAATTCACTTGGATAAACACATACACGACCTAAACGCAAATAATGGGTGATTTAAAAAGCTTATTTATCCAATAGTTTGTTTCATAGTATAAATATTTACATATTTCCATAAAAAATGCAAATAAAACATTTCATATCTCAAGATAAGAAGGTAGCAAATAATTTTGTTAAGATATCTCTTAAAAATAATTATTTTCTACTTTACTATTACTAATTTAAAATGAATTTTTAACAGTAAAAATTATTCAACCATTGCTTTTAAGAATAAGAAAAAATAATTCGATACATAAAACGATACTCGTGTATACCCACACAAAATAAAGAACAAACGAAAACATGAATGATATTAGACACGCGGACATTAATGTTGCAATATCGGATGTATTCGAGAGGACATGAATTGCGCAGTTGTGACGGATCAATACCTACAAAGTTATGAAAGAAGAAAGTTCCGCAGGGCACGGGGAATCGCATGGGCGTGCCCTCCATCTCCCGCTATAGCCTAGTTACGCCCTGTATGCCCTAATTTGACGTACTACCCCACCCGCCTCCCGAAGGGTGCCTTTGCCTATGTGTGGGTAACATTTCTGCGTAGTACGCCTGCCATGACGTAGCGTGTTTTGATACTTAATGCTACTATGATTTATTTATAGATTGGCGCTTTCTACTTAACCGTAATTCTTGTGGGAAAGTAATGGTCAGATTAATTAAGAATGAGCTATGTATAACGGTATAGCAACCTAACAATATTTTGTATGCATTCGTACTTATATCAGGTTTTTCTGAGCCATCGCGTGAGGTTTTTTATAATGAGGTTAATTTACATTGACAGTTGTGCAGGCATTGTATGGGTTGGATTTGAAAGCGGTTTATAGGGTCGCGGGTCGCGCTAGGTTCCGCGTAGGTCCGCGTCACGCGATACCACGGTGCCGCGCGAGACATGCGCGCCGCGCCACTCGCATCCTGGTGATGGGGCCCCCAATCGATAATGCCCCAGAATCTTACTCCGGGTTCCCCTCTCCTCGTCTCCCAACCCTAGGCTCACCATACCCCTCAAATTATAACATCCTATTGTAGTAATAAGGTTGTTTTTACATTCGCGCTTCCGCTAATGTTTCCGTTATGGTTAATAGGCGCTATAAAGAATATTTTTAAGAAAACGATGTTTCTTTGTGTTTCAATGTTTTCGAATAGAAAACAGTATCGTTCCTGTATAGGCGTATGAATTATTAATGTTATGTTTACTTTTGAAAATATTCAAAAAAAAAATCGAGCTTGTACAGGGTGAATATCGGTTGTAGTGAATATTATTAATCGCAGAACAGACTGGAGTTTTTTGTTTACCTTATTTTTTTTATCAGCACACGCATAGTTTATGATAGCTAATCTGTTCGGTTGTATAGTTGGATTGATTGGTAATTGTAGCTGGTGTGTGGGAGTCGGTGTCATGGTGCGTAAGGGTCAGCTGGCCGGCGTGGCGCTGCCGTAGCGTGTCTTTGATGCATGCGCCCTCCTGCTATGTCACCGTGCACAACAGACACCTGTGTGATTGTCTGCTCGGAAGATGTCTACCACAACTCTAGCAATACGATGTTTTGAACTTATATCTTTACGACGTCAACATACAATTAAAGATAAGCCCAAGTAAATTGATAATTTCGTTGATTGTGCAACTCTGTCATTTATTGTTTTGCAATATTGAATGTTGATGTTAAAAATTGGATTTGAACATTAATGTGATTTTTACACTTTTTTACACTACGTTATTAAAACATTATAATGTGCACCTAGGTTTAGTATTAGTTCCATGTATAAGTAATCTGTGTGCCTATAAAAACAACTAAAATCTAGTGGCATAACTTGTAATAGACTAGCAACCCACCCCGGCTTGCGTCGCACGGGCTCTTTATAATATAGCCTATGTTACCCGAGAAAAGCTAGCTTTTGAGTTTATCGCGAACAAATGGACAGACAGTCGCAGCGGAGGACCTTGTTTTATAATAAGTAATTGTCACCTCATTTAAATTACATGTATAGTGAACATTTTCATGTAACACGAGCCAAAAATATGTTTTCAAAGAAGATTCTTGACAAACGTAGATATTTTCGACTTCATCAACAAAAATAATTATGTGATTAGTTCTGACGCAGATGCTATGTGAAACACGTGGTCTCAGGTCAACGACTTATCGGTATACTTACTATGAGTATGTAAATAATAATTCATATCATGAAATAGAATAGGCTCAGGAGAGTGTTTTTGTTCAATATTGTGAGGCCACATCTTTTCTAAATACGATATACAAAAGCAAGTTCAAGTTCATATAATTTAGTTATAATTTAGTAAAAATCAGATAAAATGCGAGAATAGTGTGGTACAGATGGCGCGTGAGGTTACAGCTCAGCCTCTTCCACGCCCTTAGTTCAATGTTCTATTTTAAGTAAATAACTGAAGGTGTAATACGCGGTTGTAGTGCGTAGAAAACTCAGTACGCATGCGCGACTATCAATGAAAATATTACCGAACATTTTATAGTACTATACAGGGCTTCCAACCTGTTTTTGGTTACGTAACCCTCTAACACGTTATACAGATGTGTTGGAAATATTTATTATACACATTTTTCTAACTGGGTACCTACTTGAGTTTTTAGAACCGGATCTCGGTTTAACTTTTTTAGTTTTAGAAGTCTGATATAATGTTACCTACATTCCGAATGTTTGGCCTGTGTATATTAAACGACAGCTCATTGATTTCCCAACCTAAATGTTTCTCGGCTATCTTTGTATTACAACTAAATGGCTTACAATGGTTAGTTTTTTTACCAAGTCAATTAACGTAATGCAATCCGTCCTCCTTAACAAATTTATGTATGTTAAACATATGTATGATACTTAAAATTATTTAGTATTACACTAGTATTTATTACACGTAATTCTATTTAATTATTGATTTTGTATAATGATCAAAATAACTATCATAAAAATTGAGACGGGTCGTCTGATAGGCGTGACACATTGTAATTAATTTGCATATCACATAGTGTAACGTCGCATGACGTGGCGATGCTACTCCACGTCTGCAGCCTGCAGCCGGTCTGACCCTCCGCTATAGATGTTTCATAACAAAATAATTAAAATCACGTCTAGAATGTTCTCTTATCTACGATGTGTATGACATAGCCAGACAAAACAAAGTGTACCGTGAACTGATAACTACATCTCTGGTAGAAGGTGATTCACCAGAATTTATCAATCAAAGTTTTTATGGCGTTCCTTTCAACCTAAACTGTACAAACACGTTTGCCACATCTTGTTTATATTATTGTATTAAAAAAGTAATATATGTTTTTTTTTGTAAAACGTGTTTATTTCATAAAAATACTCCCTTCCATGTTACAAAAGCTATATAACTATTTCATTTGTTATTATAAGGTGTTCAGTATTTGACGACGACGCGCGGAGGGCGATTATTGTACTACAAGGGCAACACATTCTTCATAAGTTCTGGTTCTGGAAATGGACGTGACAAGACCCGACTTCTATGGTACTGTTCATCTAGGAAGTCTCGCAGCTGTCCCGCCTCGGTGCTCACATACAACGATATAATTATTGGACAGACATCGGTTCATACGCACCCACCTAAAGTTTCCCAAACCCATACAGTATTAAGTTAATTTACCATTAATTTGTAATATATTTTTGTACTTCTACCAATCAAACAAAACAGCTTTATAGAGCACGTGTCGTCGAAGAAATCAGATAAAATTGCGCGACATTGTGAGATAATGAGCGCACCCCGCCGGTCATAAATACCATCTTAATGCGAAATTTGTTTACCAAATACACCTTGTTATGGACGAAATCACTAAGATTTATAAAATTTTATCTGAATTATTTGTATTCAATAATTAATATATTTTGTACTCCAGTGTAGTACATAATTATATTATGTAAAATTGATAGGTCAGCATACGAAGACGAAGATAAAAAATATATTAGCTATTCTAATGTGTTCTAATAAAAAAAATCTATTATTCTAATCTCAGTATAATCTAAAATCTACGAACATGGATTTATGAAAGTACAACTATAGTTTACTATATTATAATACTAACATGCTTCGTATAAACGAGCCAATGTAGTACAACAAGAACAGTTCAAAATGTTTTTTACTAAACAGGTTTCTTAAACTTATCTAGTCATTATTGTGTCACGTGTAGGTTCTAAATTAAAGCTTACCAATAAAAGCAAGAATCGGAGAAATCTTTCCATTCGTAATAATACTCTCCCGACGGGCCCAGTGGTACGTTATTGTACAGATTTCTACCTGCTCTTTCTGGGAAATAAAAAAGAATGTCTAGACGTCCTGCCTTTGGATGCTTTTTCTATTTAAACATGTTTTTGTGGAATACTTATTTCTTACAATGTTCTAGCACCAGGTGCAGGTAGAGACCGTATCACTTTATTATTATCTAAGATATCTTTTGTTAGATTTTAATGTTAACGAATACTGAGTTTTTTTAATAAAAGTTATTTTAACTAGTTCTCTTTTGTACCAATTCAACAGTTAGGGTTTCGATAGCTTATGTCAGAAAACTCCTTAAGAAAAAAATATACCCTAACGATTTAGTCAGAGTATATTGTGTTTACAAAAAAACTTTTATTCTTATACAAGGTATAGAGTCAGAAAGTATTCTTTTTCTTTAGTCTTATTTACAATATTATTCCTTTCTCTGTTGTCATTAGAATATTTCTATGTGAGAGATAATAAGCAAACATCTTTACTTAGCAGACACATGCTACCTATTTTGTTTTGCCTTTTTTTGATGAGAAATCTTATGAGTGACCCAATTTCTATATATCCGCATAAGAAATAAAAATTATTAAATGAGGCACATTATAAATAAAAAGCTTTATCTTCTTCATGCGCTCCTAGATTTACTATCTGTTATAATCGAGATATCAGCATCGCCGAGAAATGTTTTTTTAGAAAGTGCACCTAGGCGTGTATTTTTTCTTGATAAGGGCAAAAGTTAACGCTATTCAATTACAAGTACAGTTGGTAAGGTTAATAGCGTTGCCTCTCCGAGTAGTGCTTGAGAATAACTTCGAAGCAATTTCGTCATGACCCTATTGCCCGTCCAACTGGTATACACCTGAAGAGTACTACCACAGGTATTCTCCGTACCGTTACGGTGAACAAACTGGGCAGCAGTCACTTGCTTAGTTCAATTGAAATGTTAACTTGATTACATTTTTTCTCGGTGGGAACAGTGATGACTTGCTTTCAAACCAGAAGTGCGACTTTGGTCACTATATCCTACGTGCTAGCGACTAGTGGATCACAAACGTATATTTAGCTATCTGATTCGAGTTTAATGGCCTAAAGTTGTTTATCTAAGGTTAGTTGTAGGTACATTTACGAATATAAAAGAGCATCGTACTGCTTAATCTGGGTTTTTCTCCTATGTTCTATTGATTAAAATGTGTAGCAATAATGTCAATTAATTTTGCTACAGCCAATTGTCTAAGTTGATAAATCAATTATTATTGTCACGTTTGCTGACATTTATTTATTCTATATACCTAGTAAGTACATAAGTAATTAATTCTACAGTGACTTTAAGGTAAATAAAAAAAATGATTCAAATCAAATATCTTTGACGAATTTTGATCGAAGTTGCTAGTATTCTTCTAAGCTAAGTGTGGGTGGTGTAATGGTTGGGTTTCAAACTCGTAACCACATAATTTGAACCATAATTGTCTTATTTTTAAGCTAACTAAAAGCTATGATACTGTAGAAATGCTGTTACCTTCTTATAAGTTGTTATGATAAAAAGAATATTTTCAGATCAATGTTTCATATTTATACAATATATGTGTTGATATAACTGCAATATATTTTCCGGGTAGCAATGGTTGCTAGGCGATTCGGGGCACGCTAACATTTCGTTAAGAGTAGGGAGTAAGGGACTATAGTGTTATCGATATTTGTTTTGTAAGGCCCTTTCATTATAAATACAGGTAGCAAACATGTACACATTGTACACTGTACAGATTTGTTGTAGACTAATTGATATTAGACAAAAAATCTTAGTTTAAAACTGAGTGGCTTGAAATCATGGCCTCAAATTATTCAATTTTGAAATTGGATGGACTTCGAAGTGGACGTGGAACGGATGTGATCTGACTACATTATAGATGTAGATACGTATAAACTCACAATTTCTTACCACACGTTTTTATAAAATTAATTGTGGCTTGCTTCTGATTTAGTATTCAGAACGCCTAATTCAATTGACGTCAATAATGTAATGTTACTGTTCGAATTTTGACTTTGAAATAAATAACTACAAATAATCGAAATATGAACCTCAACGATTGGAATTTAATGCGCTGCTCTTTTGTTTATCTAATCATCATTACATTTTTCATGTATTGGTACTTTTTATACATAAAACAAACACTCCCGATTATCCCGACAGTTTATGATATATCGAAATCTGAAAAATCACTTCTTCAGACTCTCTACGATGCTATAACACCATATTTGCTAGATTTATTCTAACACTATGAAGAAAACAATAAATAATGTATCATGGGCATAGCGTAGACGTGTGTATCGTTCCGTGAGAATGGCCGTGTGCCATTATAGTCGGCACTAGTTCGCACACCGTTACATTATTGTTCCATCGTAATTACTGCACTGACTTTCATATGTCGTCTAAACTATAATGTGTTGGTAATACGTTATGAATGTTTTGATGAAATGATAAAAATGCATAATAGGTGATATCCAGAACAGAGAAGAATGCTTACATGTATTTCAACATTACATTTGTTTTTAGTTTAATTTTATACATAGTCATATTACACCTGTATTATTTTCTATTTAAATACTTTATTTTGCATATTTATGTGTACCACTTATGTTGAGCTTCATAATATGGATCTACTGAACTGTTATTATAACAGTTCAAAATAACAAAACTTGATCAAAAAACTAGCACAAACGGGTCAAATAAATGATGCGGTTCCCCAAATTCCTTTATAGAAACCAAAGAGTAGCATCTGCGACGGTCGTTAAGTGAAGCATTAAGCTATGATGATAATCTTTCTAACGGTACACTGCATTTTTTCAACTAGTTTCTCGCTTTGCAATCAATATTTTTCTCACGTAAACGTGATTATTATCAATACATTGTCATGCTAATATAAATTAATTAACATTACATCCCTGGTATGTTGTGTATTCAACATACGCTAAGGAGGTTATAATATACCTAACATGAGTATAATTTCAATACCCCGGGACGCGAACAAAACAAACGCACATCACTAGCGCTCTTAGACGCTCTGCGGTATAATCTTGAAACAAATACAAAACTTCCACGCATTTCATTGTGATACAATTTTCAAGATTTTGTGTAGATGGCGTTAGTGCTTAAGAAGCCCTTAAGATATGTTGATCATTCCAAGAACTTTTGCTAAGATTTCCGTTGAAATAAAAAGGTTAAAGATAATAAAGCTAGCTTGATTTATATGATTATTGTAATATTTTTGAGTTATAATAAATACAAGCAAGAGAGGATTATCGTAGTATTTTTTTTATATTTTGTACTTTGATATGAGTGAGAAAATAAATATAACTTCTTACGGTAGCCGTAAGCAGTCGATAGATGGCAGTAAGAGTTTAAAAAACTGAAATAAATATTAGCTTAATTATAAGAAAATATATAATTTTTGGTAATAATTTACGTATTATATTCATTTTATACATAAAATCGGTAAACAAAATACTTTACTTACTTTATTGAACAAAATATAAAAATAGTTACAGTATACAATTACAGGCGCTGATATTTGTTTGTTTATGTGATGCAGCAAGGCTGCTGACAGTTATACTGTGGTAGGAACGATTAATGACCTACTGAAATATACAGGTTACTGTTAAACGTTGCATACAGTTTCGCTTCCGTGTATAGATATTGCTGATATCCTCTGATGAGTGGCGACTCTTATAAACAGCTATAAAAAAACCTAAATTAGTTGAAGGGACAGATCTAGATATTAAAATTAATATAAATATGTATGTGAGTATGTATCTAGTTCTCTACTGTTATATCCTCAAAATTGCAGGTGCACTCTTCGTTATGTCCAGGCGAGGTAACCCCATGATTATGTACGAAGGTATGAACTTCATTAGGGAGAGATCTCGAGGGCCACGAACAAGATGGGTGTGTGGCAGAAAACGACGGCTGCAGTGTATAGCTACGTTAACCACGTTTGATGGAGCACTCGTCAAGAAATATGGTTATCATAATCATAGCTAACGATTACTTCTCTGCTTCATAACGCCTTTTAAAGGATCATGTCCAAGTTTTATACTCACTCAGAACATTCTGAAATAAGTTGGTATGGTGATGTGCTTCATACTTTCCTGCGCATGCAATATTCTATGGAATTATATATATTTATCGAAAGTGCTATATATTAATATTTAAAGTTTCATATATGTATATAAGTCTATATATACATATATATAAGTATAGTATATATGTCTATAAGGGAAGCAAACATTATTAAAGTTAAATAGTTGCAAGAGATTATTCCCTTACTAAAGTGGCTTACAGACAGAACGTACCTTCAAAGTAACTGACTTCTAAGATGACTGTTCTTTGTGCTCTTGTGCTGACACTTGTATTAATATTAATTCTTATTTGTACAGGTTATACCCCGAAGTGACTTATTTCCATGCACTAAGATAAAATATTATTTAATAAATCATATCTAAAACAAAGATTACGCGGTAGAGCCACACTTGGCCGTATTAGCTCAAATACATCACTTATCTTTTACAATCTGCATTCAAGTGGCAGTAACTTTATTTACTAATTATAAACAAAATCGTCACTCCTCTGCAATTTTTTTGACCTTTTCTTTTGCCTTCTATCTTTCCTTCCAATATTGTTTTAAAAAGAAATGGTCGTGTCTTATCAAGTGGCAAACTAATTTGCATTCTTCTCTTGTCAATAGTTTAAAAAAGATCCATTTGTTCATTAACTTTTAGGAGGACTTCCTCGTTGGATCTTTTCTCTGTCTAACTGACGTTCATCATCCGCCTCCAGCACCACATTTCAAATGTTGTCAACCTCTCTCTGTCGATCAGTGTCCTCGTTTCGCAGTCATAAGTACAATGCTCCACATATGTTTTGATAAGCAGTTTTTATTTATTTTGGTGTTAATTTTGGTGCTGAACAGATGTTTCTTGCGTGTGTAGGCTTGTTTAGCGATTGTGAGTCTCTCTACTATATGTTATAGATTGAGATTTGAAGGTAATAAGAAATTTGGGTTTATTGAAGTTTATAATTAATCCAAAATTTTATTGAAGTTTATACTAAATCCAAAATCGAAGAATATTGTAATCACTGTTAGTTTGTTCTAAGTTGTCTGTGCTATCGGCTATTACTGCAATATTATCTGATTATCAGCAAATCGAATAAAATGTATTGTCTCCCCATTAAATTTTACCCCTCCTTTATCTGAATCTACTATTTTGCTTATAAATGTAATGGTATATTAAAAAAATATTTTACCCTTGTCTTCCTCAGAAAGTACGAGTAACATCATTTAAAATTTGCGTGACCGGTGCGACTCTTTTAATATATGCATTTTATTCAGTGGGATTTAAATGGGGTGCAAGTATTTAAGAGAACTTGAAGGACTGTCAGTTTACGAGCCTGTAACCTTAGGCATATTTATAGTAATAGGTACAGGGTCATACCTCATACCTCATAAATTGTTTTTCTACAGTAAAATAACAGTATTTTATTAGAGATAATTTAAAGAAACACAAAAAGAAGCATTGAATATTATAAGTTATTTTTGTTCAATCAGTTTATTAAGTTAAATTGAATAATTCAAATTCAGTTGACGATACAACTTTGTTTAATGAAGTTTCGTAGACATGACAGAAATATATGTTGTACGGGCAGGTGAAATTATTCTGTCGTTCTTTGTGCGATGTCACTCGTGATTTGAAATAGCAGAAACAATATGAGTGACGAATATTACACTTGTTTCAATAAAAATCCTAATTTTAAATCGATGACTTTGTACTTTCATAATATATATTTTACATATCTGTTTATGTTGTGTCTGTTAGATTGTTACAAATACTTTATTTTTTAATCTAAGATATCCGCTTTCAAGAAAGCGCTTGTTATTTTTATTTCATAAATCATTTAGGTACGAGGTGCTGCACATTCCAGACATGGCCAGTGTACTCTTAATCTATAACAAATTTTAAAACTATAAAAATTGACAATTATATTATTTGTTTCGTTATTATCTTTAATTTTGTGTAGATAATGATAATGATGTATTGTAAATATTAGGTGTAAGTGTTTCAAATTTATTTACAAGTTCTGAGATGTAAAATTATAAATAGTATTATTATTATTTAAAAGTCTAAATATAGACAATTGGTTTTAAGATGCATCGGAACATTTAAGACGTAGAATCAGAATATAAACTGGTAACAAAATCTTGAAGGCTTAGAGTCTTTCACATCAGCTGTACTTGTTTTGTTTGATATACCAGATGTATCAATTAATTAAATCATACCTTATTAGAATAGAATACAGCAGTATGTTGTGAAATATTGTTTACAGTACAACAGTGTCTTATATATTAACGGTTGCCTCAAATATGCTAGGCTACATTATCGCTATAGAGTAAAATAAATAAGTCGCAGTAGTCTGGGTCACCATGCTGCATTTCTGCATTCGCAATGATTATGGTGACCAGTACTCTTGGACTCTGCTAATACTTTCCTGAGCAATCGATGAGGCAACCTTTTAAACAAATTTGTTTTGTAGTAAGGTGCAATTTAGTGGCACAGCCACTTTAAACTGTAGGAACTTGTGTAATGTACCCTGTCTCATTGGGCCGGCGATTGAAAAGCAATGTCTATCAGACTAACTAATAAAAATACTTTCTAGAATTAAATCCACTTGTGCTTGTTCTACTATTTTATTTCACTAAAACCTGAAAATAGTGGAAAAGTACAAGTGAGTTTAATTCAAAACTATATTTTAACAAGTTACGTCAAGTTTCGACAATCGAGAGTATTAATTCTATAAAAATACTGATATACACTTATAACTTGTTCTAGAAGTCGTTTGCCACAATTAAAATTAGTTATATGAGAGTGAGACCTGAGTGAGTCTTTGCGTCCACGTTTAGCATAGTGGTTTAACCGGTATCCTTGTCGCTTCCTAATGCTGTGTGTGATGACTTCGATCTTCACATGGGATAAAACTTTGTGTGATCTAAAAATAATGTTCAATCCTAGTCTTCTTTGTGTCCATTTCAAGTTATGTTTGTAAAGTCCCCTCATCATAGTCGTCCCCTTCAAGGCCAATTTTCGTGTACACGTGCATTATGCGAAGGACAAATTTTCGTATTATAAATAACGCTCGTTCGCACGCGCTGTCGTTTATCATATTATTATGTAAAGTTCGTTCGCCATTTACAATTGGCCCTCAGGGTTGTGGGGGTCTGATGCCAGTTGCTCCGTGGAAAAACTGATACTTAAGTAAAACCGGTTGAATTAATAGCCTACCCCAAATGATCTTGGAAATATTAAAAGTTAGGAAGATGATTATTATGTAACATTGATTTGATAGTGGTTAAAATACAAGCGGTACTATAATACCATTGAGTAAAGATATAATTTGTAAACAAGTATGTACTTTATACTACTTAGTGGTCATACTTGCATCTAATTACTTTTAAATTAGTGCGGGTATTTTTCTTGACATCAATTCTTGTGTGTATTACAAATAGTAAGTAAATTTTTATGTAATTTTTTTTAAATTATGATTTATGAAGACTGAATTTGAAAAGTTGAACAAATAAAAAGTATTTATTACATAGCAACAATCCCATTCAGTAACTACAAGATGTTACAGTACAGTCACACACATAAAATATTTAGAATGACTGTACGCATATTACTGTACGTAGGTATATTAACGTATGTAGTACCTAGTAAAAAAAAAACTTTTTAAATTAGCGTTGTCTGTGTGCGACATGGATAATGCCCTCAAATAACATAATAAATGAGTTTGCATCGTTTGTTGTAATTTATGTCAGTCAGTTTAATTCTCAGTTATAAATAGTTATTTCTTTAAAGTACTGAATCACAGTTTTGACAAGGTTGGTTATGTAAATACTTATTAAAGGCAATATATAGGTTTATTATCATTAAATATAACTAAGTCGGGTACTTAATTTACATTGACAATGGTGATAATTCTGTTGTTGTCATCACTAAACTAAAATTAACCAAAATTTGTTGTTGGATTATATACTTTAATGTCATATGCTCCCAGTCCATTTTTCGGTATCTCACATCTCAGCTTTCACTATATTTAGTTCAGTACCAACTAAAAGTTGATCAGAGGTACACTCTTCTTTTAAATTTTACTTTTTGAAGGAATAAACAAGCGTTTGTTTCTGATTAATGTTTATTTGGTACTGAACTAAACACAGTGACAGTTGAGATGTGAGATATCGAAAAATGGACTGTGAGCAGATAAAATTGAAGTGTATAATTCAACAACACATCTTAGTGAATTTTAGTTTAGTGATGACCAAAACAGAATTACCACCAAAGTTTTCTTAATAGATTTTAATACGTGCTTAATTGATAAATTAAAAAGTTTTTAGTTAAAACTATCCTCGGTGAGATGTGTTTTAGGATTTCTATTTAAAATTAATTTCTAAATTTCATTTGTATTAGAAGCTCAAACTGTTGATTATGCAAAGACTAATAGTTTAATTGGATGTATATATTTTATCTAAATGAAATGTTTAACTATTTGTTATTGTTTTAATATTAAATGTTTAATTTATAAGATACTCGTAAATAACTCTCAATAAATGAACTAAATCATTAAACCGATTTGCGTTTTTCTGGCTTGATGAAATATAAATCTTTGTTTTATTTTCTTTTTTCAATGAATCAGTTGCTTTGTATTTTGCTTGCAGATGTCTCAACACCAAAAGGGAGAGAGTTTCTTGTCAGGCCCTACTCTTTTTATGATCTGGAGATAGCGTTACATCACTGTTCTAGCGACTAAACTTGCATACATATCATCACTCACTACTGGCCCTAATTTAATTAGCCTTGCAATAAATACTGAATCCAGATGGATAGATAACCTCGATGGCGCTACTTAATGTTCTAAACAATGGAATCAAGCAATCCTAGTCCTAAAAATACCTACGTACCTATATATTAATATATTATGAAGACTATGGTATTAGTAGGTATTAGTATTAAGAATACAGGCTTTAGCAGTGCGTGAATAAAATCATATGATCTATATAAATTTACTATATTCAATAAAAATGTAATAATGAAACTTTATTGTGCATATGCTGCTGTATTTAAGTTTCTAGGAACCTTTTTAATAGTGATTGCACGCATTTTTGTACCAGAATTTTTTTAACTCATTACCACGTAATATTAATTGAACTACCAGATGTGCCTAAGTGTTTGAAGTTGGATCAACGAACTGTACTTTATAGATTTCTGATATAGCTTAAACAATGAAGAACACGCATAACTATTAGATTAAGAAACATTTAATAGGTTGAACTGGTTGTACACAGTTCTGGAATACTACCTACTAAGAGTGGTCTAGTTATCTGTGTTATTCTATCAAGTTTACTATGGTTGTGACCATAGTTGGTGTGAAATTCGTTGTTTTATTTTTATTGGGGAATAGGAAATTTAAATTAGCTGATTAACACACAACTAAGTAGGTAGGTAAGTACATTAAGATATAGTACATCTTATCATCATTCATCAATTTGTATGGAAAAGTTATCAAATTCATGTATACGCTTCAAATAAAATTAACTATTGTGTTCTACATTATTGCGTTAAAGTGATCAGTGCCGTATAAAACAATTAGTTCTTGAAACTTGTCAAGCTATATGTATTTATTTTAATTACTAAGATAACTAAGACAAGAAATCCATACTTAGGGCCTATTTCACTAGTTCCTGATAAATATCGTTTTCTGGAATTTTTTCCTCTCTATTAAGTCTTTATCGCAAGCGGTGAAACTGGAACGTGTAGTGTATGGAACCAGACAGACATTCTTTAACACGACGCACGTAAATACACAAATCTCGACAATAATTTAAACTTTACACAATTAAAAAAGATAAAACTCATGACATTGGACATCTTGGTAATGAACATTGATGGCTACAGTAACAGGCACGTTTCCGTCACTTATTAAGGAAACTTTTAAATGGAAATATTTTGGAATAACGAACTGAAATATCTTTTTTTATTGGCTAAAACTTTCTGGTGACTAGCTTAAACTTATTGTTAAAACATAGTAATGCCGCCAGATCAGTGACATCCCTTTTCTTGCATTACCTTTCCTTTTCGGCCACCTTTCCATTATAATATACCTCCACTTTCCCCCTTTTTCCATTACTGCCGTAAACTTGCCGCCGTTTAGAACTATTTATGCCCAGTTCCTATATTTGAAAAACGATCCGTTCTAGATACGAATAGTACTATATTATACGGGGCGTAAGTTAAAATCGTTCCTATTAAAAATAAATTGAGGAACGGTATTTACGACTCGTAGTCGGTTGTAGAAAATTTTTAAACGATGACGATTCGTAAAATATAGGAACCGGGCATTAATGTGCAATGTGGGTGTTTATTACGCCTCTGTTTATCTTTTAGTCTGTTTGCTAAATCAATTTGTAAGTTGATTTTGCTAATTGTAAATCTTTGAAGTGTGTGATAAAATCAATTGTTCCTAAGAGTAGAAATAATTACTGTAACTAGTTTGTTAGAATTTTATTACATGTATGCCACTTACATAAATGATTTTTAGTATTAAGCTCCGCTTCAGTTTTTTTTTAATTTGATCCTGGTAGTTAACACAATCTGTGTATTTCTAGACAAAGCTCATAACTGTTTTAACAAATTTATCTAACCCATTATTTTTAAAAGCCAAATTAGGTGTTCAGGCTCTATTCTGCATGAATCTGGCTATATTGATCGGCACTTCGAGATTAAAATCTGACATTGTTGTGTCTTTTATGCCATTTAACTTAGAATTTGTTATATGCTTTATACGTCGCAGCATTGGTGGCGCAACAAAATATGTCTGCTAAGAGGGCTGTGTATCTCTCTACATCTGTAGCTCTCCAAATTCTGTTTAAAGAGCAGATAACTTCCTGATACGTCATCATCATCAATGATACGTCATACTGCTCTTATAATTGTTGGGAAAGTAATAGACTTTATGTTAACTATATTGTAAAATTCTGGTAAGTAAGACAATTAGGTTATTATTTATAATACACTCTAGATTCATATGGTTAACCTCAATATGCTCTACATTTATACGATATGATTTTTTTAGAAATGAGTCACTAAATATTATTGGTATTGCAGACGTGCAGTTCATACCAACGGAAAAGGGGAAATACATTCTGGTGCTACGCGGCTATACTTACTCTCAGGTTGGAGGACGATTTTTCTACTGTTCGTCAAAGCACATGGGGTGCCGAGCAAGGGTTAGACTAATATCAGGAAAGCTGGTTGCGTCAGGAGACGAACATAACCATGCCCCACCGTCACACGCTCGTTGTGGAAACGGAGCTTTTGTTCAACTCCGTCCTAGAGGTCTCCCAGATCTCACAGGGCGTTCGACATCAACTGCCATCCTGCCCTCTCCGATCACGTATCCAACTGCAGCAGCTATAGCCCTTCGGGCCTTTAACTTTCCTCGCATATTACCCAAAACGGATCTTTGGTTACGGCCCCCTAATCCAGAAGTCAAGAAGGATCCCTAAACTTTTGGTGTAAGAGAAATTATAAAATTAAGGTATGTGGTGCACTGACGAGGATTGATGTCAATATTGAAGGGGTTCTGATTGTTATTAAAGCCTTTTATTATAAACTATATAACCCGACGAACTTCGTTCCGCCTAGCAGTTAATGAATGGGCAGATTAATGGATTTTTTTAATGGTTTTTTTGTTTTTTGATGACGTGTCGTCCGAAATAGGATCCTATTTCGGACGAAGACAAATGCAAAGACACAAAAATCATAATATAGTCCAATCGTTTGTTAGTTATAAATGAAGTAACTAACACGACTTTGTTTTATATACATTGCAAGTATATTGTCGAAGCCGGAAAATTATGATTTAATAATGATATTATAATAAAACGGTAGATTGTCAATCGACTTCATTTTATGTTTTTATTTTACTAAACAGCGCTGTTACCTAGCGGTTAGGTATGGGGTTTTTTTTTTTGTTTTTAAAGGACAACTCCTTTTTTTTTCTTTATATATTTTCTTTTCTTTCTTTTTTATATATTTTTTAAAACAAAAAACTGGCTATTAAAACAAAAAAAACCCTAACCTAAACTTCCAATGTTACTAAAACTAGGTCGTTAAATTGTATAAAAAAATGAAGTCGTTTGACAATCTACCGTTTTATTATAATATCACTAGTGAAATTGTAATATCACGGCTTTGACAATATACCTGCGACATATATTTAGATTTATAGTACATTGACTTAATTATATTTATTCATGTGTAAATTTTGTTTCGTTTTATCAGGAAATCTTTTTTTGAGATGATAAATGATCTGAACTGTAACTGCTATCAAATGTCGTATTAGACATTTTCTGGTGTATAGTTATTTTTTTATATCAAAGGCTTTAAAAATTGGTGTGACTGACTTACGACATGTATTATGATAGACTATGCTATGTACAGTTTCGGTTAAGGAATCAGATTATAATTATAGAAATCGAAAGTTTCTGGAATTTGTTGATCTCTAAAGTCTATGTATATTTCGAAGATTAAATTATAGCAATAAGCTTTGCTTTCAGTGATATTTCAACGCGATACGTAATTTGGTGATATTTTCTAAATAATGTTATATGAGCCTTATTAAAACTATGTTAATTAGTGAGTTGTTATATTAATATTTCGTTTGTATATAATAAAATATTATAGACTGCTTCTTTTATGAATTATATTATGCTGAAATACTTTTATTTTATACGTTTTTTTAGAACCTTTTCGACTGGTCATGCTGAATTCAAGTTATCTATCTGATAATTTTAACTTTTTTTTCGTTTCTATATTGATTTCATAATTTATTGTTATAAACCTCATACACCAACTACTAATTCTATATATAGTCAGCATCTTATTAATTTGTGCTCTCGGGGTGTTCAAAATTATATGAAAAACATAATTTTGAGCACTTTGAGAGCACAAATCAATATGACGCTGATTGTATTGCAGAAGTAGAAGTTAATGACTAAGATAACAGTATAAATATTAATAGCTAATAAAATTATCGATGGCACGATACAAGTAGATATGTAGAGAGAGAAAAGTAGATTTTTAATAGATGAAATAAGGATTAAATGAGATAAATACTTAAACACTTACGAACAATGCGTTCGTCACCATAAAATAGTTTCTGTGGACTTAATAAGTAGGTACAGGCGAGATTCGAGATTTGTAAGTTAAGGTTGAACTGAATTATAATAAATATCATATTAATTTACACTTTAGGTATACGTTTTTCAATAAATAGGCTGGGCACACCATGCTTGCTGCTTGATGGTTATAGCTACAGGAAAGAGTATTCCGCCGGACCCCGGCTCTCTTGGAGGTGCTCGAGGAGGGGTTGTCCCGCCACTGCCGTCACCTTTAACCAACTTTTAGTGTCAAGTAAATATCAGCATACGCATTGACGAGCTGGATGCTGTTGCGTTATACAACAGTCCAATACAAGATGTATTTGTAGATATTACCATATCATGGATTGCTAAAGTGTCTTAAAATGAGAATCGCTCGATATTCTAAGAAAATATTGCGTCATAGACAAATGGAAAGAACACATAAGTACTTATTTTTATATGTAAATCTTATATTGAATTAAATTTTATTAAAACTGTTAGTAAGAACGTATTTTATTGACGATAAGCTCTGACACGATAAGCTAATTAGTACATATAGTTTACACGATCATACACAACACAAAAAAACTATGGAATGAACTATCGCCTGCGGTATTCCCGTACCAATACGACCTTCATACTATCAAGAAAAGAGCGTACTCGTCCTTAAAAGGCCGGTAACGCACTTGCGACACCTCTGGTGTTGCATGTATGAATGGGCGGTGGTAATCGCTTACCATCAGGTGATACGTCTGCTCGCTTGCCACATGTTCCATAAAAAAATATATCGAAAACTTTCCAATGCATCATCTAAATAGGTTTTAAAAATTTTCACATCCACACAAAATTTAATAAAGTAAATGGAACTTCTCAGGAAATCAAACCATAACATTGTTTTGGTCTATTTCTAAAATAACTTAATTAAAAATCGGTCCAATGTAGACCGTTTTCATTTCAGTCTTGATATATTAGTTGAGAGTACGTAACTGATATTTACCTTGAATGATCATTTAGATTTCTACTTTTTTACTTTTCTATTTTTTACTTTTACGTAATTAAACATTTACAGTTCAGTTTTTTACCACGGGTCGTGGTTCGCTCGGGATTCTGTATGCCGGCCAGAAATACTACAAGAACTACGAAGGGAAAGATCGTGTGGTATCATGGATCTGTCACAATAAACATATCTGTAATCGTAGAGTCAAAACTCAGGGACCTAATGTTGTTGGTGTTTCTACTAAAGAACACTCACAAGCGTGTCTTGCTATGGATCAAGCCACGCTTCTGAATGTTATTTAAATAATGTCTATCTGAATGATGAGTTCAAAATATCACACCAACAGACTTTTATCGTAGTGAGTTTTAATGATGTATATGTTATCGTTAGAATATGACATCAGTCAAAATGCGCATTAACTGAGTAATCTAGACATTATCGGATAAGATCTGATAAAGTGTTACATTTTATATAAAGTAGCTGATATCAACACTTTGCTAAGTTCTCTGCCTATTAAAGGATGCTACACTTTTAAAAAGTGCAAGCTAGCCAATGAAAACTTTTGTTACCACCACCAGTTAACCTGTATAAAATATTTTTGAGCGCAATTTCATGCTGTCATAATTTAATTAAAACCTATCGATTCTCCGACAGAAGACATCTGGCCTAGTGGCCAGAAACCTCTATTTTTTCCACTTAAACGATATCAAACTGATAATCTACAAATAAATAAGTTAATCTGCACTCCAACTGATTTATGTACAACATCGGTGACAAATACATATTTAAGAATTATACAACAAGTTAAGAAAGAAGATCATCGAGAGGTCAAGAAAGTCGGAATGACTGTACCTCATTCTTTATTTTATATAACTTTTTAAAAGATTTTATGTAACCGTAACTATTAGGATATAGGTATTATTTATACTTTTACGTAACTTATTAAAATTATATTTATATTAAGTTATGTTTGACATTCAACTGTATCGAGCTTTGAATGAAATATACAATTAATTGTATCTTTTCAGAGAAACATATATGTTTCTATAAGGATGTCCTTATCCAGTATTTCAATTTCAATATCAAAAGTAACTTCAAAGGTTTAATTTATTTTTAATTTTTATCTAAATTTATAATTCAAGGCTCAAAGAAACATCTAATGCGCGGGAAACACATAAAAATTGGTCGGAACAGCTTTTTTATAGAAGTGCCTAAAACTTCTCGTGAAGAAAATTCTAATAATGTGCCCACAGACGAAGATGAAGATTGTTCTTTTGATGATTCGGATGATGCTATGGAAAAACTTAATTTGTTAGACATGCTGTGACGAACTGGCACCAACAAGACGCATGACGATTTTTTCTTACATTTTGTATTTAATAAATGATATAAATAAAGGCCTAAATAATATTAATAAAAATTTACTTTGGGTCCTTATACAAGGTATGTGACTCTCTTATGACTCTGCTTCCCTATTGTTAAGCATAATAAAACTTGTTTTATCGCAACATTTTTTTTTGAATGGATGTGCAACTTTCATCATCTTCTTCCTACACTTTTTAAATTTTATTGCAGATAAGGTATTTCATAATGTTTGGGGTCAACACTTCTTGGGGATGTAAATATTTATAAATGAATTAAAGGAAGAAAGTAAATTGAGTTATGGGGAACCGTGTAAGGAAATCCAATATGTTGGTACTTTAATAGCGTATATTACTATAATGTGTTAGGAAAAGAGAGACTGTGGTAGCTCAAAGAGCCCAAGTTGACTTGATTTTATATGTATGAATAACTGAATATATCAAGCTAAACTAAAAACATTACACACATAAAAACGATTACAATGTTGCAATTATTCCTGTGAATATCGAGATAAAGTGGAATTAGTGTGTGTTTATTCTACGCCAAATTGTTTTTAAGATTGGTGAAGATTTCGACGGGGGTTAATCGTAACGCTGCGTATTGCGTCGTAATCACCGTGACGATCGAATGTATATGCAGTATATGTGAAGTTACACTAGGCACTTTGATCATGCTATCGACATTTTTAACTTTCTTGACGTGTTGTATTATAACGACAATGTCAGTTCGTAGCTATCTTAATAAATTATATTTTTGATTTCATTACGAGATGTTATAATGCATAACGCAGAATATTTATAACTTATGTTATAAGTATACTTATGACTGGTAGTATTTCAGGTTTAGAAACTAATCCACTAAAAGTGGATGTAAAAGTAAAAAGTTTTAAAACTGAAGACTCAAACTCAGACGGTGAAAATAGCAGTTCAAATGAAATGGAAGATGACGAAAATAATTCAAATGAAGCTCAAAATGAAATTAATGATCCACTTATGATGTCAGACAAAGATTCAGAAAGCGATATCAGCGAGGAAACTGATTGCGGTGATGACGATGATGAAAATGGTTCTGACAGCCTAACTGAAGAGACTGACAGTGATGAGGAAGAATACGATTCTGATGATTTGGAAGAACTTCTTACATATGTAATGATCTAAACCAATTATAAAATTAAGTAATATTTGTTTGTTTTTCTCAAAACTAATTTTAGAATTAGGGATATATAAGTATATATATAGCCCAGTTTTAGAATTAGGGATATATATATATATATATATGTACTTATATATCCCTAATTCTAAAATTAGTTTTGAGAAAAACTAGTTATAGTTTCATCATTGATGCTAATTTTCTTTTATTTAAATTTATTATATTGCACAATATCGCAGTAGAAAGCAATGATCACAATAAAAACAAAATCAGAGTAATGCTTGTAGATGTGTCGTTCGTTACAGCAATAATTAAAAATATAATACCCGGTTAGTTTTAAATGTCTTGATGAAGATATTACATTTTTATTATTACTAGTATGAGGAGATTTATGAGGAATGTAGATTTCTCTTAAAGTAAAATAAATAAAAAATAAAAGGAATAAAGAGTTATTTTTTAATACTGCGTATTAGTAATTGAGTTTATTAAATTTTTAGATTACAGGAATATAATTATTTATTTATTTGCAGCTCATTTTGTGAAGACAAGTAAAGGAACGACAATGCTTCTTTTTAATGGAATTCGGTACTCAAAAAACTACCAGAATGGTCATAGAGTGTCATGGCGATGTAACAAACCCGGATGTATTGCGAGAATCAATACGTTTTGTAATGACATAGTAATGGTTAGAAACCGTCACAATCATTCTGATGTGTAAGACTGAAATAAGTTATTTTTTGTGTCGTGTGTTGTATGTTTTAATCAGTATTTATGTACCCTTAGGTTGTAAGTCGATGCCTAAGAGGACAGCTGTGATACAATGTGTACTTTACTTGTACGTGTATTTTTTTAATATATTCGTACTGTCTAGACTGATATGATCTGCAGTATTATTAAGTTAATTCTAAATATTCCGTTTACCATTTAGAGACGTTTTGGAATTTTACTGCCAAGTTGTGCTGTAATATATTTATATAAGTATCTATTTTATTATCGTAGAAAGTAGGTGTACTGATCTCTTTTTACACAAGATATTGTGACTTGGTTTTTTTATATGATAAAGGCATAAAATTTGTAGTTTGTTTTTTTCCTTATTTTTAAATTTGTTATCGTGACAGAAGTAACATTTATTAATCTTGTGGGGGGTTAAATCTTATGCAATACAGGTAGTTGTCAAGTTATATGTCGGTCTTCAATTTTTTGTAGAATTTCCACTGTAAGTAAAAAATAATCGTTTTTAGATAGAATGCCATCGTTTTGTTTATCGAGACTTGGGAGACCTCAACTTTGTCTTGGAGCACACCGATACTGTCTACACGGCGGACGGCCGCCTCTGGTCAACTGGAGATGTACAAAACAACCAAGAGGTTGTCGCGCCAAAATCACTACAATTGATAATGCTGTCATCCGACAGTTAGATATGCATAACCATTAATTTCTGTAAAGGATGCATTGATCAAGATGTTTAAGACCGTTTTCACATATCTGTGAAAATCGTTTACATAAGTATAGTGCGTTACAGTGCTGCAATTAATAGTAATAAAAATAAACATATCGAAAATTAATAGCATGCTTTTTTTTTTCAGTTACTTGCAAAGAGTATTTCTTTTCATTTCGGTTCATTTTATTAACATCTTAAACCTAAATTTTGCCTTTTCCTGATATAGAGGTAGTTGTTGAGCGGTTCTTCTATTCACCACATGCATTGCCATTAGATTACATTATAATAATAGTATCCTCACACATCTCACCTTGACAAATCCTGATCTCGAACTAAGCAAAGCCCTTGGGTAACTAAACTGCTGATAAACATGCTTAAATATTTCTAAATAGATACATATCATAGGTAAATTACAACCAGACAGAACAAGTTCATCACACAATGATCTGTCCTGGGTAGGAATCGAACCTACGACCTTAGGCTGGAATCGCTTAGCAACCGTATCAACGTTATCTAGTTTCAGCTGACATGCTTAATATTGAGTGATGTCAGTGATCATCTGTGCTACATGACATAAATTCAATTACCATTACATTTTTAGCGAATATCGTTTTTTAACTTGTTACTATACAGCATAAGAATTAATGTATTATACGAATAATTTCTTTAAGCTTCCCAAGATCCCATCATTAGATCTTGATCCGATGAAACTGAGACTAAACTAGATGGTAAATACATTTATCAACGAATTTATACTTTTTAAACAGCCTGTAGCAGCCCACTACTGGATATAAACCTCTTCTTAAAAAGTAGGTTTTTAAATAGGCTCATCTTTGAATAATCAAATACTACTTAAAAATATTTAATCGTGATTTTTTTCAAATTGGTAAAACTAGGTTAACGATACTTAATAATTATTATGTTTGGGCAACAACAAATTCTCTCACAAATTAAAAGTTAATTAAATAATAATATTTTATGTTTTTATAAATTTGAAAGTTATTTGTAATGTATTTTAAAGTTCAATAATCACATATTAAATTTTTCAATATAAAAAAAAAATAAAAAAAAAAGGTCGCTATGACGATTAAGACTTGCCAAAAATAAGTTTTTGTATAAAACTGTTAACTATCCACATTATCTTGCTGTCTTCTTTTTGTAAGAATATGGATTTTAATTACATATCTATGCTTGATTTATTTGCCCAAACCATCATTAAGTGTAATATTAGTGTACTAAGTATACTTAGTTCATCTTTAATTTTAGGTTCTGATTCAGAAGTCTCTGTTCAGTCAGAGGAGTATTTTTTTGCGACAAGTAAAAGAGGAAATCCCGTCCTTGTGGTATCGGGACAACGTTTCAAACTAATGAAGAAATACGGAAATAAGAAACGGTGGATTTGTATCAAGACTAGAGAACGTTGTAATTCTTTTGTTATTACTGAAGATGAGAATATTATTAAAATGAATGTTTGCCATACACATTGATTTGTTGTCTTGTTTTTAAGAGTAATTATAATTATGGTATTCTACTATTACTTGAGAAAAATATCAAAAACAGGTAAGTAATAGATTAAGTTATACATACAATGATTAGGTATGAAATACTTGAGTTTTTGAACACCATTCTACTTAGTCTTTGTGAGAAAATGAGGAACTGCGTATAGTGCTTTTTTTGTAGGCGGAAGTACCCAAGATACAGAAAGCCAAAATTAATTTTATTGTTGGTTTTCAGTGTGTGGTGAGAGTCCCATCACTTTCGGAATGACGAAATTTGGAAATCCTATTATTTCTTGGGGCAATTATCGATTTGTTAAAAAATTAACTCGGAAAGTGAAGACCTGGTGGGAATGCACTGCAAGGAAGAGCAGTGGCTGCCGTTGTGTAGCTGTCACTGTCAACGACCGACTCATGAAGTTGAATGGATGGCACAATCATTAACGTGTCTTATGTTGAGTGGCCTGTACAACTTTTACAAAAAACTCCAGGACCATTTAGAAAAAAAAAATACATTTCAAAGAAAACTTCTTTGCGTCAAAGTTTCAAAATTGTTCTACAAGTTGTATTTATTTTTTGATTTATGATTATGTAAGAGATTCAGTTACTATTACCAATAGGGTATAAAATTGTGTTTAATATTATGTAATATTATTTAAAAATGTAATGCAATGTTTTAATAATTTTGTAGGCAACTGTAAATAACTGGCGGTGCAACGGCTAAAAGCTAAAAGCACCGCCCCAGGACCCGATGGCATTCCAGGCCGAGCGTGGGTCCTGGCTCTAGATTATGAGGCGCCGGCTCTAGAGCCCCGACTGAGAGGGTTCTTCAGTGCATGCTTCGAGCAGGGCCAGTTTCCGAAATTGTGGAAGACGGGGAAACTGGTCCTCATCCGAAAGGAGGGGCGCCCGGCGGACTCACCGTCTGCCTACCGGCCCATAGTGTTGCTTGACGAGGTATGCAAGCTCTTTGAAAGAGTTATTGCATGGCGCCTCGTCAAGCATCTCATCAGGATAGGGCCGGATCTGGCCGACAACCAGTACGGTTTTCGTCAAGGGCGCTCCACCGTGGATGCGATCATGCGCGTGAAGGCTCTGGCGGAGGAGGCAGTTTCCCGGGGCGAAGTGGTGTTGGCGGTGTCTTTGGATATCGCCAACGCGTTTAACACTTTGCCCTGGAGTTGCATCAGGGAGGCACTGGTGTATCACCAAGTGCCTCCCTATCTCCGCCGCATAGTCGGGGCATATCTTTTGGAGAGAGCCGTGATCTACCCGAGTAGGACCGGTCTCGGTCGACGTGAAATGTCGTGCGGTGTCCCACAGGGGTCGGTCTTAGGGCCGCTCCTGTGGAACATTGGCTACGACTGGGTGCTTCGCGGTGCATTCCTAGATGGTGTCGCCGTCACGTGTTATGCGGATGACACGCTTGTGACGGCGAGTGGCAGGACGCACAGTGAGGCAATCCTGAGAGCCACGGCCGGGGTTGCTCAAGTCGTTGAACGAATCCGGCGGCTGGGTCTTGAGGTGGCTCTGCACAAATCCGAGGCCTTGTTTTTCCACGGGTCTCGAAACAAGCCTCCTGATCGACTCAGCCTCATAGTAGGAGGCAATCGCATCGGCATCGAGCCCTCTATGAGGTATTTGGGGCTCGTACTCGACAGCCGGTGGGACTTCGGATACCACTTCCGAAGTCTGGTCCCCAAGCTGGTTGGCGCAGCACATGCTTTGGCACGATTGCTGCCAAACATGAGGGGGCCCGATGACTCCTGCAGGAGACTCTACGCAGGGGTTATGCGGTCCATGGCCCTTTATGGGGCCCCAGTATGGGCGGAGATCCTGAAGGCCAGCAATATCGCGTTCTTACGACGACCGCAACGAGTGCTGGCCATCAGGATCATAAGGGAGTACCGCACGATCTCTTTTGAGGCGGCGAGTCTCCTGGCCGGAACTCCACCATGGGACCTGGAGGCGAGAGCCCTTGCCGCACTTTATCAGTGGCGCAAGGAGGCGCAGGAGTTGGGTAGGAGTCCTGAGACTCGAGAAATAGAAGGTCAGAAAACTCAACTCCGCCAGGTCCTCGTGGAGGAATGGAAGGAGCGATTTGGGCAACCAAGCGCCGGGCACGCCGTTATTGCGGCGGTAAGACCCGTTATGGAGGATTGGCTCGAGAGGCGTCATGGGACCCTCTCATACCGGCTGACACAGGTGATCACTGGGAAAGGATGCTTCGGAGAGCACCTGTGTCTGATCCGCAAGGAGCCAACGCCTGAGTGCCACCACTGCGATGGCCAGACCGTGGACACGGCGCTCCATACGCTGGCAGAATGTCCGGCGTGGGGGGAGCCGAGGCGTGATCTCGTAGCGGCCATCGAAGTGGTGGATCTCTCGCTCGGTAATATGATTGCGGCCATGTTGCGGAGCGAGAGCGCGTTGAACTCCGCCGTTTCTTTCTGCGAGCAAGTTATGCTTGCCAAAGAGACGGCGGAGCGGGACCGGGAGAGGTTTCGAACTCTTCCGGACCGCCGGGCCCGAGAACGGGCCAGGTACCGCAGGCGACTCAGGCGCCGGAGATCGCAGAACGATCTCCGTCCTCCATAAGCGCATGCCTGAGGGTGACACATGAGGCTATGTGTCACCCTAGCAGAAGCAGGCCCGGGTGATGGCGCGGACGCTGCGAAGCGTACGCGCCCTGGGAGACAGTAACGGGAACATTGGGGTTCTCACACAGGAGGGGGCCATCTACAAAGGGTAGGGGGCCCGAGGTACGTCGGGGTTCCAGGGTTTTCCTTTCTAGGGTGCACCTGGTTCCCCGGAATCTAGTACCCGAGACGGCGTGCGGTTTTAGTCGGTTCGTGTACGACATGCCACCAGGAGGTGGTATCCGAGGGGATTTCCGCACATAAAAAAAAAAAAAAAAAAAAAGGCAACTGTAAATAAGAATAGGTAATTCGATTCGAGACATAAATGTAATAAATAACCTTTAGGTTAAACTCGTATATGGAAAACTTCGTGTTAGTAAATATTTTTTGTTCGTTAATTAAAAATAAATGTAAGTAAGTAATGGTCGCCTAATTCTAATTTAACAAAATAGTTGGTTTATTCCTAGTAGTTCCATGAAGCCAGCGTCACATGGAACCTGTATAGCTATTTTCAGCTGAAAATTATACGTGTTAGTTCCATGAAGTCTTATACTACTATTTATACATGCAACCTAGCTCCAATGAATAATAGCGTAATAAAATGTATGCTATATGTTACATAGGGCTAGGGTTAACTTTCGACCAGCAGACACATTTAAAAAAATATTTTATTTGGCATCCTCAACATCTACGAAGACTCCTGTGCTTTTTTATTTATTTTTATATACATTAATTGTTGAATATTTCGGTGCGGTGTCGCTGTAGCTCACATTTTTCTGTAAAAGGTAGGGAAACTTGACTCCAATGTCTTTTTTAATATTTATTAAATTACATCAATAGCTACTGAAGAAACAGGACGGTTAACAAACCTAAAAGAATAATATTTCTTATTAAATATATACAAGGCATAGATCGACTTAAACGCATCATGAGCTGCCAATAATCTTATTTTTATTTATAGGCATTTTGAATAACATTTAAATATTCGACATAGCTAGTTTATGGTTACGGTTATAATAATATATGAGGAGATACACTTTAGTAATAAATTGTTCTAGTAGTTCTAGTTATCTAAATATAAAAAAAAATTAGCTACTCGCAGCTGATATTAATAATGATATTCAGTAGACTATTGGCAATTATTGTTGGTAGTAAAACCTAAAGCACGAGAACTGTTAGAGTATAAAGAAACGAATACAGTTTTTTATCGAATCCGATTCCGTCCAATTTATATATCACCATTCCTAACAAAAGTTGTGTAACGTATAGTGTACGAGTATAATCAAATCCGTATATTTTAATCCTTTCAAATCCGGATTCTGTTCTGAACATACTACTATACTACTATCACTCTCATTATCATAACGGATGATATTACATTAGGCATGGATATAACTATCTTACTTATAGCATTATTAGTCATGCTCCGCCCTTTTAGCCAACTGCAACGGTGGTCGATTGATTTTCATTTCTTTATGACATAAAGGGGCAAACATGTAGACGGGTTGCGTGATGGTAAAGACTACCGGCACTCATGGACATTTGCAACTCACGAAGTGTACCGAAGAGAGATCAAGGAGGCTTATCATAAAAAGTGGGATTTTTCGGTCAGGTAACCGTACTCCCCCGGTGAAATGAAATGAAACACTTGCTTAACGCCGGTTTGCTGAAAGGCCGTTATATCACTACGGTCGACTTGAAACGATGTTTTATTTAGACTAGAAACTTATATCTTACTTTGAAATATTTAAGTATTTAATAGACATAAGACATAGGCGAGTATTTGAAGAAAATTAAATTGTAAAGAGTAAATTGATTTGTTTAAACAAAAACAGGTAAAATCTTCAAGATTTCGGGTTTGAAGATATTCAGTCTACCTGAAATGAGACGAACCATTTAAATGCAAGTTTCCACGTGCTTTACGGTTTATATGTTGTTAATGTTACTTATAATCTGCACTCGTCTAGTGGCATTACTGCATCTATAAAATGTGTTTCAGTCATCGCATTTTCTTTTATTAAAATGTATACATTTCTATAAAACGTGTTTATTTTTTACACTCGTATTTATACCCCTTACTCTCCCATTTATGTTATGGTAACGGTCAACTTATTGTACGATTGGATCTATAATTTCGCAGAGGTTCTCATATTAATAGATTGAAATGGATTTATTGTAAGATTTTGCATGCGTTATATATAGTTAAAGATATTTATTTATTACTCTTTTGCTGACATCACACATGTGTTTCAGAACCGAAATTCGACCTATCTCAACGTGGGAACCTAGTGGTCCAAATTGGTGAATGGCGCTTTAACAAGCACGCCTGTTGGGGTTCTAAAGTACGCTGGACCTGCATCAAGAAGAAATATGGCTGCACTGCTGCCATTACTACTGTAGATAATGTCATAGTTAAGACTCTTGGAAAACATAATCATTAATCAATGTTTTGAAAATATAATGATTTACTTAAGATAAATTTAGCTGCTGACCTTTGTATTTTGTTTGAATAATGATATTCTCTTCAGGCATATGCTGCATATGGTGTTAGATTTATGTGTGCAAATTACGTATTGGAATGATACGAATTAGATTTTTTTTTTTGCATCGTAATTAATTTTTCCGACGTTTACATGTTTCACAAATATATTAGAATCTAGTTTAAATTCATGTGAGAAGTATAACATAAAATACATTAGCTTTAAGATAATAAGTGTCCCTAGTTGGAATTATTTTATCGGTTTATTGTTCATAAGATTTCATGAACAAAATAACTCGAATACAAATGTTTCAAGAATTTAGTTATGTAAGTACTGCTACATAATAATCAGTATATTTGAGTAAGAGTGAAAACCGTTGAAGCTTTTAATTTCTAGTAGTTTTAGTACAAAGTATTCATCGTAGACATTCTTCCCATGTGTAAAAATATTTGTAAAGATTTACTTACAAAAATAAATATCATTTATCATGCTTATTCAGGGATAAACATAGAAATTAGAGTGAGTAAGTTGTAGTTGGTAATACAGATTGTGACTTAGCTGAAAAATAAAATGAGATAAGATGAGAAATTTTTTGAAGTAATATTGCATGTTAAAGGTATGTTAAAAACTACTTTAGAGACTTGATCTTTGATAAACTTTGCACATGAAACTTCAGAAGATTTTTGATTTTAGAAAATTATGCTACCTTTATTACCCATTTGTTAATCAATATGTCAATATTGTATTATTAATAACGTTAGATCTGACAAGAAATTATTACAGCAAGATTACTGTAATTGGGATTAATTCGTGTATTGAAAATAGTATGGAAATATACGTAATATTTGTTGATCGACTGCTTATAACTTTTTAAGATGTAGCGTGTAAGATTTCTAGTTTGTATTGGTGTTAAAGTAGGTTCGACTTAGTTCAAAACGATATGATATTATAGGTGTAGTAATGTTTAATAGTTCCGTAGGAAAGTTTCTTATTAATGTAGAGTTTGAGCAAATGATATTTAAGTATAGTTGAAGCTTTGCTAGTGGCAACTTTTGGCTAACAAAGTTTAACGAAATCTTTAAAGTTCCTACATAAAAATGCATTAATGATACTGGTTAACAATAATTTGGAAAAAGATTTGTAATTGTTTGGTAATTAATATATTATGGCACTTTGTTCATCAATGAATAAAATAAGTTTCTAGAGGATTATTCCATTTAAGCTTTAACATTTACATAGTTTAATCTAGATCTAATTTGATTCTAAAATTGTGGCCTATTTTTGTATTATTTTGATTTGCGATTTGAAAAAGCAAGTTTATTTTTAACGATAAATTGTGAATGTCTTAGTAATAAAGAATAGGTAACTGTGTTCTAAATTTAAAATCAATTTCAATAAATTTTCTGTATCTTTTAAGTAAATGAATAAAAGCGCGATCTGTTCCCTTCTAACTTCTGATATAAAATTTGGTTGTGTTTTGATTGTTTCAATAGTACCTAATGTATTTCTGTTGGTTTAAATGAATTATTAAAATTTGTTTATTAATAATCTGACATTTTTAGAGGGTAAACTCATATTTATAACTTGAGCATGATTATTATATCTTTAGTTTTGTCTAGGTATGTTGAATTTGCTAAATGAATTAAAAGCTTGTAGTGTTTTGTACTCGTATAACAGTATTTTAGCGTAGGTATTGTGATGCGTGATTTAATTAAATGTTTTATACAATAATTAATTGTGTATGTATTACGAATTAGCTCTATGTATTATAATTTTATTTAATATTCAGTTTCAGCTATCTTAGAATGAATATTATACTCAATAATATCTATTGTAACCTCCTCATTTACTCAGTAATAAAGGACTTTTTTTTTACAAAAGTTTAATATTTAATCCAGTCAAGACTGGTATTCCCAAAGTTCAAATATTGTGTCTGAAAATTAGAATGGTTTGAATATCTGCTTAAATAAGTGACCTGCCCCTTCTGACGAAAACAACTTGGAAGTCTATATAAATAAAATAAAAATAAATATTCCGGACATCTAACACACAACGCCATCTAGTCCCAAGCTAAGCAGAGCTTGTGTTATGGGTACTAGACAACTGATATAAATACCTATATACTTTTTTTTTGTAAATACATTATATTATACATACAAAACACCCAAACATCGAAACAAATATTTGCAGATCATACAAACATTTGGTCCGACCCGGGAATCGAACCCGAGACCTCAAGCTTAGCAGTCGCATACGCTACGACTACTATATGTAACCAACTTAATAAAAACAACATATATTAGCAAAAATTAAAGTTAAAAAATAATAATATTGTAGTTCTCATTGTAAACATACTTAAAAGTATTAAAAAAGAAGGTGGTCTGGAGGACATCATTTAATAAAACCAAGTTGTGTTATTTTGTATACTTTGTACCTAAAAGACAAAATAAGAACACAGTACCTAGTTAAGAAAATTAATATAACAATATTTTTAGCTTAAAATTTTTGACCAGGTACTAAAAAATATTGTATTTTCAGATCTGAATCCTGTGTTTGCGCAGTCTCAACGAGGTAACCCAGTAATAATGATAGGCCAATATCGATTTAACCGTGTCAACAAATACGGAAGTCGAACCCGATGGGTTTGCGTCAAAGCTAAGGCTGGCTGCAGAGCATCTCTTCACACTATGGATAACGCCATTGTTCGCGTTTGGGGCTTCCACGATCCCCTGGCACACACTAGTGCCAATAGATTTTAAATCAAAGCAGCTTGAAATTCGACATGTCTCGTTTTTGCAATAATTATGCAATATTAAAATTCTTAGCATAGGTTTGACATGACTAGACATAGGGATCCCTTTCAACCTTCTGCAAACATTCCAATTCTGGCTACGTTTTTATTGGCTTCTTTGACTGATCACACAAGGAGAACACATTATTATTTTCTCTGTTGCTTGGATAAGTGTAGTTATAAATGAAATTAACCATAATCAAAGTAACACCGGTATTTATGAGCAGGCACTAGCACTGAATACATCGACGACTTGAGCATTATGGCATATCGTCTTAAGTCCAGTTTTCACTGCAGAATGGTATAACCTTAAGTGGGATATGAATAAACGAAATAACCTCTTTTTCGTCAACAAAAAGTTTGGTCTTGCTTTGACCTAACGCTATCTGTGTCGCATACGACTTTCAGCGTAGAGATCATGTTCTGCAATTTGTCATTGCGAGTTAAACTGATTTCGTAATCAGTTACGAAATCAGTTTAACAGAGTTAAAAGGAACCCTTATGAGTGCACTTCCCTGCCGATGGCAACCGGACATTATAATTGAATAACGGTTATTATTCAGTTTAAGACATTAGGCGATATAATTAATGTTATCATTAAATATTTAACATAGTTAAAACTGTTATTGGCGAAAATGACCAATCTTTTTGATTGTGCATTTATATCAATAAAACGAAATCAAAGTCGAGACATGAGTTTTTGGAGAACACCAAAAGTTGCATCAGTACTATTATTACATAATGAAATCACAAAAGGTGCTTTTCCCACAAATGTTGCTTGTTGCAAGAGTTTACATTGAGGCTTGAATTTTTTGGTGAAAGAAAAAAATATGAATTGAAGTTATTAGTTTAAGCAGTATTTTATTAAGTTTAGGGTGGGTTTATTATAAGTGTTAAATGGTAGGAGTAAGATAAAACTGTAGCGTCTATTAACTTTACGCCTCGTATCTATTTAGGCACATTTCTTGTGTAACAATTAACATTTTGGATCTTTTAATTAAAGTATTATCTATCTCTAAGGCCTATGTTCAATTGCAGCTCATACGTGACTGTTTATATTACGCATGTATTCCTGATAATTATAGTTACGGTGGTAATGTTTTGTAGCTTTTGGAAGCTGGGAAAATGGGTACAAATTAGTAAAACACACGTGTTTTAATGTTATTAGGCAATGTTACGGGTAAAATGTTACGTTACGCTAGAAATGTTCCTCAGGTAAAAGATAGTAATGAGGCTTTATACATAACATAAATGCTCTCGCACTCAAGTTACTAACGTAAATATTACTTAGGTTTTGGTGGTGGATAAAATAGCGAAACTTTTATTCAGTATTTATTCTTAAGTAATGTTTATCAATTGAAGATACTTTACTAGATATTTTAATACATACTTAACATAGATTAAATTGTATAATTTATGATTTTTTATAACGTTGTTTTATTTTAATCTTATCCCCTTTTTAGAATTATATTATACAATTTAAATTTGCAACAATTTAATAATATTCTTTATTTTTCGGTTAAAAGCTCTTTTGAACGACCCTTGTAAAGTTAACTTAAAATTAGAAATTGGGCAAGATCATTATGCTTTCCGTGATGATAGTAATCAAAACTTAAAAACTAATTTCTGGCCTATTTGAGAAAAACCTTTTAGATAAACTTTGCTCTATTAACGATGAACACTTTCTTTCAAGTTCCAGTGAATAGGTATATTACAAATAGAGACATTCTGATGCTGGTGGCCGGTGGCTTTGGCTTCTATAAAGAGAAAATGTTCTGAAACAAGATAAGGTGCCAATGTTCAGGCAGAAAACGAACAAAGTGCAAAGCAAGTATCACCACTATGGATAACATTGTAAAAAATATTTCATTCATTACCACTAATGAGCAAGATGGTTGTAGTGGAAGTGGCCCTACTGAAAATTTCTCATCAACATCTCGCAAAAAACGAAGAAATATAAGTGAGTATATTTAGTATATCTTTTCTATTTAGAGATGGTAGTTAAATAAATAACAACATCTTTAGGCAACTCATGGGACTACCACGATACTGTAGTGCTTCCGGTATGTTCTTTGAGGCGCGAGTTAACTCTTTTGAAGCCATCCAGATAAATCGCATAGCTCGATTCATATCCAGAGTTGACCGGTGTAAGAATTCCATCATTAAAAGTATGTCAGATAGTAATATTACGTCCTGTATATACAAGCACTGGCTAAAAACAGTAGTCTGATTTTTTATTTTATTTTTTATTTTTCGTATGTTCTAGTTTGTTTTATTTGTATTTGTATTCTTTTATTTTTTTTTCTTTCTTTTTCTATCTATTGCCGTAATTTACCTATGAACCTTGTGTTTGAAATAAAGAATTATTATTATATTATTATTATTACTATAATATAGGCACCATGAATATAAGAAAAAGTCAAAACAAACACAAATATTTAATGCCAAATATAAATTAGTTTTGTACCTTCGGGTTCTGAGAGATATAATAATCTTCTTGTACATGAACATGCAGTCAGTATATCCTAAAATAGATTAAAGAAAATAGTTTTAAACCTAAGAACAGATAAGGCTAACATTTCTAAAGAAAAACAATGGCAGTGTTAAAATCAAATAAGTTTAATTAGTGTGTAAGAAACTTATTTAAAAACATTGGCAGACTTTGGTAAATACTAACATATTATATTTTTATTTATTATATATATTATTATAGTTATTTAATAAAACTATTTGCCCGATTGACTGCAAAGATTAGTCCCTATTAAGAGATATTAATAATAATTTATTGTTTTCTGAATTCAAAATTTACGGTTACCAAGCGCCACACTAGAATCCTCTAAGTCGTTAAGTCGGATTACGAAGTGGAACTGAAACTTAAAAAAACTAAAAGACACGCTTACAAAACTCAAAACAAATAAATATACATGTGAAGCTTAAAGTGTTTAAAACACTCGGCATAATGAAAGTTTTAGTCCGCCTTTGACTAGCCATTAGAAGATAGAGAAATGATGTGTATGTCAAAAGTCACCACTACGAGACTTCTGCTGATTAGACTAATTAATAATAGTTACTTAGATGAATAATAAGTGGTTCTACTGTTTGTATTTGGCTGTTGTAAACCAGGGCAAAATATAACTGCGCAATACCGGCTTAGTTATTATTCAGATTCTTCGTATTGTATTCTTTTTAGCTATATAATTTATAAATACCTACTGCTGAAGTTATAGAAATTATTTGACGTTATGTGTCTTAATCATGTTGTGTCGTTTGAAAAGTGACTCTAGGACACAGAGTATTGCACAAACCCCGAGGTTTTAGATCCATATTGCAATTTAAAAATATATTCTAGTGTGTATTCATTTTTTTATATTTTCAGTGTGTAAGTACATTTCAAATAGACGCAATCCTATGTTAATGGCAGCCGGGTATCGTTTCTATAAAGAAAAAGATTTTGGTAACAAAACAAGGTGGCAGTGTTCTTTCAAAAAAACAAAATGCAAAGCTGCTATTATTACGATGGGAGAGGTGATTGTTAAAACGAATTTTAAACATAATCATATGGCGAAAAGTTACGGCAAGCCAGAATTTGTTACAGTACTTGGAAACTGTAAACTAGGAGGATAATATTTTACCTAAATCTAATTTGTAGATACTCGTATTTAAAATGTAAAATTAGGTCATTTAACTTAGAGGAAAAATATAAATATATATTTGTTGGATATAAAATATTTTGAATGGTTATAAATTACGAATTATTTTAAGAATTATTAGACCATTCATTTCTTTTGTACCTACTTGATGTCGAGGTCTGCGTGATGGTGTACCAGTATAATTGTATTTGTATTCATAACAAAAATAAATTAAAAAAACTTTACTCCTTTAAAAATGTATTTTTTTATTATTTTACACTTTTTGTGTGGAATGAGAAAACTTTTGTTGTTAACAACCACTCTTTCAAGTTTGATAATAACAAGTTTAATTCAAAATCATCATCTATAATACATTTTTTTAATTCAATGCTGAACATAGACCACTCTTTAGAAATCAGATCTTAGCCTGCTATACCACTGCCCAGAGTATGTTTCAAATTGTCTTCTCTTTGCAGAGAATAAGGGTGGTAACACTATGTATTCCTAATCCATCACCACTGAGGACAAGTTCAATGGAATTCATATCCCATACATCCAAGTTTGGGTTTGTCGAGAATCGTGGTGTTTCATAACTCACAGTTATAGTCCCGTTAATTATTTACCTGCACCTTATCGCTATGCTAGTAATTAATTTTGTTTTTTTCCTTACATGTAACTTGCGTGTTGTCCAAACTTGAGGTCTCGTGTCCTCACCATAAGATTCTTCCATTATTTCTTAAATACTGTTTAGGAGATGGCGCTGGCGACAGTCCCATCTCATACTCGATGCAACCTGTGCTGGCCTGGTAAACAATGTAATGATTCTTATAGCAGTATTTCAGAAGTACAAGTCTTATCAAATCAACCCGTTTATTTAATAGTTCAAATAAGTTTATTATGTATAATTTTCCAGTAACACAGATAAGAACCAGCAGAGGTACATTGATGATGCTCGTTGGAGGTTACCGCTTTTCTAAAGACAAAACTACTGGCATAAAAACTCGATGGCAATGTTCCGTGAGATCGAGGACGAAATGTAGAGCTTTTCTAACGGTGATGGAAGGCCACATAGTAAGAAGTTGCTTAGAACACAACCACTATATTTGAAGTTTGTTTATGAGGAGTTGTCGTGTTCCACAATATTACTGCGATATTTGAGCTAGGCCTTTAGAGCCATCCATCCAAACAGCCTTTTATTTTAATAATTTGTTTCACGTATGCCTAACAAAGTATGTAACGAGTAGTTGCCACTCGCTAGTCGGCAATTCTAAAATAAAATACTGTCGTCTCTATTCACTAGCAGAAAGTCATAAGTGCTTAAGTGCCATTTTAAGTGGTCTACTCGAGTCTAGATCAGTTTTATAGTAAATTCGTTACATTAAATGAATTAGAACTACAAGAACAAATATCATTGACGTTAGAATGTAAAACTGTGATAGTGATAGTTTTATATTTTCTTGTAATGTTAAATTTACATCATTAAATTCATATATTTTTTTAAATTTGTATGTACAACATGCAATAAAATGTTAATTTTAAAGGTAAATATTTGTTTATATTATCCTTTATAAATTAGATTATCAATTGCTATTTGAATTAGAAAACTAAAATTCAAATTTCAAAATCCTGGGAGCAAATCCAAAATGAAAGTTGTAATGTTTTAAATAATAATTATTTCAGTTACAATGATATCTACGCCTAGAGGTGGAGTAATGCTACAAATCGGAGGTTTTCGGTTCTCTCAGCAAAAGAACGCAGCCACTCATGGCAAAGTCCGTTGGCAATGTTCTGTCAGGGCTCGGACAAAGTGTACTGCGTTTGTCACGACGTATGAGCGCGATATTATAAAGGCGAATTTCAATCACAGTCATTGATTAGGATTTCCTATTATATTCCACTTTATTGGATATTCACTTATGGAAGTCATGTTGACTTAATACAAATTAAATAAATACTTTGACAAGCCTTTTATTCTAAGTTGAATTATCTGGTGTTAAGCTGCATGTGTGCAAGTACGAAAATTGTTACTTAGTCAGATTAGCGGTTCTGTGACTAAACCGTGCCTACCTTTAAGGAATATTTATATTATTTTCTTAGACTTATTAAGGTCATTCATCATAGTTTCGTAAAAGATACTATTATTTCTTTTTTGTAATGTTCGTTTTTTATTCATAATGCAAACATTTAGAAGAAAAGTAAATGCCAAAAATTTACAGAATAGATTGATTTAGTTAAGATGAAAAATAACTATGTGTTTCAATAAAACGACTTTAAGAACAACCACGACAGTTTATCATTCGACATTTACTTTTTGTAGGATATTTTTAAGTTAAAAATAATTAATCGGTTAATACCTAACAGCTTAGATTTTTTTATTGTTTGATTTTTGTTCTTTTATTATTTACAGTGTTAGAGATGGTTACGAATAGAGGCACACAAATGCTGATGGCTGACGGATTTCGGTTTTCAAGATCTTACATGATTGGTAGAAAGACTAGATGGCAGTGTTCAACTAGAACCAGAACAAGGTGTTCAGCATTCCTAATAACTCTGGACGGCGTTATTCTAAGAAGCAGCCTGGTCCATAATCACTCGGATTAAGAGATAATATAATATGTTATAGGTAGAGAAATTTCAATACATTTTTCAAATACATATTTAACAAATTATGCTCAAAGTCAGTATCATCTGTGCAAACATTCAATTGATAAAGAGGTTTACATACAATTTATAGTTTTATATGATTATATATTTTTAGTTGGTAAAACATAAATCCATTTATTTACAAATACATTATAAATTTAATTTATTTTCTCAATATAACTAAAAAGTTAATCAATAAGATTTCCGTAGCGAAGTATATTCTGACTGACTACTACTCTTGACAATTCGAAAAGGCCTATAGTTAGTTGGTTTAATGCTATTTTGCAAATGAAATACTAACTAATTAAGATTTCGTATTTTAAAAACGTATGTCGTACCGTACGTCTGTATAGGTATGTAATTGTGTATTTAAGATCTAAAGTAGAATCATGCTAACATAAACTCTAAAGTAAAGTACTTAATTGCTCCGTTAGCTCAACGATTAAAATGTTTCTTGGCCTCCGTCACAAGCGAGCGCTATTTATCTATTTGATAGTGAGCTGACGCCAATTGTCAACTTGAAGTTCCCCAAGGTTCGCCTCTACTGTATCACTCCAGCGATATTTGGTACAACCATCTGGATGCAAATAGGCTCTCTTTACCTCTCGATCTTCTCCCATTGTTTTGACATGGATGTCCAAGACATCGGATTCAATGTGCTTTTACATGTCCAATGATGCTGAGCTGCACCACGACAGCTTTTATTTCCACATTCTCCGATACTCTCTATTTTTAATTCTGTTATGAGAAGTTTGTTTTCTGTGTCAGCGTCCAAGCCTTACGCCAGTACGTAAGTATTGACCTTCTCACTGTTTTGTATATGTTTTTAGATTTGTGTTTAACGTAGAATTTTAAAGTTACGAAGCTGGCTTAAGAGATGAACCGATCTGATCCCAAAATTAAAGTAATAAAATTATTATTTTGCAGTCACGTTCATTCAGACAGGCAAAGGTCATGTAGTACTAATTGCGGAGGGCCATCGTTTTAGTAAGACGACAACTATTAAGGGCAAATGTCGATGGTAATGTACAACCAAGACACGCACCAAATGCAAGGCTTTTGTCACAACATTATATGGTAAAATACCTAATAGTTGTTTGGTGCATAACCATATTTGATCAAATAATAATAGTAGAAAATAAATAAATAATATTTTTCTACCTGTCGTTTTTATTATCTAAGAATAGATTCGAACCCTGTTGCAGATTTCACTACAAAAATGCTTTGTAATTTATTAGCATTATGACGTTACAGACTACTAAGTAACACCTATGCTTATAATTTTTGGTACTTAATAATAATAATAATAATAACGTCTTTATTGTACACCAGGTCAATTATAAAAGATCTTAATTTAAGTTAAGTAGGTACAATTGGCGGCCTTATCGCCCGGAGGCAATCTCTTACAGGCAACCTTAGGATGGAAACAAAACAAATAGTTATTGTCTTTTAAGGTAGCTAGTATGGTATATCATTGATGATGTGGGTTTCCGTCGCCAACACAGGATTAAAATATAAGTATCTACACACTTTGTGACTCAACTCAAAAAACTAACATGATTTTAAAAATATACATTAAAATCCAAATTGTTTTAAATGTACTTTCACTAGCGAGCTTTTGTTTTATTCCAGTGCTCAAGATAAGAACTGAAAAAGGAGTCGAAGTGCTTTTTGCAAATAACCATCGCTTTACAAAGTCTGGTCGAATGAAGCACAATGTTAGGTGGCAGTGTACGACAAAAACCAGGACAAGATGCAGAGCCTATGTCACTACCCACGGTGACCGAGTGCTGAAATCCTACTTAAATCATAATCATTATTAATAAACATCTTGGATTATTATATATATTAGAAGAGCAATGGACTCATCATCACCATTGGGTACCATCCTCAAAATGAAGTTTGGAGGTCAGCAGACGGTATCGCTCGCTATCATGAGCGGCCTCTTTTAGTTAATTTACTCCCATTGGAGTTTTTTGACAAAGAAATGCTTTTAATTTTATGTTCCTAATATAGAGGTATCCTCTGTTTCATTCTAGTCTAGCTTTTGTTTCTTGTTAGAAGAAAACTGTTTACGAACTTGGGTAATACTAGCGATTTAAATTGTGATTTTCGATCATGTAAAACGTATACGTACGCATAACGCGTATAGACTTTATGAGCTAGTTCGTATGATATAGTCGTATACATGTTAACGTAAAACGTAGACAATTCCTGAATACGTGTACAATTCATAAAATAGAAATGTACAATTAACATCACAGAAGACCAACCTAAAATGACGACAATTGTGCTGTCGTTTTTTGTCAGTGAGTGCGAGACCGGGAGCTCAATGATGTAGAAGCATCTTAATAATAATAATAATAATGTGTTGTTGTATTGTCTGCACTCGTAATGATCACCACTCTTGGATTCTGCTCATGCTTTCCATCAGGCAGAGTAGACTCACTTTGACAAGCTCATACAAAAAAACACTTTAACCCAGTAGATTTAAGCATTGTCTAAAATCAATCGGAAATGTAATAGTTATATTTGGCAATAAATAAAACTTAATTTATTTTGTGAAAGTCAAAGAAATTAGAAAATAAGATATTAGAACATTTATTTTTGCGTTTCTATAGCAAAAACTTACATTACAATTAATTTTAATATATTAAAGAAATTAAATTTGCTCGTTGTATTTATATGCGTTATATTAATAAAAATATTACAATAATAAAAGACATTGTCGATGTAGGTTCTATTGGTTTTAATTATAGCAGTTAAAAAGTTTTCAGAACAGAAACGGTTCTGTTAATTTAACGTTAAACACTAATAAAGAACAGATTACTTTTCAGACTATAAATTCACTACAACAAAAGCTGGTAATCCTGCTATCAGGTCCGGTCAGGTAAAAGGTCCGTACCGATACAATACGGGTGTTAACCGCCACACAAACTAAAAGATACGCTGGACCTGTACTCGCAAAAGGAAAAGATGTCGTTCGACACTCTTCACTGTCGACAACATGGTTGTCTTCCACAAAAATGAACACAACCATGATTAATTTTTGTGTAAACTGCGATTTATTTTCAGTGACTTGAAATATTGTTTGTTTGTTATTTGCTTTCAATTTTACTAAAACACATGTGCTTAAAACCGCACAAAATGTATCAACGGCCGACCTTTTTTAGTAATTTCCAAAAAGTACTTATTATGGCCTATTTTTTGGTTTGTTACTTTTGAAACTCATAATTAGCGATTGTCCAAAATAGTAATTATTAAATAAAATAAACTGAAAGAAAAAATTCCAAGCCTGACGACGAAAATTAAGAACTGAATTATTTTATGTAATACGAGCTGACCCCCGCAACCTCGTCTGCGTCTTATATAACCCGTAGCATGAAAATTTTCGCAAAATAAGTAACTTTTCTAGTTGATTTTTACACCTTGTGTACGAAAAACCCAAATATCTTACGGAACCCTATTTTTTTCCAAAATAAAATATAGACTATGTTACTCGTGGATAATGTAGCTTTCGAATGGTGAAAGAATTTTTAAAATCGTTCCAGTAGTTTTTGAGTTTATTCGTTACATACAAAAATACAAATCTTATTAGGTCTTTACCTATGAAATTGCCGTTTTGTATGTAATAAGTGAAAGTACTTATTTTTTCAAACTTTTTTATTTCTGTTATTCGAAGTAATCACCCATGCAATCGACGCATCTTTGCCAACGCATTGGCAGTTTATTGATGCCCTTCTTGTAAAAATCAGCTGGACGGGAGGCAACAAACTCTTCAAAGGCATTTTGTACTGCCTTTCGGGAATTGAATTTTTTACCCACTAAAAAGTTGTCTAAATTTTGGAAAAAGTAATAGTCGGTAGGTGCAAGGTCTGGCGAGTAAGGCGGATGAGGGAGAGCTTCCAACCCCAGCTCTTGCAGCTTGGAGACTGTCTGTTGCGCTGTATGAGGTCGCGCGTTGTCGTGAAGGAGCAGTGGGGACGACCGATTGACCAAAGCTGGTTGCAGATGTGCAAGCTTCTCCATCATTCTCTCCAGTTCTTCACAGTACACATCTGCATTAATGCTCATGCCGTTTTGTAAAAAGCTGTGGTGAATGACACCCGCACTAGATCACCAAACAGTAACCATCACCTTTTTAGGGGTCATTTTTGGTTTAGGGCATTGCTTTGGTGCTGAAACAGGGTCTAACCAACTTGCTGAGCGCTTTCGATTGTCGAACAGAATCCATTTTTCGTCGCACGTAACTTCGTTTCAAAATTCCTTCATTTCTTTGCCTGTTGAGCAGCGAAAGGCAGGTCTCGACGCGTACGTTGCGCTGGCGATCGTTAAGGTCGTGGGGCACCCATCTATCAAGCTTTTTTACCTTGCCAATTTGTCGCAAATGGATCAATATTGTTTTGATGCTTACATTAAAAGCTGCTGCTAGCTCAGCTGTAGATTGAGTTTCGTCAGCTTCCACAATCGCCTTTAATTCATAATTGTTAACCAAAGTCTCCGGACGACCACGAGCTTCATTTTTCAAGTCCAAATTTCCAGAACGGAACCGGGAAAACCAATAAAGGGTTGTGCGTTCGTTTGGACAGTTCTCTCCGTAAACGTTTTTGATGTTACGTGCCGTTTGTGTCGCCTTGGTGCCACGACGGAACTCATATTCCATAATTACACGAATTTTTAAAGTATCCATTATGACGAAAAATGTTCAAATGTAATGAAAATACAACGCTAATCAAAAAACAAAAGACTGAGTTTGTAAATAGAATGTCATGGTTTTAAAACAAAATTAATTTGAATTTAGAATACAGAGCCATTACAAACTTTTTTTTATTTGAAATGACCAGTACTGAAGAAACGCAATTTCATAGGTACCTATTATTAGTGTATATAATTTATCATAATGTGAATCAGTGATCCAAGACCGTACGTAGTCTAAGATACACAAGTGCCCTTTCCCATCTTTAAAATTTTGTGAGTGTTCGCAATACTTGTTTACCATACTTGTTATTTCTACAGACATGGCACTTAAAAATAATTTAACAACTTTTTTTTCAGAACCTGTTTTTAGTAGCACAAAAGCTGGTAACCCAGTTATTATCATAGGTTCATATCGGTACAACCGTGCTAGGATGAACAAGGGACCACAGGTGCGATGGACTTGCACTATGACGCCGAGGGGATGCCGTTCAACGATTATAACCATCGACAACGTGATTATTAATCACAGAAACGAGCATAATCACTAACTTTGCTGATGTGGATATATTTATATCATTTATATCCGTCAATATCTGTGATACTCGGAATGAAAGCAGTATTCATGTCTTTGTATAACCATTAAACAATTGCATAACATGCTTGCTAGTTTTGTTTCTAGGGATTCTGAGGGTTGATCTTGGGTTTAACTCCCACACAGAACAAATAGTTCTGTAACCAGTAGACTATAGTAGTATGACTTATTCCATTTGGTTATTTTGTATATGTATGTAGATCAAAGTACACTTTTCGCTGTCTGATCACAATTCGGGAAGAGACGCCTGTATGTGAGATGTGACAGGTTATTAAAGAAAGAAATGAAATTGTTAGACTATTGAGTAATACGACGTTAGACCAGGAATAGCACCATAATTTGACAATCCTAATTTGTTTTCTATTATGTTCAAACTTAAAAAAAGCTAATAAAAGTTATTGTTTATTAATTAAATTTAGAACCAATATAAAAGTTCGATGTAGTTTGTTGTATGGTAACAGTGTAGTAATTACTGAATATAAACATAATTGATTATATCCGAATGAAGTCTAGTGGTTAGTGGCCCTGATGAAGTATTTATATAATGAACACGATTATTTGTTCTATATCTGGGTGTAAATTATGTACCATATGTGTATTTAGAAACATTTAAGAATGTGGGCTGTGTACTTTTCAGTGGCCTGGTTGCCGTAGCATAGGCTTTATCTTATTTGGAATCAGAAAACCGTTTGGAATGTGTCACGTTATTATAAATATGATACATATTAACTTTATAATGGTACTAGCTTTCGCCCGTGGCATAGCTCGCATTCAATAAAAAGTATCCTATGTTACTTTTGTATCCTCGAGGAATATGTGTAGAAAGTTTCATGATGATCGGTTAAGTAGTTTTCGCGTGAAAGTGTAACAGACAAACTAACATTCATATCTATATATATAAAACAAAGACGGGTTTGTTACAACACTTATAACTCGAGATCTGCTGAACCAATTTTCATGGTTATTGATTCGTTGGATTTGTCTCCGCCCCGAATAGCATAATACATCTTAAAACAATGAAAACTCGATATGTGTAATGAATACTTAATGATTTCAATAAATACTGATTTGTTTATTACATGTCAAACTGTCAAATTTGTTGTCCAATCCTGTCAAATACTGTAACAACTATTCATGTGTGTGTTCAGAAATTTATTTTTTATAAAATGTCTCAAAAGTTCTGATACTGTTATATCAAAAGTGTAAATGTCTTTTTCTGAAATTTCTATTCTTTTCCTCATATACAATGGTAAAATGTCTTTTTATAGGTTGTCTATGATTTTTCTTGATAAGCTATTCATACGTAGTGGTTATATACTCTTTGAGCTATTTTCTATGTCTCGAAAGTTCAGGCATTTATTACATGTCAAACATTTGTTATCCAATCCTGTCAAATACTGTAACAACTATTCATGTGTGCGTTCAGAAATATTAATAACAATGCCGCGTCCTAAAGATCTTATCTCTCCCAGCTGAGCCGTAATGCAATTAGGCAACGGAATATCGCTAGTCAATTATCTGATGAAGAACGAGAAATTGCAAGAGAAGAGCGCCGCGTTAGTATGGAGCAAAGAAGGGCCTTAATTCATGCTTTTCAAACACAAGAGCAAAGAGAGGCAGCCCGTGAAACGGCTAGATTAGAAACGAGAAATCGTCGAGCTTATCGTACAGATGAACAGAGGAATAATCTTCGAAATGCAAGAAGAAATGGTTCAAGTATTGATGCCCTTTGAGTTTAAACGAATTCAATTCCCGATCGTCTTGCCTTCGCCATGACGATCAACAAACCACAGGGCCAATCCTTGACTATTTGTGGCCTCAATCTAGGAAATGCATGTTTTTCTCATGGTCAATTGTACGTGACATGCTCACGTGTCGGCAAACCATTTGTTCTTGCGACTGACCAAAAAACAAAGAATGTCGTTTACCACAAGGTGCTTCAATGAAAATCCCATTAATGAATTAATCCGAGTGTATCCCAATCTGCACAACATAGTTTTCAATCATTTTTTTCTGACATGAGTTTGAAGTACTTAATTATTATTATTTTTTTAATTTTTATTCTCATTTCTGTATGTTTTCATCATCATTCATCATAATAAAATACTTTTATGTTTCTATCTATATTAATATTATTTTGTATCATTGTATTACGTTCATCAAAGCCTAAATTAGTTCAGCTAAAAGGTAACACGACATTCATTGACTGTTAGGTGGTACGAAGTTCGCCGGGTCAGCTAGTGTGTAATATAAGGATAATGATATACTCAAAACATTTAAATAAACCACTAACTCCTTGCAGAAGCAGCGGAATTAATAAGCGATATTTATTTGAATCGAATATGAATACATAATCACAAAATACCGAAGTGTTTCTTTGCATTCAATCCTTTTTCTACCAATTCTCTTAATTTATTTACGCAAATACTTAATATTTTTATAGACGCCGCTGATTCTACATAATATATATTTTCAGATGTAATTTTTAGTACGACAAAGGCTGGTAATCCAGTTATTCTTATAGGGCTTCATCGCTACAATCGCACCAAGTCCAATAAAGGCCCACAAGCACGGTGGGTGTGCTCCAGAACGTCCTTGGGATGTCGATCGACTATTGTAACCATCGGCAATACCATAGTTCAACATAAAAAAGAACATAATCATTAAAATTATTACTGTGAGTTCAGTACATTTGCTTTAAATAATTTATTATTACTACTTGTGATTTGTTGTAAACGCCGATAGTGAACGCGAATTATATACAAAATCTGACTACCAATGGGATGTCGGTCAACTATTATAACTATCGACAATCAAGTTTTTAGTCATAGAAACGAATATAATCATAATAATTGTTATTAAATTTGATATTTTAGATGGAAGAACTATTTGCCGACAACCTGAATTTCATATGTACTGAAAGTATTCGAAATGTTTGTTAGCAAGGCGTATGAACATTTTCAGCTTATGGTTAGAAACAATGCACACACATATTAGATTTTCATTGAATTTGTGACTTTTTGTAAATAATTTATTTTTGCTATTTATAAAAATAACAATCATCATGAAAGTAATGATACATCATCCACAGAGCTACATACATGATTATTTACGAATATTGATATAATGAAATACATTTTTGAACCTAAATTAGAGTATTGCTGATCTCTGATGACCCACGCTTCAATTTGAACATATATTTGATTTATTATTGAAAATTAACAGTGCAAGTTTTGCTTTCAGAGTATATATTTAGCACAACCCGGTCTGGTAATCCTGTTATCATAGCAGGTCTACATAGATATAATCGAGCTCGAATCAGTACCAATAAAGGTCCAAAGGCGCGTTGGGTGTGTACAAGGGTCGCGATGGGCTGTCGATCGACTATAATAACTGTCAATAATGAGGTTCTCATGCATAGAGATGTGCATAACCATTAAATAAATAATACAGTGATCTATTGTTCATGATAAGCTGTGTGTGTATCTTACACTAGAGATCCTTATAGAAATAACAGAATTATTTTAAAGTCTTAGAGACCCCACAGTCTAAAATTTTTTAATCGACCGTTAATTTAATCGCTTTGGCTTTTGTCTTATTTGTCGGGCGATGCCAAATCGATATAATGTGCGCACTCACACACATCTTCATACTAAGTATCGGCCGATTAAAAAGTTTTAGTCTGCCGGGGCTCTTATAAGGATAAATACCAAACTGTTTTGTGTGTATATTTTATACATAATACGTTATATCTTAACATTGTTTAAATCTAGATACAAAAATATTAAAATGTTAATGTATAGTTGACTATCCGTTAATATGTGCCTGACTAAGACTGGGATAGTAGAGCTTATTGGTGCTAGCATGTATTCAATATTCTTTTACTTTCCATTAGCGAATGATTGAATATTTTTTTTAAAGAATATTTCTTCTATGTCTGGTCTACACATTTACCCAAAAACTTGTACACTTACTCATTTTGTTAGTAAATTAAATTATAGTAAAGTAAATTTTGGCAAATACAAATTTTTGTCTCATTATTGGGTTTTATTTTCAGAACCAGTATTTAGTGTTACAAAAGCTGGGAACCCTGTCATCATAATAGATAAATATCGTTACAATAGAGCTGGTTACACCAAAGGTCCGAAAGTGCGATGGGTCTGTACAAAAGCTTGCACAGGATGTCGATCGACTATCATAACAATTGATAATGTTATTTTTCAACACAAAACTGAACACAATCATTGATTTCGTGGTGGTACGTGTGTGTGTGTGTTTTTATTTGAAGGAAATACCAAGGAGCATTAATTTTAAGTTGTGCCACTACTTTATATACTACAAATTTATCAAATGTGTCTTTTTGAAAGTTCACCCCTTACTTAGAAAATAGTAAAAAAAATTGGGAAAGTATTTGTGTTTTCTTCTTCATGATTTCGCTAATTAACGTTAAGAACTGATAGAAGTAGCAGTGTCCATAAAGACACGAATCCTAAACTGTGAATAAATTAGATTTTTTTATATTTTATTTTATTACCTATGGTCGTTATATGTCTAGTAGCTATGTCGAGAAACGATTATTTTTTACCTCAAATATCTTCAATCTATTATCTATCTATTATATCTTCAATTTGGCCTCAACGTCTATAGCAACTAAAATGGAAATTCTATTTTCAGTGCCTGTTTTTGGTGTGACAAAGGCCGGTAATCCAGTGATTAACTATGGTCCATACCGGTACAACCGCGCCAGTAACAGCAAGGGTCCAAAGACACGCTGGACTTGTGTCAAGTTCCCGGGCGGATGTCGATCCACTATGTATACTGTACAGAATGTAATCATCCAGCATAACAATAAACACTGTCATTCGTAATAATTTATTGTTAGATTTTATACATTTAACAACTGTTGCGTTGGTGGAGAAAAAATACTTAATAATCTTGTGATTTAAACTATGTTCTAAATAGTTGGCGTGAAATGGAGGAAATTCTCAACGTACTGATTTGTATAATTGTAATTAAATACGAGAATGAACGCGTTATAGTTATAAATTATGGAGCGTGGAAATCATGGAGTTGGGAGTATAAAAGCTATAATCAACTGAGCTATGTTATCGTTGTTACTTTTTCATAAGAAGGGGAAATAATTTAGTTAAATGTGATCTAAATCTTTTAAGATCTTCTAGAAAAATCTACCCAATGGTCTGAAAACGCATCGGAAAAAATAATTGGTATTCTACACAAATAAATAAACGGAAGTGTCTGTTTGTAACAATAAAATAACGGTACATACTCGTATACCAAAATAACCCTTTTTTTTATTTTTGCCCGCCTTTGTTTCGTCTAATTTCTGTAACGGCTGTACCGATTTTAACGGGACTCTCACTGATAGATAGCTGATGATATAAAAAGAAACTTAGGCTACTTTTTTTAGACTAGTTTCGCCCCGCGGTGTCGCCTGCGGTTAATGTCGTACCGTGGGTAACTTCACTGGGCTCAGTTGTAGTTCACGGGCCCACGTACAAGGGATTTCAGTGATTAATAACAGGCTGAAAGTTTATACACAGCTTCGTTTTGACGAGACACCCAACTTTTATCATTGGACCAAATTCTGATACAAATTTGATGGTAATTTTTTTGAGACCTACACTCGAAAAAATATTAACATAATCTTGACAACTTTCGAGTGTAGGTCTCAAAAAAATTACTATCAAATTTGTATGCCGATGCATTTTTTATGAAAAATATATATTTTGCAAGCCCCAAAACAAAAATCAGCTTGTTATTAATGAAAATGAATAAAAATTTTCAAGTCACCATTCTGACATGTTAGAGTTGGGGGTCACTCGGAAGGTACCATTCACTTTGTATGCCACAAATTTTTCTCAGTTTTCCATTGTATTTTCTCGAAGTATTGATTTTTAGAAACTGTTATTATTTAATTTGGGACACTCATCAAATCGACGTGTTTCGCTCCCTATCGCGCTTTTTCCTGCCACTATCAGAATTTGGTCCAATGATAAAAGTTGGGTGTCTCGTCAAAACGAAGCTGTGTATAAACTTTCAGCCTGTTATTAATCACTAAAATCCCTTGTACGTGGGCCCGTGGACTATTGGTGTATAAAATACTGTTATAGTCAAATTAAATATTTTTAAGACTAATATGTATTATATCTACACGGTGGCGATGTGAGTTAGTTCCGTTTGATGTAGTAAGGTCTTTACAATTATTATATCTATTCATTGTTTCAAAATAGTAATACAAAAGTAAAATCCATACAGAGTAATATAAGCATAACTATTTAATAATATACAATTTTCAGTATAAACGCTAACTGTCTAATATAATAATTGTCAAATTAAGTAATTCAATAAAATGTTTAATAACATTTAGCTCTTAGGTTGTAATTTTTAAAGTTTGCCAGGAAAAAGATCTAATGAGTAGTATCATAAACCTATTAAACTAGTCTCTGTGTTGTGTAAAGAACCTTTAACCGGTAATCGTAATCTAGTAATCGTAATCATTCCCTAATCGTAAAACCTGATACGATTCTTATAGTCTTTTATATTAAATGAATAGGATGGCTTGTAGGGATGGATATTATACGGAATTTATGTTGGCGATGTGTTATTACATTTTACTGACTAGTTTTTCTGTTAATATTTTTTAATCATTATGTGTTAATACTTTTTGTTAAAGGTTCATTAAATGTAATGCATAATAATTTTAGCATATTTTCATTTATTGATTTTAAAAGGTCAAAATGTACGTATTTTTAAGTAAAACAGCAAAATACCTGTTTTAAAAATGTTTTTTTAATAATAATGTTAATATTCTATATCAAGTTATAACTTGCTTATTTGTGATATTGTGTTATAATTTTTTGATAAACAACGGATTTTTATATTACCTATATTAATTTTTTGTTTGAATTACTTAATATGCAAAGAGAGACAAACTTCTTAGCACTCCATGGATTCACCGTGCGGGTGCCGGGTCCATCGTGTGGCAGAGGGAGAAACTCAAAGCAGTTCCCAGGACTTACGACCTGGATGTAGGTTTAAGGAGGCCCCCTTTAAGATGCGCATCAACGCTCACCTTCACTGCTCGAGTTTCCCGCCCTACCTAGCCAAATTTGGTAGGAACCTGTTAGTGCAGCCTTGGATACTCGTTCTAAAATAGAACTTACTGCAGATCTCGACAGGCCAAGGTCTTTCAGAAGGTTATAGAGAGATTTAGCTGGTATACCTCTCGCTCCTACTTCTACCGCGTATAAATTAACCACATAGCCATTTTTGTTAAGTTCAGTTGTTAGATCGTAATATTTATTTAATTTTATTCTATGGTCTTTAGGAATATTATTTTCCCACGGAACAGTAAGCTCTACTAATATTATGTGTTTAATTTGTCTAGAGAAAAGGAATATGTCCGGTCTGGATGACGAAACACCAACATCCTCTGGGATTTTATAGTGCTTATCATACGTATCCATCAAAATAGTCCAGTCAGGTGCAGTACCTAGGATTGAGAAAGGCTTGCTTTTAGATTTGGTAGTTGAGCCATCCTTTATAAAGTTAATTTCTCGTTTATTTGTAGTCAATCCTTTTTGGGCTCTAGCTACTGAAAGACTTACTGCTTCACGTATGATTTCTAGTACTCTATCATGTCGGCGTGAGTAATAACCCCTATCAAGCAGCACCCTGCAACCTACCAGTAAGTGCCTAGCAGTACCTACTGCCTCACCACACGTATAGCAAGATTTTTCAGATGCTTTCCCCCATCTCACTAGGTTACTTTGGTCTGGGAGGGTCATTTGGAAGGCATTCAGATAGAATTTTAACAGGGCAGGAGACCAATCATATAGCAAGGTGCGCCATTTCAGGGCTAACGGGATGTAATTTATAACATTTAATCGTAAAAAAAGGAAAAGTGTAATCGAAACAATAAATTCACCTAATCTACAGAAGGCGTTCTGTAATACAAATGGCTTGCATTATTCCTTATGGCTGTTACAATTGATAGTGCTTAGAAAGCCGCAAATTAAATGTATATTACTACAAACAATAATATATCTATAAACATTAATTATGGCTCGAAAGCATTGTTGTATCGCAGTTAGTTAGCACTTAATACCTTAGGAATATAGGTACGAGTGCAAGGTTATTCTGTCACGAGCTTGGGTAAACACAGATCCTAAAAGGTCCTATGTGCCATGACATTTTTTCTTCTATATATATACCTCTTATGCCTTATATACATATTATCCCTTATTAGGGGGCATCGATACAGTCGATTCATTCTCATTTGATATTATTATTAGTGTTAAATTAGATGTTTATTTTTTTCTTACTGATAGTGTGTCTTTCTTACAGCTCCTGTATTTACTCAGAGTCGTTACGGTAATGACGTAATAGAATTGGGACCCTATCGGTTTAATCGAACACATGTCTCTGGCTGTGGTCGCCGTAAGCGATGGATCTGCTCTAAAAGGTCGTCAAAATGTCGGGCGACTATTCTGACGTTAGACGACGTCATCATCAAGACTACGAATGAGCATCTGCATTAAATATATTTTCTTTGTCTTATAATCTAAACTTTAATCTTATAATCTAAAATATATATAAGTAATAGTACAATATTTATAAAACAAATAATATATATTATATAAATAAAAAAAATAAAAAAATCTAAAATTTAATGAAATTTCGCCAGTACTTTTTTGGTATAATATTATTTTCTTTAACGTTCTAAATAAACTGAACACTTAGTTTTAAGAAACATAGACAATAGTTGTGTTTAAGACTGAAATGTACGAGTATTTTTTGTTCCTGTATTTTTATATTGCTCTTGTGGCTGTGATTTATTCAATTCGTAGTGAGTGGTTCTAACAGCACATTTCGTTGGTCAGAAAACATTCGTAGTGCAAAATAGCCCTGTTACAAAACGATCGTAATTTAAATAAATAAGAAAGTAATTCAAACATTAATATTAGACGTTATTTCGTGGCAAAAAGGGCGAGTGTTGTGTTGACCGACAAAATTTAAAAAAAATATTTACACTTGGTACTGCTGGCATAAAAATGATATTATAATAGTAAGTTCCTTAACATCTATCTATCAAATTAAGTTTTTTTTTAATTCATCGTCGTCAAACTCGGGGCAAAAAGCGTTGATAGTTTAAATTCGGTACCAAAAAGCAGAACTTATAGGTTCACTTAATTGTCCGTCTGTCAAGATCCTTTTCTTCAGGAACGCGTGGTAGAAGGTATCAAGTTAAAATTAATATTATAATACACAGGTCCGTAATCTCTTACAGCAGGGAAAAATCAAATTTCTAAATAAACGCAATTAAATAATACGGCCTTTTTTTAATACGCTTATTTAAATATCGAATCAATGTTGTATGTAGGGTATTTTCTATTGTCCTGAAATCATGAAATTTGGCATGAAGCTTGTTGAATGTAGTAAAAATAAAGGAAAATATTAGAATTTAGAATAAAATACATAAACAATGATTTGAGGACGATTTACATTTATGACAATCTTCGATTAAAAGGAATTGCTTTAAGGTCATTTTTATTCATGGACGATGTGTCGTTTGGCTTTTCTATTTTCTGTGGACATTTAATTCAACGAATTTTATGGTTTATGGACTAAATGCCGATACGGATAGTTAACTCTGAGAACCACTCACTCCGAATTGATTTTATTTACTGACAGTGTTATTTCAACACATAAATATAGAGGCCTAATTTTCATTGCATTGCTAGCTTTTCATCTTAACTTATTCTGTTGTATTTGCCCTACATATAAAAAGGTAAATAGTGTGTAAAGTCGACTGAGTCTAATATTAGTAATATTATAAAAGATAAAAATTAGAATATTCTTTTATTTTTACATTACCTACGTTTTTTTACACAGTTTTACTATATTATGTTAAAATATGTAATTCTGTTTTAAAATGCGATCTCGGCTTTTCTATACTGAGTAAATTAACATTGGAGTCCGATCCGAGTTTGATGTAATTTTTTCGTCAATTTACGAAGCTTACGAACATCGCTTGTATAAACTTGTTTAAGCATGTACAAGTACAATCGATGTTTAACCGAGTCTGCTAGTCGCTTCCAGGATGGACTAGGCAAAGCCCGAACATGGTATTTTACTTTCGACGTTTGACTGAAAATTTAGACACTTCTAGATTTGACTCAAAATACTTTAGTCAAAGGCTCAAATTGAAGGTTTTCTTCAAACTTAGAATTAACCAGTCATTCCAGGAAGTGACTGCTTATCAACCTTTAACTATGATCAGATTTAGATCAAATCGTTTACTTTTAAACCTGATTGTAAAATAGTTAAATGTACTTATAGATATCATTCCATCAACGATGATGATCATTATATTGTTAAGAGATTGTTTGTACACACATTTAGCACATTGTTTTTTGTATACCTACATTTTCTACTATCATCTAAAAGACGTCCATTGCTAGACTCTCCCAAGATTCTTCACAACAACCGGTCTTGTGCTATCCGCATCCAACGGCTTTCCGAGACCTTCACCAGGTCGGACCTTGTCTCTTGTTCACCTTTGGAGGTCTACCAGTGCTGAAAATAAATAAAAATAAGCTAGTCAACTATAAAAAAACTCGAATGAATGGGCCGGCTCGACCGGAGTGATACCACGGCCTCACAGAAAACCGGTGTGAAATAGCGCTTGCAATGTGTTTCACCGAGTGAGTGAGGATACCGGAGGCCCATACCCCAACCTCTCCCCCCATTTCCTCTCCCAATCCCTCAAAGGTCGGCAACGCACTTGTGACGCTTTTGGTGTTGCGGGTGTCCATGGGCGGCGGTAATTGCTTACCACCAGGTGATGCGTCTGCTCGTTTGCCCACTATTCAATAATAAAAAAAAAACACTCGTTTAAATCAACATATAATATGGAAACATTTCTCGTCTCAGCATACAGAATAAATTGATTTATTATAAAACATCCAAGTAACCAACCAAGTAAAGAGATTAATGCCTCAGGATTTTGAAGTGTTTACCATCCAGTACTTTTTTTAGTCTATGTTGCCACTACGTAAGTTTTAAAACTAATTAAAACTACAAAACGTAGAGAAGGTGCCACTACACACATAACCACATAAATGATCATGTTCAACCATAAAGTTTCAGCCAACTTTTACCTTTTTGTTATTTTGGTTTTAACTCATGTATTGGGTTACATTTCTTTTAGTGCCAGTTTTTGGGAGAACCCGCGCGGGCAGACCAGTGATATTGGTGGGGTCCCATAAATTTTATATGCACAACCGGGTGTCGAAAAAGAACCATCAACGTTGGATATGTCATTTAAGAAAATGTAATGCTAGTCTGTCCACCAAAGATGATATCATTGTCCGAACAAGTGGGGAACATAATCATGAATGAAATGTTCGTTTATATTTAGTTTATCTTTAAGTCGCACATTTTTGGTATGATTTGATTTATTTACTGCAATTGTTATTTTATTAAGGCATATGTTATAACATATCTAGCGTAGTGAAGTTATTTGCTTGGAATTAGAACCTGCATACTCGAAAGATATAATATAATACTTCCACTTAAATAAATGTAGGTAGTCAGTAAAGAGACTAAATAAAAATTTTTAGAGTTAAGTATATTTTTGACATACGTTTTAAATAAATTTGCTGTACTAGAATAGATAATCGTAAGGGTCATAAAGGGTTGTTTAACATTCCAGTGTCGAAAAAGTTACAAATTTAGCACGTAATTGTTAAGTTAGTTTTATAAGATAATATACGATTACTTACATAAATTACAAAAACATAAGTCATTTATAGGTCTAAGAACACAAAGTTCCTTAAGTGTGATTTTGTTTTTTAAACCATTTTAATAGAATCAATCGAACATTATTAACCTCTTAACCCGAAAACATGTTAATAATTTTGAACAATAACATGCAAAATTATAAAAATATATATAAAAACACATATACATTTATATTTTCTAGAAGAAGGCTAGCAGCAAAAAAATTTAGAAATTTATTTTCCGATAGCGGAATCTTAACAAATTGATTCAATTTGATTACTAACTATATTTTAAAATACGTATTTATACATACTTAATTATATATGTTTGGTTTATTTAGTTCCTGTGTGTTTTGTTCTTAGTTGTATCAAAGTATTAGTTATAGCTTCTTAAAGTTAAACATCAAAGTACGGAACCATTTTTTTTATATGAGAAAGGACTCTTTAAGTTTCAGAATGAATGATTTGTTTTTGATTATGACTTTAGATTAAATTCAGAAAGTTTTGTTACTATGGAACAAATATTTTTATTTTTATAATGGAAAGGAAGTTTACTTAAGTTTTAGTATCAATAATTTGTTTTAATTATTTTTTTTAATTTTAATTTAATTTTTTCTTGTTAAGTTCAAAATATAGTATTGGTATTAAACTGTAATTATGAAAATTCACACGCTTGCTTATAGTTCAGAGGGTTTCAAATACAATTTTAACAAAGCAACTTGGAGAATTTAATAACATTGTATAATGTTGTAGGTAAAAACATTATTCATAGCAGGGTAAATATAACTTTATATCAGTGAATTAAGGAACCTCTTTATTTACGAACATTTTATAATATTGTCTAAAAATTTAAATGGTTGTGAGATCTTTGCAAGTTCTAAAATGTATATCTGCATTATGGTACAGTTACTTCATTTTTCATTATTAAAATACGCATTACTTGTCAATTCAGGGTAAATCGGACATCAGATTATTTTAATATTCTATGCAAACGTGGTCTAGTTTTCACATGTTATGTATGTAACTTTATTGTTAAGACCAAAACATGTGTGCCTTAATTATCTAGCGTTTAAAATAGTCTGGTAGAGGTGATCACCATCGTCAACCAAATCATCTAAGTCTTATATATTTAATAAAGATACTATTATAGTTACTTGTTTAGTTAAGTTTGAAAACATTGTATATTGTTCTATGATTTCCTTTTTTTATAATTCATTAAACAAAACATACATAAATTTGTGTCACTTATTAAATTCCCTCTACATAATGATTTTTTACATAAGTCATATGCACATATTTCTTCACAATCTTACCGAATTTCTTAGTTGTGTTAAGTGGATTCATTGATGAAAAAAAAGGTATAGTTTGATATAATGTACACGGGGAGTTGGTTCTATGATTTTAATTCAATCATGGTATTTCATTAGAACGTGTTGTTAATTTATTTCCAGATATAAGCTTTATTAGAACGGCGAACAACAGGAAGATTCTACTTATGGGGAAATATAGATTTAGCGCTCATAGTTCATCGCGGGAGCCCAAGATCCGTTGGATATGCACAAGCAAAAGTTCCGGGTGCCGGGCGACTGTCGTAACCATACATGATGAGATCATTAAGATTATTAACGAACATACTCGACATTAAGCCCGAAACTATTGTTTTTAAAATCTATCTATACCGTGTATAAAAATATACTTGAGAATTATGTTGAAATTTGAAAATTTTAATAATGGTAGCATGAAAGGTGTTGATTGTAGTCATTAAGTTGAAACTGGCTACGAGGTAAAAATGTTGACCATAAGGATAATATTTTTGTTGAAGTATTATGAGTACTATTTCCACGACGGTTATTGTTGAGTATGCGGTCGGGATATACGAATATTGTGCCTTAATTAATAATATTTATAATGTACTAGCTGACCCGGCAGACTTCGTACTGCCTCAATCGATAATTAAAAGACCTAAACTTTTGTATAAAATAATCTTTAAACCAACAAAACGAATCCATATTTAATAAAAAAGCATTTTTTGAATGAAGCATAAAGTTTTATTATTATTTTCGACACATCATGTTGCTTACTAACAAAACAGAGTTAGAGATTTGAGAGAGAAATACTGGCTATTTATAAGGTTTAAATTTGATATTGACAGACACACGGTTATGATAAAGTCTGTTATTGAATTTAAAGACTCGTTGACCATTTTCTAAATGGACTTCCAAATGGACTACTGTAGGGTGTCTTTCATGGATCGCAAATGAAAAGATACGCCAAATTACTTCGTTGCTACTTACATCTGATCGCCGACGATACAATGGTTTCAGCAAGCAAGTCTCTTTGGTATCGCTTACGACTATTTTCTTGATCTGTCTCTCTCTGGTCATCAGTGCGGTTAGCACGTGAGGTAGCTCTTCGCACATTTGATTGACTGCAACGACCTAAGTCAGGTTGTCTTCTCCTCGGCATCGTAAATTGTAATTAATCAAAGTGAGAAAATTTCTCGCTCACTTAGCAGTAAAGTGTTAGTCCACGGGCCCACGTACAAGGGATTTCAGTGATTAATAACAGGCTGAAAGTTTATACACAGCTTCGTTTCAGAAGGGTGACTTGAAAATTGACATGTTAGAGCTGGGGGTCACTCGGGAAGGTACCGTTCACTTTGTATGCCACAAGTTTTTCTCAGTTTTCCATCGTATTTTCTCGAAGTATTGATTTTTAGAAACTGTTATTTATTAATTTGGGACACTCATCAAATCGACGTGTTTCGCTCCCTATCCCGCTTTTTCCTGCCACTATCAGAATTTGGTCCAATAATAAAAGTTGGGGGTCTCGTCAAAAAGAAGCTGTGTATAAACTTTCAGCCTGTTATTAATCACTGAAATCCCTTGTACGTGGGCCCGTAGACTATGTCACTATCACAAAATATAAAAAAGAGCATATTACTTGAATGTGACTATAACAAAGGATCACCAAAGTAAATAAAAATAAACACATAGGAGGTAGGCTAACCTCAGTTTTATAATGTTCTAAGTACAATCAAAAACTTAAGTGATTATAATTTAATATGAACTTTATTAAGTAGCAATAAAGTTCAAATTGACTCTATATTTTAGTTAGAAAACGTTTATATGGGAAAAAGAAAAGGGCTGTTTTTAGGGTTTTCCCGGCAATTATTCGATTTTTTTCTCACATTTTAAACCTTCCCTAGACCTCCACGAACATTTCAAAACCAAGATAAGATAAACCCGTTCAGCCGTTTGCGAGTTTTAGCGAGACTAACGAACAGCAATTCATTTTTATATATATAGATTGTTCTAATCACGCGAGAGTGATCTGCAAAATCTTTATAAAAAAGACGTGGTGATTGTTTTAGCATTAAAGTTATAAAAAAATAAACTTTGGTTATTGGAACGAAGTTCCTTATCGCGCGTTGTGAAAGGGGGCTAGACGGAAAAATTGTCACGACACAATTTGTTGTCACGACACTTTTTGTTGTCACGACACTTTTTGATACTTTAAATTTTATTTGTAATTAGTTTATTTTTCATTGCTTGATTCACTATTTTTGTTATGGGAACGAAGACTTAATATTTTTTTATTAAGAAAATATTGTTTTGTTATTATTTTTTAAAGAATTGGTGAAAAACATTTTTCAATTTTATATGTAGCGCCATCTTTAGAATAGAAACTGAACTTACATTTACGTGTTATAGTTGTCGTTGCCAGTAGTTTAATATTAATAATATAGATGTCGCTGTAAATTAATGATTTTTAAAATTATGTAAATCAAATATAAATACAAAATATATCAATAAATAAGTTTAGCAGTGAACTACGATAGGCTGGTAACGACACTTTTTGTTAAAGTAAGCTATTGTAAGCCGTGCGGCGTGCGCATGTTTCTCTGTCTGTCTGTCTGTCTCTCTCTCTGTCTCTATCTCTCTTATAGAAAGCAAGCCAGATATTTTCGTTTCGTCTTTCTATTTCGAACTTCGTTCCATCCGTATGTCCCTTGACACCTCTCAAGTTTTTTTAAATATACCTTCTACTGAAGTTCAAAATTATATTAGTAATCTAAAATCTTTGGATATCTATTATTTCTCTACTTCCGGTTGATCCTATAAGATTTCATGGTGTTATGTCTAATTGTGTTATAAGCGCACTTTTTACGTATACCGTTAATGAGAGAGAAGTACATTTTATTTCAAATTTTAAAATAAAGAAATTTTTGTATGATTTATGCTTGTAACATTTGTACTTTTTCTTTACTTGTGTTTGTAGTTTAATGAACATTCATATAATTTATGTCACTAAAATTAAGGTTTGACACTCGAGTCGTTAACTAAAACTTAAATTCCATATTTTTATCTCACAGCATTGAAGTTCTTGCTATCACGATACGGTAACCCTGCATTAGAATACCGAGGATTCCGTTTTAACCATCGTCAAGGAAGTACCAGTGGCAAAGCAAGATGGGTGTGCGTCAGGGTGGCAGTCGGCTGTAAGGCTAGAATTTACACATTCAAAAATCACATCATCAAAGAGTTAAATGACCACAATCATACATGAGCACTTATAAGTTATAGATAATATAATATTTGTTATTATTATATCAATCATAATATGTAAAATAGATATTTCCATTATTTTTTTTTACAATATTTTACCAATTTAAGATTATTATCCATTAAAGTTTTGTTTAGGAGTGACTCCTTAATCACAATAAATGAAAGTCTGGTTTAACGATAGTTCTATTGTAACGACCGGAGTCATTGTTTACGTTGCTCAGTCAATAATAAATAAAAGTATATATATGTAGTGGTATACGTTTTCTTAATTCAATGTTTTTTATGTCCCTTTTATTTTTGACGATCAACAAATATATCAGCAGAATCTTCGATTTATAGCTAACGTTTGCTTAATTTTGGGTTTTAGATAACATGTAAATGTAGATTATAACATATAAAAAATAATATTTACATAATGTGTAAAGGTATATAGAAAATCGATTTAGGTTATGTATTGCGCTATATAAGGACATTGTTATATATGTAAGTAAAATAAACTAAACCGTTATTGTTGTTTTTGTAGGTTTTACTGCTTGTAAGTTTGAAACAACTCGTTTTGGCAATCCAGTCATTGTGGTGGGCAAGTACCGTTATAATAAGTGGAGTGGCAGTAAAGGAGCTCAAGTTCGGTGGACTTGTGTGAAGAATCAGCAAGGATGCAGAGCCACCATCACCACTATTGATAACGTCATTGTCAGAACTAAAAACTATCACACGCATTTATGAATGGATATCTTTGCCAAGGCAGCTATTTAAGAGTATTACCTATATCGCATTGTCATTTTCATTTCAAACTTTTCCTAAAAATCTCGCTTTAATTAAATTATGCGTGAATAAATGAAATTTTTAGTTAGCTAAATAAGCTTAAAATGTATGAGAAAATGTTTTCTTCTTTAACAAACGTGCATTTAAATTAACCTATTCAAAAATAATATATCTACAACTAAATAACATAGTTCATCTTGGTTTACTTTATAAAATTATGTACATGGAAGTAATAGAAACGAGCGTGTCCTATATCACTATAATTCTACCACATTTACTATAGGAATTGTTCGGACTGATCCCTGCCGCCTCTTTCCGCCATCGTCCAACGCGACAGAAGGCCGGCAACGCACTTGTAACGCCTATGGTGTTGCGGGTGTGCTTGGGCGGCGGTAATCGCTTACCATTAGGCGATACGTCTTCTCGTTCGCCTCTTATACAATAAAAAAAATGTTGCTATACCTACATTATATTTATAAGTTAATAACTGACCCGCGCAACGTCTGCGTTTCTTTTCAGTCGTGCTCTGCTCCTATTGACTTAAGCGTGATTAAAGAAGCTGAAAATCGGGTAGATTATTTCGGGTTTCATTATGGACAGTAACGTTACACGACAATTATAAATAATAGATATTGGAATTATCAAATATATAATAATGGGCTATAGTGCATGATAACTTAGTAAACAGTTAAGATTGTCCATGATGTCTAGAAATAAACGTATTGTTTTATGAGTGTTGTTGTAAGTCATAATGATTGTGGTAAATTGTATGTGGTTAAAGTAATGAATGGCAAATAGTGTGTTGCCGTGATATGCTGATCAGCCAAGCCAGAAGGAAGCCATCTCTTGTTGTTTACTGGAGCACGTAAAATATCATTGTGCCTTTAAAAAAAGAACATTGTTTCGCGCTTTTGGAAAATACACAAATGTACGGTTTGTATAAAGTGTTATTAAAAGTCATTTGAACGTTATCCGAAAGTTGCGAAAGAGAACAGTATTAAAACTGCTACATGCGATAGTGGTTTTGTAGATGCCATACTTAGTTCATACTTCTATAAACATACGCTTACTTAGCTTTAAAAGTAAAATTTAAGTAATAATGACATATTGTAAACAAATATGTATTTATCATTAATAGCAATGCGAATAATGATTTGTACTTTTATGTATTAATGCGATATGAATTATGTCTTAAAAAGTTATTCGTTTTATACAATATGATTTAATTGTATTACGTACAGATATATAAATTAGGTATATAGAGAGTGTGATAATCTAATACATTTGTTTTTTTCACAAAGAAATAAATTCATACCTAATTTTAAACTAATGGTTTTTGTTCAGGAATTTCGCTTATACGTTTATAACAGTGAACTTTTCAAATTATTATAGTACATTTTAATGTTATGGTATTCATATACGTATACAATGAATAAATATTGGAAAACCAAAGTTCAATAAGTTTGAGCCTGTTGTTATTTTAATAATTCATTAAATTATTAAAATAATTAAGAAAAAATTGGCTCATCAACATAAAACAGAAACAGTACTGGGTCCATATACTTGAGCTTTTGGCAGCTGACGCTTTTAACCCGACTTTAAAAAAGGAAGAGGTTCTCAATTCGACTGTGTTTTTTTTTGTGTTTGTTACCGTTTTTATGTGTAAACCGCTTCTCGTGTGGTCCAATTTCAATTTGGTCTAGTTGTTGAAGTCGGTTTTTTGTTAAAATGTTTGTTTATTATGGTAATTCACACCTAGGAGAAACAAAACAATGTATGTGTTTTTTTTTGCAGATTGCACGCCAGTGTTTTCTACATCTCGCTTTGGTAAACCTGTACTCATACTGGGTCGATATCGTTACAACAAATTTTGTTTTTCCAATGGCCCCCGAATCAGATGGCTGTGTGTTAAGAAAAACTATTGCAAAGCAACTATTATTACTGTGTTCGATAAAATTGTACAATATTCTTGTAATCACACTCATTGAATCACAATAAATAAAAAATAGATTAGTTTTGGAATGGATTTCCTCAAGACTGCAACTAGAACTATTCTAAAAAAATCTACACAATAATCTCATTTGTACCTTTTATAATGTTCTTTTTTATGCATTGAAATTGAGACACGATTCATCTAAGCACAGTATTAGTGTTATTAAACTGCTACTATTTAACTATTGTTATTAACTGTGAAACATATTTATTTTGTAATCTAAAAAAAATAACATTTTCTTGGTACGAAGCAGGTTTCGTTGTTACTTATTTCTTGAAGTTATTATGTCTATTTGATAACTTGATTAGAAAATATATTGTAAAACCTATATGAATGTTCTAAGTCAATTACGTTATATTAATTATCATCGTGTGAGTTATTGCTTATCTATTATTATTTATGCTGATTACTTATTTAGCACAGAGACACAGATAAGTTTCTGTAACTTACTTCTTGTAAAAGTCATTCAAGCATTTCTCGATTAGTAGATATGTAAGAATATTAAAGTCTTACCCAATTTGTTTCTTTCTTTTATCTTTCTTTCTTTCTTTTATCTTGTTTTTGCAAGTTTAGTCCAATAATGTTAGAAATAATATGTAATAACGTTCTGAAGTTCTTTTGTTCGCTTTTATTAATTAACTCTTTAAATCCATTAAAGGTTTTCGTTTTAAAGCATGTATATTACCTACTTTGTTAGAATTAATCTACCCATTAATGTAAGTCCTTTAATACCATACATAATTCTTTAAACAGCATTTAAGTTGAAACTATTCTGGAAAATAAAATTTATAATATTAGTTGCTTGTGTTTCAGAGCCCGTGTTTTTACAATCACGGTACGGCAAACCCGTTATTCTGCTAGGTCGGCATAGATACAATTTGAAAACTTCGTGCCACAGCGGTCAGAACAGCACGCAAGCTCGGTGGACTTGTGTCAAACAACAGCTCAAGTGTCGCGCGAAACTCATCACAATAGACAATATAGTCGTCACAAAATTGTACGAACACAATCATTGAAATAAATTAATAGAGGGTAAACTAAGGTATAACTAGCCACTGTCATTAACTGGCCACTGCTTGCTTTAGTTGTTCGAAATAAGAATAATACAGCAAGCACGCCATTTGCTATCTTTTGAAATGATTACTTAGTTAAATAGCTGGCGTATTAGTACTATTGTTTACCGCTATAGACAGTAGCTCCAAAATTGAGGGTATTTTTGTGCCAATCAGCGCGCAAATCTCGGTACCTAAGGTTGTTCCTTAAGTAAATGTTAAGCAAAAATATTTTGTAAAATTTAAATTTTGTGTCAATACTAATTCTTTCTGTGGACTGGTTGTGTTTTTTTGAATCGTTTTAAAGGTAAGTGACGTGAATTTAATATTTTATGTTGTTAAAATCTGTTCAATGCTAAACATAACATTGAACAGATTTTAATAAAGTTAGTAAATGGCCATCTACTTTTACTAACATTTGCTTTATTCATTAAATAGCCACCTATGTAATTCCTCGTTAAAATCAGAAACATATGCTGTTGTCGACTTTTTTTTGAACTTTGAAAGGAAAACAAATTCTGTCATACATTATTTTTCGATGTCAGCAGAAGCAGCGTAGGGCAGCAATGGAAGCTCTCAAAAGCAACATTTTTTATTGATAATCCGTTTCTATTTGTTGTAGCGTGATGCTAAATGACCCATAGCGTTCCTCATTAAAAAAATTCACTAATAAAATATTTTTTCAAATCGGACCCTAAGGGTTCTGAGATTAGCGCTTTCAACTAAAAAAAATTTCTGTACAGCTTTATGATATTAAGTATAGATTTTTTTATTAACAGATTATTATGAAAATCGGTATAAAATGACAAAAAAACGACAGTACACGAAAAAAGCTATGGACGACGCTTTAAAATGTATACAAGAGAACAAGGGTACTATTCGACAGGCAGCTAAGACGTTTGGTGTTCCAAGAAGTACAATTCAGTTCAAAATTCGCAATCCCAATACAAAGTTTAAGTCGGGTCCAGATCCTGTATTAACTGAAGCTGAGGAAAAAGAACTTTGTAATTTTATAACGCAACATGCAAGACGTGGATTTCCTAGAAAAAAGGAGGAAATCGCATTATGGGTTCAGGATTTTTTAAAGAAGAACCCAAGAGCGAATCCATTTAAAGACGGGAAACCAGGAGACGGTTGGTTCAAGGCATTTTTAAAACGTCACCCAAACATCTCTATTAAAATATCATAAGGTGTGACAAATGCAAGCGCGACTGTATCGAAAATAGGTATCAGAAAATGGTTTACAGAAATCGGACAGTATTTTAATGATTGTATGTATTGGAAACCATGTCAGTATTTTAAATTCAATTTTAAAAGGTACTTACAAAAATCAAATCTTTGTGGTACTTAATAAAAGGAATGTGCATGGATACCGTTAGTATAGTGGTGTTTTTTCAATGCAATGAATAACACATATATTTAAATGATTCGTGTAACTTGATTTCAGCGCCTCAGTTTTCCGTATCACAACGAGGAAGACCAGTTATCCTTTTAGGTAAATACAGATTCAATAAGTGGGCAGGTAGTCGTGGTCCACGGACGCGCTGGATCTGCGGGAAGGTCCATATATTAAAGTGTCCTGGTTCCTTGGTCACTTACGATGATGTCATAATTAAACAAACACCTCATAACCATTAAAAATTGAACAGTATACTTCACGCCTTTATGTTCACGTAAAAGTATCCTTGAAATAAATGCATTTAAACAAGTTGTTTTCATAAAACTTACTGTTATCATTGCGTTTTCATGTATTTTGAACCTGAAATGGGATGGTTGGATTGAATTGAATAATTGCTTGTTTATTTAACACTGGATCTCATCATCATAAATACCTTTACGTTTGACCTGTTTTATGATTTGAATAGAAATGTAATCTCAGCATACAGTTTAACAGAGATCCTTCACCAACAGTCGAATCCTCCGAATGCAAAATGTAACAACAGTGTGTTGACAGGTAACGCTCTGTTGTCAGTACCATCAGTGAAATAGTGATTTCACTGTGCAGTGGCTTCCTTGGGTTTTTCATATTGCAGTACAAACAAAATCTTTACCAATATCAAAAGTGTTCAAAATCATTGTTTTACAGACTCTTTCTAATGTAGAGCAGTTGTTAGAATTTATAGGTAGGTGATAATGCAAAGTGTACGATCGACGGCTAGATTTGTTTTCTACTTTAGTCTTTTTACCTTTTCGCGATAATTTGCCATTGTTTGGCGTGATTACCAGTGCCCCAGAATGTATCAAATAGTTCTATACAAATCTCTTCGCTTATTTTATCATATCATTGCAGACGAAAATGGACACAACTGACCTTCATGGTTCTTGCTACTTTGGTTTTTCCTTATACGTCGTCTTTATTTAATTATTCACTCATCTTCACGTTGAAGAAGTTTGAGTTCCACATCAGTCCTTTTGATCTTTGTTTTATATTTTCTGGGATACATGCTGCAGTATAGTCATTTTCAATAAACGTTGCAAACGTGGAAATTGACACAGCTGACCTTCATGGTTCTTGCTATTTTGGTTTTTCCTTATACGTGGTATACTCTAATCCACTGTTACATTAACATTTTCTCTATTTAATCATCTTCATGTTGAAGAAGTTTGAGTTCCACATCAGTCCTTATTTTTGATCTTCGATTTATATTTTTTGGTTGATAGTAACTATCATACTAGAGGAAAGACAGTAAGAAAGAATAGAGATATCGTTAACACCAATTGAAATATAGTTTTTTATTTTCCAAAAAGACCAAAGTGATTTTTCTCGTAATTTAAAAAAAATACTTTTAGCCTCAAAGAAAATTTAAAATACAATTTTAAACATCAAACAGAAACAAAATCACCAAGTTGAAATTAGAATGTATACTATTATCTGATTCTAATAACAATGTAGCTGGTATTGTGTATGGTTTTCAAAAACTTTTAAGCTCACCACATTGTAACTTAAGTATGATTGACGTGCTTATTATAATAAGCGTAAGCTCAATATATATATAATTTTGTAATTTACTATATGAGATCAAAGAAAACAAAATGCTTTCTTTGATCGTTATATGTATATGGGACAAGCAAATTACCAAAACTTTTGTATGTGTGCTTAAGTAAGTGTTTGCATGATTTAATAAATAAATTATTTTTTAAGTGAAAGGAAAATTGTAACCGTATCGTTTACTATTTGTTCTTATTAGTTTCTCATTTTGAAAAATCAAAATGCATGGCCTTTTACAATAAAGGGTGGTTTTAATTAACCATTTTTTTTGGAAAAGGCCATGCATTCAGTTCACGCTTTATTTGGTTTCAAATGTAATAGATAAAACATTGAACAGCAAGTTAAAATAACGAGTAAAATTAAATAAAGAAATTTTATGTTTTCTGTTAAAATAGTGCTAAGTAATATAAGTTAAATCTCGACTTAAATACAACATACAAATTCAGACTGTGATTGATTTAAAGTAAAACAATTTACTTATGTTATGTATTTAGATTTAGTAAAGTTATTTTAATAAAAAAGATAGTAGTTTAGTTTTCTATTAAAAATAGCATTAAAAATATTAGGCGCAATGTTCATTTACAACAATATACAAATTTGGACTGTGATTGATCTGATCTCTTATCGTTGATTTAATTTGCTTATGAATATTGATATCATTCAGCCAAAATATTACGTGCCTCAAAATTTTAATAAATAATTCAATAGTTACTATTTTCGTTTTAATTAAACATTTATCTATATAACAGTGTACATAATTCATAAAAATCAACATATATCATCTACTCAACCGAAAGTGAAACGAGACACTAATTAATGTCACAGGTTGATGTATAGTACGATCTCTATTTATATAAAAAATAATCGCCAAATGTGTTGCTAAGTGCAAAAATCGAGATACGCTCGACAAATTCGCTTTTTTTTAAACACAAGGAAGATTCTTATGGAGAGCAAAAACTTAAAAATGAAGGAGAAAATAGTCTATAAATTTTTTTTTGGTATACTGCCGTAGCCAATTGTGCATAGAATAAAACATCAGTCAGTCGGCACAGCTGGTGTATAATATAATTTCCCGATTCGATCACGCAGTAAAACGCCGAGCATTGTCATCTCGATGGGTGACATAGTCTTTAAGGGCTATTTCGAGCCTTCTTATGAGGCCCATTGTGAGCGACCACGTTTCTGTACCGTAAATCATCATTGACAACAAACAATTTTCTAAGGGGTTTGGTCTTGAGACACTGCGGTATTTGGGCCAAGAAAACGTTATGCAGCTTCTCGAACATTGACCAACCTAGTTGGTTCCGACGATTGATTTATTTTTCGAAGTTGAACTTGCCTACCAAGATAGTTTTTCCTAGGTACAAGTAGTCGTTAACAACTTCGAATGTAGTCTCTCTCTCTTTTTGAACCAAGGTCACCGATATTGTCCGAAAACTTGTGCAGTGGGCGGGACACACAACGATAAAGTTCTTGAATGGCGACTCCGTAAGCTTTTGTTGCGGTTAGTACAGGACCGGTTATTGTGGAGAACCATGGTAGAGGCCTATGTCCTGCAGTGAATGTTTTTTGACTGAGATGATGATGACTGTAATTTAATTGCTCTTGAATTTGTTTACGTTCCGGTTGTAAAGGCATCAGCGAAGTATTTAAATAGTTTATAGTTGATTATACTTTTTGTCTTTAAAAATACTGTGTATTTCAAGACACGATTATGATGCAATTTTGGACATTTACGTATTCTTGTCGGTTTATAGATTTACGTTACGTTTAATATACTTATATTATTTAAGAATTTAGTTTAATTATATAATTTAAGAAGGTTCTCCAACTGTGAATTAAATCATTAGGCAAATAAAAGTACATTTATGGATTGCCAACATTGTACTAAAATGTGTAGTAGTGTATTTACTACCTACTAATTTTGATAGGAGTTTTTTTATTTCATCTCAATATAAGAAAATGAAGTATACGAGATGTACAAGACCACAGATTTTTATTTGGTGTTTTAACAAACGGTGTTGTTTTCACTTGTTTATTAATTATTTTCAGGACCGGTATTCTCAGTATCGCGACGTGGCAATCCAGTTATAGTATTAGGCGAATATCGGTATAATAAATGGGTTGGCAGCCGAGGATCTCGAACACGCTGGATATGTGTTAAAGTTAAAGGATTAAAATGTCCAGCTACTTTAATAACTATTGATGATGTTATAGTTAAACACACTCCTCATAACCATTAAATATAAATTGTTGAATTACAATTTTTTATCAGCATATTTTCAAGCGATATGAAATTTAACAAATAAATTTCTGTATATCAATATTGTTCATTTTGTACTTTATAGAACAAAGATTAATTCTATCTACCTCATTGTATGCTAAACGCGTGGATTAAAAAAAAGTTGCGTGTACTAGCGTACACTCGTAAGCAGTGAAACTTCTTTATGACGTTATTTTTCAAAAAATAAATATCAACAAAAGACTTACAAACCAGCAATATTCGTGACAATTCTTATTTCAAGTGCAATAAAAGTTAAGGAGCGAGACCTGAGTAAATATTTCGCGATCTGTGGTGTGAATGAAGTAAGTTTGTGGAATGTGATGTGTGTAGTTATTTACATTGTGGACTAAATAAAATAATATTGTTTGTAATGTGATATTTCATTGTAGTATTAATTTGGTCCTGTTTGTGTTTGAAAATGTTTTTTGTTTTATTTTATAATTTTTTTTTGTAGGATTGTATATAACTATTCTCAATAATGATAAAACATTTTATCATGGCCGAAAAACGTCAACGTCCACCATCGATTTACAAGCAGAATTTAAACGATTGTCTCTGAATAAAGTAGAGACTATAAATGAACAATTGTTTCAGTTTATAAATAACAGGAAAAAAACTCAAACGTAACTACTCAAAACGTAACTACTAAATGTGACGCGTAACGAAAAAATGTGACGCGTAACGGATAAATGTGACGCGAAATTTTTTGACAACCCCGATAAAGAAGTTTCACTTCAAAAATATTTTAGGTATAGAGGGTATCACGGCAATTGTATTAGAAATCGGCGACTTAAAGTACTTCATTAAATTATATTTTTATTACTTTAAACCCTTCTGTAAACATCATTCTGACGATTGAAAACCATGTCAGATTTTTACTTCAATTTGAGTACTTATCCAATCAAGGATCTTTTGTTGATCTTTTTTTTTTTTTGATGCCTTTGTAACTACCACATTTATGACGGTTTCATAGATAACAATTATATTATTATTATTTTCACCGCTGTACTGTGTCAAGTAATTCGTAAAAATTGATTTCAGCGCCACAGTTTTCCGTATCGCGACAAGGAAGACCAGTTATTCTTTTAGGTAAATATAGATTCAATAAGTGGGCAGGTAGTCGTGGTGCGCGCGTTCGCTGGATCTGCGGGAAGGTCAATACGTTGAAGTGTCCTGGTTCCTTGGTCACTTACGAAGATGTCATAATTAAACAAACCCCTCATAATCATTAAAACAATTACGGTATACACGGATTTTTATTCAAGTAACTTTGTTTAATTAAATATATTACCTAACTGATATTAATTTTTAATGTATTTTGAACTTAATTATATTGTTAAACGTTGCTTGTTTATGTAAAACTGAATCTCGTGCTTTGGCACCTGATTGGTTTAAAGTTTGGCAAGAAATGGGACCTCTGCATACCAATTACCTATTAAAGTCTCGTCAGCATGCGGTGTAATCTCAGTGCTATACCCGAACTAAAATCAGCTGCCGAGTAGGTTTTTTAGATTTTGTTTATCGATTTGGAGTAATTTTCAAACCAGACATAACATAGTAATACATTCTAGAATTAAAATCACTTGTACTTATTCCACTACTTTAATTATATTTACACCTAACCGGTTTCGCCTTATGGCATTATCAAAGGATAACGGTTGTATAAAATCTTTGCATGTAAACCCTAACAACTATGTGTACATGGAAATACCAGTGTATCAATGTAAGCAATTCTCCCCGAAAATAGGGAAATTGTATTTTACATTTGCCACCGCTATTTGTTGTATTGTGGCAGATGCAAAATTGCATTGTATTTTATTGCAACAAGTTCCATCAAGTGCCGACAATCGAAAGTATAGTTTTTTAAAATGTATTATATTTTTTTTATTTTCAGTACCTTTTTTTACTGTGTCCCGTTGTGGAAAGCCTGTACTGCAAATAGGTCAATATCGTTTCAATAAATACTATAGAAGTACAGGCCCGAAAGCTCATTGGGCGTGCGTGAAAGCGGGTTCTGGCTGTCGTGCAAGAATTACCACAGTAAACGATGTTATCGTAAAGACTATTAGTTCTCATCTTCATTAAAACGTTGCATTGTTGATTAATTTTTTTATATTAAACTTTGATAAAAAAAGTTGGTTTTATTTTCACCTATTTATATCACTTTCAGGAAACTTTTCTTGCTAAAAAGGTTAGCAATATATCCGTTATCATATATTTATACGATTTATTCAATTTATTAGATGAATCTATTAAAAATTAATTAATTGTACCTTTATGTTTCAGTTCCTATATTTACAACTTCCAACCGTGGTAAGCCAGTGATTCAGATAGGTGAATTTAGATACAATAAGTTTTCTTATTGCACTGGTCCTAAAGCTCTATGGAAATGTGTGAAGTCCTCTATTGGCTGCCGCGCTACGCTCACTACCTTTGAAAACCAAATAATAAGTATGAATCGTGAACACACTCACATTAAATGTAAACCCAAGTCTTTGCAGTATCGGTAACGATATTATCCTAACAACACTCATGTGCCTCACTGTATATTTGACTCAAATACACCTAAACTAAGTCGTTACATTCATATTTAGAACCAGAAACTGGTGCTAAACCGTATTTCAGTTTTAAATAAAATCTTATTTGTGTGTAGCAATAGGTCTCATAACAATTTGTTATCTACCCGTTAGCTTTCCAACCAGATCCTAAGAAATTATATTGTTTGCTGTTATTTATCAATATTGTTTGTGCCAATGTTAATAATTTATCATCATTAATTAAATTCGTAAGTGCGATTGCTGTGAAAACTGAAGGAATTTCCTTTTATAAATGATGCATTTGCCAACTTGAATAACCAACGAACATAAAAATATAGCCTAAAACCAATAGGTTGTGTTAAGTATTATATATTGTGTATACCTAGATTGTTTCGAAAATTGAAAGCCTCAGAATAAAAACAATTTCTTCTTTCATGAAATTATTTTGGATTGACGGCTCATTTCAACACAAACCTCTTTTGTGAAAATCACTAGCCACCTATAAATAGTTTTTTTAAACATGATTAAACATTAACAAAAAAAATATTTCTTTTGTTGCTTCAGTACCTAATCCAGGGCGACATAATCGCGTGACTAAATAAAGAAAAAAAAAACCTAAACCTAGAAGTAGGTTGTTTGACGACGTAAGGTTTGCATCTAAATATTGTAGTTGGGTAGTTCAGTACGCAGAAAATGGTGAAAAGGGTAAATAATATAGAGGAAAGATGATCTGTCCTTTTGATAGCAACAATGGACGCTATGCTATAACGAGAGTAAAACTTTAAGGAATCTCAAGACAATTCACAAACTGCTTTTGGGGAGTCTCCTCCTGCGTTAGCAACAATTACTTATTGGTTTCGTGAATTTAAACGTGGTCGAGAGAACTTAAATGATGACCCCAAACACGGCCGACCATTAACTGTAGTAACTCATGAAAACGTCATCAAGGTAGAGTGGATATTGCGAGAGAATAGACATATTACACATCGAGAGATATAGGCTGAACTAAACATTGGTTCACAGGCAATTTCTACTATCCTGCATGAACACGTTAAAGTTAGGAAGCTTGCTTTGCTATGGATACATCATTCTCTCGCCGATGAGTACACTGGTAGTGTTAAATTATCATTGTAATTGGTATTATTGGAACTAGACTACACATGACAAATACATTAGATAAAATGTACATTGCCCTTGTTAAGAAATATTTTACCTCATGAATCTTACGAATGTACCTTCACTAACGTGTGAACTCTGCTCGGTGTAAAGTGTAGCTTTACGAGCGTTGATTTTAATAAAATTAATTTGATTTATCACTATTTTGACGATTTCACGTGTGCTGTTCTATATTATAATAATAAGGTAACTTATTTGTTTTGTCTTCTATACAAATTTTTATATTTTTTAAATGTTTAAATGTATTTTACTCTAATTTCTTTTTTTTCATTCTAGGAATGAGTGTTATATTCACCACTTCCAGGTTCGGCAAACCAGTGATAAAATTAGGGGAACACAGATACAATAAACGTAGTAATAATTTAGGGCCTAAAGCTAGATGGTCGTGTGTGAAAGCAAGATCTGGTAAATGCCCCGCCACGCTAGTCACTATCGATAACCTCCTCGTCCACATGTCTGGAACACACACCCACTGATTTTGGATAAGTACAACAAGTGCAAAATATAAAGCAATATTATAATCTGTCACTTTGTGCTTTGATGTTGAGTGAGTGTGATACACATAGTCTATTTTCATTTCACTAAAAAAATTTGTTCAGACTGAATGTTTGTTACTTGCAATATGTGTTAATAAAGCAATATCTAAAACTAATGTACTTTGTTTCTCATTAAGAAAAGATTTAAGTTGAAAGTTTTAATAGGAACAAAATTTTTTTATGATTTTCTTTTTGTGTTTTCTCAATGCTGGTTAGTCCGTCTTGGTAATGAATTGAATTTTATTCGAAGCTATAACCACTTGTTCGCAAGTTTTGTCTTAACCATCACGCTATTAACCCGAACCCAGAAAATAAACAACCTGGCAAGCGGTTAACCTTTTGTACTGGAATGTTAAAAGAAGATCAAGGGATAGCGTTTTGATATATGAAAACTTTTTTGTACTTTCCAGAGCCTATTTTCACATCTTCAAGGTACGGAAAACCGGTAATTCAAATAGGACAATACAGATTTAATAAATACTGTCGAAGTAAGGGTCCAAAGGCAAGATGGTTATGTGTTAAAGCGAGGTCTGGTTGTCCAGCTTCTCTGATCACTGTTGACGATATGATCATAAGAGCTAACGCTAACCATTCACATTGATTTACGAAAATACATTATCATAATCAGCTAATCGCCGTCCACTGCTGAACGAAGGTTTCCCCCAAGGAGAGCCAACTATTCCGGTCTTGGGCAGTCCGACGATAAATTTATGTATGTATTACAGAAAATATGTGTTATATATTAAAGTATAATAGTTATGTCAGTAATTGACTTTGAATGTTTTCTGCTTTCAACTTACTCTTAAATGTAATTGTCGGTTACTAGTACAATTGAAAGAAATAAAGTCATAAAAACCATAACTTTGTTGTTTCAGTGTTTTTCACAACATCTCGCTTCGGGAAGCCGGTGATGGTGATTGGTGACCATCGTTACTACAAATATCATCGATGTAAAGGCCCTAGAGTAACGTGGGTCTGTACGAAATCTAGCATTGGATGTAAATCAAACATCATTACTTTTAATAATCAGATAGTCGCTTTCAGACATCAACACTGCCATCTTTGATAGAAACCGAAAATTACTTTAATAGATAGAGCGATAGATTCACTTACGGGCTGTTTAACATAAACAGCTCGTAAGTGAATCTATAAATTTATTTATATAGCTTAATGAGTATGTTACGTTAAATGAATGTTCAGAGATTTATTAAATTACACACTTTATAAATGGCATGTTTTATTTTGGTTCGAAACAATTTGTTGCGACTTAACGGAGTCCAATGCAATTTTCAGCAATAGATAGTGATTCAAGAAGAAGGTTTATATGTGTGATTCGGATCAATTACACATATAAACCTTCTTCTCCTAAAAGTTGAGAAAATCCGAGAATTTTAAAGACTTCCATACGGTCGCTAGTGTCGATGATTACCCCTTTTTTAAATATCATCATTAAACATGTCCAGTACATGTAGACCCTATTATATATGTAGATTGCGTGATACTGTGTAAATGAATAAATGATTGTACCGATAATCACCAGGTCCACTGTTCCAGTGGCTAGTGACCCTAATCGCTGAGTCAGATGTCGTGAGTTCGATTGCTTACTATATTCACTTCCAAATTAATTTATTACTTAGTCGATTTACAAATGCCATATCTGAGATGAGAATGAAGTTATTGAGAAATTGATAATATTAACTATTTTCGTCTTTTTCAGAAAAACCTATATTCATAACATCGAACAGAGGCAATCCAATGATTCTGTATAGAAATCACAAATTTAGTTATAATAAAACTAGCTGTAAGACGCCTAGAAAGAGATGGCTGTGCACGAAATGGGCCAACGGTTGTCGAGCTTCTATTATAACTGTCGAAGATATTGTATTGAAATGCAATGACGACCATATACATTAAATTAATCATCATCATCAGTCCACCGTAGTCCATCCATTACTGGACATGAACTTTTTCTCCCATAGACCTCTAGCATTAAGTAATGACTTATCATAATTCACTGTTCTTCTGTATATAATAAACTTGCACCTTTGCATATTATATTTGTAGCAGTTTGGTCGAATGGTAGGGGTACCAAAGAAAGACTTTTAAACTTATAAATAAATCAAGGATCAAACAAAGGATTTCATTTTATCAATATAATGATCAATACAAGTCATATATATAATTTTTTATTTGATATATTTGTGTGTGTGTTTTCGTTTTAAATCTATGTCACCTGAGGTTAGTCGTTATTTCTAATAATTTTTCTTTATTAATTTACACCTTTACCATAACTGAAACTGAACTGAACTTATGTTTTGTTTCCATAGTTACAGTGATAATGAAACTATTAAAATATCTATAAATTTACTCCTCTAAGTAAGTACGGACCTTATGAAATCGCCGGAATAATGTTTATATATTTGTATAAAAAATAATGTAAAACTGTTGCTAATTTGCAGACAAAGTTGTGTTCGTAACGTCAAATAGAGGTAATCCGATGATCTTATACAAAAATAACAGATATAGTTACATAAAAAAGACAATGTCACAGTCAGCGGTATCTGAAACACCGAGGAAACGATGGGTGTGCACGAAATGGAGCAGCTGCGGGTGTAGGGCATCGATCGTTACCTTCGATAACATAGTCCTGAAATGCAATGATGAGCATTGGCACTAAAATAACGCGTACATGTGAAAAAACATATATTAATAGGGATGTTTTCGTTCCTTGATTAAAGCAATATGCCAGTAAGAAGAAATGAAATTTGTTTTACGTAGTGGGCAGTTAGGATGAGAACAACAATTATTATTATTAGCAAGTGACAGCTTGTATCCCAACGACTGTATATTTCTTAAATAAAGAATTCTAATTAATAAAAAAATGCCATAAAATTTTGGTTTTTGACTGTCTGTATCTATCATTCGATCATGAGACACGGAGCGGTGTGTTGTCCGGACAATATGACAAAAATATGTTATCACTAGTATGCATTGTTAAAATAAAAATTAACTCCTCTGTTACACCATTTTGTCTATAGAAAATAGATTTCGTCTACATAAATACTTATTAAAATCAGGTACTTCCTTGTCTGAGTGATGACTTTCTTGTTTGTAATGAGTGACTCTCAACTGAACTAGCTAATCTGTAATTAAGACTGTTTCTATATTACATTAATGTAGAATAAGACGATGTTATAATATGTTCTAACTAAACTTCTGTGTATTTTTAGCTCCAGTTTTTACACTGACTCGTTATGGCAATCCAGTTATTGAATATGGTGGATTCAAATTCTTTATGAAAAATGAACGTTACACGACACCGAAGAGAACTTATCGATGCAGTTATTGGGATCGAGGCTGTCGAGCCACCATTACGGCTGTGGAACATGATATAATCAAGAGCAGAGTGATTCATAACCACCGTGAGAACCAGAAACTTACGTTTGTTTAATAATATGTTAAATATAGAAGACCAACCCAGATGAGCCCGGAGGCCCAATGATGCAGAAGCATCTCAATAGGCTGCTATAGTGTGGGTTACCATGCTGCATTTAGTTTTTATTTTAGTAAAAATATTTTTTAACAATAGTTACACACATACATATATTATAATCTTGCCAAACTTTGACGTTTGATGGGATTGTTGCATTATCTGTATTTACAATGATTATGGTGACTACTACTCTTGGATTATGTTCATGGTTTCCATCAGACAGAGTAGAGTCACTTTAGCAGCCTGATATAGAACAAAAACGAGTTTTTATTGCAATAGATTGAAAACAAGAGAATCAGCAGTGATCGTAACGTTCACATTCAATCTGATCTCGCCTTAAAAAGACAGTTTTTCTGGCACTAGTTAACTACGTATAGTGTAGAAAGGTTAACTTTTGACAATTGAATTAGTTAAATATATTCGTATCTGTACTGAGTGCAGTGATTAATCACCAATTTCATTTAACCCTTAACTATCCAGAATGCTTTTGTGACGTAACTGACCAGTAGTGTCCAACAGACTCATTTTATAAATGTAAGGTATGATGAAAGAAAAGAAAGATATTTTGAATGAAAAAGACAGTATAATGTTTTCAGTAATGTATATTTACACCTATTTACTTACAGATATTACAAATACCTTTTTTTCAGAATGTTCAGAGCAGACATTGTAATTGCATTTATAACAACACTGTTTAGAAGCCCTTGATAATTTCGAAGGGCAAATATAACAACGCTTCTTCCTTTTCGCAGCAGATTCAGATGATTGAGTAGCTTCCTGATTTGACCCTGCCACGTCTTGCATGGCTGCTTACTTGCTGGTAACTTGTTAGTCCTTTCGTGCTTCGTCTCCGTATATGAGGTGTTACCAACTCGGTTGCGATTTCACGTAAAAATAGTTTTCTAAGTGTATTTTTTTTACGTGAGTTCCAATCAGGATGTATATTTTTCCATATAATAAGCGATGCAATGCTAACAACATCTATAATATTTTGAAGAAATGCAATTGGCCACCTATTTGTTTTATGACTTTTATGCCGAACTGTATACTTATGAACCATCTGGTCCAGCGTATCGACACCTCCCTTGGTGGAGTTGTAGTACAAGTTTATTTCAGATTTGTTGTTTTTGTTCACATCTTCTTCCTTTCCATGATGCATCGTAGACAAAAAAATTACAGCATGATTCTTTTTTGGTACATAAGAGACCAATGTCATATTTTTATAAAATCCAAATACATTAGACTCAATATCGGTGGTTTTCTTGGGTTGAAAATTAGGAGGTATACACGTCTTGTTTTTTCTCAATGTTCCAACTATTGTAAGACCATTTTGTGTCAAAGATTTTGCGACTACAATACTCATGAAATAATTATCAAAAGTAACATTTCTGTTACTTTGGAAGTATGGTTCACATAACTGGTTGACTACGTTGTACGCTAAATTTTCCGCCCGGTTTTGACCTTCTTTTCCGAGATATGGTATACCAAATAGGGGTCAACTAGTTTTGCTGTCACAGATCCACCAAATTTTCATACCATACTTATTAGGTTTGCTGGGTAGGTACTGTTTGAATGATACGCGTCCTCGAAAAGGTACAAGCTGCTCATCAATAGTGAGATTTTCTCCAGGCAAATAAAACTTTTTCAGGTTTTGGTTTACGTATTCCCATAATTCTCTAATAGATGCAAGTTTATCTTTTGACTTTCTCAGGAACCTAGTATTTTTATCATCGTATCTTAAGAATCGTAATAAAGAAACAAATCTATTTTTTCCCATTGTAGCTCGATATATTCGATTGCCAAAGATAGTGTCCCAGTATTCTCTAAAATCCACACCGCCCTGTTTATTGACGCCTATAGTCAATAAAAGACCTAGAAATGCTTGCATTTCGATTTTGTCTATTGATTTCCATCGATTTTGTAAAACTCTAAGCCCTTCAGTATTGGTATATTTTACTATGATTTCTAATACATGATCGTCGAAAAAAAGGTTGAAACTGTCTATCGGATCTATTATAGCTTGCCCTGGAGGAAGAATCACCTTATGAATACCACCGCGAATTATGTTGTGTCGAGGCGTTCGGCTTTGCCTGTCAGGTTCTGATTTCCAAGTTGTTCCATCTTTTCCTTTATAATTGTCAATTGAGACGTATTCTTGTAATGGTACATCATCACTCTCACTCCATAATTGTTCATCATCGTTTTTCACTGATACGTGATACGATTACAAAGACTACGATTATAACACAAACAAAGGTCTAGCAGCCGCTATTGCCCTCCCGATACCATAAGATTATAAGTAAATGTAAATAAAAACAATCTACCTTCACACTCGAATCAAACAAAATGTTATTGTGTCTGTTGGACACTTCTGGATTGATGAAGTACTATTTTCGTTTATTAACCAAAAATAATAAATGATTCATGTTACAAATATTTTCATTGCACATTTAGATTCGTAAAACATTGGCGATAAATTAGATAAAAGGCCGATTCATAAAAATAAATACTTTAGTTTTTATGAAAACATAAACGCAAAATTGTGTCCGCAAGACACTTGTGGGTTGTTAAGGGTTAAGAAGTAGTAAATAAGATGTGTAATGTTAATTTTCATGACATGCAATATTTTATATTATTTTATCTACACATCCTTGTCTCATAACTTTGGAAACTCCCTCGGGCCGTCACCCCGCCGGGGTATGCGGCGGGGCGGTGTGTCGGGAATCGAACCTAACCATAATATCATCCAAACGAGTGTTATAATGTTGTACTAAATTTCATGATGCAACTCCTTTTTCAAAAAAAGACCACTGCCAGGCACGAGGCGGCCTGCTACTATCACAGCGTCATATTTAAAAAAAAACTGTTATTCGAATTCACGTCGTATCCCGCCATTTTTGATCGATATTTGTATTGCACGCCACCCTATTGGTTTCAGAACTTTTTATAGAGAATTCATATCATGGGTGTAGATAAAATCTTGTGTGCAACTGTACATAATTAGGTATTAAAACACTCATGTGATACCTACTATTTTCACAAATTGCACAGTTGCATAAATAACTATTATAAATATATATCACTAGCTGATCCCGCAAATGTAGTTTTGCCATAAAAATAAAATATTTAAGGGTGGGTCACCCTTATCATTTAGAGGTATGAAAAATATATGTTGGCCGATTCTCAGACCTACCCGATATGAAAACAAAATTTCATAAAAATTGGTCCAGCCGTTTCGGATGAGTTTGTTACAAATATCGCGACACAAAAAAATATGTATTACATTTAATAAAGTAATTATGTAGGTATTTTAATATCCTAATTTATTTTATAATTTAGTTTTAAGATTCTTTAATAAATAAACATTTAAAATGTTCACTGTGAGTTTCAGTTCGAATTTAATGTCAATTTTCGTAAATAGTTTTGTGACAATTTTTTTTGATCTTATACTAAACTATTTTCTACTTTTTATTTCGGCTGGTAACAAAAGCAAGTTGTGTTTTAGTATTTTGAAGTATACTATCTTTTGTTTTTTTAGTTACTGATTGATGATGACCATTTTGTTATTAAGACTAAAAAGTCCCAAGTAATTAAGTCACATACTTCTGTAAACGCAACGAAGTAAAATACCACTGTATTTTTCGATATGGATATACTCATTAATCAGGAAATCAATATCATATCATAGTCAATATCAATATTTATTAAATTATTGTATTGGCATCGACCTTGCAATTCGATCCAACGTTTTAGAGTGCATGAAAGTTACATTCCAAGATTCCGTTACATGGGTAATATTATATGTATATATATACTAAGCTAATAAGGGTTATCTGGACGAGATGCTTTTGGCAATAAGGCAGCCCTTTCCACATTATATATATCTGACATTGTATGCACTCTCTTGTAAATAAGTAAAACGGTGTATAAATAAAGTGTGTCTACTACCTATTTTTTTTTTATTAATATAATCCGATACTTTATTTAATATGGATTGGGCAATATTAAGAGATGACAAGGATGTGGAGGAACATTATGTAACTCACTTTCGTGAGGTTGGTTCTCTAGTCAATGTCAGGGCACGCCTAACAACTTAGAACTACCTACTTCTGCCTGCTAACAGTGAACTTGAGAAAGTTAATGAATGGACCGCCAACAGTCACTCTTATCTGGTCTGACCAGCGCATTGGTGTTCTTCTTCGCGGCTTCGTTCTTCCCCTCTCTTCCTGGCACACCAAAGTACACAATGGTATCACTTTTACTCTAATCGATATTTAAAAAATGTATGTTACAATGTTTAGTATATGACTTTACAATATTTAATACTATTATTCGTTTCAGGAGCTGTATTCGAAGTCACCCGTCAAGGATTTCCTGTGATAAAGTTTTGTGGAAATAGGTTCTTGATTAAACATGATCCCAGACATTCTTTGAGGAGGCTCTTTAGATGCAGTCGTTGGCTTCAAGGCTGCAGAGCCACTATAACCGCTGTGGAAAACACTATAGTTAGGTACAATATTTGTCATAATCACTAGCATATCGAACCATCGTTTTAGAGGAGATATTTTTAAAGTAATGTAAATTCGTAAGTACGTTATAAGTTTACACCTACTAACAATAATGTCGACCTACTTTTCTATTAACTTAGTTGTGATGTTTAATTTTAAATGTAATTCACCATTATAAAGCATCAAAGATGATTTAATACTTTTTAGTATTAGAATTTGACAGAAATTTAATTATTGTTAAATAAAAAAATTGGGACTAAGAAATATTTAATGTTATTTTACTATAAAGTGGTTTACTCAATAGGCATGATGACTAATTTTGAAAAAAAAAAACTGTTTTAGACTGTTCGGAAGTATCTCCTATTGTCAATAAGAATCATATTTCTACAAAGATAAAGTTTACATAGAAAAAAATGCGACTTACATTTTAAGTTTAAAATTCACACCAAAACATTGATACCCATGTCACAGCGCAATCGTGACGTCACCATTTGTCAACCAGTGTCGATTATAGCCTTTATAAAAAGTAAAGTGATCGTCGATTATATCCAAACAACATGACTTTAACAAAAACGTGACTCGCTCTGATTGGTGTTCAACTTAACATGGCGGATTGTTTTATTTCTGTTATTTAACTATTAATCTCGCTCTAAATATGAAAATAAATACGATTTTTATACTGTATGAACACCATTTCATCAGATAAATACATAATTTTTAGTGGTTCCTGGTTACTGTCATCATGCCTATTATAAAATAACGATTCAGATGTTTACTCTTGAACGTAAGTGTCACTCAAAGATTTTATTTCTTACCAGTTGATAGATATAGACATTGTAATACTTAACATACAGAACGTGATGATGACCTCACTCATCAGCATTTGACAGTTCACTGCTGGATATATAAGAAAAGAGGTTTTATTATATTAGGTCTTTACCTATGAAATTGCCGTTTTGTATGCAATAAGTGAAAGTACTTATTTTTTCAAACTTTTTTATTTCTGTTATTCGAAGTAATCACCCATGCAATCGACGCATCTTTGCCGACGCATTGGCAGTTTATTGATGCCCTTCTTGTAAAAATCAGCTGGACGGGAGGCAACAAACTCTTCAAAGGCATTTTGTACTGCCTCTCGGGAATTGAATTTTTTACCCACTAAAAAGTTGTCTAAATTTTGGAAAAAGTAATAGTCGGTAGGTGCAAGGTCTGGTGAGTATGGCGGATGAGGGAGAGCTTTCAACCCCAGCTCTTGCAGCTTGGAGACTGTCTGTTGCGCAGTATGGGGTCGCGCGTTGTCGTGAAGGAGCAGTGGGGACGACCGATTGACCAAAGCTGGTTGCAGATGTGCAAGCTTCTCCATCATTCTCTCCAGTTCTTCACAGTACACTACTACTACTACTATTGCATTAATGCTCATGCCGTTTTGTAAAAAGCTGCGGTGAATCACACCCGCACTAGACCACCAAACAGTGACCATCACCTTTTTAGGGGTCATTTTTGGTTTAGGGCATTGCTTTGGTGCTGAACCAGGGTCTAACCAACTTGCTGAGCGCTTTCGATTGTCGAACAGAATCCATTTTTCGTCGCACGTAACTATTCGTTTCAAAATTCCTTCATTTCTTAGCCTGTTGAGCAGCGAAAGGCAGGTCTCGACGCGTACGTTGCGTTGGCGATCGTTAAGGTCGTGGGGCACCCATCTATCAAGCTTTTTTTTACCTTGCCAATTTGTCGCAAATGGATCAATATTGTTTTGATGCTTACATTAAAAGCTGCTGCTAGCTCAGCTGTAGATTGAGTTTCGTCAGCTTCCACAATCGCCTTTAATTCATTATTGTTAACCAAAGTCTCCGGACGACCACGAGCTTCATTTTTCAAATCAAAATCTCCAGAACGGAACCGGGAAAACCAATAAAGGTGCGTTCGTTTGTACAGTTCTCTCCGTAAACGTTTTTGATGTTACGTGCCGTTTGTGTCGCGTTGGTGGCACGACGGAAATCATATTCCATAATTACACGAATTTTTAAAGTATCCATTATGACGAAAAATGTTCAAATGCAATGAAAATACAACGCTAATCAAAAAACAAAAGACTGAGTTTGTAAATAGAATGTCATGGTTTTAAAACAAAATTAATTTGAATTTAGAATACAAAGCCATTACAAGCTTTTTTTATTTGAAATGACCAGTAATGAAGAAACGCAATTTCATAGGTAATTTTTTTTATTATTTTTATTATATTTAACCGGAAAATGCGTATTGAACAATTAATTCTTATTTAATTGAAAAATTGAAAATATCTGTAAATATTATAATACAAATTTACAATTTGTTTTATTTTGTTGTATTTTTTATCTCTCCTGCACTAGAAACATTGTTTCAGGAAAATTTATTAATAAACATGAACTCCGATGTGGGTTTAAACCCACAACACTTACCGCAGTATACAAGGAGTTAAGGGGAAATCAATCTCGCTCCTTGATGATACATGCATAAATAACAACACAAATACCGTGGGAGAGCTACGCTTTGGCAGGAATGGGCGGTTCGACCGGAGTGATAACACGGCCTCACTGAAAACTTATGTGAAATAGTGCTTGCGCTCTGTTTTACCGCGTGAATGACGATACCGGAGGATCATATCCTCACCCCTCCCCTTTCCCCTAAAGTTCGGCAACGCACTTATGACGCCTCTGATGTTGCGAGTGTCCATGGGTGGCGGTTATCGCTTACCATCAGGTGATATGACTGCTCGTTTGCCCCCTATTCAATAAAAAAAAATACTGGCACAAACTGAGATTGATATTCCACACACGAATCTTTCACAACTTGGTTTATCTGTGTCTCGTAGGATTAGTTCGATCGAATCGAATCGAATGGAAATAAAAGCATAATGTGGTATCTATATAATTATGTTTATTTTTATTCGTAGATATCAACACTTTAAAAAAAGGAAATGATTATACTGACAATACTGAATATTATCACGAAACATAACCTAAAGGAATTTATAGAGGAAATGTATGTGAGAGCATCGGAAAAACTCGTTCATGGCGAACATTTACCTATCAAATTGGTGATGCTCTGAACGAGGGTCATGTGAAAAGCTTACAGCGATTGATGACTGTGGCCGAAGCAGAATAGGTGTGTCAGGACCGTATTATGTTGAATTCAATTGTCTCTCCTTATCCCCTTGGGTAATAGGCGTAACTATGTATTTATACGAGTATATGACCAAAAGGGAAATCTCTAGAGATTATATTATATCAATGATAAATGATATTTATTTTTTAAGTAAATCTTTACAGATATTTTACAGCTAGAAGAGGCCGGCATTTCCTAAGACGCACTCTGGGAAGAAATGCCGAAACAAACCACAGAGGTGTCCCTTTTTTGAAGTTCGTGAACAAGTTCGTGATTAATAACAAAATAATAAAAAAAATCTATGCGAATACAGTACCTATACTGTCCAATCCAATTCAATCCAAGACCATCCCAGATCCTAATCTGGGATGGTCTTTTGAAGAAAAGACCATAGTATTGAGTCGGCCTGTACATACAGACGACATACGAGCAACAGGCATCGTGTTACCTAACCGGTATAAGTCACGATTAACGACCCGAAGCGCGACACTACCGCCAGCCGGACATTTCGATAGGCCGTGGAAACACTCAAAACTACCAGAAAGATACTGAATTTGAATTTATATTACAAGCTTAGACAATACTCCCATTTAATTACACAAAAGAATTCAGTTCGTATAACAAATTGTACAACAACAAAATAAAAAGTTAAAAACTGGAGTGAGCCTCATCAATTCCAAGCAAATTTGTCATTTAAATAATCCTGAACTTTTTTTTTTTTTCTTTTTATTATATAAGGGGCAAACGAGCAGACGTATCACCTGATGGTAAGCGATTACCGCCGCCCATGGACACCCGCAACACCGGAGGCGTCACAAGTGCGTTGACGGCCTTTTAGGAAGGAGTACGCTCTTTTCTTGAAGGTTTAAACTGTGAAATAATAACTGTGAACTGTGTAATAAGTTTGCAATCTAGTGGTTGGCAACATGAATTTATCTTTATTTCTAGTGTAGATATCAAGAACGTGGCTAAACTTTGTGTATAAATGAATAGTTTTCTTAACACAAACTAAATTATCGTAGATGAATTGAGATGCAACTGTCATGATACCGATTTCTTTAAATTTATCCCTCAGTGACTGCCTATAACCAAGATTATAAGTTGCACGAATAGCCCTCTTCTGCAACACAAAGATACTTTGAATGTCAGTAGCATTACCCCACAACAAAATACTACTCGTATATAACATTACACTATGAAAATAACTAAAATATACTAATTTAGCTGTTTCTACATCGGTTAATTGACGAGTTTTATAAACCGCGTATGCTGCAGAGCTGAGACTTCGACAATCCATCAGTGTGTGAGTCCCACTGCAATCTAGAGTTCAGAGTTATACCCAAAAACTGGTACTTTAAGTTAATAAACTGTAATTTAAATAATTAAAACAAATAAAACCATTAAGACTAAATTTGAATGAGCTGCTGGCTGGGGTTGCCAGGAATTAATCAATGATGTAACTTTAAATAGCAATCATTGTTGATATGTTTATGTGTCACTTTCATAATAATAATAATCTTTATTAATTATTATTATTCCAGTTTTAACATATTTGTGTATCGGTGTTAGCCGCACTAGGCTTAGCCTGTATTGCGGGTAGCTATTTGCGATATACAATCGGACATTAGTTGTAGGGACTTATATTAATAATAATAGTAGAAACAAAGTTAGATACAATTAGTTATTAAAGGATAAAAGGTTATAATATTTGTAGTTATTGTATTGTGTGTAAATAGTGTGTTATGTTGTGTGCTGAGTATGTATGTGATGTGTGAAGTGTGAAGGAGCAATTCATTTACACAACTGGTTTAAAAAAATTGTTCCAATTCATGGTAACTCAAGCCAATTATAAACTGGGTAGCGCTGATCCGTGTTTCACGGGCGGTTTTTATTAATAATAATCGTATCTTATTTATATGCGATTGAATTATAAAGGTACGGAAACATACATTTTTGTGATCCTCTTGCAAATGTGATTTTGGTTCTAATAGTATTGACTTTAAATACTCGTTGTCTTAACTTATCTATGTATTCTGCTGAATTGAGGACATACTTATGGGAGGAAATAACGGCACGCATTATATAAAGACCCCGAACACTTAGCAATTCGGCTTCTCAGTACAAACTTGTTGTAGAAAATCTGATAGGTTTTTTTAACATGACCTTTAATTTGCAGAAGTAATTATAACAACGTCAACGCATGGCAAACCCAAGGTGCTATACAAAGGGTACACATACAACTTGCTGAACCCTCTTACACTGAAAAAGACATGGCGTTGTGTGAAGTGGTCTTCTACTTATAGATGCAGAGCATTCGTTACAACTTTTAATGGATCAATCCTTAAATATAGAGATGGACACACTCATTGATTCTTCATAAATTAACTAGCAGTTTGAACTCATACACCAATGTCATATTTTGTTCATAATTGTAATCAAAAAACTTCATCTAAATTTATAGATTAAAGTAACACTTCCCTGTGTGGGAGTTTTATTTTTGCTGTCGCTTAAGAAAATTATATGGTATACGAACTTGTTTATTTTTTAAATATCGACACTCCTGTAAAACAATTTATAATACCTACGAAGCGATCGTACTGTAGGTACACAGTGAGTACAGTATCGAAACATGATCGAAAGGAAAAGCTGTTCCGATTATATTATATCAACATTAATTATTAATAAGTTTCTTGTCGCTTTCATTTTCAGAATTAATTCTCACAACGTCGAGGTCTGGTAAACCGAAGGTGATTTACAGAGGCCACGAATACAACATGCTTAGCCCCCTTACACCAAAACAGATGTGGCGCTGTGTGAAGTGGACCTCATATAAATGCAGAGCATACGTTGCAACTGTGGATGGAACAGTAGTTAAATACAGAGAAGGCCATACTCATTGAATCTAATAACGTACCAGCCTCTTACCCTACCACCATACATGAAAATTTCCTAGACCACGTTTAAAAGTTGAAATTCTGACTTATACTAGTATTATAATTAGTTATACTTTCAGGGCTGTAGCGCTGCACCAAATTTAATAAAATAATTATGTATATTAACTAATTTATAATGTACTACACATTATAAAATAATTAATATTAAATTAGAGTGTGACTTATAAGAGTTGAAATTCTTATAACCAACTAATATTATAAATTCCAAAGTAACTGTCTGTCTGTCTGTTACGCTTTTACGACTGAACTTCTGCACTGATTTCAATGAAATTAGAAAAGTATTTAAAATTATGTGAATTAATTAGTTTATTATATATTATGTGCAGTAATTAGAGGGTAGTATATTTATAGTGCGACGTGAATGCGCGCTTGTTGCGTATGTAGTAAAATTACTACGTGGTGGTATAGATCATAATCCTGGAGTATTGGGCCAACTGAGCCTATGTGTGCCTGACCGGTACTTGTGGAAGCTCCGACGCCCGCCTCTATTGTCTGTGCCAGTAGCTAGAACTAACTTGCTTGAGAAAGCAACCCTTACGCGAATTATCTATGCCATTAACGGAGTTCACAAGGAACTGTATATTTTTTCGTGTCAATTGAGTGTGCTCGCAAAATGTCTTTTAAATATAATTTGCACACGTCCTAAAAGAGTTGCAATATTTTGTTTTATATTTTATTTTCAATTTTATAATAGGTTGTTATTTTATTGAGTTTTTATTTGTTACTGTATATGTTTCTTTATGCACTTGTAAATTATTGTGTATTATTGCACTGTAATAATAGTAGTATAACAAAGCCTCTCTATCGCATTATGTCAACCTGTTATGATAGTGAAGGTATATGTTATTTAAAATAATTAAGAAGAGTTGACATTCTTATCCATATTAATTTTATAAGTTCGAAGCTCTGTATGTCGGTTAGGCTTTCACGGCTGAACCGCTGCACCGATTTAAAAAAAATTGTGGAATATTTGAACCACAATTTGGATTGTAGTAATTATAGTCCACGGGCCCACGTACAAGGGATTTCAGTGATTAATAACAGGCTGAAAGTTTATACAAAGCTTCGTTTTGACGAGACACCCAACTTAGAAAGTTATCAAGATTATGTTAATATTTTTTCGAGTGTAGGTCTCAAAAAAATTACCATCAAATTTGTACGATGCATTTTTTATGAAAAATATATATTTTGCAAGCCAAAATAAATTCTTCTCAAAAAGTTGTTACAACTGCAATTACAAAACGCATTTCTTCGTTTTCTAAACTTGCCATGCTTAAAATCTGTTTTGTTTGAAAACTAGATAGCGTTGTGTGTCAGGGGTTGTGTTCGATATGGGCGGAGATCCTGAAGGCCAGCAATATTGCGCTATTGCGACTACTGCAACGAGTGCTGGCCATCAGAATTATAAGGGGGTACTGCACTATCTCCTTTGAGGCAGCGCAGCGAGTCTCCTGCCTGGAACTCCACCATGGGACCCGGAGGCGAGAGTCCTTGCGGCTCCTTACCAGTGGCGCAAGGAGGCGCGGGAGTTGGGTTTGAGTCCTGAGAAACGGGAAGTCGATGATCAGAAATCTCAACTCCGCCAGGTCCTCGTGGAAAAATGGAGGGAACGACTTGGGTAACCGAGCGCTGGGGACGCCGTTATTGCGGCGATAAGACTCGTTATGGAGGATTGGCTCGAGAGGCGTCATGGGACCCTCTTATACCGGCTGACGCAGGTGATCACTGAAAAAGGATGTTTCGGAGATCACCTTGTTTGATCCGCAAGGAGCCAACGCCTGAGTACTCCAGGCTTGGGGACGGCGGATCGTGCGCGCCCCAGGGTACAGTAACGAGAACATCGGGATTTTCACACAGTAGTACAAATTGTAGGTAGCCCGAGATACGTCGGGGTTTCAGGGTTTTCTTTACTAGGGTGCACCTGGTTCCCCGGCTTCAATCACGTCGGGGTCACCACTGTGGAGGAACGGGTGTCATGTCCCTCGAACACTTGGGTCACTGCCCAACAGTTGATGTTGGGTTGTTGTATATATGATAATCGGCGTGAGAACTTCTATTGCACGATGCAGGATTAGTAGTTACTCCGTATAGTGCGTTACTTCGTAGTTCAGTCTATCTTCAGTAGATGGCGCTGTCATATGTTTTTGTTGCCGCTGCATATGTGAAAGTCGTCACGCTTGTCATTGTCTTTTATATCTATTTTTAACAATTACAACATATAATGTAAGTGTATTTATTGCATTTAATACTTTATATAACATTAATATATTCGTCTTCATACTTCATATTCTTTCAATGTGTGGGTATATATTTTATTGTTTTAGTATATAAGATGGATGTTAGAAGAATTAGACTCAGTCGATATTTATAATTTTCAGATGCCATATTAACGACATCTAAATATGGAAAACCGGTTATTTTGCACGGAGGATATCGTTACAACAAACACAGTAACAGCAGAGGAGGGAAAGGCTACTTTGTGTGTGTCAAGAAGAGTCAAAAGGGCTGTCGAGCTTTAATAAGGACCTTTGGTAACAAAATTATACAAGTTAAGGACGATCATAATCATATGTAATAAAGGTTGTTTTGCCCTACTAATGAAAATGACGACGCAGTTATTCACTATTTCATTTGCAAAATTGGAATATTCTGCTAGGTAGTGCCTGTACGAAGGACGTGGTAATTATGACCAGTATTTAATTCCAGGCAGTTTAATGGGATCCAAAAGAAGAAATTGCGTTCAGTGCTATGAGAAACTAAGACAAACAATGGATTCTTCAGAAGCTAAAAAGAAAGTCAAAAAAACAAAACTTATTGTTATAAATGTAACCAGTCGCTTTGCCGAAACTGTTATAAAAATAGTCATGTTCCTAAGAATATATTGTTTCTTAAAAAATAACCTTTTTATACGTTTTGTAACCTTATCACTTCTTTCGTACTTTCTTCGCTCGAAATTGATTCAAAAACAAAGCTCATTTTCTTTTAATATTCAGACATTTACCAAGAGGAAAAACAAATTGCGCGAAACCTAATTTGTTTTTTGAGTTCAGCTCTTGCTCATTAGACAAATGGGCAGACTTAATGCGTAGAGCATTATAAATGATATTGATTTTGTAAGTAAATCTTGACAGATATTTTACACGTCGGATTTTACAACCAGAAGAGGCCGGCATTTCCTAAGACGCACTCTGGGAAGAAATGCCGAAACAAACCACAGAGGTATCCCTTTTTTTTAAATCCGCGAACATTGAATAATTTCAAAATAATAAAAATCCATGCGAGCACAGTATAGGATCTGGGTCGGCCTTTTTAAGAAAATACCTTAATATTGAGTCGGCCTGTCCATACAGACGGCATACGAGCAACAGTCATCGTGTTACCTAATCGGTATAAGTCAAGCTTAACGACCCGAAGCGCGACACTACCGCCAGCAGACATTTGGATAGGCCGGGGAAACACTCAAAACCACCAGAACGATACTAAATATGAACTTATATTACAAGCGTAAGCGTATGTGAGTATTGTGTAAACAATACTCACATTTACATACACAAAAGAATTCAGTCCGCATGACAAATTGAAAAAGAACATACTATTATAAAAAATAAAAATTAAAATGTCTATTACTATTACACAAAACACGTAGTTAAAAGCTGGAGTAAGCCTCATCAATCCCAAGCAAATTTGTCATCTAAATATTCCAAAACTGTGTAATACGCCTTTTCACCTAGTTTTTGTATTACTAAGGTCTTAAATTTAGTAATATTTAATTCTGGATATTTGCTTGGAATTTCATTGTAGAATCGCACACCCTGACATCGGAAAGACTTGCATACTCTTTGCAATCTAGTGGTTGGCAACACGAGTTTATCTTTATTTCTAGTGTAGATATCATGAACGTCACTAAACTTGATGTTTGAATGAATATTTTTCTTGACATAAACTAAATTTTCGTACAAAAGTATTATATACTCAGTAAAGCGTGTGTTACGTCGGTTCTTATATAATTTATCACATGTTACGTGATAAAAACATAAATAAAAATAGATCTACATAAATTTTACTAAAGAAAGTAGTGCTATTTGAATAAGTGCAGTTTAAAACTTACAAGTTACTTATATGAACGTTTGCTTAAATGAACAGTAGCATTATCAGACTTCTTTCTAATTTTAAAATTATTTTAATGGTTTAAATTCACAAGAACATGTGCAGGAAAATCAGTCCTCCTGTGTAACGGTTTCCGTTATCAACACAACAACCGTAGATTGTATTGCCCACAGATATTTTGTTTGTATCAAAAAGGATCTTAGATATAGAGCGACTGCTATTACCGTTAATAACCAAGTCATTCGAATTAAGAAATCACATCATTCTTCTAGTTTTTATTATTGAGGAGCTAATGCTTGTCAGTCACTGATATCCGCATCGAAACATAGATGCGTGTTGGTGTAAAGTAAAGTCTGGTAAATTGTTTGTAATTTCCACTACCATAAGTGTTTCTTATTAGAGAGGTTATATTTATGTTAATTTTCCATTTCAGATGCTATGTACAGCCTCACTAGATTTGGAAAACCGAAGCTGGTATTAGGAAATCAAACTTATAACATTCACAAGAAAATGGGACCAAAAACAATATGGCGCTGTCAAAGGTGGAGGTGGGGACAATGTCGTACCACCATAACGACTTTAGAAGACTGCGTGGTCAGAATGAACAAACCACATAACCATGATTGACAACTTATTAGGATTTAACTAGTTAGATGTCCGGAAATTTTATTTATTTATTAGTATTATTATTTAACTAATTTATTTTTTGACTAATAATACTTTCTTTCGATCAAAATACCTTATGTCATTTTCTGTTTCTCAGAATTAACGGTTGCTTAGGCAAGTACACTTTGACAAAGATATGTTACCATCACTTCTTTTGTTTGCACAGAAATACGGTTAATATCATCTAGACACGGTAATGCCAATGTTACAAGTAACATTGGCATTACCGACCGGCGTTGTAAATATTCTGCCAACATAGTCTCTATCGTTAGGAAGGTCCTGTGGATCTGTGCCAAATGTAGCTCCGGATGTCGTGCTTCAATGACGACGATTGATCGATGATGATTGATGATTAAATCAAATTTTATAACACACACAATCATAACAGTAAGTGACATACAATCCGTTTTCGTTTGTTTTAATAAACGTGAATATGTAATAACCTGGACAAATAATGATGACACATTATTGTATATTGGTATGCGTACCTGTTTTAAAATTTTACTTTCTATTTTACATTAAATAAGTTTTTCTTCATTTGTTTATGATTTTTAAAGATTTAAGTGATAATTTCAGTAACGAAACGTGGTGGTCAGGTTTATTGTTTGGAGTATTATATACCATAGATTATCTGTATTTGTATCACTTACTATTCAATACTTTTTTTCATTATTAGAAAATTGAGTACAATGCCCTACTTATGTTAAAGAAGCGCAACCTTTCGCTGGAGTATTGATCAGTTGGATTAACAGATCAGTATCTATTTAGACATTTACTGAAATACTCTTATTCTAAATTTCCTTTCTTTTAATGTAAGTTAATATCAAACAGTAATAGAAAATAATTTAGTCTCATAACGTCTGTTATTTTTACATTTGCTTCAGAAATAAGAATGATAGAGTCAAGAATGGGTAAGCCTATGATACAAATGGGAGTATACCGTTTTAACCAACACAGTTTATACCGCAACGGAGGACCTAAAGTATTATGGGTTTGTGGTAAGTGGAGCACTGGATGTCGTGCTTCGATAACTACAATTGACAATGAAATAGTTAAAATGAATGTTAACCACACACATTAAGTTTTGTAAACACTTTGCCCGGTTCCTATATTTAACGAATCGTCATCGTGTAAAAATTTTCTACAACCTACTACGAATCGTAAATATTCGTAAATACCGTTCCTCAATTTATTTTTTATAGGAACGATTTTAGCTTACGCCCCGTATAATATACTACTATTCGTACGTAGAACGGATCGTTTTTTAAATATAGGAACTGGGCATTAGATCGTATCAATATTGTATTCATATCCTACCTACCTTATTATTAAATAAATATAAAGCTCGGAGTTTGAGTACAATTGTGTTTCTTTATACCTTTAATGATAAATAGAAAATAATGATTAACTTATATTTTTTAATACAATAACCAACAAATCCCTAAATTTTACTAATGTTTTGTAATTTTATGTTACAGAGATAAAAAGGGTCTACTCAAGAATGGGTAATCCTATGCTGCAAGTGGGTAAGCACCGCTTCTGCCAACACAGTCGTTATCGTAATGGCAGGTATCTACCTACCGTCCGATGGATTTGTAACAAAAGCTGCAATGGATGCCTTGCTCATATAACAACGTTTAACGACGCTATCGTCAAGATGAATAATACACATAATCATTTTTAAATAATCCCAGATTTAAATCAATGTAGGTACAATTTTAGATTACATTCCTTATTATCTTAATGGTGTTTGACATATTAATAGTTATGTATGCATACAAGCTATAACATACTAATATAATTAAGAGAGTTTATTAGAAAGAAAATAATAATTAATTACCAATTATGAATTCTAAAGCAGCAAGAATTAATATAGACAGTAAATTACAACAAATAACAAAATATAACCCAACCCATAGTAAATTGTATTGATCCATTTTGTAAGGTAACATACAAACGTTTTTGGCTGCAAGTAAGATAATCGTTTTTTCTAGCTATAGGTATCATAGCTATTAGTGGTAATTATTCATTGCTATTAGTAGTAAATGTTCTATACTATATTAAAATAAATTCTAGTGTGTTCGGTTTTAGATTTTGTTTCTTTTTTCTACGGTTTAAGAGCTTTAGTGTTAAGTACGGCTCAGAGCAATTGCCACTGAGTTTAATAATCTATCTTCTTCTGACCTATGCGAGGTATCTATGCTAAAAAATATAATAAATAAGGGTAATTACGTCGGTTTGTGGAGATAGAGAGTTACGGCAACTATAGCAGTTATTTTCCTTTTATGAGACAAATGAAATGTGTATTTTTATGAACTAAAAATATTTTCACGGCAATGATGCAACTACTTTTTTTCGCTTAATGTTTTAAGCTTCATAATATGACTAGATTTCCTACAGTTTTTCTTTCGATTTCATGTAACATTATGAAAAGTTTATAAAGATTGCATTATTATGCTAAAGTTTAAAACGAAGGGGCGTAGGTCTAAGTTCTACTGCTACAATAACTTATAAGTGTATTAACTAATGTTTGTTGTCATATAATTGTTTCTACTCATTTTAAAATGTTTGACAATGAGAAGTGTTTAATAATTTACCTGAATTGTTTTTTTCAGGCATATTGTTTTTGATTACGAAGTTTTGATATCATTCTGAGACTCTATATTCGATTGATTAGTATTATATTCCGTCTTTTTATAAAATATAAATTGTTAATCGCAGATTAAGATAAATAATAATAAAAATTGTAATCGCATTAAACGATTTATATAATCAATGTTAAAGTAGTAAATGGTATGTATTTATTACCGAAATGTGTGTTTTATTTTTTCGATCACTAGCTGTATTGATAGTAAGTTATATAGTAAGCTAAACGTGCAAAAAGTAAAAAGATTTCATTAAATGAATGTTGAGATACTCAAAGCAAATGTAGTCACTCACAATAAAAAAATCTAATCTAATGAATAACATTTGCATTTTCATATTCGCATACAAATACATCATTAATATACGACCCTATAAATACTTTTGTTGTAGGAATAAGAATGGTGGAGTCGAGAATGGGGAAACCGATGCTACAAATGGGTGAATTCCGCTTTTGTCAACACAGCCGATACAGAACGGGGGGACCGAAGGTCTTGTGGGTCTGCATTAAAAACTGCTCCGGTTGCCGCGCCTCCATCACCACATTCAACAACGAAGTTCTGAAAATAAATAGTACTCACAATCACGTTAGAAACAGAAAGTATAAAGTATGAGTTTTAATTAGCGTAACTTATCTTTAATCATTTAATGTTCCCGACTATCAATTATGTGCAAATCGACAATGTACACTGTTTCATACTGTGCAAATTCTTGATTATTTTTAAGTTTAAAATTATTACTATGTTATTGTATTCTGTTTTCTTATTTTTGTGAAGTTGAATAGAGATAGATGATAACATTGACAAAAATTAACAATAAATGTATATGTATAATCATTTTAAATAAATTAATATAAATACTATAAGTGCTTATTACTCACTAAACTTGAACACAGATTAAGTATGTTCTCCAAAAATGCATAATTTCTTATAGATTGTGTGAAATAAATTATTATAATTTGAATCTATTTATTTGCTATGCTTACCACTTTTGAAGTCTCAGTACGTTTTTATCGTCTGTCGATTATGTAAATATCTAATAAAACCAACTTGTTTCAGAAATAACTTTAGTTGAATCAAAGAGAGGTCAACCAATATTATCAATGGGCACCTACCGTTTCTATAAACACAATAAATATCGCAATGGCAGGCCCAAAGTTTTGTGGGTCTGCATCAAGTGTTGTACTGGGTGCCGAGCTTCGATTTTCACTTTTAACAATGAAATTATAAAAATTAATGCCGACCATAACCACTAAAAAGTGCACACTTCTAAGTCTATAGTTTACTCACAATTAGTTAGCTACTGCTTCGTTGAATTTTAATATAAAGAGACAGGTGGATCTTCTTGGTAGAGGCCATTCCGCAGCAGTGACATAATTAAATATGTATTATCTCATTTATTTAATATAAACATTAATAAATTCATATAAAACTGAATATTTTGTATTTGTTAACAACATTATTCTGTTCATCTATCTGTTTTGTCTTTTTATTTATTCGAAGTAGTGTTTTATATATATCGTATATAACTTAAAACTAATGAAAATATTTTTTCAGATTTTTCTTTCAGTTCTGAGTTATATTATAAATGAAGTACTATGTCTTTGTCTAGACATAAAGAGTAATACAAAAGAATAGATCATGAACGTAAAATGACGGCATTCGTGGTGTTCGTGTTTCGTTAGTGAGTGCGAGCTCGGAGATAGGAGATAGCCTGCCATGGTGTGGGTCACCATGTTGCATTGTTGCATTACCTGCATTCGCCCTCTACCACCACTACTCTTAAATGCCGCTTATGCTTTCCATCAGGCAGAGTAGAGTCATTTTCGCAGGGCCATACATAAAAAAATAGCTATTGTAGAAAGAGAATCGACAAGAAAAACGAAAGGAACCGTTGTTCTCATGCGATTAATAAAGGATTTTTTGTTGAAGTTTTACGTTTCCTTTGCCATTGATTTACAAAATGTACAATAATAAGAGATTAAAACTAGCAAACTAACGATGAGTAATTAAAATTTATGGTTATTAAGTGAATTCTAATTATGATACAGTATTAATGTGTTAATGGACAAAACTGTTGGTTCGATATAATAATTACTTAAAATCACATTCTCATTGTGTAAGTTTATTAATAAAATCAATAGGATTTTTTTAAAAATAGAATTTGATTATCTCAGTTCTTTATTCAACAGCGGCTAAACTGGTATCATAATGATTTTTGCTTCAGAAATAAAAATGACCAGATCGAGACAGGGCAATCCAATGCTTCAGATGGGTGAATACCGCTTCAGCCGACATGGTCGATATAGGGATGGAGGGCCGAGAGTTATATGGGTATGTGGGAAATGGAGCTCTGGATGCCGTGCATCGATAACTACATTTAATAGTGAAGTCATTAAAATGAACACCACTCACACGCATAACAAAAGTAATGATTAGATCGAATATTATTTATTAACACTTTCATATTTTTTGGTTTAAAGTAATAGTATATTTAAGCAGTAGTTCTGAACATTCCAAATAATTTGAACTGACAAAAACCTTTTTGGTATTGCTCAGTTCTTTGCATTTTATATTTTTCAAGTAGATGCACCAAACACCCACATATGTACGGAAATGTTCTCGTATTTTATGACAACAACTTATGCAACTGAAATATTTAAAGCAATATTTTTATTCTTGTTTATTACTGTTTTTTTAATAGATATAAATAAAAAATATATTGCGCTATATTGAAAATGTATTCTTAATTTATTCAAATAGATCCAACAAATTTTAAGTAATGTTGATACAAACAAACTCACTTTAATTTACCTAATTTCTCTATAATTTACCACGTATTGCGTTACAGAAGTACGAATGATCACATCGAACAGAGGCAAGCCAATGTTACAGATGGGAGAATACCGGTTTCATCGACATAGTAGCTATAAGACAAATGGACCAAGAGCTTTGTGGGTTTGCGTAAAATGGAGCTATGGTTGCCGTGCATCAATAACAACTTTTGGAAATGAAATTATAAAGTTCAAAAGTGATCATGTTCATAAAACTACTATTAAATAACTAGAAGATCACTGTTAATATAACTAACTTTTAGCCGCAAGTTCACTTGGTCAAAAGTTTGTTGTCAATTTTTTAAATAACTAATAAATTCAATATATATTTATATATATATTAAGAGATTTTCGAATGAAAATGCAAAAATATAACAAACCACAAAAAATAATATATATTGATACCTCTATTTCCCAGAAAGGATAGAGGTTAGGTCAGAGACAATTGGTCTCCACTTACTACGGTCCTGATACACATATCGGTAAATGTTTGCCGTCTACGATCTCTTCCAACCAGTCCGCAACGTTCTTTAATCGGATTTTGATACAAGTTATTCGACCTCTAAATAAACTTGTCGCCAATTTAAGTTCAGATTTCCGAATTGATTGAGTATATTTTTCATTGCTATCTCTCATATCGCAGTGCAACTATGTATAATATAATAGAATGGGGTTAGTCTATATTATTAGTCTCACTACAAACAGGCCCTAGAAAATCAGATGTTTATCACGATATAACTAATTTCTAAAAATATAATTAAATAACATGTTGTGTACCATTACATTATATAAAAAATAATATCTTCCTTTTTTTTGTTTTTCATTATATTCTATTGCTTTTGTTTATTTGGGCCGTTCTAGTTTTCGCTCCTCCACTAACACGAGTAACACGTTTTATTTTTATTCAGTGGGATTATTTTCTTATTAACAAAACATAATATTGTATAGTCCATTGAAAAGTTTTATTTGGGGATGCATTTCTCAGAGGACGCAATTATATTTTTTAGATATGAAGGAGGCGTTAATGTTGAGTTAATTTTAGTTTGTGGAGTTGCAACTCTTTTCCCCCGACCGCCATCGGGACCGACCGGACAAAGGGGTGCAAATGGTTTTTATGGTTTATCTACCAAACTAAAGGTCTGAAAAGAAATTAAAATATTAATACTTACAAGTTTTGATTAAAATCTTTTAGTCGTAGTACCAAATATACCAATGTTATATGCGAAAATCTTAGAAAATTTTCGTTTTTTTTTATTGGCCGCTATAATTTCTTTCTGATCATTTTACGAAAAAAATGATATCAAAAACTTCATTCGGAGGTTGGTTTTAGTGTCGACTTAGCAGAATCAGATGCAGACACCCTCATCGTTCGCTCTGCTCTTGCTGCATCTCAATCATTTGTTACTATTGTAAATCTCAGTTACTATTGTAGTCTCTTCTAACGCAGGTAATAGGGGGATGAACAGCGTAACTTGGTTTTCTTATTGTTTTTAACCATGTGTTTTTTGCCGTTTTTCTCGATTTTGCAGTTGTCGGACCAATCGGATGTCAAATATTACTCGTATTACATAAATAAACCGAAATTAACATTTCACCTTTTAATATCTGATTCTGTGTGATTATTATTGAAACTATAGAGCAACACTATGTGCAGGCGTTCTCCTTAGTCATGGTATAAATGTATCACACACTTACACTCTCATGACATAAAATGTATTAATGTGTGTGTGAAATCTCTATATTTTGTTTCTGGGTTATAATGGCTTTGTGTAACTTCGTATTGACAGGCGATTGCTTTTGTTTGTTCGTCTAAAATGTGATTAGAGCGCCTTTGTTGCTCTGTGATTCGGACCAGTGTGTTGGTTATGTTTCAATCAAAAAATCAAATTATGAAGTAGTTATCGTTCCTGTGGTAGCTGCGCCTAAATCAAAGTGGATAATTAGAATTTAGCCAAACATTTATATTGATGTTCGTTTAAATATTAAATTGAATTCTCAACAGAAATAAGGATGATCGCATCAAGAATGGGCAAGCCGATGTTACAGATTGGAAAGTATCGTTATAATCAGCACAGTAATTATCGTAAGGGGAGGCCGAGAGTTCTGTGGATTTGCATCAAGTGGGGTGTGGGCTGCCGTGCTTCTATATTCACTGTCGATAATATGGTTATTAAAATGAATAATAGCCATAACCATTAATTACCAACAACACTATCACAGACTGTTTAAATAAATTACTGTGATTCAAATGTATTTGTGTTTTACTCGTGCATGCTAATATTACTTATTTATATCTGCAAGCAACGGGAATCCAGCATTAACCCACGACATACATACAGGCTATATTGAACATAAATATGATTAGCCGTTTAGCCTAGTGTAGCTAAACTATTATAGTTTCATTAGGTATATGTGCATTTGTCTGAAGAGCGAAATTTCGTTACAGAACTGGTAATGACTACTTCCCAGCGAGGAAGACCAATCTTACAAATCGGACCGTTTCGTTACTATCAACATAGTTGCTATAGAAATAATCCCAAATGCTTATGGCTTTGTATCAAGTTGCGCTTATTAGGCTGCCGAGCATCAATCACGACTTTCAACGGCGAAGTTATAAAAATGAAAGACGAACACAATCATTCGTAATGATATTTATTTTAAATTTTAATTTATTTATTTATATATCTTTATTGTGTACATAAAACAAAAACATAACAAAAGATGAGTTACAAATTTGTAGACATAATCGGCGGTCTTATCCCTCACGGCTATTTGTACTAGACAACCTTGATATGTTTCGTTTTAAAACTTTAATTTAATTCTGAATACATATATCTAGTATATACCTACTCGTACATATAGAAAAATCACTGCTAATCAATGTTTGTCCTGGATGATATAATTGAATCTTGTATTGTATTAAATATGATGATAAATCGTTGTTAGTAAATTGTGTCAATAAAAGTATTAATTATATTAGACCAGGATTATTATCCAGTATATTTGAAGAATTTTATTCCGGCAAAACCTACAATGATATAAAATGGTTTAATACGCAACATTTAGATTAACTAATCAAATAATAATACAACGTTTTCAGGTGGAATTTGGTTTTCCAAATCGAGGTACGGGAAGCCCATCATGAACATTGGAGGATATCGATTTCACCGTCACAGATTTAATGAACAAAAAGTACTCTGGGTTTGTGTCAAATGGTCCTCTAATTACAACTGTCGGGCTACTGTAACCACTCTAGATAATGTTATTATGAAGACATCAAAATATGGACATAACCATCACTAAAACTGCCATGATAACGATGTAGGTAATTTTAATGTTTCATTTTGAAATTAGGAAGCTTCGTTGTAGAATGAAGACCTGAGAAGTAGTACCTTAATATTGTTTGATCATTATATTTTCAGTATTGATTTATTTTGTCGAAAGATAAATTTAAAAGTTGCGGATTTCAATCTACTTGTTATCGAAGTAACATGTTTTATTTCTTTGTATATTCTATTAGTATATTTTATTGTTTAATCGTGTTAGTTGTATTTATTGTCGGTAGTTGTGTTTTATATGTTTAAACAAACATTCCTCGTTAATATAAGGTAATGGAACTCATAGTTTAACTAAATTAAATCGAATATATTGTTATTAACTAAATTTATATTGACAGAAGCATTTTTATTATGTATGGGCTTGCCAAAGTGACTCTACTCTGCCTGATGGAAAGCATGAGCATAATCCAAGAGTGGTGTTCACCATACTCATTGCGAATGTAGACAATGCAACATTGCAATATGATGACCCACACTATCACAGTCTGTTGAGATGCTTCTGCATCATTCGGCCTCCACTGTTTCTACACCATTCATATCAAATATATATAAAAACAAATAGCTAGGAGACATTGCCTTAACAGTTCTCCCAAATAATCATCATCATCAGCCTATTGCAGTCCCCTGTTGGACATAGGCCTCTCCCATTGTAAGCCACTATGATCGGTTAACAATAGCTCTTAAAATTCATAATTTAAGTACATTAGTTATGGATTGAGTATGTACAACATATGCCTAATATTTATTAGTCCCACTTCTTCAGAAGATTTTTGAACTACGCACCAACATCATAACAAACATAGTCGTGTGTGGACGGACAATGCCAACTTATCATAACATTTCTTGTTTACAGGTGTTAAAGATGTTAAGCTAGTATTTACGAAATCTATATTTGGAAAAAATGCTCTTCGGATCGGAAAATACAGGTTTCACCAAAGAACATACTTTCAAGGCGAAACAATACCATGGCTTTGCAACGGAAAGAACAAGGGTTGTAAAGTTCTAATTCATACGCATAGAGGAAGATTAATCGCTAGTAAATATGAACATAACCATTAGCCATTTCGGTGGTATAAGGCTTAAAAAAGCAAACAAATGAGCCTCTAGCCTACCTATCGCCTATTAAAGTGCTTATAAGTGCGACGTATTGCATTCCTAGTATTTCTTCCATGTTGTGATACTCTGTGATACAACTAACTCCCACATGCATTATTACTCGTGTTCTTCGTCACCTGTATTCAAGTGCAGCTGATGAAGATGTATCAGCGAAGATGTAAACGCTTTAAAAATCTGAGTTTTTGTTTTTATTTTATTTCAAGAAAAGAAATCTACGGTGTTAAATCGAATTTATAAAAAGGGTTACTTAGAACGTTTACGTACGGCATACAATGAAGATGTATAAAGAAATAAATGTTTTTACCGGTAATAATCTCATGTCAGTAATAAAAGGTTCTTTTAGACAGGTAGACAAATTGTTACTTTCGAAATTATAAAGATTGTTACTTTAAGTTGAACATAATATGTGTAAGTATATGATATTTTTTGGCAAAAGTTATTAATTTATCAATGTACTCGTAAATAGTACAATTCCTATTTTTTTTAGCAAAATGTTAATAAGTTTATATTTATTTAAAAACATCTGGAAAAAGTTACAGGATTCCGGTATACAGAGGTGTATGTTTTGTTTTATGATAAGGGTAATCTACTCGTATTCAATGACAAAATATATCTTCGAGAGCAGAGTAAATAGGTTTAATTTAGGTAAAGGTTAATTTTAGAATTGTTCATCAATTCATTCATTGACCATTTGACCTGTGGTAAAAAAAATATATATTTTTCTATTAAAGGTTTCATGATTAACATATATCTAAGAAAAAAATAAACTTAAATAATGAGACATATTATATATTATTGGTAGGATAACCCCTCCAGTTAATCCATAGTTCCATACTGTAATTTTATAAATTTGAAAGTAACTCTGTCTGTTAGATTTTTTTTTTTTTTCACGTTTTCACGGTTAGATCACTGCACCGGTTGAATTAAATTTGGTAGATTTGAAGATACTTTGGTTCTTCAAGTAGGAAAGGCAGCTAGAACTGCGGGTAAAGTTAATAGTAACTTGCTTTATCAGCTAAATGACTTGCTTTATCAGCAATTTGTTTTCAGGTATAATCATTACAAGGTCCAAATTTGGCAGACCAGTGATGATACAAATCGGAGGATATCGTTATTATCGCAAGAGCGGAAATAAAGGTTCCACTATAAACTGGGTTTGCTCTAAATGGTCAACAAAAAACTGCAAAGCTTCACTCATTACTTATAATGATGATATCGTCAGTGGTAAGCATGATCATAACCATTAAGTACACATTTCAATGTTTTTAGTTTATGTAAATATAATCAAATTCATTTCAATTTTAACGAATCCTGGCCCGATTTGTACCATAAGTATGAGAATTGTAATATTTTATTTATATTTTCGTGATTTTGTAATCACAAAATTTTCGTATTCATAGATTGGGTACTGTGCTGTACCTGTACCTGTAGGTAACGATCGAAAGGTTTCTGTATATAATTTAGCTATACTTAAATGTATAAAGTATGAACACATGATGATGAAACAGCACAAAGTCTGAATTATTTATACGTACACGTAATAAATTATGATATAAGGAATTATGGAGCATAAAATCAGTGTAATTTAGTATAAGATGTGGTAGAAGTTCAGTAAGTGTAGTTCAATACAATAAGAGTACTTAAAGTGTAATATAAAACCACCACACAGTAGTGTCGCAAAAATTTTCAACTTTTTTTGTGAAATGGTCTACGTGAACTTGTAAACAGTGAACGTATAATTGTATTTTATCTTTATAAATATAGTCTACCACAGTGTTATAATTTATAAAACCTAATAGTAATCAGTGTGTAAAAGTTTCGATGTATCACATATTCTTCACAATACGAGTACATCGGAACTTTAACGATGCCAAATACTTAGTGATACAAAGATTTTATTTATCGTTATATAAATAATTATTAAGAGTTATCACTCGTACTTTAAAAATTAAGGTATTGGAGCCTTATTAAGAGTGTATGATTTATTTGTAACAGGTTGTTTTAGACATATTTTTATAGGTTGTTATTTGTGTATTGCTTAATCTAGTGTTCAATCTAAGTTTTAGTTAATATTATTACTTGTCTCTGGTCGATGCATTCCCCAAAAATGTAATTATTTCGTTAATATAGTTACTATTATTTATCAAGGTATCTGGGGGTCTACGACGTCAACGATTACTCGGTAATCTAAAGGTCCTTATTATTCCAGCCCGTGTCTTTCTTCAGGCACATAGGTATCTAATAACGGTTTAATTTTGTGTTAAGCAGCTTCATTATACCGACAAGGCTAGCAGTGATGTGTAAACTTCTACGAAGTCGATTTTCGAAAATATTGAAGTGAAGAAATGTTTTTTGGACTTACAATAATTTTGGTATATTAGGTATATCAAAATATATATAACAATAGATATGATATGATATATATAGTACCTAGTAGATTTTATAGTACCACATTTTGCAGTAATAGTGATCAATATATAACAGCTAAAATTGCTTTCCATTCAATCCACACAATAAATGTTTTTATACTCGTATTTAAAATTGTAGATCAAGATAAATATACTAAATATTACTTAGCGTCACAAAATTAAAAAAAAATGTTTTTTTAAATTACAGTATAGTTTTTTCTAGTCAAATTTTAGTTATAGTTATACTAGAAGCAAGTCTTATATTGCTTTAAGTGTAGTGATAAGACTAATCACTTAAAAATCTTACTAAAAGAAATTGGGTATCTTTTGAAAGAACATAAAAAACTGGTGAATGTCTGAATGCCTGAATATCGTCTGAATATCTTTGTTTTTCATCTCATGAACATACTATCACGATCAAGACTCGAACTACCCAAATGGTATCATTACTTTTGGAATGACATAAATTGTTAAATTTCCTAACTTATTTTTATACTAGCCAATATTGGTGATGCCAAACAGGTATAAATAATGATCTTGTAATAATACAAGTACGTTTATACTCATCTAAACGTTGACTTTATTTCATATATTTCTTCAGTGTATGTAGGCCTTGATGTATTAAAAAAATAACCCACATTTTGAGTTTCAATTGTAGCCTTTCGTAGGGTCTTATATATATAGTATACGCGTGTATTGTTATAACTTTATATATAACTCAATTAAGAATATAGGAATGGTAACTTCTTGAAAACTAAAGATATTTCCACAGGTGCTTTTTACACGATCTCAAGATACGGAAGGCCGGCAATAGAGTACCAGAATCATAGATACAACTTGTACGTGCCACACTACTCACGCGTGCGAGGGCTCGTCGACAATGTTAGGAAGAAATGGCGATGTGTTAAATGGGGAACCAGTAACTGTCGAGCTGGGATCTTAACTATTGATGGAATAATTGTCAAAGTGACTAATACGCACAATCATTGATTTTAGTTCTTTTTATTTTACCGTTAACACTGTTAGAAATATCATTGCTTTGCTGCATATTATTGGGATTGGATACGTATTAACCACTTACTTAGACTAACATTTTATGTAAATAGTGAAATAATTTAATGTGGTTCTAAAAATGTTTTGTTTTTATTTTCGTAATTTTTCTCTGCAAATATGTACGAGTATAACTTTTATTAGAAGGAGCTAATATTACTTGAAATAGTCAAACTATTTGGTTGTGTTATTTTTAAATGTATGGACTATCATTATACTGAAGTTGGATCGAATTGATTTGACTTTATTCACATATGTCATGTTTCTCTTTGCCAAATAAAGTTAAATATTTTTTATGATAAAAATAACATAACGACTTCATTTATAGAGTTTTTTTAAAAGTACACGGCTTTTAATTGTGTTCATGTTTTAAGAATAATATTATTATTTTTCTAAGCTTAAAAGTTATATTGTGTAATTGGAATTTTAGAAATATTCAAATAACTTAAACACTGTACAACCTAGCCAAATACACACAAAGTTTATATTCCTATTAAAAATTCACAAATATATTAAACTTAAAAGTTGGCAGTATCCGGTATTTTTATATCAATTTTATAATGAAATGCTAATATTAAGATACTCACACAAACTTAAACGTGTTCTTCATCATACCATAATCAATATTTTTTTTATGGCCACCTCATGGTAAGCGATTACCGCCGCCCATGGACATCCGCAACGCCAGAGGCGTCAAAAGTGCGTTGTCGGTCTTTGGGGGCTGATGAATGAGGTGGGGGCAGGGGCTGATATATGGACCATATACCGGATACCGGATGACTATATAATATGGTCCTCCGGTATCCTCACTCACTCGGTGAAACACAGTGCAAGCGTCATTTCATACCGGTTTTCTGTCAGGCAGTGGTATTGTATTACTCCGGTCAGTTTTTTTATTCCTTTCTTCTCGATCAATCGACATCCTTTCTTCTCGATCAATCGACATCCTTTCTTCTCGATCAATCGACATCCTTTCTTCTGGATCAATCGACATCCTCTCTTTCAATACTCATTCAATGAAATGTACACATTCTTGTAGATTTTACATTGAAACACAAAAAAATATCGTGTTCATCACACTTATTTTTGCTCTGAGTAGTAACCGAACCTGTGCATAGAATATACCAGCTAAACTTGTGTGTCTGAAGATTAAACGATGGAGTATGTATTTTCATAAGTAGATAGAACCAATGAAAGATTCGAATTGCAGAATTTATTCAGTGATTGCTGCAAAAAAATAGACTTAAACAAAACATATCTTGAATGTTTATTATACATTGCCGTGTTGTAGAATAATAAATTACAACAAATTGAAGAATTATTGTTTTTATTTTGACGAGCTTCAAAACTTGAATAAAGCTCATTTAGAAATGTGAAATGTCGCTGTTCCGCAGTATTTAAATTTGCTTCATATTTCCACAGAGCTGTTTTACACAACAACACGACAAGGACGTCCGGCTATGATGCTTAATAACTATCGCTATAACCTGTATATCCCATATTACGCAAGAATGAAGGCCGACGAAGCGATCAAAAAGCATTGGCGTTGTGCGAAATGGCAGAGTGGACACTGCCGAGCGGGGCTCACTACTATTAATGAAATTATTGTCAGAACTATTAACAGGCATAATCATTGACAATGCTTAACTAATGCCAATGCGTATATGTATAAATATGTATATACAACTTTGTTTATTTATTATTTTTATTTGAATACGAATTTTTTCGTCAGGAATTGGTGCTCACATGTCTATAATACACAAATTATAAGACTTTTGTTAGAAAGTAGTTTGCTCTGATAGATTTAATAAATCACATCAATCAAGCCCAATCGAGTAATCTTCTTTTGACTAAACCGGTAATTACGCCTTCCTCCATGAGTTAAGTTAGGTAACTTAATAAAAGGGTTATCAACTGATTCCTCAGTCGTAAAGTAAGATATTCATTGGTACGATCGTATTTTAACTTTTTGAACTGATTCGATAATCTTGTCAGTACATATCTGATTTATAAACTGTTACATTTATATACTACCTACAAAATTTGAAAATTAAGCTTTAGATAGTACGTTATTACTTTAAACATCTTTTATTTTATTAAAAATTAACATTTATTGAACTTGACATAACACATGGGCTGAAAAGTCCCGGGCCTAACAAATAAAACACAGTTTTTTTGGTTCAAAATTAGCTTTATTCATCAACGTAATCTCCATCAAGAGCAAAGCAATCATTCCAGCGCCGCTCTAACATTTTAATACAACTTTTGTAGAACGATTTATCTTTTGCCTCAAAATAAGCCTCAGTTTCAGCGATAACCTCTTCATTCGTGCAAAATTTCTTACCAGCGAGTATTTTTTTCGGGACTGCGAACAGCCAGTAGTCGCTGGGAGCCAAATCTGGTGAATACGGTGGATGTGGGAGCAATTCGAAGTTTATTTCATGTAGTTTTGATTGACTTGTGACACGGTGCGTTGTCTTGATGAAACAAATTTTTTTTCTTTGCCACGCTCGCTCCAATAACGCTATATAATATTCACTGTTAATGGTATTACCTTTCTCAAGATAGTCGATGAATATTACTCCACGCACATCCCAAAATACCGAGGCCATGACCTTTCCAGCCGATTGTTGTGCTTTCGGGCGCTTTGGACGAGGTTCACCAGTTGCTGTCCACTCAGATGACGATCGTTTTGATTCCGGAGTGAAGTGATGGATCTATGTTTCATCCATTGACACATATCGACGCAAAAATTCCGGTTTGTTACGTTTAAACATGGCCAAACGCTGCTCAGAATCATCAACACGTATTCGTTTTTGGTCAACAGTGAGCAAACGCGGCACCCACTTTGAATAGAGCTTTCTCATAGTCAAATGCTCATGCAAGATAAAACCAACACGTTCTTTTGATATCTTTACGATGTCAGCTAACTCACACAACTTCACTTTTCGATCATTCAAAACGATTTCTATGGATTTTTTTTATGTTTTCTGGCGTTACCGCCTCATTTGGACGTCCACTACGTTCTCCATCATCGGTGTCTCTACGACCACGTTTGAAGTCAGCAAACCAACGTTTTATTGTTGTTTCTGATGGAGCGGAGTCCCCATAACACTTTTCAAGCCGTTGCTTCGCTTGAACGGTATTTTTTCCCATCAAGAAGCAGTGTAAAATTAAAACACGATTGTTTTTGATCCATTGTTCTGAAAATAACAAAAGTAGCGTCACTCTTGGCACAATAACTCACAAACTAATGAATAGAATATCATGAAATTTTAATAGCTGTCTTTTGAAGGTTAGTATTAACTGAAAAAAAGGTGACTGCAATAAAGCTAGCGACATCTATGTGTTAGGCCCGGAACTTTTTAGCCCATGTAGATACACTTCATAATTTGTGGCTAAAATAAAAATATCAGAGAACCAGAATTATAATATTTATTGATATTAACTTAATGGCTGCTGTGAGAAAATATATTGTGTCCAGATTACATTTATATTTAAAGTGTTGTTTTATTTAATTTGATTATACATATTTTTTTTATTGAATAAGGGGCAAACGCGCAGACGCATCACCTGATGGTAAGCGATTACCGCCGCCCATGGACACTCGCAACACCAAAAGCGTCACAAGTGCGTTGCCGACCTTTGGGGGATGGGGAGAGGGAATGGGGTATGGACCTCCGGACATATACATCTTTGTACTCTTTTTTATAGAAATAGCAGCATCATGAAATTTGGCACAGTTAAAGTTTATATGGAAGAAGAGTGCAAAAAAATATGGTCGGATTTCAAACACTGGGCTACCACTAGTACCAGTTTAAAATTTCTGATTTATTACATATATGTATATTTATATGCAACTTAGTTACCAAACATTAAATTGATTCTTAACTTAAAACCTTATCGTATGGTGTTATGATACGAGGTATTTACGGTCCTTTCAGAACAATTTTATTTTCCCATTTGTGAAGACGATAGTTGCATTATGTGGCAAGACGACTTTATTAAAACATTATTATTATTAACGCTATATTAGGGTGGTAAAAAGAAACTTGACCGTATAAGGGTGTTAAGACACAACTAAGGACTCTTCTCAAGTAGAGTAGTTGAAAAATTATAATAATATTCTTTAAATATTTCCTCAGGAATTATGTATACAACAACGAGGTCAGGAAGACCAGCAATGATATTTAACAATCATCGCTACAATCTCTCACCATATTACACGAAGGCTAAACTGACCGCTAAGAAGAAACATTGGCGCTGTGCCAAGTGGGGCAATAATATCAACTGTCGCGCAGGCATTATCACAATTGGCGAAATTGTCGTCACGATGACAAATTATCATAATCATTTGTAAAGCCGTTTTAGAAGGTTTGTAAAATATTGATTAATGAAAAGTAGGAAGTTTCCTTATCTATTAAGTTTACTGACGAAAAGTAAACGTAGCACAATGTGTTTCTTTTCGCTGTAAATTAAATTATATTTGTAATAACAAATTAGTCTTTGAATTTAAATTATAATAACATAACTAATAATATATTGTTATATATATATATATAATAATATATATATTTATTTTGCATTGTTCTGAGTATTCTATGTCTAATATGTCGAAAAAATTAATGTAAGCATGTGTAGTCGTGTAAACAACGCTGTGCTTTAATGTTTCAGGATGTAATTTAAAAAAGATATATCTAATCATCTGTCCAAAAAAGAATAAAAATACAGCTATAAAATGTTTGGCTTTTAACAATAGTAATAATACGTCATCTAGTTTCTTATTTTTCCTTCAAAGCTTTTGGGTATATAGAACACGGAAGTATTTTGAACAATCTCTATGTCTTTAATTCCTTGTATATTATTTACAAATATTTACTGTAATTATTTTCATTTTTTTGAAACTATTTCTGAATATTAAACAGCTTTATAATTTTCATTACAGGAGCAAAATTTACCACATCGAGATTTGGTAGGCCAGCTTTAATATTGAATAACTATCGCTACAATTTGTATGTGCCATATCACACTCGCGATAAGATTAACACTGCAAGAAGAGAATGGAGGTGTGTTAAATGGAGATCGACCAATTGTCGAGCGGCGATTTTTACTATTGATAATGTCATCGTCAAAGCTAGTCACGGACACAACCATTGGATATATTAATGATAAAGAACAATTAGACTAGATTAGGTTAGGAAGGATCCTGACATGGATCTGCTACTGCTGTTAGTAATAGTTAGAATTTAGAGTAGACTCTCAGCATAACTTCCTAAAGCAATACGGTTCCAACATAATGAAATATCTTTTGAAGTGCAATAATATGTGACTTTTAGTAATTCTGGTCAGGATTAGCGTTGTTTCCTCTGTAACATACATAAATATATGATGATAAATGAATGGTATAAATCGCACTTAAGGTGTGCCGATGATATCATTGTCATGGCAGAATCGCTGCAGGAAGTTCAAGAGATGCTGCACAGCCTAAATGAAGCCTCCTAACGAATTGGTCTCCGGATGAACCTGAACAAGACGAAGGTAACGTACAATGACCTGGTCGTTCCGGGACAAGTAATCATTGGTGGCACGCCTCTCAAAGTTGTGAAGGAATAGGCCTATGTCCAGCAGTGGACTGCAATGGGCTGATTATGATGATGGTGATGTTAGTAACTTAACACAACAGGTATCAAAATCTATTCATCATCATCATCATCATCATCAGCCCGTTACAGTCCACTGCTGGACATAAGCCTCTCCCAAGGAACACCACAGAGCCCGGTCTGTTGCTTTTTGCATCCAGTCGCTGCCAGCCCTCCTACGCAAGTCGTCCCGCCATCTGGCCAGAGGGCGTCCCACATTACGTTTGCCAAAACGCGGTCTCCATTCTAAGACACGCTTACTCCAGCGGTTGTCCGTTCTGCGACATATGTGACCAGCCCATTGCCACTTCATCCTACCAACTTTCAGAGCTATGTCGGTCACTTTGGTTCTCTGACGGATTACTTCGTTACGAATTTTGTCCTTCAGAGAGACTCCACTCCAAATCTATTCAAATTATAATAATTTTTAAAACTCAAAAATAATATGAAAGATAGAATGATAGATGTTCTTGACACCTATTAATCTTCATATATTTGTGTAAGTTACTGAGGAATGAAAATATTGACCAAAAAGTAAACAGAATTAGTAAACGTCAAATATCATTTCAATCCAAGAGGTATCTCATTATTTTAGAACTAATGTCGTTACATATTTTTGCTTTGTGAATTTGCCACTTTAATATAATGTCTAAGAATGATCAGACTTTTGTGCTGCGTTCGTGGAGACTTTAATGGAATTTGGGGCATACGAACATACGTATTGCCTGAAGCAATTACCGCCGCCCATGGACACCTGCAACACCAGAGGCGTCACAAGTGCGTTGCCGGCCTTTGGGAGATGGGGAGCTGGATGGGAGAAGGGGATGTGGTATGGGCCTCCGGTATCCTTACTCACTCGATGAAACAAGCTCAAGCGCTATTTCACACCGGTTTTCTGGCCGAGGCCGTGGTATCACTTCGGTCGAGCCGGCTTATTCATGCCGAAGCGTGGCTCTCCCACGGTTCAGATATTATTGAACTCGTTCCCAGTGCAGATATAATTGCTGATGTGCCCATAATTATATATTTATAATCGTACATTATTATTACGTAATATAATTAAGATTAGTCCACGATCTCTGTAGTACCTGTTTGAAGAATCTATTGTAATTTTAATTTGACAAAGGAGTCAATGTTTTATTTGATATTAAATACCTACTATAATTAATGGTGTTGTTTTAATGCAATTTTTGACAAAAAAAAAACAAACTTCTTATTATCATCCTTCCGTTGGAATCCCCCACGCGCTATGACTGTAGTGTTGCTAACGGTGATGTAGTATTTATGATGACATTGAACGAACTAAAACCACAGGATAAACCGTAAAATGTGATATTTTAAGAGGACAGGCAGGGAGGGCTCAAAAAATTGATTTTATATAATTCTGTAAGTAACTTTTATTTATTTTAGGATTTTATTATAATATTAGCTGAGCTCGCGGTGTCACTCACTGTGTTGTTGTACCTGTACCACACATAAGCAAGGGATTCAAAACCTACAGGGTACCCGTGAACTCAGAATCTTGAAATTTTGTACGTAACAATGTTTTATAGCACAGATAAAGAGAAAATTGCGAAAAGAATAAATTTTTAGTGACATCAAATTATATACCTACAGGTATGTGTGTACGGAACTACTCGGGGCGCGAGTCCGACTCGCACCGGCCGTTTTTTTGCTTTCTCTCACGTTTTCATGAGGGAAACAGTTTTTTTTTAATTCAGTGCGGCCAGGGTGCATGAGGCTGTATTATAGCTAGTTATTATTCAAAGCCAAAAAGTCATACATGAAGCACATATATTTCACAATGACTGTTTTATGACCAGGTGTATAACGCTATGTACTGCTTGAATGGGAAGAATAGAAAAATCACCGCCGCATGGAACTTGTCAATATTGGTTTCGTTAAAGGTTTTCTAATTTGCGATAATGAAACGGTGGAAGTTAGAATATGGCTGCCATTTATATATTAAGCCTTAATTTTTGATTATTTTATCGGCTGCAATAAGTTATATTCTTATATATCTTGCAATAGATACTTAGGCTAAAAATCTAAAAAGTTCTTAATAAATAGCCACATTGTTGCAGCTGTTTTTACAGTTTCCCGCTATGGAAAGCCAGTGATCTTGATTGGAGATTACAGATATAACAAGAACAACAGAAGTCGTGGACTTAATGGATTTTGGACTTGCAGCAGAACCCGAAGTAGTTCGTGTCGGGCCACCCTTACCACATATGCAAATATTGTTATTAAGTGTAAAGGCGAACATAATCATTAATTTCTAAAAAGTGTTAAGTCACTGAACATTCAAGTTTAATACTGGGCTGAAGCCGAGGCTAGTAATATTATATGTGAAATATGAACGTAAAAATAAGTGGTGTAGTAACGTAAGAATAATTGATTTTCATTTCATATGCAAGTATATCAAATTACTCTTGATCGTGAAATTACGTTGTATTTAATTAAATTAGTTATTTTTGTCAAACTAACATTCTTCTTTCTTCATTTCTCTTTAGTAGCTTTAGGTCTACCAGGGCTATTTAATATAAAGAATCCAATTATTCATTTATTTTTTGTGTTAATATTTCAAACCAAAGTTTGTTGTATGTTTTTCAATTAGTCATGCTTTATGTATTTGGTAATTATTATTGCCATATTAACTACTTTAATAGGATAAAGCGAATACCAAAAAAAATCTCTCACTTGTACGTTAATTTGCAATAATAATACTTTTTTAATTTATGTTGAAAATGTAAAACTTCGCGTTACTATTTACTTTCAGAGTTCTATTGTAATAGTTTAACATGGAATGTAATGTTGTAGTTCATAATATTTTATGATTTATGATATAAATCTATACTAAATATTATAAAGAGGTAAAGTTTCTAACTTTGTTTGTATGATTGTAAGGGATAATCTTCAGAAGTGCTGAGAAAATTCTTTCACAAACAGAAAACGACACTATTCAGAAGTGATATAGGTCATATGCATATTTTATTATGATTGAACAAAAAATCCAGTTTAAAATAATAGTATTTATAAATGAAGTCGAAAAAACCGGGTGGTTAACGCCTAACATTGTGGGCACGGGTCGGCTATTTGTTCACATATATGAACAAAAACATCTAAAAGAAAAAACATAACGATAGTGTTTGTTATGAATTCCAGGTACAACGAATGAGTTTCACTCCGATCCTGAGCCAAGATTTACGCAGTCAAGGCTCGGAGGGCAAGTCCTGGAAATAGGCAACTGTCGTTATTACAAGAATAATCGAAGCAGTGGCATCAAAGCAGCTTGGTTTTGTAGTAAAAGACGTTTAGGTTGTCGGGCATCAGTGATAGTAGTCGGCACCACTATTATTGCTGTCAGAAACTCTCATTCTCACGATATTTAGGTGATCAGAGGTGCTCATAGCTCAGTTGCACTCGGTGATTAGATACAATTACCGAGGGTAAGCAACGACGGCGCGGTCAGTACCTGGATGAGACGAGACCGAGCCCAGCATATGGGATTGGGGTTGTTGATGAAGAGATCAGTAGTTTGTGACTACCATCACATTATTTAAAGAATAGTTAGTTATACTGTGCTATCTAATTCTATACAATAATTTTTAAAGTTTATTATTATTTCTGTGTTGATTATTGTTAATAAAAGCTACGAGTAATAGTTTTGTATACAAAAGTATTAATTTCGGTGTCATGTTTAACACATATTTTAATACAAATATATGCCGTCTACATATATTTATGTAAACGATACATTTATCTACATTGACTGTGATCATACTAATATTATCTTTAGTATATATATAGTAGTAGTATTATATCAAGAAACTAATGCAGTGAAACCATCTTATTAATAGAGCTTGGTTTAAAGTGAGTAGTAGATTAATTTCGTTGGCACAAAATGTTCAAAAATTGCGATTACTCGATTATCACCATTCCCCAACCTACTGCTTAAACTATATTGTCAAGTACTATCTATATGTTTGATGAATACAATCAATTACATACGAGTATATTATTCTTTGTCTCCTTTCTATGGTGAGGCTTATGTCCAGCAGTGGATTGTTAAAATCTGTTTGCCTGTTTCTGTATAGGTAATCCCTCAACACCTTCGTTAAAAATATCATAAGTTAGTTGACAATAAGAGTAGTAGAGATTATTGAAAGCTTATTTCGTGAACCAAAATTCTATGAATACTTTTATGTACTACTAACTGCTCCCGGTGTTACTCACTACAGTTGATGTTCCTTAATCATCCCACAGGAACATTACATACATAAAAAGTGGCCTATGTGATATCATAGACAATTATCTATCTCTGTAACAAAGTAACAAACATCCATACTTATAAACTTTTGCATTTGTCATATTAAGAAGGACATCTAAATACAGACAATGAAAATAACAGCTGTATCACTATCCTACTTCAAATTATTCTTTTTGTGTTATTTCAGCAGTAATATTTACAACCACTCGCACGGGCAGGCCCGTTCTTATCGTAGACCAATACAGATATTACAAGAACAATAGAAGTCGAGGTCCCAAGGCAACATGGTTCTGCATACGCAACAGCAGAAGGGGGGCCACAAGTTCTGGATGCAAAGCTTCTATTACAACAGTTGACGAAACAATTATTAGCCTTAAACACGAACACAACCATTATTGATAAGTATCAAGAGTCTAAAATAGGTAGTTTTAAATCTGTCTGCTTAAATGCTGATTGCAAGAGTTTGTTAGGTTAAGTTATATGACTGCACGTGGTATGGTGCAATTGGTCGCCAAGCGCCGCTTTCTATTGCGCCAAGTGTTGTGGGTTCAAATTTCACATACGACAACACTTTGTGTGATCCGCAAATTGTTATTCTGAATCTGGATATTTTTTGTGACTGTTTCATTTATGTTTGTAAAATCTCCTGCGACACAAGACGTATATTCCTAAAGCGGGAGTTGTCTTTTTAGATTAAATGAAAAAAATATTTCTTAACACTTTTGATGTTATGTATGTATGTTGGTTTAGTTCAAAGATTTTTATCTTAAAACGAGATCTGGCTGCTGATTCTGGGACCTGCTCCAATGAAGAAACCTCCTCAGCAGTCCATCGTACAGATATAATCAATATTACCAATGCTATTTTTCACTTCTTTATTCTGGTTGCTTATTCAATGTGAAGTCAACTTTTACACGTTAGCCATATAATATTAATTTAAATTTATATATTATCTTTACGATCCTACACAAGTTCATTGTATATATTTGTAGGAGTTTATTTTCACTTCTTAATAAAAATTAAAATACCAAGACATTTTTTAATACGATATTATCATCCGACTTCCTTGACATCGCAAAGAGATTGAAAGTTAATGCACAACAAAGTCTATACATTTACTTCATAGGCATTTACTTCATTTCGTCAATTGCAAAAATGTACCTGAGAAAAAGTTATCAAATAAGTTACGTTTTATTAATACATAAGCGCAATATTTGGTGACTTCTCTATATTATTGTTTTTATTTTTAGGGCCCATATTTACGATAACTCGATTTGGTAAACCAGCTATACAAATGGGAAAGTATCGTTTCAATCGCAATAACAGAAGCAACGGACCGAGGTGTTTGTGGGTATGCAGCAGAGTCAGTACTGGGTGTCGGGCTACTATCATTACTTTCAATGACGTCATAATCAGGGAAAAAGTAATTCATAATCATTAAGTTTGAAATGGCAATTTAAACCATCTTTCAAATAAGATATTAACAAAAATATTCCCTGTGTTTGAGATTATTTTACTATTGATAGAAATTTAACAAGATGTGTGTTAAAAAAATATTTTAAGAGTGTAGCGATTCAGTTATTATCATTAAATATACTTTTACATAACTATTTTTTATTAAAAAAAAGTCCTAGCGCCGTTTGTCACAAGTTACCTGCAAGTACTTATTAGTATTAACCAATTCAACTATTTCAATTCTCGAGTCAGAAGTAGGTTCACCACTGCGGTAGTGGACTACTATATCTCCAAAATTATTGCTTAAAAATAGTCTTTGGTGTGTAATGTTTTCAATGCTCATTTTTAACCGATATTAAAAAGGAGGAGGTTCTATGTTCCACTATATGTATATCTTTAGGTCGAAATAACGCTATCATGATGATAAAAAGAAAAAGTTTAAAAGTTCAAAAAGGAGAAATAAGGTTTTCATTACTTACATATTTTTGAAGTATATTCAGACATAACTCCGTCATTTACAGACAGATTTATAAAATTGATTTTTTTTATGTTGATAGAGGCTTATGCCGAAAGTTCCTTTTAAATTCGTTTAGACCTGATAATGAGTTTTGGAGACAAACAAAAGAACTCTTCATAAAATACCAACAAATCAACTAAGATTGCTGTTATGCATAAATATGCATTGTTTGCGCAATCCCATAGTATTTTTTATGTCAGTTCAAGTGTTCCTTAAAATATAATGTTTAAAATGTTAATTTTCATATCTTTAAAATCTTTATAAATAATTTGTATCGATGTAGTATTTTATTAATCTAATCTTCGTATTAATATTTTTCCATCTAACAAGTTACATTTTTCAGGCCCAGTTATTACTTACACGAAAAAGGGCACTCCACTTCTTCAAGCTGATGGCTATAGGTACAATTGTAAGCGAAAACTAAACTGTAGGACCTACTGGGTATGCAACAAGGCACCTCAAGGATGCCGAGTCTCCATAGTCACTTACGATGACATCATCATAAAAGTGAAGAACGAACATAACCATCCGTAAATATAATTTAAAAAGATTCCAGTTTTTAATGAGTGTGCATATCTCAAAACACAATTCTTCGGTTTCTTATTCGTCTGAACGAATAGCGTAATGGTTTAAGCCGTTACACCACTGCCTTTTACTGCGATTGTTGTTGTGGGTCAAATAGGACACATAAATCTGAGTGTTCTTTGGGTTCGTTTTATGTGTGACACAGGTATATTCTTAAAGCCGTTATTCCTATTTGTTTACTTCAATCCAATAAACAAATAGAGGCGTGAAGAGTTTTCCAGTTGTTTAAAATAATGTGCATGACATTATTTTAATATTACAGACACTCCAATTTTATTTATTTGTATAGATAGATTCACACACTTAGTATAGTAAGACAAGCACGATGCACCCTTTGCTGCTTGAGTTTCACCATGGTTATTTAAGTGAACTCGTTCGTCCCATAGCATCTTTTCTCTTAATCACTAGCCTATGAAAACTTCAATCAGAAACGTAAGCGGTCATCATATTGGATTTTTATTTTTTCTGTGTTGGTCGTCTACTTTTGTCTGTCTGTTAATAATAGACAAAATAGGAAGGCAGAACATTAATGAACCACTTTTAATTTTTTTTATTATATACTATAAACTAGCAGATGTATCGCCTGATGGTAAGCGATTACCGCCGCCCATAGACACCCGCAACACCAGAGGCGTTACAAGTGCGTTATCGGCCTTTTAGGAAGGAGTACGCTCTTTTCTTGAAGGTTTGAAGGTCGTATTGGTCCGGGAACACCGCAGGCGACAGTTCATTCCACAGTTTTGCTGTGCGCGGCAGAAAGATTTGGGAAAATCGCACAGTTGTGCTGCATTGTTGCATTGTCTGCATTCGCAATGAGTATGGTGACCACCACTCTTGGATTCTGCTTTTGCTTTCCAACAGGCAGAATAGAGTCATTTTGGCAGGCCCATACATAAAAAAATTCGCAAGAAACATTCATTCTGTTGAATTAACGTATGTTAAAAATATTTATATGTATGCTACCTCATAATATTCGACTGGGTAAACCGATTTTGATTATTTTATTATTTTTTTATTTTGAAGGCTGGTGCTTCCCGTGTTGTCGCATTAAATTTGGTCTAGTTCTGGAAGCCGATTTTTTTTTGTTAAAATTTGTGATTATAGAATACTTATTAATAACATAAATATAAAAGATATTTTTATTACAATTTTGGTTTAGTGGTTTTTTTTTTTTTCCTTTGGGGAATGCATTTACGCAATTCGCTCGCTTACCGCGGGACAGTGGGTTCGCTTCTTGTGGGACTCCTGGCCTCCGAGAGAGGGGGCCAGACTACCCACTAAACCCCACGGTGTTCCTCCTCACCTAAGACCGAGCCACGGGATAGTGTGCTCACCGCGACTCGGCTAGGGATGCCCTTTCGTCGTTTACGTATTTTTTTGTAATATTAATAAATGTTAAATGATATAGTTCTACAAATAAAGTCTTTATATGAAATATCTGATTTTATTACCTTTAAGTACCTTTTCATTAGTATATATTGACTAGTACTGCCCATTTTACTTACATTGTGCCGAAACTGAATAATATTTTAAGTTCTTCATGTGATAGTTATACATAGTTTACTTTGAAAACTTATCACAAGACTTGTAAAAATGGTGTGGATCTGCCACAACATTCAAAGAAAATGATGAGGAGTTTGGGATAAAGAACATTATCTGGAGGAGCGTTATTTTTAATGTCGAAACTGCGGCGCATAAATATTTTAATATCAACATGGATTGGAAAGGATGAATTTTAAATGTATGTGGTTCATTAAGTATTATATTTCTGTTATATAATTATCATAATGGCCATTTGACATTTTAATTGTTATTTACAGCAATTTTCTCCTCTACGCTTAAAGGACGGCCGCGTCTACAAATTGGTAACTGTAGATTCAACTTCAAATATGGTGCTAGAGAAAGACGGTATTGGAGTTGCAACCAGGCTCCGTACGGGTGCCGAGTATCAGCTGTGACAAATGGTGACACAGTGCTTCTCATAAAAAATGAACATAATCATTAGTGCAATTAATTCAAGCTATTCAGATCAATTGAAATAAAATACCAAAATGAGAACTTTTTGTTATATTTTGGAAGTTTTTTTTCATATGTCTATACTAATATTATAAAGAAGTAAAGTTTGTGTGTTTGTTAAATTGTAGGGGGTAATCTCGGGATCTACTAAACCGATTTTAAAAATTCTTTCACCCATAGAAAGGCACATTATTGCTGAGTGTCATAGGCTATATTTTATTTTGGAAAAAAATAGGGTTCCGTAAGATATTTGGGTTTTTCGGACACAAGGTGTAAAAATCAACCAGAAAAGTTACTTATTTTGCGAAAATTTTCATGCTACGGGCTATATAATAATTTATAAAGATACTAGCTTCGCCTCGCGACGTTGCCTGTGATTATTGTCGTACCGCGGGTAGCACCGCGGGGTTCAGCTAGTCTTTATATAAACCTGTAAAATGAAATGAAAAGAAGCAGAAGACAGCAGGTGGAAGTGGATAGCCGAAAGGTGTTCATCATAATCTGTTCGGTAATTGAAATGAATATTTGTTTCTAAAAGTTCATTTTAAAATAATAAACTGTACATAGTGTATGCACATTTGAGTGAATCCAATCACAGTATTTCAGACACATTAATCATCGTTATCTTATCACAAATATGTGATTAAAACAATTACTGCTCGAGTTATACACATAAGTTTATTATTTTGCTAATTGAAACTTGCAATCATTAGACAGTTTCTAATTTAACATAAACCCAATATCTTGGGAACAAAATGTCTATATACTATGATATGTATAAAATATGTAAGAAATGAACTAACTTATAACAAAAAATTGTTACTAATAATATATCAATTCAACAGCGCCTACATTTACAAACACAAGACACGGCACATTATTACTAAATATGAACAACAATAAATACAACCTCAAACGAGCAGCTGGTGAACGAAGATATTGGATCTGCAACAAAGCCTGGCGAGGCTGTAAAGCTTCTGTCATCACCTTTGGACATGTCGTTTTAAAAACAAACAATTTTCATATTCATTCTTAAAACAAGCTTATGATTGATCATAAATTTTTATTCCATAAAATATATATTATCATGTATTTAAAGAAAAATACAATGTAAATAAATTTCTTCAAATCTTATGACGTTTCTGTAGGTAATTTGTTTGGTACTGATATCGTGTTTAAAGTTAGGCAGTGTTTTTGTTTTAATATTTACATATGTTTTACATATTTGTTTTTATATTTTTAACAGGAGCGATGATTTTCTCGCAGACCGTGCATGGCAAGCCACTGTTAAATATAAATCACTACAGGTTCAATTTCAAACACATGGTTGGCAACCGCACGTACTGGCAGTGCAATAAGGCATGGAAGGGCTGTCGTGTTTCCATTACAACTGACGGGAAAACTGTTGTTAACATTAAAAATTTACATAATCATCCGTGATGAGTCGGCATCTTTTATTTACTTTCTTCATATGCATATAAATGTATGATACATATACTTTAGAATTGGTAAGTAGCTATTCAATTCTGTGTAAAAATTAAATGATTTTAAACAGTACATGAGATGTTTTGTATAAAATAAAATGTCCTGGTTACACTTTACAGAAAGTATGAGTTCGCCAATTTTTTTTTTCTCATGTAGTTACAGTCTTAGGATAATATTATACCTAGTGTTAAGAGCAAAAGGTTTTTACAGAAGATTAGCACTTCTTTGATTACCAATATAAAACAACATTCTTTATCGATATCGACATAAATTTCATACGTACATTTCTCTTTCAGTTTTCTATGAGAATTGCTGTGGCAGAACTTATCTTTGGCATAAAGGTTACTGGTACAGAAAGCATAAGGCGTTTGGCAAAGCAATTTGGTGGGTGTGCTACAAACGAACTTCTATTAAATGTACAGCCTCCTTGTTCACTCACGAAGGAGAACTGATGAAGACTAGCTCTAACCATTCACACGAAAAAATTGTTTGGCAAGCAGCCTTCAAAGGACTCTTAAGCTAAATAGTAAAGTAATTGTGTAAGATAATTAAATAAGAATACTTGAAGTATGACAATGGCTTCTTTCTGCTAATGTCTTTTTACAATTAGAACTTATTTTATGTTACAGAAATGTAATTTGAACACACACAATATTTCTGTAGTGTACACTGAACTTGCATTTGTAGATAGTGAAAAGAATTTTTAAATATAAATTTAGTGAATTAACCGTTTTTATAACACGTAGTTTTTAGTCAGAGAGAATGAGAGAGAGAACGAGTCTTTTCTAGAGAAAAGACTCGTTCTGCTTGGGGACAAAAAAGGTTAAAATCTAAAACAATTAGTACATATTCTACATTTAGTCAAAGTTGTAATAAATTATTATGAATTATTTGTGATTGTATTTTATTAAGGTACATAAATAAAAGGTATATGAATATGTCTAGAAACTTAAGTAATACACCAAAAGGTTAAAATGTTCTTGACATGCTTTTCGACGTAAAAATCCATTAATATTTAGATGTGTTTTGTGTCTTTACTTGAGAAGTTGTAGCCAAATTAAGCCCCAGTGCTTATTTTTGCTGGAGAACTGCTCGAGTTGAAACTGTCACATTAATTAGTCAGTGATAAATATTAATATTGAGGTGTGTGCAACAGTTTTGATCAGTGTTAAATTTATCGTAGACCTTCAATATTATGTTAAATTAAGCCTTGTTATAAGTGTAGATTATCATAAATACCTCTGTGTGTTACGAGCTTTTATCCAAATTTCGACAAAAATTGAGTAAAGTTCCTAAAGTGGCTCTTAAACGTCTGTAAATTGAGCTCATTTTTGCTTTCATGTGTTTCTAGTCTCTTGGAATTATGTGTTTTGTGCAATAATTATACTGTTTTCTGCAATGCAATATCTACTTTACATAATCCAGCAAAGATGACTGGTTATTTTATGGTGGTTTGTGCTTTGTTATGTATGTTTTATTTTAAAGTAGTATAAAAGTGTGTATTGGTTTGCTAATAAAATCATTTAATCTAAAGCTTATTGTTTTAATTTTTCAAGAATAAAATAAAAAAGATTTTGTTTTTTAAAATCTGTTGCTTAGTTATTGAAATGTGTCGTAGAAAAAATATAAATAAGGGCAGTTTGTTGTCGCTTCACCAAACGCGTCCGCATACATGCAACTGTGATGTACATCTGTTTCACTAAAAGGTTAAGCTTAAATACGTAATTTAATCAAAAAAGTTTGTAAATAATTAAAAATTTCTTTCTTCAGTTTCGTATGTGGAAGAAAATGGCAGAATTTACGTCTATTGTGATGGTTACCGATACAGAAAAAATAACCAATCGGGTGATAAAGTGTGGTGGGTATGCACTCAAAGGGAATCTAAGATGTGTTCCGGTTCCTTAGTGACATTTGCCGGTGAATTCGTAAAGAAATCTTTGCACACACATCCACCAAAATGCCAGACCAATTTAAAATTATTTGTGTAGTTATAATATAATTTCAGTAGATAATATGAACCGAATAATGTTATACATTATTGAATGCATGTATGTTTGTTTTGTAATATTCTTAATTGTTTTATTTGGAAATGTTGTTTTTTAATTTAATTCCACTTAAATTTATTTGTATACATGAGTAATTTTTACTCAATAGCCGTAAGTTAAGACTAAGAAATCCATTATGGTTGTGATTTGACCAGGAAGCTTCATGTAAGTAGTTTCTATTAAAATAAAACAATTATACAGTATAATTTATTGTTTATTCTTATAATACGTGGTTTTTAATTTTTGTAGTACATTAAGTGTAGAAATAACAAATGGAACCTTTTAATGACTGCCTCAGTGGCGTAGTGGTAGCGTATGCGACTGCTAAGCAAGAGGTCTCGGGTTCGATTCCCGGGTTGGACCAAATGTTTGTATGATCTGCAAATATTTGTTTCGGAGTTTGGGTGTTTTCTATGTATAATACGTATGTATTTACAAAAAAAAAGTATATAAGTATTTATATCAGTTGTCTAGTACCCATAACACAAGCTCTGCTTAGCTTGGGACTAGATGGCGTTGTGAGTTAGATGTCCGGAATATTTATTTATTTATTCAACGTAACATCATACTCGTATGTGTGGGTATTACCCCAAGAGCGTCACTCGTACGTTGCAGACCATACATTTGACGGGAGTTACAAGAAATGCGACGTAAAGAGGATTTGTAAGGTGTCTTCAGACTTTTAAATAGAATAGAGGATAAAACGAGTAGGCTATCTAGTAATTGAATACTAACGCGCACGGAAACCTGCAACTCAAGAAGTTCAAGTGTGATACAGTTATTTAAATAATTCTCTCTCAGAATTACTATAAGGCGGTTACTCACTTACTCGTAAAAAAACAATCAAAGATTGATTAGCACCGTTTCTACGCGAGTCTTTTTTTCTTCAACTTCAACTCTTCTGGAATAATCCAGAAGATTGAGTTGAATTCATATCTGCCGGGAGAGACTCATGCTTCGGCACACGTTGACACGGCTCGACCAGAGCAGTTTCTTCTTTTCAGTCTCTATTACAATAACATTACCTTGATATATTATTCAACTCCATACCAATTTCAGACAGAGGTGTCGTGCTTAAGATAATAGGAAGAGCACCAATGACTAATTATTAAAAAAATTGCAATGTGTAAGTCTTTTTATTACTATTATTTCATTTTTACATGTAAAATACGATGCTTAATGATCTTAATAACTAATATTATACGTAAAATGAATTAATAAGTTGTTGTAGACGATTCAAACTAAAAAAAATATGAAAACTTTAGAAAGTTTATTTTTCTTCAATGGATATCTGAAAAAAAATATAAAAAAATGACGATGATAGATGTGCTTAAAATATTTACGTTTCATCAGCTATCCAACGAGGTATAATAATCTGGGGTTTTGTCAAAACTTTGTTTGAAAATTTTAAGGTTAATGCGGTGCGAGCGAGCGAGACACCTTACGATTTATGCAGGTGTGAGTGAGGGTGTTTCATAGTGAAATTAATCATCAGAAACAAATAGTTCGACTTAACCAGCAACCCTGTATATTAGATAGAACTTAGGTGTAAGTGTAAGTATAGAAATGTGTATGTAACTGTTAATATTTTTTTTTAACAGTGTTCTTCATGGAATCTAGAGGCAAAACTTACCTTTGCCTTAATGGTTACCGGTACAGGAAGAACAACCAATCAAGTCTTAAGATTTGGTGGGTGTGCGTTCATAGAGCTTCACAGAACTGTTCAGGATCTTTAATGACGTGTAGGTCTTTTGTGAAGGTGTTACGAGATCATTCACATCCACCGGACTAATTCAGTTAACTCCCTTATTGTCACGTTTTTATTAGCTTCACCTGTATATTTGTTTGTAACCGATTTTTGTAAGCGTGTTTGTTAGTTCTTTTTGATTTATTTTGTTGTTATTTATTAGGTCAGCTTCTATTTGGAACATACAAATATATATTACTTTATTTCTGTAATAAGTTAACAAAATACATTGTTTATTTATAAGTGTATATTTCCTATCATTCTGAACAATATTATGATGTAAAATCATTTCAATACTTGGTTAGAAACCCAAATAGTAAGAAAATGGTACCAAAGTTAAATAAATCTTAAATTTTTTATCAGGGAGCCGCCAGACCGTAATACCCCAATAAACCCCATGACGTGTGGTGTCTTTTAATGACCTTATAAATCCTAATAATTTGTTAGCACAATATTATGCTTCAGATATTCATTTGTAAGATATTAAGTCTTAAAGCACTGATGTTTGTTAGAATCAAGCATCTCTTTTCTCCTAGTTAAATGTTTGTGCTTCACTAAAAAATGTACTATAATGCCCTGTACAGAAGTATAGTTGCATATAGGTATATCACTAAAAAGAATTTAAAGGGAAGGCCATCACAATGCAGTAGAAAAACAAATAAGCTCCCTTCCCTCTGCGATGGTCTTTTCATCCCTTGCTAATAAATTAATATTCTCAGTCACACTGAAAATATGAGTAAAAACATAACAGAATAATAGCGACTGGCGTTGTTTGCATTGTTATTCGTACTCTGAGTCCCAGACCAATTTGACTTTACAATGTTAATGTTCATTAGGCTATAATTTTAACATTAAGTATGTGATGTAAAGTGTATAAAGACAAATAAAGCGTTCTTCTTGTTTTATTTTAAAAAAATGTGAACATTACTTCCGAAAGTTTTTAATAAATGTTTAAATGAAAAATAATAAAGTTGAATATGGTTCGTGTTATTTCAAATATCGTCATTAAACAAAAAAAAATATAACTAAAATATATAACACAACGTCCTATAAATTTAAAATTCGAAGTCTCTTAGTCCCGTTATTCTACGCATTAATAACTTTGGTAAATAATTAATTTACTGTCCGGACATTTCTCACAGAAAATACGTTATTGCTCAGATAACGTACCGACCGATAAGGACCGTATAAACATTCACTGTATGCTACGCAATAATAATACAATAAAATGATTTCAGATTCAAAATTACACAGCTTTAGTGCACCACTTCCGTGCATTAATTTTGCAGTAGAGCTAATTGTCGCCTCGATAAGTACTGATATGTTAAGTAGCTTCCTCGTTCTCACAATTAAAGACTGTTTGTTTTTGATAAAATAATCTAATTTAATCATTAAAATAAAAAGAAAAATAAACAAAATGTTATTTTTGCAGAAAAAGCATTCATACAAGACCGTGGTGAGCGGTCGTACCTTTGGTTTCATGGCTACCGATATACAAAGAAAACTGTTTCTGGCAACCGGGTTTGGTGGGTTTGCAGTAAACGCAAGTTGATGAGATGTCCAGCTGTCATTGTTACTTATGACGGACAACCAATTCAGATCACTGTTAAAAGACATACTCATAAAAATTATTAATCGCTTGACTAACATTAGATATGGACTTTCTTTGCAGTATCAATGAGGCCATCTGGTTAGGTACAAATGTTCACCACACTTGATTAATTATATCTTATCTTGAGTTTATATAAAAACTTGAAACTATACGCTTATCTATTTTTACCTACTGTGTTTTATCTGTTACATTTCATTTATAGAAAGGTTTTCACTACGTCTGTTTCAATGCACACTAAAATTTTCATGACAAAATGCGTTAAAAAGTAAGTAAAGTAATTTCTCTCACTGTTTTACATTTAAATTTAACATAGAACTGCTCATTTTAGCTTATAATCATGACAACTTATAAGATCTGTCATCAACTTAGAAATTTACTAACTTAAATCATTATAAACAAAAAGTTATCGTATTATTATTAACTTCTTTAGTAATTTGGTAACTTCGAAATTTACTTCTATTGCAGAGTTATAAAACTGTAATGTTATAAGATTGCACATGCAATGCACAATTAATTATGGCAAATGTATTAAAAGAAAATCTTTGAAATTAATAAAAATTCATGTATGTAATTTATAAACGAACTATCTGCTATTCTTGTTATACATTGTTTGATTTTAACAATAATTAAATATATACTACTGTTTTATTTGGTATTTTTTTCACATTGCAACTCCGTCGACTTGGTTCAACTACGTTCTGTTCTAGCTTACTTCACGATATCTACGTTCGTTGAAAGCGGTAAAATATATAATCTGGTTATACATTGGGTACATATTGTTCTTATCGTGTTTCTCTATGATTGAAAATAATAGTGTAATTTTAATTGTTTCTTCGATCGCAATTAATTTAGTTAAATACAATATACTATTTGCGAGAAATGTAGTGTTTAAAACGTTATTTACGATTCTGATACACTTAATTTATGCGAAGTACAAATTTGGACAGGTTACATCTTTCGGAATTTATCATATAGACTTATAACCTTGAGTGTATATAACCAAGTATTCCGTACTACATTTTTTTATGGAATAAGGGGCAAACGAGCAGACGCATCGCCTAATGGTAAGCTATTACCGCCGCCCATGTACACCCGCAACACCAGAGGCGTCACAAATGCGTTGCCGACCGTCGGGGGATGGGGTTAGGGTATAGGCCTACGGTTTCCTCATTCACTCGGTGAAATGCAGCGCAAGCGCTGTTTCACACCGGTTGTCTGTGAGGCCGTGGTATCATTCTGGTCGAACCGGCTCATTCATGCTCAAGCGTGGCTCTCCCACGTGCTACATGCCTAAGACATGAACAATTTCACTAACAATTTTAGTAACATCTTTAAAACAACAGTTTTATATTGTTCAGAGTCGATTCTGGATAACATAGAGCTGTTAAGATGGATTGATAGATTTTTTATTGAAAACTTATTTTGCTCTCTATTTTTCCACAGAAGCTCATTTTGGAACATCGCTGAGAGGGAACCCCGTTATTCTTGTAGGAAAATATCGTTTTAATAAAGATCGAACAACCGGTGAAAAGATCCGTTGGTCTTGCGTTAAGAAGCGTATATTGCGATGTACAGCATCCCTTATGACGTATGAAGGCGTTATAGTAAAAACGTCTGGCTTTCACAACCACCCTTGAAAACCAATATGGGTGCACGGTTCCAACAAAATAATATAAAACATTGTCACTCAAGAAACTGTTTTTTTTTAAATATTATCTTTATTTCTCAGTTGTATTCAGATTAGTGATTAAATAAAAGGTATTACACTACTCAGTGTAAATAAGGTAGGTTTATACCGTAAACTTAACTTTTCCTCTCCTGTTTATAGAGAATTTGTAACCAAACTTAAGAGGGATAATGCCCTCTTTGTTTCTTTATACTATTTGAGTTAGTAAATACTGTCCATTGAGATTATTAGTGCTATAGCAGTGAATAAGAGAATATAGATATAAGATTAATTCTTATTTACATAATTTTAATTCATATTTTAACAGTTACTATTATTTTTAATAATATATGAAAGTTATCACATTACACTAGTTATTTGCTGTTTTTTTTTAATTATGATTATCCTTGGTTTACAATAGCCTACTCCATACTCAAGCATTGGTCTTAGAGAATCTATCTTTGATATGACATACCTACTGTCTTCTTCTTACAAATACACGTATGAAACCACACAAGTGCGCATGTTCTGATTAATTTTGTATTAAGTAAATTACATTTTAAATTTAATTTACAAATTTTATTGATTTACTTTTAGAACAATGTTATATATGTAAATTCAAATGATTTATATATATAGAACTAAACACTCACCTGAGTCTTTAAGAATAGCTCCCAGTCTGACTAAACCTTCCATGTTCCAGATACGTCGGAAATTATATTCTCAACGACTCGTTATGGGAACCCGGCATTGATGATTGATTCTTACCGATTCAATAAACGGAGTGATAGCAAAGGTCTTCGGAGAATAAATTGGGTTTGTGCGCGGAAAGCTTTGGGTTGCCCAGTTACTGTTATCACATTCGACAATAAAGTTATTAGACAAAAAGATTTTCATAATCATTGATGACTTATAGATTTAAATGATGAATATAGATAATTTAAAATATATTTTTAAGCTTATCTTTATGAATTGAACGACTATTTTCTGATTGCAATTAATAAATTTAATTTTTAGCTATATTGACCAATTTCATTGATTTATTTTTGGAACTAAGTTATATTTGTATATGCAAATAATTACATCTAATATATAAAATTCTCGTGTCACGGTGTGCGTAATTGAACTACTCCAAAACGGCTCGACCGATTTTCGTAAATCTTAGCGTGCATATCGGCTAGGGTGAAACAACGTCTATTTTTCATCCCCCTAAATGTTAACCCTTTTTAATTTTTTTTTGTTTTTTTTTTTATGATACAGCATAGAAAAATACATACAACGCTAAATTTGCACCCCTCTACGATCAACCTCTATTTTTTATTTATTAATCAAAACCTTTAATTTTCTTGCATGATTTTTTAAAGTTTTCCTAGAAATTAATATACATGGCAAAACAACGTTTGCCGGGTCATCTAGTACATATAAAGAAACAACACTCACCTGAACTTTTTAGAATAGCTCCCAGTCAGACTCGACCTTTCATTTTCCAGATACGTCGGAAGTTATATTCTCAAAGACTCGTTATGGGAACCCGGCATTGATGATCAATTCTTACCGATTCAATAAACGAAGTGATAGCAAAGGTCTTCGGAGAACAAATTGGATTTGTGCGCGGAGAGCTTTGGGTTGCCCAGTCACTGTCGTAACATTCGACAATAAAGTTGTTAGACAAAAAGATTTTCATAATCATTGATGACTTAAATATTGAAATGATGAATTTAGTTAATTTAGAATATATCTTCTTAGAGAGGAGTATTGTGTTATTACTAGACGGAAAATGAAACCAGATAAATTTTGATATCATTTACCTTGTTTCATTTCCTCTTTATGACGATGATAAAATAAAAATATGAAATTAAAGAGTAAAATTAATTATATTCTTGTATTTTTATCTCTTTTGTCTATATCACACTGGCCACAATTTGCAGTGCTGTTCTGCGTATTTTGTGCCCTTAGTCGGCTTTTTCAACACTCATGGGATGAATGCAAACGATCCCATAAATAGGAGTGTTTATTCATACACACATACACTCTTTAGAATACAATTCAACTGTGATTTCAGATGCTGTCATAATACCAACACCTCGCGGTTCTAAGAAACTGGTGATGAATAACCAATACATATTTTACAAGAACAAGGAGCGGGGTGAGAATATATATTGGGTGTGTCGTAAAAGACCATATGGCTGCATATGTACCGTGCTTACGATTTGCGGTCAAATCGTCAAAGTTAAGGGCGGACACTCAGCACAATGTCCATAGCTTAAGAGAGATGTTCAAATAAACTTGTTATTGTTGTATCTTTATTCCTTTGATATTTTATTTATCATTCTTTAGATACTCCTTTCCTGAATTTACTTTCTTTCTTTTCTCGTCTAAAACGCAATCGGCGTTTCCAGAGTTGTCTTTGGTATCAGGCAAAAGATCGAAAATAAAAAGCCAGTCTTCGGAATGTTACAAATTACAACTACCCCAAATTATATTTGGGACCGGGCAGAAAAATTATACTGATGATGGCACTTTTTCGAGCTTGTAGAAGTTGGTTATAGTTGCAGAAACAAATGATTATTTATGATTTTTTTATATAATCATTCATATTTCTAGATATTACTTATAATATATATATATTTACTCACATTAAATCAATAGCCTTTAACAGTCAACTGTTTGACACAAACTTCTCCTGTGATAGGAGGTTTTAACTCACTATACCACCCTGTCCAAACAGATTGGTTTTGAGTTTATTGCAAGTTCTTCCTTTTTTGAAATGCTGTTGTTTTGTGTAGTTTGCGCTATTAGTCAACTCTTACGCCACCCACGGGATGAATAGGTATGGTGATACTCTATATTTGTTATCAGTCAGATTACAATCTAATTGTTATTTCAGATGCTGTAATAATACCGACAGCTCGCGGTTCTCATAAACTGTTGATGAATAACCAATACGTATTTAACAAAAACAAAGAGTGGGGAGATAATATATATTGGGTGTGTCGTAAAAGACGACATGGCTGTCCATGTACCGTGCTTACGATCTTCGGGCAAGTCATCAAAGTCAAGGGCGGACACTCAGCACAATGTCCATAACTTGTGAGAGATGTTGAAATAAAAGTGTTATTGTTGTATCTTTATTCCTTTGACGTTTAATTGGCACTCTTAGTATAAATTATCTGAATTAACCCTTCTCCTTTCCTTTAAAATTGAAAACCCGGCCGTGCATAAAAAACCAGCCTTTGGAATATTATCTACGTATTAAAACTGCCCAAAATTAAATTATGAATCGGACAGAAAAATTATGGTGATGATGGCGATAATAATGATGATTATTTCTGCAACTACAACGAAATTGTAATCATTCATGTTTCTAGATATTACTTATAATTTATATTTACTCGCATCACATCAACAGCTTTTACCATTCAACTTCTAGACACAAGCCTCTCCTTAGATATAAGGTTTTAGCCCACCATACCACGCTCATCCTCTTCTTAATCATTCTTTATCAATCAGATTATAATTCAAGTATTCTTTCAGAAGCTGTTATAATACCGACGGCCCGCGGTTCTCAGAAACTGTTGATGAATAACCAATACGTATTTTACAAGAACAAGGAGTGGGGTGATAATATATATTGGGTGTGCAGTAAAAGACCATATGGCTGTACATGTACCGTGCTTACGATTAGCGGTCAAATCATCAAAGTTAAGGGCAAACACTTAGCAAAATGTCCTTAACTTGATTCCTTTGATGTTTTGTTTGTCACTCTAAACATAATCACTAGAAAAGTGTTTTTATAATAAAACAGAATTTATGCGACGTAATATGATACTTAATTATATATAATAAATGTAATCAATATGTGTTAGGAAATATAATCCCAATTTTTATAATGTTAATATGATGCTAAACAATGTAATAGATTACGTTTTTAGTTAGTACACGTGATGTGTTATGCAAATAAATTTAATTTCATTTCCATTAGTACGCCTTACCTGAATTTGCCCTTCTCCTTTTCTGGTTTAATAAGCTAAAAATGATTAAATTTCTAAGGCTTGTTGTCTGACAGGCGATCAATATTTAATAAACTAGCCTTTGCAATGTTACATATTTCAAATTGCCTTTTTTTATGTATGAACCTGTCAAAATGACTTTACTCTGCCTGATGGGAAGCATAAGCAGAATTCAAAAGTGGTGGTCATCATACTCATTGCGAATGCAGATAAGCAGATAATGCATCAGCATGGTGACCCACACTAGTGATGGTTTTGCATTATTGGGCCTCCGGTCTCGCACTGACCAACGAAACACGACAGCACGCATGTTTTCGTTTTAAGTCGATCTTCTGCGCGAGGGTAGTACCGCCCCGGTCGAGCCGGCCCAACCGTCCATCTTGGGAATCTGGCAGAAAAATTATGATGATATTGTATTTTCGTAACAAATTATTCGTATTTTTAATAGTACTAATAACTTATTGTAGTAATATTACCAGCCTATTAGTTATAATATATATTTACCATTTTAATATAATGCTGGCTATGGAATACAAAGTAAGTATTATATTTGATAAATTGTTCATTTGTCGTGTTTTAAATATCTTTTCCATTGCAGATGCTGTTATGGTAACTACTTCAAGGGGTGGCATGAACCTTTTGTTAGATAATGATGTGTTTATGAGAAATAAAATATTGGGTGATAATGCTTATTGGGTTTGTCGTAGAAAGGCTCACGGTTGCAAAGTTACTGTGCATACAAATGGCAGCAATATACTTAAGATTAAAGGGGACCATACTAATCATTAACTGATTTTATTCAAAGCATCTCACTAGGCCACTATAGTGGAGGCTACCATACTGCTTTGTACACGTTCACAATGAGGATGGTGGCCACCGCTCTTGGACTCTGCTCATGCTTTCCATCAGGCAGAATAAAGTCATTGAAGCCCTGTCATTAGTACAAATTTGAAAATATAAATTTTAATGTCTGTTTACTGTTTGTAATATTAAAATAACCGCTTTTTACTAAATACTTAAGTATGCATACGCGGTATATATACCAAAATAACATTTTTTTCAATTTTTGTATGTCTGTTCGTCTGTCTGTCTGTTTGTTCCGGCTAATCTCTTGAAATAGCTGGACCGATTTTGACGGTCCTCACTGATAGGTAACTGATGATATAAGGAGTAACTTAGCCTACTTTTTTAGACTTGCTGCGCCCCGCGGTGTTATCCGCGGTACGACAATAACCGGGTAACACCGTGAGGTTCAGCTAGCTAGCTAGTTAGAAATAAAATTAAAATGAAACATTGCCGTATATTCCACATCAATTCAAGCGTTTATACCAGAAGTTTTTGTCTTGAATCTAATCATAATAATATATTCTTTGAAAAGATGTATTTTTCGTTCCAGTACTTCTGTTATTGATATGTAATATAATATATTCGCAGAATCTCTTAAAAAATATTTTAACATTTAGCGGCTAGAAGGATAATAAACATAGGCACTACTAGCTCATAGTTAAGAACTTTAAAATAGTATAGCGCTCTTCTCATATTAGCATTTTTATAGGATGACAACGAATATTGACAACTAAACTGAATAGTGACCATAGTTTCTTGCCATCTGGTGTTTGATGGCGCGCATTATGTTGTGTGCACTAGCAATTATACACACGCATAAAAAATCAAAATTGTATAGAAGAAGTTTGTATATATTACAGAAAAAAATACCGACAACTAAATTATACATACTTATCTGTACTAATTGATTGGTTTGAGTGTAATTATATTCAATCTTTATGAACATAATAAAATATACTGAAGTCTAAAAAAATAATTCTAAAAAAATTAATGTATATAGTTTAATAAGAAATTAACGTATATAATGTGTTAAAAAATACAGGTGCAGCTAAAGAGTTTTTATTAATAAATTTAGTCATGTTATAAATAATATTCTAGCTTTATTATTCTTACTTATAAAAGGAATAGCCATTAATGGACGGCATTATAAAAGTGATTATTATACTTATGCATAAAAAGAAACTAGTAATGTAGGGTACAAATTATATAACAGAAGGTAGGTACTCAACTAATTGTTAGACTTTGTTATCCTTGTGGTGCTTCACATTTGTCTGTTATTGGTAAATAAACATTTACTTATTAAATTGTTTTATTATAAGTGCTATTAACGTTTTTGTCTGAATATTTGTTGAAGTTTAACATTAGAGTAAACTAGCTAAGCAGTGTCAGTACACGCATTTCTTAAATTATAATAATTACTAAATTTATATTTTATTTATTATTTGTAAACATTAGCATATTTATATTTGTAATACGTGGGCTATTCCAAAAATAGTTAGAGAAATGAAAACTAGTTAGCTCCCCTAAAACTTTAGGTAGACAAACTTCGTTATACCATTCACTAGTAACTGTTCTACGGTTCTTCTAGCGGAATTACTGCTACTGGTCCACTGCGTCAACAAAAACCGCTATCATTGTTTCTTAAATGCTCCGACCGTGAACAACTTGTGTAGGCAAATCGTCTTCTTCAAACACCCATTGCGTAGATTGCTGCTTCGTGAGAAGATCGTAGCTGTAAATGTAGGATATGTTTTACGTTTTATCAATCAACACGGCGGGATATTTGCTCACCGGTGAGAGAATGAGGTATCTATCGCGAAGCAAGCTTCCTAACTTTAAGGTGGAAACTGCCTGTGATAAAATGTTTCAGCCTGTATCTCTCGATGTGTATCATTCTCTCGCAATAGCCACTCCACTATTACCCCTCGTTTATAATCATAGAAAATCGTGGCACGAAAAGTTTCCCGCGAGACGTCTGTTGTTGCAAACAAAAGAAGAGTGACAGATAATATTTAAATATATTTAAAAAAAACACTACACTTAGGTGGCCAGTGATTTTCACAACGGAGGTTTGTGTTAAAAGTAGCCATCAATCCAAAATAGTTTCATGAAAGAAAAGAATATATTTATTCTGTGGCTATCAATTGTCGGAACAACCTAGGTATTCTAACATCAAACAATAAAATTTAGTAGAAGAGATTACTAACTTTACAATTCAGTATAACCTAACAGTTCTACAGCTGAATACGATCAGATTACGATTTGATCATTCTCCCTAATATAAGTGATATTATTAATAGAGTTATTTGCAACAAAATAAGTAGGGTGCGTACGATAGCCGGTTTTTGCAGCTGCTCTTTGCAGAGTGAAGGGGTTCATCACAGTAATAATACAGACACCGTTACGTCTAACCGTACACTTAACAAAAAACTTAAAAAAAAATTATGCTGTGTGAATAGTTTTAGAATCTGTATTGTGTATGTGGTTCATAGTAAGGTAAGGTTATGTTGCCTTAAACCTTTAGTCGTTGAAGAAATTGATGAGTTCCCACAATTGGTCGTTCGTCTGCTGCAACAAGCTGATGTTCTTGGTTAATTATTATATGTACAAGACATAACCTGTAGTACAAAAAGAAATAAATCAAAATTGTTTTCCAAAATTATAGTATTTTTTATAATTTCAGCGTTTTTTGGCTACACTGGAAATGGTAAACGTTGTTTAGACATTGGATCTTACCGATACACTGTTCATCAGAACGAAGGCCCGAAGACTCGATGGCGGTGTCAAAACAAAACGAAGGGTTGTCAAGCATTCGTCATGACTATCGACAATATTATTCTCAGAGTGCGAGATGATCATAATCATTAAGTTAAATGTATATTATACACACTAAGTGTTAGACTAGAATCAATGCAGGGTTTTTTATTTAAATAATTTATATTAGTTCTTTTATAAGTACGAAAAATTGGACATGCAAACTTAGACAATAGGTAATTCCGTACCTATCTGGCTGGGCTGGGCTGTTAAAAATAATAGCAGTCATCAACAATGTAAGTGAGGGTCCTTGACATATTTTGATTCTGGTAATATTGATGTCAAACATGTTTTATGTTTTTTTTTATAATGTGGACAGTATAGTTTATAATTTTTTTAACGGGTATTGCAATAAGTGTAAAAAAAATAATTAATCCTATGATATTTATTTATAAAGATAGATTACTATATTAGCTTTTTAAAATCACCTTCGTCATAAGCGGAGAGAATGTGACCGTTGATATTAGATCATTCCTCAAATTGCGCTCGAAATAAACAAGCAAATATAAAGTTGGAAGATTAATATCACATGCTTAAAATTGTGTTTTGTGAGTGTTTAGAAATAAATTGTAAATATGTATATAAAAGCAGTTGGTAAACACAATTAGATTGTATTTGATTGTAGCTTAAATTATTGAATGAGTTAAGGCTATGAAATGTTCTCACTATACGATTGAAGTGTTTCGTGTATTTTGTCAGGTATTTCTATATAACATTGTAGTAGATGGTGGAACTGGTATTAGGGTACATAACTTAATATAAGTTGTTATTCTATTGTGATTCAAAGTATTAGTATTGAAAGGCACATATTATTAAAATATTTGTCATCATTGGTGGCTTTTTGTTTTCCCAAGCTAACATTTGGAGTTAATGTGCGATATAACATATCTACCCGTATTACCATAATAACACTGAATAGTAAATTAATGTCATCTCCAACTGTTTGTACCCTTCTTTACAAATAGTGTCTTGTACGTAATCATTAAATGTTTTGCATTTTTAGCGTTGTGTAACAGTATCTTTGGATTTTAGAACTTAATAGGAATAAAACAGGTGATAATCTGAGTTGCAATAAACATGAACTGAACTGTAAAGATTATTTTGAAAATTATATTTTTTTTCAGATTTATTTTATGCTACATCTCAACGAGGTAATAAAGTTATTATTTCAAGAGGGCACAAATTTATGAGGGAGAGACATTTAGACTTCGGGGCGGAATGGAGATGTTGCAAACGTAAGAGGACAGGTTGTAAAGCAAGTATAAAGACAATTGAAGACATTATCGTAAGAAGGAACGATGACCACAACCACAAATGATGTAATTTTTGAAATCGTTATCATATTCTAAATTATTATGAATAGGTTATATTATTCACGGTATTGTGACTTGCACTTAAACTATGGCTAGTGAAACTTACTCAAAATTCAGTCAAAATATAAATACAAAAATTATATGTGTATATCTGACGTACTTGTATGTATTTGCCTAAGTTTTTTAAAACCGAAAACTGTGGTTATTTCACAGAAAAGTTCATAATAGTCTATCAGTAACTAGCAAAACTGGCCCTAAGAAGAGTTTTATCGAGATTTTAACTAACTCAATGTATTTGTAGAATTTTTCGTGCGAACTCCACGTGGCTGTTTTCTCATGGTGAATAACCATAAATATCATAAGAAGAGAGAAAGAGGCTTAAGAATTGAGTGGACATGCGCTAAAAGAAAGTCTAACGGGTGCAGGGCTGCTGTCACGACTTGCCATCAAGACATTGTGAAGAGAGCTGAAACACACAATCACCAGTAATAAACAACGTGTCTTTGCCAACACCTCATTTTCTTCGTTGTCTTATGTCTGTTGTGCAATTTTATTTTTTCGCGGAAAACAATGTACCGCATTTGTCTTTGCGGTTCTTAACGTTGTCCGTTCAAAAAATTGTCGTTATAATTTATACTAATATTCATAGTGTCTATTCAAATGTGTTTATATAAATAGTGTTTTAGGTGTCTTAATCTGCTGTATTTGCAAAATTTCATCCTAATCGGTCCAGCGGTTTATACGTAACGAAACAGAGAGGACAGAGTTATTTTCGAATTTAAAAAAGTTGTCTGCTATGTACATATGTTATTTTTGAATTCGCATTTTGTGACGCATGTTCTATCTACATTGAATTTAGGCCAACAATGGTTATTTATGCAACTGTTGTATAATATAGGGTTATTAAAAAACGAATGTGTGGTTATATCACATGAAAGTTATAATACCTTATTATGTACAGTTACATATAAGACTTTATCTTCGCCCATGATATGAATCCTCTATCGTTTGGATGGGTGTAGAAAAATATACAATATGATCTCATTTTGATATCTTCAAAAGCTTTGTATAATAACAAAATTTTAAAAAGGTTATTTAAAGATATAATTTGTTCACAATTTAATTATTTTAATGCTGTTTTAAAATCTTTGATCATTTCATTCATCCAGTCCACTGCTGGATATAGATATGATTTGATTGTACATAATGGTAAATAAATAAAAAATATTGTAAAGTTGTTATTGTTATATAATAAAATACATGTCGTAAGTTTTAATATAGTACATACATACATCCTGCAAACTAGCAAACTATACAATATACATATTGTGTATATATTTTGTACTTAATTGTTTTAGGTATTAAAATCACTGTGTGAGATGAAGTTGTAATTATTGTAAATAAAATTTAACTCTATACAACACTGTACTGATTACAGAACTTTTTATTCTCAATTCTATGAGTATCCGATACAAATGATCACATCAATTTTTTTTTAAACCGTTTATTACAAATAGAAATTCTTCGTACAGCTGCAAGATTTTGCTATTAAACTTAGAATGTCATGATCTTTTTGTAACATTTTTACATAACTTAGGTCACAAATAAACGACTTACTTGGTGAAACTGTGATGAAACAATTTAGAAAAACTTTGTATATGGTGTTCCTATATAATTTAATTTATTGATATTATTATATCATGTTATGTTATGTTATGTTATTATTTTTCTTTGTTGAAAAATTAAAAGTTTCGAACTAGAGTTTTCGTTAAAAACTTTAAAAAAAAGAAAAAGTTTAAAAAAAGCAGGTTTTCTGTCAGTAGTTTTAAATTACTTACATTTAATTTACCATTTGATATTTCCACAAATGTACAAGAAAAACCAAAGTTACATATATTGACACAGTGGTATTTGTTCTATTAGTCGAATGAGTAATAAACATAACCGGTAGGCACTACGGAGACGTTATGGTCATATTTATCCAACAAGAGCTGAATGGAACAAAACGTATCAAATTATTATCCGACATCGCATTTAAACGTGTAGATGATTCCTGTTTCAGAAAAACTTCACTACTTTTCGAAGGCTGGAAGACAGCGACAGCTAGTTTTAGGAGATGTAACTTACAGCAAATTCAGAGAGATGCGAGGGAAAAGTTTTTGGCGTTGCAGTAAGAAGATACAAGGATGTAAAGCCTCAGTCATAACCGCCAAGGATGAAATTTTAGAGTTTAAAGATTTTCATAACCACTAGCTAAATCAACGGTTTTATGTGTTGTACACTAAAGCTGCTTTGACTATGACATTATCGAAAAGATTATACTCATCTCAAAATATCTAAATATTCAGTAAATCATTTATTTAACATCCTATAATTAAAATAAAAACCTTGAAATTTACTAGTTTGGGTTTAATTTTTGTTGCAAAAATATGTGGATTGTTAGTAATTTATAAATCGTTCCATTTAATAGGGAAAATTTTATTTAGATGATATCTGTAAGTGAAGGCTTTCTTTAAACTAAATAATGATATAATATCTACTTATTTTTCAGTTGTTTACATTGAAAATCGTTTTGGTAACAAAACACTTTTGTTCTTGAATAGTCGTTACAACAAGAGCAACGACCGGTGCGGGCGTGTTTCGTGGCGGTGTGTGAAGAGAAATCTTGGTTGCAAAGCTGTTGTTATTACTTATATGGGCAAAATAATGCGGTATACAGAACATAATAATCATTAATAATACAATTATATGCTAATTGTATTCTTTATGATAATTATGTTGTATTTTTAGGATGTAAAGTGCAAAAAAGGTTGTTGTTAAATACTTTAGTTGCAGGGCTAGCAAATTAGATAAATAAATTCTTTTTTGGTATTGCGGGTGTCCATGGGCGGCTGTGATCGCTTACCATCAGGCCATAAGTCTGCTCGTTTGCCCCTATTCAATAAAAAAAAGAAAATTATACTATATAAATGTAGATATTTATTAAATTTGCCAGCATTGTTAAGGTACTACATATTAGTACATATATCATTTTAAATCTACCCGTAACCACGAGCGGTGTAACCCGTTCGAAACGTTGGGTAACCTTTTAAATAATTGTATCGTGAATAAGTCCCGCTACACAACAAAAATGGAATGTATATTGGTGTGTATGTATGCTAGCTGTAAGAAAATAAAATTCAAACTTATATGTATAAAAAGTTATAATAAATATGTCAGCAATACAATATTTATAGTGTTTTACTCTAAGGTAAAAATCATTACTAAAATTTGAACTGTAACCATTTGAAAAAAATACTGCTATTTAAATTTCAAAACTTGAACAAATGTCAAGACTGGTTGAGAAAAATCAAAACATAAAAATATTAAATAAATTTTATTCTATAATGTGCTTATTGGTCGCAGTTCTTCTAAGTGTCCTCACAATAAATTGAAATAATTTCGAAAACATTTAATCTTTCGCATTCTATGGTATTTATTAATTTAGTTTTGCCTCTATCGTCTAAACATACATGTCACGTCAACATGTCCACTTTATGACCATTGTAAGCTAGACAAAATTTTAGGTCAATACAAATATATGTAATGCTCATTAGTCAAGTTGATTTTTAAATAAATAATTTAATAAAAAAATAATAAATTAAATATCGTCTCTATGTCTGATTGATTGCGGTATGAACTAAATACACTAAGTACAGAAAACGTGATCAAAATTATAATGAATACATACACATAGTTTGTTGTATTATTTTCTTTTAACAGTAAAAATCTATTTGATTCAAAAATTTTGTATCTACTAAGTTTTACCAATGTAATTAGTGAACTTAAATATCACTTCATGATTTACTTAGGTATACACAGTTCTTAAAATATATTTAATTGATTAAGAGTTTATATAATTTGATTTTCAGTGCCACAATTTGTAAGGAATACCCGTGGGAATCTCGTGTTAATGTTTGGTGGGAGCAGATTTGGAAAGGATCATACGAATAAGTACGATCAAACATCCTGGCGGTGTATTAAAAGAGCTTTTGGTTGCCGAGCGACAATAATAACAGAAAAGAATATAGTAATTCAGTTAAACAATTTACATAATCATTAGTGATCATAGTAAAATGCACTAGACGGATTTAATAGTTAGGAAGATCAATCCTATCACTATACTAGGGTATTACATGAAAAGAAAAGATATACGACCCTGTGTGTAGGTAACGGGCGATGCTTAAAAACGCAATATAATATCAACTTTCCTAAATAAAACATGATGCACACTATTTTAAATGAAACTACATGAGCTTAACTTTTATTTAAATGTTATATGGGTAATATAGGGAATTAATATTTTTTTGTTATGAGTTGTTAAAAAAGTACCTTCTTCTGTCTTTTACCATCTGGATTTGTTGGGAGACTCTGGGGTAGAGTTTTGATAATATACTAGTTGGCGATAGATACACTAGAGATCTGTGGTTAGGTGTAAAAACCATGAAAGTTTATATCTACAGTATTTTTTTTGTTGCTTTATTGCATAACATGTATTTTTTTATGCCTGTTTTATAATTGATTTACATACTTAAATAAAAATTTGCCCCAAGTTAAACCTTTAAATGTTATTCAAGTTTTTAAATGAAGTAAATAACAAAAACTAAAATTTTGTTCTTTGGCTTTTAAATAGTTAAGCTAAACTAAAATTTATAAAAATGTTACATTTTATAGACACCATACCTTTTATAGATTTATTAAATATAATTCTTCTTTCAGTCACTATGATACCGAGTACAAGGAGTAAGACTAAAAATATGCTGATGGTTAATGGTTTTACGTTTTCACAATACAGTCCTATGTTTTGGTATTGCACAAAGAAGAAAAGAGGCTGTCCGGCAAAGGCTCGTACTGACATAACAGGCAGCTTGAAGTATTTGTTTGAGGAACATAATCATGCACCTCCTAATTACCATATCACTGAAGTTGGTAAATATGTAAAACTGGATTAATTCGTTTATTAATATCTAGGCCGACGTATACATAAAAGAATTTAACAAATTGAAGTACTTTGTTCTTAATGTTTGCTATTGTGGCATAAATATGCAGTCTAAGGTCTATTTTGGTCAGAGTCGGTTGTTTAGTTTATAGACTTTACCTGTAAGATCATCATCATCATCATCAGCCCGTTGCAGTTCACTGCTGGACATAGGCCTCTCCTAAGGTACACCACAGAGCCCGATCTGTTGCTTTCTGCATCCAACTGTAAGTTAAACTGGATTTATTTTTAAAATTGGTTTGAAAAACTATTACATATAACAGTGCGTTGGTTTGATACTTAAAATGTCAATAACTAGGTATATTGTTAGGGTTCTGTTTTTAGTTTATAGTTATGTTGTATGTAATTGTGTTGTGTTTTTCTAGGAATAAAGTGTTGAGCAGGCATAATGAAAATTATTTTCAATGTTTATTGTTAATAAAATATTTTTTATAAAATTGATTTTTTTGATTTAATACGAAGACTGAAGAGGTTCATTCCTTTGACGATTCAAATATTGTGTTATCCTTGGTGTTCTTATATTTATTTATCTTAGATCCCATAGTATCTTAATAAAGGTGTTTAATTTGGGTCAAATATAGCTTTAAATACTATACGTAAACATTGCTATATTGTTTACTACCGTGAATTACAATTCAGATTAGTTTCGCATGATAACTCTAGACGTAAGTAATACTATAAAGTTTGTAACCGTAGCTATGCTGAATGATACATGAGGACACAATATTTTTCTCTAATATCATTATTTCCTTGCAGAATATTTAGCATCACTTCTAAGAGCTCGCTTTTGTAACAGGGAGACCACAAATATATTTATTGGCGGACACAAGTTCTTCAGGCATTCACGATCACTCGTCGGCAACAGAATAAGATGGACCTGCGCAAAGAAACATAAACATAAATGTAAAGCTTCTGCCGTAACTATTGATGGCATTGTAGTCTCTACGACGGGGTCACATTCACATATTTGAATCACTTCGAGTGTTCGCTTGGAAATGACAGGAACTGATGAATATTAATGATACTATTTCTGCAGCGCGTTAGAAATATAACGCTCTTCATGGATAAAGCTGGTTGCTTTCGAATTCTATAGTAATATATTGATGGTCTCTGGAAAATTGGTACCCTAGAGTTATTTGGTAATTCGTCTTCAAGTTTCATCGTTTTCTGACTTTACAAATTTTAAGACGATAGATGAACATTATCTTAAATGTGGGATCGGAAACAGAAACGGAGAAAGGGTATTACGAAACATCGTATGTCTTTTTACTTATTAAGTAAAAATATATTTGTGTATATGTAATATATATATATACTGTTGTGATTTTAGATGCTCCTCCAGCTTGTTAGGTAAGTGATATATGTTGTATCATTGTCGAAGGTGCTTTTTAACACATGCAATTCACTATAATAAAATTATGATGTTGCATTCTTCACTTCGTATAGAACTTAAGAATTAAAAATTTTAAAACACACGTAGGTATTATATAACTTTTGGAAATATTATATTTAAAGGCGACGTAAAAATGAAATTTGCGTCTTCGTGTGTGATTCAACGCAAAAGTTAAGAATTTGATGTGCCTTTTGAGTCGGAACTAACTGTTGAAAAATTCTAAATTAATTGTTCTAAAATATTGACATCTACGAGAATCAGGGGAATTATATATTTGTAGAATTGTAGAGTGAGGAATAGTGAGTGTACCAAAAATGCGAATGGTAGTTACGACCTTTCTAATGTCAAATGATTCGATGTTATTATGGTTCTATGTAAATATATATTTTTGTAATCATTATGTGTAATCAAATTGACACATTCCAATTCACAAATAAAAAATATATTGAACCTTTTGATAAAACGTGTTTATTGATGTAGATTTGTATTAGCATAATGTTACCAAAGGAATTTTCGAAGTAGATCACTGGTCCAAGTATACGTTTAATTTGTTTTACATTATCAATGAAATGTAAAAAAAAACTTTAAAACCTTGATTAAGACTCCCAGCCCCTTTGGTGGCGCTTCATAACTTTTGCAGATTACGATTCCTGTGGGTAGTAAATCGAAAGGATATATTGTATATATATTGTCTGCTGTAAATAAAAATCATGGTTTATAATTGTTGAATGTTTAGGGTAATACTAATTTATTGCAATATTTTATGGTGTTATTTCTATCAAGTTTTATGTTCGTGAGTTTTTTTATTATCTATTTATTTTCAGTCATAATCAAAAATGTGATAGAAATGTCTAAATCTATATTTATAAGTTTTATTTTGATGTGTAAAATGTTTTTTAACTTATGATGTTATTAGTATTGAAATAAAAATTATGACTGTGACTGCTTTTTTTATCGGCTCTCTTTTTTTACACTTGAAAAATAACTGGGTTCTAAACTAATCTCTACGGGGCCATGTCTCCTATTTTGTATGTTTATCTCTAGCTCTCTGAAATTATATTTTTGAATAGCAAGTTACATAACACCGTCAGGCAACTACTACTACTAGCTACTACTACTAGCCTACTTAGCCTTGTATGATTTTGTGTTACGCATTTTTCTGCTCAATCTTATACGGAGTTTTCTCTAAATATGCATTTTGACATGGGACCTTAGCGAGTGGTGAAAGTGGCACTTAATGTAATAAAATTTAGTTATTATATGTGCCCGACGTACAAACAACTACTTTTATCGCCTTGATGCCTTATATAGCATTTTTAAATTTGACTGTGGAACGCTGTAATTATTTTGTAAAAATCAATATCTTTACAAAATAGTTTAGCGTTCCGTTCAAACTTAAATTTGTAGTTAGTCGTAGTTTATTTCCTTTTTCAACGTGGATTTTTTATAAAACTATTTAAATAATTATTAATGATGATAAATATTACAGCGAAATTAATAAAAACAGCTAGAAGCGGCCAGGCTATATTAGCCTTTGGGCACATGTACAATCGTCGGTCGAATTCCAAGAACATGACTTCACGTTGGTACTGTTCTATGTACCACAGTGGATGTAGAGCAGCCATCATCACCAACACTGATCTGCTTATAACAGATGTCATTGGTACACATCAGCATAAGACTCCTAAACTGTATAAAGGACCAGATGGGTTGTATCATAAGCTACTATTGGACTAATTTTGTGTTTATCAGTTTGACTGCACGGTTGGTCTAGTGGTTTAAGCGATCGCCAAGTCGCTTTCTACTGCACCAAGTGTTGTGGGTTCAAATCCCATATGGGACAACACTTTGTGTGATCCACAAACTATTGTTCTGTGTCTGGGTGTTGTTTATGTCCGTTTCAGTATATTTGTAAAGTTCACCACGACAGAGGATAATAAAATAAATATTTGTATATTCCTAATGTGGATGGTGTTTTTCTATAGAATAAATAAAAAATAATGAAAATGTCAAGAACTCGTTTTAATACACTAATTACGCCGTAAGGCTTTGGTAAGATACTTTCAGTTATACAATAAATAACTACTTTTTAATTTTACGTCTGTAAAGTTATGTATTGTACAGAATATCATGCTGTAATATAATATATTTAAGTTTATTTAAAAAAGATACAAAATGCAAGTTGGACTCACGCATTAAGGGCTTCGTACAAACCTATAGGTATATTATATAATGTAAATAAAAATTTATACGTTTTGCATTTTTTTTATCTGTACTATAAGACGTTGCTTCGTACCAAATTTCAAAATTCTTAGTTTACGGGATGCAGGATTATTCCCGTAAACTAAGAATTTTGACTTGAATAAAAATACGGTTGTATGGTTTACGGCTTAGAAGTTTGATTTTTCAAAGCTCCAAGAGACTGAATATTTGATATGAATTTCAGCTTTTCGTTTCTGAAATAAACGGTCTTAACAGACAGACGGACAACAAAGTGATCTTATAAGGGTTCCGTGTTTTTGTCATGAGATACGGAACCCTAAAAAATACACAAGATCACAGTAAGGATAGGATTAGTCTCACCAGTTTCTGATAAAGTTTCAGATAGCCATCTGTCTTGTTCTATTAAACAGATCGAAGTTGCTGATTTACATTTGTGTTCGATATATGTGTCTCTATACACAACTTGTGAAACCAAAATTTGTAGTTATTTAACAGATAGGTTGACATTTGTCTGTCAGCAAATGATGAAACTAGCCCTCAAAGTAGTCAATTAACAAATATTTGTTCTTTTGTTAAATTATAACTGTCTAATATTCATTTTAACATTACAGGTGAAATAATAAAGATGTCTAAAGGCGTTAGTATGTTGTTAGCGTCTGGGTTCACATACAATCGCAGACAGAATGCCAAGAACTCGTTGTCCCGATGGTACTGCACTTTATATCATAGCGGATGTAGGGCAGCTGTTATTACCACCCGAAAACTCAACGTAGTAAAAAGCATTGGCGAACATACGCACAATGGCCCCAAATTATTTAGAACGACTGACGGCGTATATCATAAAATAATGTAATTAGTGGACTTGGTTGTCTTGACAACATTTTTATACAAATAGGAGAAACACTTTAGGATTCAGTCTAATTTAATCAATGAGCATTGGCCTGAATTAGCGCCGTATTCTCCTGTCACTTCTTAAAAGTATGCATATTTGAAATGTCGTGTTTGCCCTAAGAGATGAAAGCGCATGGAGACTAGTTATAGATCTAAAGATTGTCCTAGTATGTCTCCCTTGTGTGCCTCTTGCTTTGAAACTTGGCACGCGACCGATTACAACAAATGATGCAAATATTCTACGATCCATTTTCTAGGGTCAATTTTGCGATAAATATTTCCACTTCTTGTGTTAGTTTTGAAACTATAATCATAATAAGAGTGAACGTAGAGAGGAAGCAGCTGCTAGTTAATTTATTGTTTATTCTAATATAATTGTACTCGTACATATTACACAGATGTTTTTAATTTAATAATAATCATATAGTCATCATCGTCAGCCTTTCTGCCGCAATCCACAGCTGGACATAGGATTTTCTCATTGCACGCCACTGCGATGAAAATACATTGAAAAAGTAATAAGTGTAGCATAACAAGCCTTTTATGTTCCTAGTATCAGTACAATAAAACAAATATAAGTTTAACAAAATTTGATGCACTAGTTTTGTTTCGTAAATCGAAATGTCAACATACGAAAGCTTGACAGTTTTGAGAAGAGTTACTATTATTTCATAATTACGTTTAGAGATATACTAACAACAGTCATATTCATTCTATATTTGGTATTATTAGGATTTATCTATATGTGCTGAAAGTATCCTATTAAATGACATTCTTCTACATTAAAATTTGATAAAGTATTTATAACTAAAAATATCCGTGGACATACGACTATTATCTTTTATGTTTTAGGTGCTATATAATAAAACTGATTCATTTTATTTAAAGAATACTTTTATTATAAGCATTATAATAACGACATACAGATAAACAAATAACATATCAATGTTTAAATATATATATATATTGATTTATACATACTTGTGTTTACATTACCGACCTACTTAGGACTTTAAACCCAAGTTCAGTAATGTCATGTTATGAACATCTATTCATTACATCAATTTATGTGTATGTAAAAAAGGCATATTTTAATTACAAATTTGCTTTTTTAGTGAAATTTCTTCGAAAATTGAATGGGAAATCTGTGGCGTTGCTCGACGGTTATACCTATTATAATGCTGGGAAAACTGAATCTACAGAAGGCGTCTGGAGATGTAGCTACGGTCATCCTTGCAAGGCTAGATTTAGGGCTACTTGCCAAGGAGTGATAGTCAGGATAACATCAATAAGTCACACTCATGATCCACCAAGCGTGCTGGTTAAAAATGGGATGTTGTTGAAATTAGGGAAAGGTTGCAGAAAGTCTTAAGCTTTATTTACCTTTAAGAATGGTAGATTATATTGTAAGGATGTTTTAAAATGTAAAAGCTAAAATTTTCATGTCTTGCACGAAACATCACTTTTTATTCTGTTAACTGTGAAAACTTGTAATTGGCCTTATTTTTCGTATTAAGTTTGTATAATGTAACCATTAAGCTGTAAGTTTTCCTATAATTGTAAAATAAATAAATGAAATAAACAAGATATTTTTAAGGTAATAATGTAAATATATAGGACCTCCGCTGTCATGCAGCGACCTCTGGAGAATCTGAAGTATAAAATTCTATCGCACCTTTGACAAAATCTGGCTAAACTTAACAACGTGATTATGTGTTGTACTAAAACACTCCATTGTATATTTCAACTTTACATCACCAGACCCGGTCAATGTTACCTTATTATAGTATTATAATAGCAAAGTAATACGTAAATCTCATGGTGCATTACTGTAGCTGATTACCTTCTGAATAGGATACCGCAGTGAGCTGTACTTGCACATTTGTTTTTACAATGTTCTTCCAAATTAATTTAATTTAGTTAATTCAATACTTGAATAAAATAGAAGTTATTTTATAAGTTTTCTATCATTTTCTTTCCCGATCTTTTATTATAATGTTTCTTAGGTATCATGAAAGACTTGCCTGGTTCTGGTAATCGAACTAAACGTAAAAAAAATGTAATTATCAATAGCCCAAAACTTGAATACTGCTATTTTTAATTTACAGCTTGTCAAGGACACCGTAATTCTGTCATTAATTGTAAAATGAACGTAGGAGACACATCACTTCCTCGCAAGGGTCATGACTATTTGAAACTAAGAGAAAAAGAAAATGCGAGAAAAAGAAAGTTTTTAAGTAAATTAACCCCGGAACAAAAGGAGTTGATGAAAGCAAAGGATAGAGAGAGATATCAAACAAATAAAAGGCTCCTGAAGAGAAGAACAATCAGCGATATGTCTGAGGAAGAAAAGCAGCAGCAGAGAAAGTTGTGGAGGAGTAATTCAAAAAAATATAGGCAGAACAAAGCCGCGCGAGTACTTTGATGTCTTAAAGTGGACTTACGATTTGTCTACTGGTCACATTTCGTATTTCAAAAAAATTATAATAAACTAGCTGACCCGGCGAACTTCGTACCGCCTTAGCGTAAATTTGATGCACTACTTTATTTTGTATAGCTGACCTATAGATTACCACATATTTTTTTGTTTTAAATTGAATGACGTTGACATTTGTTAGCGCGGTTATGTCTGTGGTGTCATAGATCACCACAGAGTTTTTTGTTTTAAATTGAATGACGTTGACATTCGTAACGCGCTTTTATTAAAATATGCAAAATTAAATGTATATTTTTCAATCTTTCTGATAGATTTTCTTAATATTTTTTTCCGTAAGAACCTTGTACAGAGAATTAGAAAACTATAAAAAAAAAACAGCCAAATCGGTCAAGCCGTTTTCATGCTATGTCGTGACAACGGAAAACGGGTTTAATTTTTATATATATAGATTTTTATATATATAGATATGTGCAGTTTGTAAATTTGTAATAAAAATTAAACAGCTTTCTTGATGCATGTATTATTCTTAAAAGTAGTGGTTACTGTTATACGAATATAAATGGCGATTATATTTTTTATCATCTCAGTTTAGATTTGTTAGGAATCAGCAACACCCTATTTATAATATCCATTTTCATAAAATATATTAGTCATTCTATTGATGAAAACGATTTCTAAGTATGAGTGAGTATACTTATATTAATTTATATTGATATTATAAATTCGAAAGTAACTCTGTCTCTCTGTCTGTTACGCTGTTAAGGCTAAATCGCTGCACCGATTTAATTTGGAGATACTTTGATTCATGAGGAAGGATATAGGTTACTCTTTACCAAGATAACCTACATTCACGCGGACGGAGCTGCGGGTAAAAGTTTGTATTTAATATTTTGCCCATAAATGTTGGCCATGTCTATCATGCAATACATTTTTCCTTGGAACTTCATATAGGAATTACTGTTACATACGTAACTAGTTGAGAGATCACCAAATGGTTCGTATTTTTCATCTAGCCAGTACATCGCCCGTCAATATTTATTAAGAAGAATTACAATCAAAGGCCATATTATGTGTAATTGGAGTCGCTAGTTATTTGTTTTATCTTTTACAGTCCAATGGTTGATTAACAAATCAGGGAACGAGATAGGACTCCTCAACGGGTTCACCTACTACCGGCATAGAAAAAGTACTAGTAAATTGACGGACGTTTGGCGGTGCACTAATGGTAGCCGATGCAAAGCGCGCATAGTCGTATCCAAAAATAAAGAACTTGTGACATACAATGAAAACCATACACATCCATGTGCTATGTATAGTATTTGTAATGGAGTTTACTACAAAATATAATGAAAATCATTTTAAAAATGCGGGACAATATTTGGGGACTGCCGATAGAAGTGAAAACGCACTAAGGTATATCTATGGACATATAGCTCAACGGAAGCGTACGGCGACAATGACCCGAGTTTCATACTTTTTGTTCATCCAAAAAGAACTTAAATTTGGAACGATAAAGTGTAAAACATTAATATTTGATCCTACAATGGTTATATATCTACCGCCACTTCTGGCTGCTACCCTTATGCTTATGCTATTTAGGCAGAGCACAAGCAACTGCAGCCGACGATAGCGGCATTTACGAGGGGGGGGCCGCGGAATGGAATAGTTCTAAAATAAATAAAATTACCAAACTATTTTCCTTATTCTTAAACTCAACACACTCATTGATGTTATAATTTGACATTTTAAGTATTGAAGAGTTCGCGTGTAATCGTATACGTAAACTGTTCTACTGAAAAAAAAAATCTACCCTCATTCCTTCATCTCCATTCCGCGGACTTTTGGGCCTCGTCTCATATCTGCAGGTATTTAATGCCAGCTGATGACGACCGCCGTTGGCTTGTGATGACTGATAACGACAACTTCAGTTACCTTTGTCTTTAACAACGTACTGTCTTAGGTCATTCATTCTTTTCGTTTAGATATTTTGTTTCACTGTTTGTCGTTCTACGTTATTCATACCAACTGTCATGTGGACCGTATCGAGATTAAATTTTACGTTCGGTACGGTTTTAATAAATGAAATATTGTAAACTTCATACTTGCTTGCAAAATATTTTATTGTAAGTGTAGATATGTATATACAATAGTAAACTATTGTAATCGTAATCGTACAATCGTTACAATAGTAATCGAGTAAATGTTTTTTTAATTGTTGTTCTTGTTTATCACTGTCTACTGAAGTTATACATTTTAATAGTATCACGAATACATCCTCTAAGAAATACTCGTAGCACGTTTGCGCTATGCAGACACAGACATTTATATTGCCGTGACTTTATAGAAATCGGTAAGGGAAAACGGGAAACATATCTGGATATACATATTAAATGATAATAAGAACTATTTTATGACTGTTTATCATATTAAGAATTTTTTTCTTGTATGGCGTTTTTGAAGAATTCACGGCGGCGGCAGCCATGTGGTCGGCATGGTATGTAGGAGCCTTTACAGGTCAATTGTAATTATCATCAATTACATAATGTTATCGGAACTCTTTGATTCATATGTTTTGTTCAATTTATATCTTTGAGCGTAACATTTTCAGTATTTTAAATATATTTTAGCTGCCAAAACGACTCTGCTCTGCCTGATGGAAAGCATAAGCAGAATTCAAGAGTGGTGGTCACTATCCTCAATACTAATAAGGACAATGCAGCATGGTGACCCACACCATGGCAGCCTAGTGAGATGATTTTTCACCCGAGATCATAGTGGGACGAAAACACGTTTAACCGCTCGGCATAGGAAGGAAGAACCGAAGCGATGATTACGAGAGTGTATGTCTACCACTCTGATTCCAAGACAAATGTGTTGTTTTGTAAAGCAAGGGAGAATAGGAGACCAATCGGAAGAGCTCTTCAGAACACTCCATGATAAAGGCAATAGAGGACTATCTCTTCGCAACTGTTCAAAAGGTTCAAGGGATCCGGTGACTTCGGGACTGTTCGTTTTTTTCATGTCAATGTACTAATAGATTTTGTTTTCGTTTCAGTTCAGTTTGTCAAAAAGGAGAACGGAAAAGATTTGGCTGTAATCAACGGCCATACCTTTTACTGCGATGGTAGAAACAAGAGTACCGATATATGGATTTGTTCAAAGAAACCTTGTCGTGCTCGATTTGTTGTAACCAAGGATCGGACGCATGTGAAGTCTTACAACATAAAACACAATCATGAACCTATGAAATTTGTGATACGTAATGGTATTTATTTAAAGATGTGAATACATTCACATTTTATCTCATTCATGTGTTGTGCGTTATTTTTATGAAATTAAAACTTCTCGGTTAAGGGGATTGTGATGTTAAACAGTATGGGTAGGTTAGTATGCAGGGTTAATTTTTATTCAATATGTTTCTTACCACATGATATAGTAGATTGATAAATATATATATGTTTCTAAGTTAACTATTGAATAAAATATATTGTATTTTTTACATTTGTTTTTATTTAGCTTTGTGGTACATTTCAGTGTACTATAAAAATAAAAAAAACATGTAATAGTAATTGTTTAATTGAAGAATATCGAATGGTTGTAGTCATGCCGTCCTATACTTATGTAAAGAAGTAAAATAATAAGTGCGCTAATGCTAAAATTTAAAAAAGTGTATAGAACGAATAAAAAAATGACATATCTTCTCTTTTGTTACTGACTGCTATGCCAGTCATTCAATATACAAAAACAAATATAAAAAAAAATGTAACTACGGTTTACACGATAACATTGGTTCCGATAAACGAACAATTTCTAAGTACGCCTAAAAATATAATCGTTTTTTATCTCTTTTTTTTACTAACCGCCAAATAACAAGGAAGTGTATAAAACAACTGCTAAATTTACTAACATAAGCTAACAAATTATTAATTAATTTTATTTTACATCTTTCCGATGACCAGCAGGAATTTTAAAACCTTTGTATTCTGTATCATCAGATGAGTGAATTGACAATAGAAAATAATATCATAACATCATAGTTCTCTGATCTAATTGAAGGTATTACAAACGCTGTATAAGGTAGCGAAGTGGTACTATTATGAATTTTACTAACCAACATATTTATTTTTAGTTCAATGGGTAAAGAAAGAAAACGGTAAAGAACTGGCGCTAATCGATGGTTACTCGTTCTACTGTGACGGTAGAAACAAGAATACAGATGTTTGGATTTGTTCGAAAAGACGTTGCCGAGCTCGGTTTGTGATATCCAAAGATCGGACAGTAGTCAAATCTTTTCACTTACAACATCATCACCCAAGAATTAAATATATGATGTGTAACGGCATTTATTTAAAGACGTAAAACTTATGTTCAAATAGAATATGTGTTCTAGATCTAACAAAGTGAAGTTTTTCTAACTTTCCCTCTTAACCAAGTTGCAAGCGTTTTTCTTTCTGCAATCGTTAATGCCTAAACTCTTGTGTGTCATTGGCTAATGATGTGATGAAGTGAAGTGATGGAAAAAATTAAAGCATGTTGGAGCATACCATTATAGTAACACAACACAACCATCAAACAGATGTAAAGACAGGCTGACTTAAAGGATCAATTCTGAACCCACATCCTGGTTTTCTCTCTGTTTATTTGAGAATTTGTTTGATTATCACACAATCAACTATTTGTACATTTCAGCGCGTCGCCATCGGCTAAAACGAAAAACACCTCTGTCTGCCGCTGAGAGACAACGTCGTTGTCGTTTGAGAAGAAGCTTAGACCCAGAAAAAGTTGCAGAAGTTAAACGTAAAGATTTGGAAAGATATCACGCTCGTAAAAAGTTAGTTAAAGATATGACACCAAAAGAACACAGTAAAATTAAAAAAAAATGGCAGTTTAAAAACAGAAAAATCAAAAATTAAAACCTTATACTGTGAAACCTTATAGTGGACAGTTAGTTTTTTACCCGACTACGAAGATAAAAGAAAGGGAAATATTTTTGGTAATCTAAACAACTGAACCAATTGAAAAGGTACCAAAAGAACAAGTGACAGACATGTAAAAGTGTTATATTTCATGTACTATTAAAAAACTATTTAAAATTTTATGTTGTATTTTAAAAAACTTGTCCTTGGGCCTCGAGGGACTGCTGGCATAAAGGTAAAGGGTGAAGAAACTATACAAGGCAAGACAACATCAGCTGTTGACGCAGTTCCTAACCGATTATATTATTATACAACCAACTATATATTCATTTCAGCGCGTCGCCACCAGCTTAAAGGAAAATCACCAGTATCTGCAGCTGAGAGGCAACGTCTTTGTCGCTTAAGAAGAAGCTTAAACCCAGAAAAAGTTGCAGAAGTTAAACGTAAAGTTGCAGAAAGATATCACGCTCGTAAAAAGTTAGTTAAAGATATGACACCAGAAGAACACAGTGAATTTAAAGCAAAATGGAAGCTAAGAAAGAGAATAGAAAATAATAGAAAGCTTTGTGGAACCTTGTAATGGATAGTCCTTTTTTTAACTCGACTACGAAGCCAAAAGAAAAGATAATATTCTATGTAGTCTATTTAATATTCCACTGTAGAGTCTAAACTGAAAAGGTGCCAAATGAATGGTTTTTACCAACAGATACGGTGGTCCTTAAGGAAGTTTTCAAAAAAAATTGATAAATTTTTGAGTGAGTTTGTGAGAGAATATACTCGTACCTTTATTAGCTTAAATAAAACGATATTTGTTGAAGATATTGAAAGTAATTTAGCCGCATCTCTTCTCAGAATAACATAGGCTATATTATATTTTCCGTAAAGAATCCGTGCGAAGCCGAAGAGGCGGGTTGCTTGTTATGTAATAATTTATAACAGAATGTGCGGCCTTGCATTCTTTATATCTATTATGAATGTGCAATTTCCGCCATTAACCTGATACATAGTGGACGTGTGTGAATTTAATAAACATAAAATTATATAAATATGTGTAATCGTACTAACATTATAAATTCTAAAGTGATTTTGTTTGTATGTCTGTCTATCCTATCTAGTGTCAATGAAATTTGGCATGGAGGTACTTAGATTCATGAGTAAGGACATTCTTTATCTACACGCGAGCGAAGCCCCAGGCAAGAGCTTGTATATCATAAAATAGGATTATATTGATAAGGTGTCGCTAAACGTAAATTTATTTAGTAAAATGTTATCATAATGTTTTGAGTTTGATATTTACCATCCCTTTTTGGTTTCAGTTCATTGGTTAGTAAGACAATGTGGAAGACCGATGGCTCTAATAGACGGCTACGCTTTTTACTGTGATGGCAGAAGCAAAACTACTGACATTTGGATGTGTGCGAAGAGACCTTGTCGAGCGCGGTTCGTGACATACAAAGACAAACAAATCCTGAAGTCCTGTCATATAGAACATATCCCAAACCATGCCCCATTTTCTTACGTAATCCGTGATGGCATTTATATTAAGATATAATAATTATACCATGTAAAGCCCACGCAATCCTTTGCTTGGATTTTACATGGTACCACCTACATGTTATATGTTACATCTTCTTAGCCTTTATTAATAATAATAATAATTTATTGTAACAAAGTATGTATACAAATTAAGTGCAAGCCCTGATTCCCAAACTAGCGTGAGCTGTATGTCGGGAGTCAGTACCTTCCCAAAAAAAATTTGTGATACAATAAATGTTTACAAGTGGAACATACATGAAACATACTTTATAGTTGATCTGTCAATTTTGCATGTGCTTGTGTCTGTATGCGGTATCCGTCCGTGCGTGCGTGCGTGCGTGCGTGCGTGCGTGCGAGCGTGTGTGTGTGTTGAAGTACTTGAGGGCATTATTGAGGGTTGTATACTTGTATTAGTAATAAATAATATTAGTGTAACATACTTATGTAATAGTAATAAATTCATAGGGCACTACATCCTGAGAGCGCGCTATGAATTAATTTTTATTTGCGTTCTGTAACAATATTTAAATTATGTTTAATTATTTATTTTGTGGATCGGTACTACCTCTGTTCAGCTCTGAAAACTATGTGTTTTAATTATAATGACTGATAGGTTCTTAAGTTGTGTGTATTTGTCTATTAATTTTGAAGATATGAACAATTCTTGGTGTAGTTTAAGAAAGATTATATTTTACAGGAAAATTATCTTATTATTATATACAAACGAAATAAATAACTAAAACTGATAGGGTACATTTTTAAACTAAATTACCTTTTCTTTTTAAATTATTATATTTAAGGTAGGTATATATTGAGTTTACTGTTAGGTATTTGACATTATGTATTTATCATCAACTTTTCTGAAGTATTTACGTAATAAATATGAGTATTTACCACTAACTTTACTTATTTCATTATAAGGTAGTAGAGCCACACTGAATTCAGCACGAACGGGCCGGCTCGACCCTGGCGGTACTACTCTCATATAGAATATCAACCTAAAATGACAGCATTAGTGCTGTCATGTTTCGTTGGTGGGTGCGAGACCGTAAGCCCAATGAGGCAGACGCATTTCAATACGCTGCCATAGTGCTTGTCACCATGCTGAAATGTTTTGATCTGCATTGAGTATGGTGACCCTGCTCTTGTATTTTACTTATGCTTTTCATCAGATAAACTCAATCACTTTTCAGGCCATTAATAAAAAATGTAACTTCATTATTACCCTTCCGTACGATCGATTCTCTTCTTCATTTGTAAAACGGTGTCGTTTTTTTAACAGTTACCTGGGTCAAAAACAAGTCTGGCAAGTATCTTGCGATCGTCGGAGGATACACATTCTACTGTCACGCACGTTCCAAAACTCGATTGTACTACCAATGTACGAATACCAAACAATGCTCGGTGCGTTTCACGACTGACAGTACAGGCGTTATCATGAAGGGTATATCAGAAACAAGTGTGCATCATCATAAGCCCCCTCGCTATATCATACACAATGGTGCTTATATAAAAGTCTAATGATCCAATTTTCACTCTCAGTGCTGAAGGTTGTGGCTTTCATATATTATCAGCACTGAACCAACATTGTATATACCTCAGGATGATTATATTTATAACGTGATTGATACACAAGAGTTCAATTGATATTGAAGCATATTTTTCAGATAAATGAACAGTACCCAATTTATCAAGTGGTCTAGCTGTATTGGCGTTATATATCTGAATTTCTCGTACATATGTGTATAAAAGGTCGTCATTAAATTATTACTTACTAACTTATATATTATTCTTCATTTCGTGTTCGTTTCGAATTTTCATTTTGCTCATATCTTTGCCATTTGCGCCGCTATACAGAAAAAAAGTGCTCAAGAAGTTTCTTTAAGAATAACTCCGATCCGACTCATTTTACGATAAAAATGGTTGGTAAAAAATTAAACTAGAGAAAATTTCCTGTAATTTACGTAGTATCTTTTTTTTGTAAAATCAATAGGTTCAGCGTACCAGAGCCGTAAAGTCCACTTCTATACGCGTTTTGGCTAAATAACTCATTTCCACACCACCATAAAGTAGAGTAAGTGGCGCGTGTTTTTTGTGTGGTATTCCCAGTAGACCTAATCTACTTGTTATGTCCTATTACAAAATTGCAAGTTCTGTTTTATAAAAATGATGATGATACAAATAATTATAAGACGTTTATACACGTTAAGGTAATATTAACAAATTACTGTATTAAAAGAGGCTATACTCAGCACCAAGCGAGTTTATTAAAGCTATTTTACATGTAGGTTGGTGCAGTAGGTGCACATACATATTATCTTTATTATCATTTATGATCTTAATTACTGATGAGCTGACGATAATCGCCATATCCATGGAAGCATCATCAATAGGAATATTCCGCCTTGGGTGACTGATGTTACGAGATATTGATATTAATATTGCACTTATGTTCTTCAAATAAATATCGACGGAACCGTGATGAAATTGAGTGTCAGTTGTGTTCCAATAACACTTTTTATTATATTTATATACAGTTAAAATGTCTTAGTTGAAGTCTATTGATGTAAAATACTTATTTATATAAAGTTTCAAGCAAATATTTATAATGTGGAAGGTAATTTTTTATAATAATAATACCTGTAATTAAAGTAAAGCTTGATGGTTTGAATTGGTATTTATTTCATGAACTTAACACAAATATTGTTCTTATACCTTATGTGAATTTTTCAGTTCAGTGGGTGCTAAAACAGAACGGAAAGGAGTTAGCTATGGTGAATGGTTTTACGTTCTATTGCCATAAGAATAACGTCAGGACAAAGATCTGGTCATGCACCAATGGGTGGCTGTGTAAAGCGAGGCTCATCACTACTAACGAAGAGGTGGCCACACACCGCTCTCTGATTTCCGCCAGATTAGATCACAAGCACCCTCCACCCGCTTATGTCATCACCAATGGGTATTATGTTAGAATATAAAATTAGACATTTGCTGCCATTTAGACGTATCGAGATTAAATTGACAAATATAACAGTAATATGCGAATACAAATTAATTATACCAGTCACAATAAGACGTGCGAAAACATTGACTGCATTTAAGAGACTGGTAAGGGATTATTACCTTAGTAACGTCATTGTCACATAGTTTACTTTGCTATACTTGGTTGGCCAATGTTTCCATCCATGAAATAACTGTGTTTCACTTAAATATTTGCATGTATTTATTCAATCTTCCACACTAAGTGTTACTATTATTATTATAGTATTACCTTATGAAATGTATATATTCTAAAAAAAAAACTACCTTTACTTTCATGCGTGCTCTTTTTTTCCATCCCATGGTTGCCTGTAAGAGATTGCCTCCGGGCGATAAGGCCGTAGTTAAGTTAATATTGTTACTTATCTGGTGTGCAATAAAGAGATTCATTATTATTATTATTAAGCATATATGTATTTAGTATATTTAATCAATTTAATTAAGAAATTGTAATATATACAGTTCGACATTCAATTCTTTCATTTTATTCTTATTAGGTTTTTTTTGATCACCCTTCTTCCTAGACTTACAAATGTGTTGGAAGTCTTGCTAAGGTGATGAAACGGAATTAAAATATGTTCCTTCCATTCAACGTGTTTTAAAAGTACAAAGTGGTGCAAAACATGTATTTCTGAAAATAACTAATACCGCTTTACTTTGTTTACTTATATTTTAGACTCCAGTACGAACACTGGTACTCTGAATAGAACTTTAACGTCGCCTGATCGTTCGTCATTAGAACTTAAAGAAGCTAAGTGAGTGGAAAAATTGTCGCGTTAATACAATAAAGAAATTTTGTGAAATGAATCTCGCTTAGGAGAAGTGTGTACAGTAGGTAACTTATTAAAGGTTACAGTTTTGCATGAATAAATATTATGAAGTTTTCTTTTTTTAATATAACAAAGTACTATAACTAGTATGGCTTGCAATTGTATTTCAAAGTAATGAATAGTTTCTAAATAAATTTTCCCGTTTCAGTGATACTGTTGGCGAAATCTCGATACTCGGGCAAGCACTTAGTAATGTTTAACGACTACACATATTATTGCAAGAAGCAATGCAAGAAGACCAAATACTTCCATTGGTATTGTTCGACTCACAATTGTAGGGGCTGCAACGCGAAACTTAAGTTAGATGAGAAGTTTGCTATAATTGGATTGGAAAATGAACACACACACCCACCGGCGAGATACTGCATTCACGAAGGACAATATATAAAAATATAATATTTGCTTTTTAACCCGTTTCTCCAATAAAAAAAAACAATTTCCGATTACATCAAAACATAAGTAAATGTCTTCCTTTTTTTTTTTTTTTTCCGTGCGGAAATCCCCTTGGATACCACCTACTGGTGGCATGTCGGTCACGAGCTGACTAAAACCGCACGCCGTCTTGTTGGGTACTAGGAACCGGGGAACCAGGTACACCCTAGTAAGGAAAACCCTGGAACCCCGACGTACCTCGGCCCACCTACCAGTTTGCAGGTGGCCCCCGACTGTGTGGGAACCCCGATGATCCCTTTACTGTCCCCTAGGACACGCACGATCCGCAGCGTCCGCGCCGTCACATGGCCCTGCGTCTGTTAGGCTTGCGCTTATGGAGGACGGAGATCATTTTGCGATCTCCGGCGCCTGAGTCGCCTGCGGTACCTGGCCCGTTCTCGGGCCCGGCGGTCCGGGAGAGTTCTAAATCTCTCCCGGTCCCGCTCCGCCGTCTCTTTGGCAAGCATAACTTGCTCGCAGAAAGAAACGGCGGAGTTCCAAGCGCTCCCGCTCCGCAACATGGCCGCAATCATGTTACCGAGCGAGAGAACCCCCACCCCGATGGCCGCCACGAGATCACGCCTCGGCTCCTCCCACGCCGGGCATTCTGCCAGCGTGTGGAGCGCCGTGTCCACGGTCTGGCCATCACAGTGGTGGCACTCAGGCGTTGGCTCTTTGCGGATCAGACACAGGTAATCTCCGAAACATCCTTTTCCACTGATCACCTGCGTCAGCCGGTATGAGAGGGTCCCATGACGCCTCTCGAGCCAATCCTCCATAACGGGTCTTATCGCCGCAATAACGGCGTGCCCAGCGCTCGGTTGCCCAAGTCGTTCTCTCCATTCTTCCACGAGGACCTGGCGGAGCTGGGATTTCTGATCATCGACTTCTCGTTTAGTAAATGTCTTCTCTACGATGAAATATTTTTTAGAAACGGAATCTTAGAAATAGTTTTGGAATTTCGATGAAGTTTTTCGATTATTGATGTAAATGTTTTTTTTTTTAAATCTTATCTTCGAACATACACATGTTGCTACTACTTACTCCAAACTGCAGATGTTTTAGGCTGCATTTTCACTCTCGCCGTAGCTTGCTAAGGCTCCACAGGCTTTAAACCGTTGTAAATGGCATGAACTGTTATATTCTTTGTTACAAAATATTACAACATACATTAATAGTCTAACCTAATATCAGGAATCTGAAATTATTATCATACAAATTATAAATAATGTAAGTGACATATTTGTACGATTTTTTTTTCGAAATATAAGATAACATAGCAATAGTTGTATTGCGAACCGCTACTTCTCGTTGCTACAATTCAAAACACAGCAAATTCTTGCAAAATATTAATTTAATTATATTTTTATTTATTAATACTACACCTCGGAATTGGCTAAACATTATTTTCACAAAACTGATACAATACTCACATTATTTAATATTTATTCTGTCCTTCTCTTTAAAAAGGTTACAGAGAGTTTAAACTCTATTAACAAATACTACTGCCAAAAATGCTGACCAGCGTCTGTTTTACAACATAATGTTTATCATAGTTATTTTTTAGATTTTATGAATGATTTTTTCCTTTTAAATTTAGATTTAAAATATTATTGTAATTATAATAAGTACTCCATTTACTCACTATTTTCGTTTTTTTTATCCAGTTTGTACATAGATATCCATATTTGCTGTCAGGGTCATGATATAAAAGCTTTATCTATTATCCAAATATTACGTCAATGTCAACTATACTAATATTTTTTTTTTTTTATTGAATAAGAGGCAAACGAGCAGACGCATCACCTGATGGTAAGCGATTACCGCCGCCCATGGACACCTGCAACACCAAAGGCGTCACAAATGCGTTGCCGACCTTTGGGGGATGGGGAGAGGGAATGGGGGAGGGGTTGGGGTATGGGCCTCCGGTATCCTCACTCACTCGGTGAAACACAGCGCAAGCGCTATTTCACACCGGTTTTCTGTGAGGCTGTGGTATCACTCCGGTCGAGCCGGCCCATTACATATTGTCTTTTTAACATCTTAATTAGAGAGTTATCGCCTGAAATCACAAACATGTAGGATATTATATTTTAAACTATTATTTACAATAAATAAATTAAAATTATGTATAATTAGTTATGATATTATTTTATTACTATTAATTACATATTATAAGTAACTAGTACTTGTATACAACCTGCTGTATTTGCAATAAAGGACGAGAGTCTCGGCAAGGGAAACCAAGTTCCAACAAAACGAAACTATCTTTATAGTGACCATTGATTCTGTATGTCTTTTTATTCCAGAATTGAGATATATCAAATCACAAACTGGCACCGACTTACTATTCGATGGACAATACACGTATGGTCTACATTATGACAAACACTGGATCAACTTGACGTATTGGAGATGCTCCAAACATTATACAAAAAAGTGCAATGGACGTTTAGTTGTCTTTGAAAATAAATTTATACGTAAAGCCACTCCACATAATCATCCACCGCAAATTTCAAGAAAAATCGCACTCCAACTTAATCACTACTAATTTCTTTCTTTTTGAAAAGAATCCCACATAAGGAATAAACATTCTATGTCGTGGGGGACTTTACAAACATACATAAAAACGGACAAAAGGACATCCAGACTCGGGACAACAATTCGTGGATCACACAAAGTATTGTACCGCGTGGGATTTGAACCCACGACACTTGGCGCAGTAGCAAGCGGCATGGTGACCGCTGAAACCACTCGGCCAACCGTGCAGGCTATTTTTTGTTATTGTAAATTGTATAATTGTCAATAACTTTGGTAGTAAAACATTATGGTATACAGTCTCCTATCAGTTTCAAAGGGATTAGGCCAATTAGCCGTAGTCAAGTCAATCACATTGTGTAATTAAGATTTATTTAATAAGCGTTAACGCGATTTCTTTGCCATGAGTTTCTACCAAGTTGCATTACTTTCACATTCGCAATCTAATCATTCCTCATTTTCTTATAGAGGAATAGTTCATTTCTGATTCCCAATAAAAACGAAGTCTGTGATTGGCAAATAAACTATACTTTTAACTAGCTATTTAGTTTTTAAAATTCAATTTAAAATAATCTCCGAGTGTTCCGAGACAAGAAGCTACAAAACAACGAACGTGTCCTTTATTTTTAAAATTCAATTGGTTTTGAAACATAAATATAAACAAATATTTGCAAGTGTTATTTTTATAATTTTATTATCAATTCATTAAATTACACTTGTCACTTGCATTATGGTTTTCTGTTATAGAAAGTTGTGAAAATAACTTTTGTTTATCTGCAATAAACTCATACTTTTATTACAGAAATAATGTTCGTCAAATCTGATAAAGGTACTAATCTATTAGTGCACAATCGGTATACGTACCGTATTCACTACAGAAGGAAATCAAATCACATATCTCATTGGAAATGCGCTGGATTTAAGGGTTGCAGCGGACGTATAACTGTCTATCAAAATGTAGATGTAATCAAAATAAGGCCTCATATTCATGACCCTACATGGCCTATTAAGTGGGAATAGGTAGGTATTGAAATAGCTAGACAAGAATTGCGATAGCCTGAAATACATTTCAAAAAATGAAAAAAATATTAACTAACTTGAAACTTGTTATGTTCTGCCAATCTTATTGTATGGAGCAGAAAGCTGGACTCTAAAAGAAACATTACTCGAGACACTCAGGGCCTTTGAAATATGGATATATCGTTTGCTAAGAATCAAGTGGGCTGACAAAGTCTCAAACGAAAAAGTGACTAACAATCAAGACAAATAATTCAAAAAACGAATTATTAAAGAGAAAATTAGAAGAAAGCGCAGTAGAGGCCTTAGGCCATTCCTTAGGCGAACTTGGCCTTAGGCGAACATCGTGGACCAAAAATATAAGAGACTGGTTGAATGTAGAAAGCACAGATGCACTAATTCGCATAACTGACAAGAAGACGTACTGTTATGTTGTAGCAGACCTCCGCAATGGGAATGTTACTTGAAGAAGAAGAAGAAGGTAGGTATTAAAAGATTGCTACCGTTGAGCGTTTGGTTGCTTCTTCATTAGATCACAAAGTAGCTAGGAGACAAAGCATACATTTTCTTTACAATTACTAAATGTTTAGTGTAATTAATCATCTTTCGTTCGTTGGTGTTATTTGTTCAGTGTATATGTTCAGTTACATGCACACTGAACAAATTCAGGTTACGTATGCATATTTTAGTATTTTTGACAAAATTGAAAAATAATATGCATTTCAACCACATTATCTACTTTATCATCCCGGTTTTGTTATTTGATTCTGTAAAATTTTATTTAATGAATATATTGATTTTTACTGTTAATTACTTTTTAAGAACTAAAATTGTGATGCACTATTAAGACTTATTGAGTTATTTACTGAGAAAAAAATCTAGTATTTGTAAACACATTGAATTAATAAATAGTTTTATTATTTTTGCTTTGAAAGTGTTAATTATATCCTAATCCTTTCTTTATAGAAAACTATAGTGAAGAGAATATCTCTTAGTTCATGTCCATTTAAAGTTTTTTTTTTCAGAAATATCCTTTATCAAATCGCGAGTAGGATCGAATTTACTGTTATATAATGACTACACTTACAGTATTCACTATAAAGTAGGTCACAAGAAAATAAGCTATTGGAGATGTTCATATCATAGAAGTGGTTGCACGGCACGTTTAGTTGTACGTTTAGGGGTGTTCAAAAAGTATCGCGAATTTTGAATTTTCGCGGGTTACGTATATTCGAATTTCGATTTTTTGTGGCGTTATGTTGGTACTCATGTCTCTCACTTATGCCGACAAGCTCGGCCATTTTGAATGTTCACTTAATTGTTGACAGCTGCTTTGCTTGCACGTGTTTTGGATCGTCTTTGATTTTTACTTATTCAAAAAAATGGATCAAAGAACCTGTATCAAATTTTGTGTGAAAAACGAAATTAAGTGCGCGGATGCATTCCGAATGTTGACTGTGGCATACGGAGAAGCTACCTTGGACCGAAGCAACGTTTATCGGTGGTACAAAACAAACAAATTTTTAGAAGGCCGAGAAGATGTGAACGACGAAGAGCGTGCCGGACGCCCGAGCACTTCAACAACAGACGAAAAAATTAATGAAGTGGAGAAAATGGTATTGGCCAATCGTCGAATCACCGTTAGAGAAGTTGCTGAGGACCTAAACATTTCGATTGGCTCGTGCCATTCGATTTTTATCAATGATTTGGGCATGAGACGGGTTGCCGCGAAATTCGTACCAAAATTGCTCGACTTTTTGGCCAAAAACAACACACTAATGATGCCGCAGCCACCGTATTCCCCAGATCTGGCCCCCTGTGACTTTTTCTTGTTTCCTAAACTGAAGAGGCCCATGAAAGGACGACGTTACGCTACGCTTGACGAGATAAAGACGGCATCGAAGGAGGAACTGAACAAGATAAAAAAAATGATTTTTTGAAGTGCTTCGAAGATTGGAAAAACCGTTGGCACAAGTGTATAATATCTCATGGGGATTACTTTGAAGGGGACAAAATAGATATTCATGAATAAATAAATAATTTTTGAAAAAAAACAAAATTCGCGATACTTTTTGAACACACTGCGTATATGATTATAAAGAAATATGTAAGCTTCAACCGCATAATCATCAACCGTTTTCATGATAACGGCACAAGTCAATGTAATAAATGTTTAATGTCACGTATTGAGACTAAATATGTGAAAATATAGTTATATATTTAATAACTGATAACTATAACTATCTTGCTCGTGCAAAGATACAATAAAATTAAATAAATAGTTTTTAAATTATATCTATCTCTGCAAGCATGTGTGTGAGTATTCAAACTATTCCAAAGAAATTTATACTCTATCCATATATACAGTTATATCATGAATTATTTGTCTTATATATTTGTTTGATTCCCTTAGGGAACCCTTGCAACTACTGTTTAAAAGTAGATAGTATAAATAGTTTCTCTTAAAGAGGTGTGTAACAAGTTCTTATGGTACGTATACGTAGAATTTATTTTTTTCAAGCAGATGTGCACAATTATGTATTATAACTAAATAAAAACAAATAATTAAATGTCATCTTATGTTGTAGACATCCAGATTGTCGAATCCCGTAAGGGCAAAGAACTATTACTTATAAAAGATTACACATATTGTCATGCGGATCGGTTCACATCAACAAATCATTGGCGATGTTCATCTCACAAAGGGCGCGGTTGTAAGGCAAGATTTGTGATAGATTTTAATAAGACGATTGTATCGGCGAACTATGAACATAACCACCCACCTGCTAAATACATACTTCAACGCGGCAAATACTTTAAAATATAATTCATAATGTTTGAACTTTTTCAATAAATACAAGTCAGTATTATATTTTTATATTTATTTTTAAAGTACAAATAGCGACTTTTTTGAAATAATCGGAACAATATGTGCGACTAAACACCGTTTTCCAAATAAAGGTAAAATATGCCTAGTTTGGGCATTAGTACCAGTACCTCATTACACACAATCAAACTGCCAAGTAATTATACTGTTTTGTGTGATTTAAAATGTATGACTTTGGTGTGAAATAAAATTATTCTGAGAATAAGGCTTATAAGTTTGTTTGTGTGAATTTTCAGTAAATAGAGGTTCGGTAACACAACGAATATCGATACTTTCCATGTCAAACGAGTCATGTCATCATCATGTTATCTGATCATCAAAGACGATGTGCGTTGATTCTACAGTTCAACAACCGTCATCTCTAGTTACTACTTTAAAATTGCGCTTTAGAATCTATATTATTATTATAGAGCTAAAGAGTTAATTTTCTTGTTTGTTTGTAAAGAGCACGAGGTACCAGTGATTTTCTTTCAAGACCTAGACCTTGTTTACCTTGTACCCGAGATAGTGTGCCGCTTAAGGCCGGTTCCAGACCAACATATTTAAGGATATTAATACTGCTAAGGTTTTATGATGATATTCTTTGTTCAGTAATTATTGACTAGAACGATGTTTGAAATATTGAATTGCATGTAAATTTGTATAGAAATCGGTATTTATTGAAGGTTTTGTTTTAGGAATAACTTTCGTGCAGTCTCGTTTGAACTCCAAGTTAATACTACACAATGGCTATACTTATAGTATCCATTATAAGAGAAACGAAGATATATCTTACTGGAGATGTTCTCGACAAAGTAGCGGCTGCCTTGGACGTATAACTTTATTCGGTAGTAAGGACATACGTAGGTTCAAACCCCACAATCATGAACCAGAATAGTTACCATAGGACCAGGAAGGACGGTCCTACAAAATTTCTGTTCCTATTCTTTTAATTTACGTAGTAACAATAACATTTATAGAAAAGAAAATAAAATGTATCTTTGTTTTAATATTATTTTTGCCACTCAATAGATAGGTATCTACTAATCTAATAGATAGGTAGTACACAAGGAAAAATAAAAAAGTACAGATAATATTTTAACAATACATTTTAATGAACTACATGATAAACGGTTTCAGAAATAAAGTTTGTCAGATCGCGTGTGGGCACTAAATTAATTCAACACAAACAGTACACCTATGGTATGCACTACTCAGTGGAGAAAAAAGGAATATCTTATTGGAGATGCTCCACTCACAATGATAGTGGGTGTAAGGGACGTTTAATCTTACTTGGAGAGACAACAGTGTATAAAGTTAAACCTCATACTCACTAAACTTTGGTTTTGCCATACTCGTAACACTGATGAAATTTGTTCTACTGTATTGTATTTATGCCATTTTGTATAATAAATTACATTTATCAATTGTACATGTATTTATTCTCTATCCATTTTATACATAATTCATGATGTAACTAACATCATGAATTAGTCGTTTTTATTTGTTTCATTCGCTTAACGAACCCTTGTAACAGCTGTTTAAAAGTGGTTAGTATAAATAGATTATATTAATGAAACTTGCAACATAGTGGATCAGAATACAAATATATAAATGCAGTTATAAATATATGACTCAGTGAAAACAAATGATTAAATGTCATCTTATATTGTAGATATCCAGATTGTCGAATCCCGTAAGGGCAAAGAACTATTACTTATAAAAGATTACACATATTGTCATGCGGATCGGTTCACATCAACGAATCATTGGCGATGTTCATCTCACAACGGGCGCGGTTGCAAGGCAAGAGTTGTTCTAGATTTTAATAAGACGATCATGTCAGCGAACTATGAACATAACCACCCACCTGCTAAGTACATAGTTCGGTGCGGAAAATTCATTAAACTATAATTCATAATGTTTGAACTTTTCAATGAATACTAAGGCAGTAGGGATATTTATTTTCAATGTACAAGCCGCGTCACCTTTGAAATAATCGGAATAAAATAAGTGACTAAACACTGTCTCCAAAATTACAGGTTTTGCCTAGTATGAAAATCAGTACCAGTACCTCATTATACACAATGAAACTGCTAAGTATTTACACTGTATTGTGTGATTTAAAATGTATGACTTTGGCGTGAAATGAATATTTTGTTATAATGAGATATAAAAGCTTTTTTGTCAGGCTCTACTGTTTATCTTACATGAACTGTCTTTAAAACATAATACTAGGTAAACTATTTTAATATATTAAGGAACGCCAAATTTCATAAAAAAAATAATAAATTTAATGGAAAAATAAGATATATGTAAATCGCTATCTCTGTTTAGGATATTTCAGCCATGTGGTATTGTAGCTATTGATGTACAAAACCTAGTAACTTTTATATCGGTAGATGGAGTGCATCCGGAGTGAGAGAGGCACGTCGTGGACTAATGGCAATTTTTCCTTTGACGGGAGAGACTTGTAATCATATTGTACTAAGCTCCAGTAATCCTTATATGAAACAATTCAAATTAGATTTCTGTGTGTATATATAATGTAATCAAATAGACAGAGGCGTAAGTATTTATCGCACATATTTACACGACAAACATTTAAGTACCACTCAAGTAATTTCAAAATAAACACACTATTGTTTTTCTCATTATATATTAAAAATAATACAATTAATTATTTTAAAAATGTGCTGTTTTTAGACTTTCGCGACTTCTAAATATCTTTTTGTTGCACATAGGGACTTATTTTAAAGGTAACGAAACCCTGTAATCATGACTACGAGCGTTACAACCTGTTCGAAACGTCTGAAATAGAAGGCATCGTAACCTATTAGCAGTACAGCAAAAATATACTTATAAAAAGTTGTATATAAGACATAAGGTATCAAGTAGACCAGGCACAAAATATTTTGCCATCTTTAAGGAACTGTACAACAATATTTACAAACTGTTCGAATGTGGTACTATATCTATACTAATAATGAAGCTGAAAAGTTTGTTTGTTTGAACGCGTTAATCTCAGGAACCGCTGGTCTGATTTTAACATCACACCTTAAATGTGCAGGTTTACTAATTGTGTCTTATTTATACCTTTAATATTTGTTTTACTGTCCATTAAGAAACAAATACTATTATTACACAACCCGGTTAATGTGTGCATTCCCGATAATTATAATCAATATTGTATGTTCACTAAATCAATAAATAATTTATTACTACGCATTATGTTTTCCCTTATCCATAATAATATTATAATTAGTTGGATATGATTAATGAATACTATTTGTTTTAGGAACAACCATATTAACCACATTTTCAGTTTTTTCAGGTTCAAAAAGATACACCGCTGAAACGCTTCAAAAAGCTTTACATGATATACAACATGGGATTTTATCTGTTCACAAAGCAGCGAAGAAATATAAAATACCAAACCAGACGCTATATGACAAAATAAATCAAAAACATGTGAAGAAGCAGTTACCAGGAGCACCAACTGTTTTGAAAGCTGATGAAGAGGCGGCCGTCACCAAATGGATAATTCAAGTAACTGATATGGGTTTCCCTGTAACAAAAAAAATGATTGCTCAGTCAGTGACAAAAATGATAATGGCATTAGACCGGCCACTAAAATTTAGATTAGGGTTGCCTGGTCGATCTTGGTATGAAGGTTTTATTAAGAGAAATTCTATTTTAAAAGGAAAAGTTTTAAAAACTTTGAATTCAACTCGTATTGAAGATACAGAAGAACAAATTAGAAAATGGTTCAAACAAATTTCACAGAATATTATAAAAAATAACATGCAGGCTGTGCTTGAAGACCCATCTCGAATTTTCTATTGTGATGAGTCAGCATATTATATTGGTTCAAAAGGACAAGCCGTTCTAACCAGAAAGGATAGGAAATATGTATTTAATAAATTTGGCTATGATGAAAAAGAAAGTCTGACATTGGCCTTGGGTGCATCTGCGGATGGTAAATTAATGCCAACGTTAGCTATTTTTCCTTGTGAGACGATTCCTGACATTGAAAAATACCCAGAAACTTGGTCATGCGGTAGAAGCAAAAGCAAATGGATAACGTCTGAAAATTTTTATGAATATATTAGCAACGTATTCAATCCAATTTTGATTAATGAAAATGTACAGAAACCCGTAGTTATGTTTCTAGATGGTCATGTCTCATACTTATCTCTGGAAGTTATTGAATTTTGTAATCGCAATGGAATAATTTTATTCGCTCTGATACCAAGTTCTTCTCGAATTACTCATCCACTGGATGTAGCAGTATTTCAAAACTTAAAAGAAACGTGGAAGAAAGCTGTTGAAACTTGGCGGGCCTTAAATGAGAGACGTATGAAAAGAGAAGACTTTGGGCCAGTTCTCGATCAATGTATTATTGAAACATTAACACCAGAAATAATTCAAAATGGTTTTCGTCAATCTGGGTTATTTCCTTTTGATGAAAATGCCATAGATTACTCCAAAATAAGTACTACTTCTACGTAAAGTGGCAATACATATAATACATTTCTTTTTTAAAATGTGTTGTTTTTAATTTGTGAAGACATATGTATTAGTAAAACTATTTTTAGATATTAGTTATGTCATAGATATTAGATATAGACAGATATATATATGTATATATATTTATGTAAATAAGATAATACATAAATAATAAAGTATATAATCCAACAACATATTTAAGTGAATTTTAGTTTATAGTCGTTCCAATACTTTATTTAACTTTTGACAGATCACGCACATAAAGTTTTGTAATAATTTTTGATACAATGTACTACAGATAATACTGTACTTTATGGGCGGGCTCCGCCTACTTAGGGATGTGTCATTCGTAATTAATGACCACAGACTATAAAAACGGTTTTGAAATAAATCGATTATCGATTATATTAATAAAACATACAATAAAATTATTGTGATTATATTTTATATCAAATCACGTAAAAAGCTTTATTATTTTGCATTAAAATGCCCTAAATGTCTCTGTTTCAATGCATAAGTAATTTGCGTAATGAAAACAGTTCCATCGTACTCGTACCTAGTAATGGGATCGAATGTATTCGCCGCAAATTAATGAATCTAAAATAATTGTTTAGACTTACTATAGTTGGTTCAAATAAAAACTACCTGCGGTACCTACTTGTAATGAACAGGTACAAAATGTTGAAATTCGTAGTAATTTACGGATTAAAAATAAAACAACCAAAAGAGGTACTGTAATACTAATTTTAATTATAAAGAATCGTCTTCTTCGTATGACCAGGAATCATCATCACTTGAGTTCTCAGTAATATTGATTATCATTTCTTGGATAGATAAATTGTCGAATGCAACATCCCGATCCCAATCCGACATTATCACCTTCTTTGTTTTTTCTACAACATTCGCCCAGTTTTCTGGAGTTACTTTTTCACACGCATTTTTCAGTAAATTCAGCATTTTTCTTGCGGTGAAAGGAGGAGTTGTATTGTTCCTCGCAGCATATCCTTTAACTTGTGCCCAGATCATTTCAATTGCATTATATTGGCAGTGATATGGGGAAATTCTGAGGACGGTATGCCCATGCTCTGCTGCCATTTCATCTATGACGTATCGTTTTGGCAGCTTCTTTGTTTTTAATATCTTTACTAACTCTACTTTTAGTAGGGACTCATTCACCTCTTCGCCATTGTCACGGAGCCAGTTTATAATTTCATGTTTTTTGTTGGCCTGTGTTGGTATTTTATTAATTTGACGAGAGTGATAAGGTGCATTATCAATAAATATTATTGATGGCTCTTCGAGTGATGTAAGCATTTCTCTGAACCACTTTTCATACACGTTCGAATTCATCTCCTCATGATAATCTCCTGTTTTCTGGGATTTAAAAGCTAATAGAGCGCCTGGCACAAATCCTTTTACTGTTCCTGCATGACAAATAATCAGTCGTTCGCCTTTTCCCATTGGTACTGTAGAAGTGGAGCCAACGGTGTTGTCAGTCCAAGTTTTTGACAGCGTATGATTCGCATTGAGCCAAGTTTCATCTGTGAAAACAACATTCGACCAATCTTCTATTTTTTTTGCTTGTCTTAAAAAATCGCATCTATACAAAGCAATATCATTGCGTTCCATTAAAATTTTTCGTTTGTCACATTTTTGGAATAACATTCCAATGTCTTTCAATACCTTTGTCAGAGAAGATTTTTGACCACGGAACAAACCACTATTTCGAAGAGATTGTGTTAGTTTTTTTAATGTTGGAATCTCTTTTCTTTGGTAATAGTCGTATATATGACGACGAATAGCATCAGCGTCAAAATTGTCAACGGCTGTAACTTTACTAGGCGGACGTTTTTTCTTAGGTGTAGATAGCTTATTCTGTTCCATGCCACTGCTGCCGTAGCCTTCTTTTGTTATTTTTGCCACTGTTGGAGCACTAATACCTAATGCTGCTGCAACACGGTCTCTAACTTGAGTCACTGGTATAAGAGGCCCACCATTACGGCTTTCCTTTTCAAAGTATTCACGAAGTCGCAAGACAAACTCTCTTGTTTGTCCTTTGAGTACTTTCTTTTTTGGCATTTTGACAGTAACGAAGGCAGGAACGATACGCTCAACTCAACCAAACGTGAGAATTCACAAATAAATCAATACGGAGGAATATAAATACTCAACTATATTGAAGGTTACTCATTGAAATACTGTAGATTATTTTAAAATAGACATAGAGAGATTTAATAAAGATTATCAATAGTTTAACAAATACAATATTAACCACTGAATTACAACACAATACAATAATACATTTTGAAAATTCAGTTCCTTTTATATATTTTTTCATGACATAGAACCGTCATATTTGAACAACATTCTTTTAATCCATTTCTTCTTTATTTTGACAAAGGAGGTCGCACATTGAAACACATAGAAATATGAAGTACGAAATTATCTATAAAATAATGAGTTTGTTAAATCGATTAAAACTTCTTAATGCATAAAATCGATCGATGAAAGAAATCGAATAGGTAACGGGTCAGGGTATCACTATTTGATTATGTATTAGAGCTGTCAAAAGTTAAATAAACTATTGGAACGACTATAGTGAGGTCAACAACAGAAATAGCACCATTGCCCACTAGATCTAGTCAGTGATCCAGCCCAGTAGTTGGGTTGACAGCCGCCCTTTCAATGCAGTCGATGAGCAATTCGGTGCCATTCCAGTACTGGCAGGGATACTATAATCTAAACACATGTTATTGTTTTCTGAGAATAGATATTTAGGTAAAGTTGTGAAAAAATTAACTCAAGATCAACTTTTCAGTTTGTTACTTTATATAGTGAACGTGTTATATACGACAATTTTATAATATTGTTTTTTCAGAAAAAATTTTTAATATTAAATGTTTAATTAATTTGAAGTATTTCATTTATACTTCTGCACACCCTACACATAATAAAATACATGAACTTTTTACTTTGTCACTAGTAACTCACAGATACTACAGAGACAGACTACTTGATCATACATAACATTTCCTATTACTTTTTCTATCCACACCGCTTTATTTTTAAACTTTCATCATCATCAGCCTGTTTCAGTCCACTGCTGGACATAGACCTCTCCCAAAGGATACCACAGAGCCCGGTCTTCACTTCAACCTACTACTTTTTAAGCTATGTCGGCCAATTTGCTTCTCTGAAGAATTACTTCGTTACTAATTTTGTCTTGTGGAGAGACTCCAAGCAAGGCGGTCTCTATGGTACGTTGAGCTTCTGGATTAGTTCTACAGTCAGTATCCACGTCTTGGCACCGTACGTCATTACAGGACGCACTGGTTGAAGATTGTTAAACTCTACAATTCTTAAAATCATGGTAGGGTATGGCCTCTGGTGTTGCGGGTGTCCATGGGCGGCGGTAATCGCTTACCATCAGGTGATACGTCTGCTCGTTTGCCCCCTATACAATAAAAAAAAAAAAAAAAAACGTTCTCTTATATCATGATTATAACTAGGTACTCACAATGCCTAGTGATAGTAATTGATTATGCGAGATACTTATTGATTTACACAAAAAAATGTAGTGCTTGTAATGTGTTTAACTTCTACTAAAATATTATCAGTGAAAGTCATAATAATTTGATATTTTGCAGATATAACGTTTGTCAAATCTCAAACCGGCAAGCAGTTGCTACTTCACGAAAATTTTACATATTCTCACTACCGACAGTTCCCAACTAAAGGCACTGACCATTGGCGATGTTCGTCGAACAAAAGCAAGAACTGTACTGCGAAAATTGTTTTGGATTGTGATTACCATATTTTGTACACGAAGAGACATAATCATGCACCACCGACATATGTTGTTCAAAACGGGATATTTTATAAAGCTAACTAACTTAATAACTTATTATATAAGAAATTAATATTTTACTTCGTTAAAAAGTTTAAAGATGGAAAGAATATATCACAACTTAATACCAGTAGTAAAAATAATTATAATATTAATTCGATCATAAAACTTAATTCCGATACGAATTACAATATTTTTATTGTTTCTGTTTTTTATTATTATTATTTCCTAGTATCTTAATTTAATTTTAATATAGTCACAAATTGCTTAAGAAAATAAAATTGCAACGAAGCTATACGTATTCTCAAATAGATTGTAAGTGTAAAACAGTAAAAATAATTTACAAAAGATTATTTATGTATAATATATTATTATATTCATATATTTTTACATAATTTACTCAAATAATAAATGTAAAATTAAAACTTAAACGATAGCCGTAATTTCAATCATCTTGGTATTTCTAGGTAAGTCGAAATTTTAAGCTTCTTCCTAGTGTACACATAGTTCGTAAAGAATACCCAGACTTTGAATAATAAATGGTTTCAAAGTGGATGCCGAATCTACAATATTTAAGCCGCTGAAGCCGCCACGCCATCGTTGTAGTCGATTGTGAAACAATTTAATTACAAAATATGTAAATAAGTTAGTGTCATTCCGTTTGGTATGCAAATAAATTATCTGTTACTAACTTGTCTTACTTTATGACTGCGTAATGAATAGTCCATTTGCTTTAAGAAAATAGTAACGCATTGTTTGAACCCCACATCCTGATTAATCAGAGTCCTAGCAGTCACACAAAAGAAAGATTATTTGAAAGCTGATTGATCAACGCTTGATCAATGTGCTCCTATTTCTTTAACGTGGATTCTAAGACAGCTGGAGGGTAATTTGTAATTTGTAAATATATAGCAGATAACTAAATTACTAAATTAATGTAATTCATTAAACTGTTTCAGATTTCGCTTTCGTGATGTCGCAGATGGGTAACAAAATGATTCTACTACATGGATATACGTACTCACGCCATAAACAATTTCAAGGGAAAGGCACATACCATTGGAGATGTTCTCATCATAACCGCAAGCGCTGCTCTGCAAAGTTAGTTTTAGATGCTGATGATAATATTATAACAGGAAAATACGATCATAACCATTTACCACTAACTAATTGTTATATTAATGGAAGATATGTAAGATCTTAAAATGTAATGTAGTAACAATAATTTAAATATGCAAAATATAAAGAGCGTACTCCTTCCTAAGAGGCCGGCAACGCACTTGTAACGCCTCTGGTGTTGCGGGTGTCCATGGGCGGCGGTAATCGCTTACCATCAGGCGATATGTCTGCTCGTTTGCCCCCTATATAATAAAAACAAAAAAAATCTTGTTGTGATGTATATAATTATGATCACTAAGATGAAATTGAAAAGATCAACCAATGCCATGTGCGACAGTCCAACAAGCTCGTGTCAATGACACAATAATTAAAAATTTGCTTTGAACCGTACTGGTTTCTATTTTATGCATTTGACTGTGATGTTGTTTCTGATAGTGCCGTATGACTATAGTTCGCTGAGTCTATTTGTACAAACTGGCTCTAGAAGTATTTTTTTTACTTTAATTTAATGCATAATAAAGTTCGAATATTACTAAATATAAGTTTCCAAAAAGTCACACAATTTTAAATAATACACAATAAATCAAATTTGGTTGTTTATTTTACTTTGTCATCTTACATTAGCCTTAGACTTTTCTAGACTAGCTTGCTTTTTGATTACACCTAACATGGTTAGAACGCAACCCACCTTTAACTCCAGGATGGAGATCCTCAAATTGGGCAACGTAATTCGATTCCTGGATCTTTTTATGGTAGAATTACCTGACCCACGCAAACTCGTTTACGTCTTCTATTGCCCGCATCGTTATAATTTCCCATTTCTTCATTGGTGTTCGGCTCTTATTGGTCTTTCTGGATAAATGGACTATGTAACACTAAAAGAATTTTTCAAATCGGACAAGAAGTTTCTGAGATTAGCACGTTCAAGCAAACAAACTCTTCAGCTTTATATATTAGTATATAGATTTAGACCACTTTTATGTTCAAGTAAATATTTATTTTAGGTTACGAAATGATACAATCTCGCTCTGGGAAGCAGCTCTTGTTATTTAATGACTATACCTATAGTCACATCCGACTGTCCCGAAGGAAAGGCATTAATCACTGGCGGTGCTCAACCCACAACAGTAAGGGATGCAAAGCCAAACTTCTGGTGAATATCGAGAACAGCATTGAATGCGCAGATCAGAATCATAACCATCCACCATTGAAGTATTGTGTACTAGAGGGAAAACTTATACGGCTCAGATAAAACCAATTTTTTAAAAAGTTTTTCAGATATAACTGTAACTTGCTGATTTACTTACTTGGTTGTTTTACTTGTAATTAATTAATTTGTAACTTAAATTTAAACAGTCTCCTAAATGTTATCAATAAAGATAATTAATTGCGAACATGCCAAAAGAGTTTTATTTTTCTTAACATTTGTTAGTCATTTCTTCTGTATATCGATGTAGTATTAGTCATTAATTTATAATGTGGATATATTTTCGCAATAAAGTTATTATTATTAAACAGTCTATCATACCTAAATGTTCTTTTGAGTGCCGTGGGGCATTAGAAAAATTTGTTTGAGAATCAATGTAACGAAGAAACACTGAACTACAGAGTAACTACTAATCCTGCATCGCGCTATAAAAGTTACTTCGCCATCACTTTTAAGAATTATGAAGATTGGTTTAGTAATCGACCTTCAGGTTTTGGCTCTTATTTTCTATTGTTGTATGTTAATCTATTTAAAAAAATGGTAGGTATAATTTTTTGTAAGAAATATTAAACTAAACAAATATTTTTTCAGCATTTAAACTGATTCCTTTACCAACCGGCAGCTATCTTCTCAAATGTTATGGGCACACATACTCTGCCAACAGAGTCAACTTCAAGGGACACTGTACATGGTATTGCTCCAAACGAGTTAGTAAGAAGTGTCAGGTCCGAGTCAAAATGATCAACAAAGAAGTGGTCGGCTTTGTCGGTGAACATACCCATGACGCTTTATTGAAAATGTAAATTATGATTCTTGTCAACGTTAAAATTTAAATTTTACTAAAAAAAATTGTGTTAAAATAATCATGTTAAGACATTTAAAGTGCTACCAACAAACTAGTTTATAAGCTCAAGCCACAAGTTGATCATAACAATGATATTTTGTGTGTGCTTTAATGATTACGTAAAATTAAGTACTAGTTTAGAAGTTTGAAAATTTTGACAGTGGTTTTAGTAGTAAAAATACCTACTATATTATTAAATGCAAACATGTTATAGGATTGAGTAGCCTCTACTTTAAAGTTATTTATCATGTCTTTATTTCATGGAAATAGTTCTAATTGTTCCTGATTTTTTATACAGTACCCTTTAATGTATAAGCATTAAATAAATTCGAAAACAATCTAAACTGGACTAAAAATCACAAAATAAATAGTTTTGACGTTTTGAATGTCAAAGATTTATAAAAATACGATATATCGTACTGAAAACCGATATTATCTCAATACAAATATAGTATTTTGGTATCCGTATAACCCGCTTCAATAAAGTAAATGAGTTGATGAAAATTTTAGAGAAATTGTAGTTTAATGACATAACAAAAGAATTAGCACCATTATGTCTTGGTATATGCCTACTAACTCACTACTTAACCTACATGACAAATGGTCATTTTTATACCAAGATTTGCATCTATAATGTATTTCAAAAAGTTAACAAAAAAACGACTTTTAAACTGGACCAATAGGATATGATAGGTAGCACCAGCTTTCAAATAAAAGAAGAATCATCAAAATCGGTACCAGTCGAAAGTTCTGAGATAACGAAGATTTTTTTGAAGTCGGTTAAAAGAAGACTCCGTTGTCATTGTAATTTTATACGTTGTTGAATAGAAAGTGAATGGAAGAACTGGAAAGCTTCCTCTCTGATTTTGCTAATATAGGCTATGCAAAGACGACTAAAAGTAACGTCCTAGTAAAGTTCCCCATATTTATTTTCATTGTCACCAATGTCTTTTCATTTGAGATAAAAGTAAAGCAGTTTCTTATTAAACAACTTGCAGAATCAACGTCTACATAATTGTCATCTATTATTCCTAGTAGGTACACCTATCTGCGTATGTATGTATGTACTCGTATCTATGTTAGTTGATATGTATTTAGTTATATGTATAGTATGTATTAGTTCTTGTATGTATGATTAGCTTTTATATATTATTTGTATTTGATATGTTGCCAGATATGTTTATTTTAATACATTCTTGTTTACAAAATGTACCCACTTCTTGTCTTCTCTGCATCACCCGATGGTTGACTGGTAGAGAATGCCTTAGGCTTTAAGTCCGCCAATGCACCTAAAGTGCATGGTGTATTAAATAAATAAATAATAAATATATAATAATAACAACTGGGATCTGGTTTTTACGCATTGTGGTATAAAATCATAAAATCCCTACATAATGAATAAAGTCGCTCTTCAGTGCGTTAATAAACAAGATAATTTAACGTCATTTCAATAAAAAAGTGCCATAATTTATTCGATTTATACTGTGTTAGTATAAAATAAACCGTTCAAATAACGTATATGTGTATAATAACCTATAGTAAAGATTGAAAACCAAATAAAAGTAATAATAAATTTAGTCTTTTCATGATATCTATACCTGAGTCATAGTTGCTAGACCAGACTCTGTGAAGGAATATAGTTGACGTAGAACGAACCACCAAATTATATTCAAGCAATACCTAACTTTAAAACGCCAGCTATACAATTTATTTATTTAATAGTTACATAAAAAATGTGAAATTATCTTAAAAATTAAATTAAAATAAGATAAGATAATAATAATAAAAAAGAGACAATAACAATATTTACATACAAGCGTCAAAAAATTCCTTCGCTTCATCCCCTACTGGTAGCGTTCCCAAAAGGCAAAACTAACCAGAGCACGACGGAGAATGTCGTTATTATTGTCATGTCGAGATATACGGCCAGCGCTTCTGCTATAAAAAGGCCATGATGTCCGTGACAGCTCACAATTATTTTAAGTGAATATAATCAATATCCAATTATTAGGGTCGCTTACTTATTTGAATGCAATGGAAATTTTACCGCATTAAGTATTAATTAATTTATAAAGTCAACTTTAAGTATTTAAGATTGGGCGTTGTTAAAAATATACTTTTTGGTATACTTTACCGTTCCACTTTTCTCTAACATAACAATAAATTTGTCTAAATTAATTAGTTTTTCGATTTTTCAAAGGCAATAAATTTCACTTTACTATTAAATTATATATTTACATTCTCTTCCCCAAACATTTAGGTCCGTCATTTTAAGAATCTCGTTGTTTAAAATTGCTTCAAGGTACATCGGTCTGATTGATTAGACTGATGATATAACTCTACTCATTCCATGATACATAATGATAATGAAATTGATCAAATTTTGCCTATAAAATTTAAAGTTACTACTTTATATTTTGACAGTTGTGTCATTGTTGTTATTGAGATAACTCTAAATTAAATGTAATTTAACAATATATATTATTTTTTCAGTGGATATAAAATTCATCACATCAAGGTGCGGAAAAAAGAAAATTCTTTACCAAGGGTATGCATACACGTTTGAAAGAAAAACTCCAACAAAAGGCACTACTAGTTGGCGATGTGCATCCTCTACGAGTCAGTCTTGCCGAGCGAGGATAGTAATTTCGTACATGACGAATGATATAGAATTGAAAGGACAACACCTGCATAAAATGCCTAAATTTCACATCACCAAAGATGGGTCTCATATACAAATTTTATAGTTATACTTGACGCATGTCTGACTAGACGTTTTTGGAAGAGGTTTTAAGTTTTTGAGCTGATTGGGATGATGTATGACATAAGTTTATCCAAGAAATAAAGACGTATTTCGACATTTAGCATAAATCTGCCCTGCTGATTCCGATTCCTAAAATAATGGTCTGAGAAAAATTTAGTAAATAATGCTTTGTTCTTCATACAATAAATTGATCTTACCAGAAGATATTTAGATTTTCCTGTTTGTAGTAGCAATTAAGACGATTTTGGTCCGAATCAAATATTATAATGACAATATTAAAATGTATTGTTATATGTAGTTTAAATGATTTTCTTTTTATTTCCCTTTTCCAAATACCATGAACGTCGGCCCGGTCTGAAGAACTAAGTGAATATAAGGATGTTTTCGCAATTCCTATTATTCATAATACAGTAATTACTGAGATCAAAAATTAATCTATTACACGAAAAAATAAAGATAAAAAAATCATCCTAAATTATTAACAGAACGCTTTGAAACAAAATTATAAATATATATATCTTAGTATATATAAATCTCGTGTCACAATGTTTGTCCTCAATGGACTCCTTACATAATAGGCCCGGTCTGAAGAGCTAAGTGAATATAAGGATGTTTTCGCAATTCCTTTTATTCATAATACAGTAATTACTGAGATCAAAAATTAATCTATTACACGAAAAAATAAAGATAGAGTTATAAAAAAATCATACTAAATTATTAACAGAACGCTTTGAAACAAAACGATAAATATATATATCTTAATATATATAAATCTCGTGTCACAATGTTTGTCCTCAATGGACTCCTAAACCACTTAACCGATTATAATAAAATTCGCACAACATGTGCAGTTCGATACAACTTGAGAGATAGGATAGTTTAAATCTCAAATTATAGTCGCAATTTTAATTTATTGCTAATTATTTGTCTGTTATTATTTGACTGTCACAATTATCTGTTAACTCCAAATGATTCTAACAGATGTCGATATCTTTCGACTGGGTTGAGTAAGTAATCAATAGATGGCGCTGCTATGGTAAATCTATAGGCTATATTTTATTTTGGAAAAAATAGGGTTCCGTAAGATATTGGGGTTTTTTGGACACAAGGTGTAAAAAATCAACCCTATACGGGGGAAAATTTTTCGCTACGGGCAATAAAAGACGCAAACGAGGTTGCGTCGGTCAGCTAGTATATAAATATATCTATGCACGTATACATGTAAAGCAAAAACTTTATAATCCTGTTATACAAAAATAAGGTTTATATGGAGCAGAATTTTATAACGCTAAAAAAAAGCAATTATGGTCGAATTTCGACCACTGGGCGAACAGCTATAAGAAATTACGTAATATATAAATCACTCGTCTGCATTATTCATTCTGAAATGTTCTAAACTTATTTCCTAGAATGTGTTAATAATGCTATCAAATTAAGCTAAATTTTTAAATGAAACATTCACTATGCAGTTATTTGTAGGTGAAATATAAACTTTAAGAAATTTTCAATAATTCATTATTACTTACATGACGTATTCACTAAGAGGTTTACATGTCATATAATCGTAACATTTTGGTACACTCATTTATCATTTAATTCACCCTCCCTTTATTGTTTACTGAATATCGAAAGTTGGAAATTGATTTGTTCAGGCTTTCTCAAACTATATAAAAATAATTTCAGTGTTTCAAATTATTGCATTTCTTGACTTCGATGCACACATAATCAAAAATATATTTATAATATTACAGAAGCAGTACTTATACCCACAAAAAAAGGAAATTATAAGCTCCACTATGGACAGTACAGTTATTGGTGTAATACTTATTTGAGCGGTATGGGATACAAACGTCCGATGAGAAGGTGGTACTGTTCAAAACGGAAAGTAAAAAAATGTAGGGCAAGTGTGAAGACCATTGAAGGAAAAATCGCTGGAGTATTCGGTGTTCATAATCATTAAATCAAGGAATTTTTGATGATGGAAACAACATATTGAGATACTATAAAATAAATAAATAAGTGACTTTAACGCAACCAATATCTACCTACGGTTTGGAAGATTATATGATTGACTATATTTCTTAAAAATCTGTTGCTTAAATAGCTTCTCTAGATAAATAGAAAATGTCTTGAGACTTTACATGGACTGTAATCTAATTTCCCAACATTGATTTAAGTGTTTATATTTTTTAATTATAGTCATTACGTTACGTAACAATATATGATAAATTATGTATAAACAGGTTTGTGTATAAGATTTAGAATATTGGATTAGGATAGTATTGTTCCTATTAAGTGATTAATGTCTCTTCAGAACAAATTTGTTGCCAAAATTATAAAATTTTAGAAATTACCAAATTATAAAGAATATTTTCCTCTATTTTTATTAATTATATTGAGTTTATTATAGTTATTTATTAAGGTAAATGCCAAATATATTGTTAAATATGACTTCTTCTTTTACATTGAAACATTTACGGCAATCAATATAGATATATCTGAACATTTAAAGTAATCCAATATTGTTTTAAATATTAAAGTGCACTTCGGTGTAAAGGTGTAAAAAAACAAAAAAAAAATTGTGTCTTCTACTTACTTACAGTCATAGAGGGCGATGAAAATCTTTAAACCAACTTCTATTTGATGTAAAATATCAAGAGCCATTTACTTTTATGTGAAGTATAAAGTGGCCTACCATCTAAAAGAAAAATGTGTAAAAACAAAACTACGATTTTTTTTTTTTTTTTTTTTATTGAATAGTTGGCAAACGAGCAGACGTATCACCTGATGGTAAGCGATTACCGCCGCCCATGGACACTCGCAACATCAAAGGCGTCACAAGTGCGTTGCCGACCTTTGGAGGATGGGAAAGGGGATGGGGGGAGGGGTTGGGGTATGGGCCTCCGGTATCCTCACTCACTCGGTGAAACACAGCGCAAACGCTATTTCACACCGGTTTTCTGTGAGGCCGTGGTATCACTCCGGTCGAGCTGACCCATTCATGCCGAAGCATAGCTCTCCCACGATTGTCAAAATGTACCTAATTATGTCATTAAAGAATCGTTAACTGTGTATTTGTTGGTTATTATCAGGTTTCCATTTATTGTGTTTTGTATATATCTGCAGGGTATACATATTTATTTATTTATTTATTTATTTATTAACTTTATGCACAAAATGTACAATGGCGGACTTAATGCCAAAGGCATTCTCTACCAGTCTACCGTTGGGTGGTGCGGAAATGAGTGAGAAGGTCACACATCAATTTTCTATTATTAATTTTAATTATTGATTGCAGGTTTCGAGTTCTTGCCTACCGGGCGAGGGAAATACATATTACGAATTGCCAATAATACCTTTTGGACAGCTCAACCAGCTGACATCCACTTTCGATGGCGTCGTTGGTACTGCTCCAAGAGGAAGAGTAAACGTTGCCCTGTTACGATTAGAACTTATGACTTTGAACGCGTGCTTGCAGTTTTTGGAGACCATATACATTAACTGCACTGTTGGCTTAGTGGTTTAAGCGGTTGCCGCGCCGCTTTCCACTGCACTAAGTGTTATGGGTTCAATCCCATATGGGACACCACTTTGTGTGATCGATAAATTGTTGTTTGCTTTATGTATATTTGTAAAGTCCCCCGCGACACAGGATGTATATTCCTAATGCGGGATTTGTCTATAAAAATATTTTAAAAATTTTGCAGTTGATGTATATAGTTATAAACTATAATTAAAATTGAAATACATAAGTGATTGGTGTCAAGTTGTTGTATTTAGACGCATAGGATAAAATTCGCTTATTTCGTAAGGAAAAAAACTTCAGTTCAGAAACGAATATGTATATTGTATAGTATACCCTTTGTATTGTTCCGCAGGCAGTCTTTTATAACTGCAAAATACAATGCAAATAGGGTAGGTGCCAATACACATCCTTGTTTTACCCCGCACGTAACTCGGAAGAAATCCTATTTTTCATTCCACATTGTGATACAGCAACTCAAATCATTATGAAGTAGTGGTATTAGCCGTATAAATTTATCCACAATGCCTGTCGATGAACACTATCGAAAGCCTTTTCCAGGTCCACAAAGCAGAGGACTAGTGGTTGTAACTGTTCCTTGCATTTTTCCTGCAGCTGGCGAATAGAGAAGGTTGCCTCACATGTACCTCTGTTCCGACGAAACCCAAATTGTGTTTTAGGTAAAGTTTTTTCGGACAGTTTCAGTAACCGGTTTAGAAGGAATTTCGCAAAAATCTTCCCTGGAGCTGACAATAGCGATATGTAGGAGTTGCCCTTGCGTGTAAGGTGTGCCGATGTTCGATACTGTGAAACAGTCCGGCACTATCTCCTCCTTCCACATACGGCAAAAAACTCCCAAATAGTTTTATGTAGGTCACTCCCATCGTACTTGAGCAGCTCACTAGAGATCCCATCGCTACCCACTGCTCTGTTATTTCGCTGCTACATTATTGCATCGACGACCTCATGAAGGGTCAGAGGATCATCAAGCGCTGTGACCTGTGCAAGCGCAGGCACAGCTGATAACGTTCAGATCCGCTGCTCGATCTACGTTGAGTAAGGTATTAAAGTGCTCGACCCAGCATAAATGATACTTAGAGACAGAACAAATGATCGTGCATTATACAGTTATTTGACTTGGATGGGCATCGAACTCACTACCTCTAACTTGGCATTGGATGTCTGCCTTTAAAATACTTATATTAGTAATATTTAGTTAATTATTATTAAGTTTAAACATATTCGTTGATTTCATTACGTTTTTAAATTTTTTGGTTTTTAGACATTTTAAATTACAGGTTGTTGCTTTAATTTACATAAAATTTTTATTGAAGTAAATAGTAAATTTCAAAGGGAATAATGTAATAGTTTTAATAGTACTTAATGGATATTAGGTGTGCGACTGTCTGTATTCTACTTAGTGAATTTAGGTTCAGAATAGCGATATTCTATCTAATCTCTCTATCTCTTCCCATTGACGTCGTAAAAGTAGAATAAAGATTTGCACGTGGGATGATTGGCAGCAGCATCCTTCTGAGCATAGGAGAGGCAAGCTCTATAGCATATTTATAGGCAAATAGAAGTGTGCCATATCCTGCAAGGAATAGCGATAGTATGGCATCTTAACTTCACTAGTATAAGGTACCTTGTATAATATGTAACTTTGTGAATATAAAATAAGCTAAGAAAATAATAAATAACGAAATTGTTGCGATGGAATTGTACTAAGAAAAAAAATTTTGAAAATGATATACTCTAAAGAAGTTTTTTTTAACATCAGTCTCTCTTACTATCATAAACAAAGAATAACTGGAAAAAGGTCATGACTAATTAACAAAAATTGTGTTTATTTTTTTCAGATTATGAGTTTCTACCCACAAAGAGAGGAAACTACATACTTCGGTACGGCAACGATACCTTCTGGTCAGATAAACCTTTCGATTTAGATGTACCACGACGTCGATGGTATTGTTCTAAGAGAAAGAGTAGGCAATGCCCGTGTACGATTCGAACTCTCAACTTAGATCAAGTGATAGCGGTCATTGGGGATCACAGTCACTAAGTCAAGTGAGTGAGTGAGTGGGAATAGCACCACCCCTATTCATCCCGCTGGATACGCTGGATATAACGAAGGAGTCAACTAACTAAGCAAACTAAGCAGAACAACAGCACTGCAATGAGGATACTAACTCATCTGATCAGTATAATATAAAGGCCAAGACCTCCTTTCTAAGGAAAGTCTATGTCCAGTAATAGACAGTACAGGCTGTTAATAAAGTAACAAAGATATAAAATTACCATCACTGATGGTGAGCTGTAAGTTGTATAATGTCCAGCTTTCGTGATAAAATAAATACCATTGCAAAATGATACGTATAGGTAGAAACTGCTTCTTAAATGTATATATAATAGAGTTCTTCATAAGTTTATATACTCAGCACGGTTTTAGAAATATAAATAATTGTAATAATAATGAAAGGTGGCACATAATGTACTTAATATCTACTTAGTGTCTTGTGTCTATTCCTCCATTTAAACTCAGATGCGCTGCGTGTGAGTTTGGATTGTTTGGTTTTTTAATCTTATGATATGTGAATACATGGGTGGATATGACACACTTTACCAGTTTATTTGAAAAAATTAAATAAAATGGTTCAGTAGTTTAGTCACAGGACACTGTTTTTCGTTTTAGAATTGGTGCGTAATCGTAAACGTCAGCTGTTGCTACATAGCACGCCGTGCTTTAAAAACTTACTTGCTTACCTACCATGGCGCCGCGGCGCTTGCGCTGTTGCCGTTTCGTTTTATCGCGCAGGCTATTGAACTTAAATTACAAATGGGGACACCATTTCTTGGTTTAAAATATTTAAGATATTTACTTTGTATGATTTTTTTTATTCTATCCTGGGATAAATTACACAATATTTTTGTCGTATTATCATATCCACCAAATATTTGTTATTTCTGAAATCTGTAACTACTTTTTAAAACAGTTAGTAAAATGATATATGATAACCGCTTCTACCCTCATTTAATACTTAAAATTTTGGTGTTAATAGCATGTGTGAACCAAAGTGAACTGATATTTTAATATTTGTAATTAAAGAGCATGTTGTTTTGATTTAATAAAACGTCTGAAACATTGACTTTAACTGTTTAAGAACGTTTATTTCTCAAAAGAATGCATTATTCGCTTATAATATATGAGAACTAAAAACTATTACTGGTAATTTACAATGTCACTACACACAATAACTAAAAAATTTTGACTTTCTTAATCGTTAAAAGATTTATCTATGTTATTTTGTTTTTTTTTCTAGCCACAATAACATATACAAGGAAAGGTTTTAAAAGACTGGTGCTTAACGGGTATGTGTATTGTACAAAGTATGCATCCAATCTTAAGATCAGGTGGCGGTGTAGCCTTCGAGGATGTCCAGCAAGAGTACACACTATAAATGGCGTTATCGTTTTTTCCATAGAAGAACACTGCCATCCATCCATAATGCAAAATGATTAAAAAATCATTGTCATGTTGTTAAATTGTTTGTTAAAGCCTTGAGCGATGGGCGAATAAAATCCGCGTTCTTTAAAACCCTGAACACACTTTAACCAGGACCATTTACATCTCATAGTTTGGCAAACTATGGTGCATCACGGCCGCTTTTTCTTTTTCGATTTAGGCGAGCGAGCGAATTAAGGGTATTTTTATTATTTTTTCTTAGGACTTTTGTATTCTGTTATTGTAATTACATAAAATAATATTAATATTCTAAACTGAAGTTTTTTTGTGAATAAACGAGTAAAGGGTAAAGGGTGTCATTAAGCCATGAACTGTATTAAAGTACATGTCAAAAGTTCTACATCTCTTTAGTAGCTGACTTGATGCCTATGTCAAAGTGGTGTGGAACTGTGGTTAAGAGAGCTATAGACAACTCCTTGTCAAGTCATTTGTGTCCAATAGAAAGCATAATTTGACCGACATGATGACAACAAAAATACTTAAGTAATTGATACTCGTAGGAGTGGAGATAGCAAGGTGATCAGTCGTCTTGTTATAGGTAAGTATATGAGGAAACAGTGTTTGAACATATAAAATCTGTTTAAACTGTAAAATTTATAAGTAAGTATATCTATAGAAGGCGTGACTAGTGTATATTTAATTATACAAGGTTTTTTTTCTTTTATGCATGGCTCTGCCAAAATGACTCTATTCTGCTTGCTGAAAAGCATAAGCAGGATCCAAAAGTAGTGGTCACCATACTCATAGCGAATGCAGACAATGCAACATGGTGACCCACACCATGGCGTCATAGTGATACTTCGAATACCAAATCGATAACATTATAAATTATAATACACATACCTACAAAGAGATTTAGGCATTAAGTGAAGCTGTTTAGCCGTAAAACACTGTATTTATCCACTACTTAAAAGCATATAAAGTAAAAAGTTATTAAAAAAATAGTTACAGAATTTAAATTGACTTAATTTACAGTAAAATAAAACATGGTTAAAACATATTTATTGAAAACATTTACAATGATTTTTCAGATATAATGATAATAGTTGCTGTAGTTTTAGCTAATTACCTATAACTGGCGTTGTTAGTAATATAATTAAAATTTTAATTGCTCTTCGTAAATATTTTATTCTATGCCGTAATCCACACATACTTTTAACATAAAAATATTCTGAAAAATTGTTACAGTTAAAATAGCCAACTTCGCATTATCGAAGAGAGGAAATGTTGTTTTAAAGTACGCCGCCTTCACATACTACAAACAAACAGAGAGGAATCACGTGATAAGATGGGCTTGCTCCTCGCACTATTCTAAGGGATGTAAAGCTAGAATTATCACCCATCAGAACGAATTAGTATCTGTCAATGAAAATCATATACATGCTCCTTGTAAGCGATACGACTTATTATAATATTGTGAATTTGCACTTCGAAACTTCTTTGCAATTTTGCTAGATTACCCAGTATTATTTATATATATTTAATGTTAAAATGATAAGAAGATTTTACATCTGATATCTTTGCCATAACCAACATATAAAGACCACTGCAAAAATAAACTTACAAGATTCCAACAAATGGAACAGCTCCGCCAATATTTTTGGACAAGATGAGCAAGAAATACATTGTAGAGTTGCAGCTGAGAGTGAAGTGGCGAGCGTCAAAGGGTAGTCTTCGACTACATGCATTGGTTGTGGTAAAGGAGAATCATTTGCCTCCGCTAATGTGGAGACTAGGGAGGATAGAATCGTTTCATCCCGGATCAGATGATGTGCCACGTGTTGTCGACATTCGGACGTCAAACGGCATAATTCGGCGTTTTTTTAACAAAATCTGCCCCTTAACGATGTCTATGGAGTCTGGATGAAAACAAAGTTTTCACCGCCCGGGGGATTATTTACTCGCACTAAGTGATTACGTGTATCGCAGGCGTTTTGTCATTTATGTTCACATCGATTGACCGATGATTCATCACTTGACATTATATTGGTACCACAAAAGTATCGTTGTTTCTTTTACTTATTTGAAATATAATTCTATTGAACCCACACCACTACAGTACGTACTCATTCATGTGAGTAATTTAAGTTATACATAAAAAATATTAATTAGTTGTGTTGAATTTGATAACTATAGATGTTTTAAAATTCAGTTTTATTGTGTACCTGTATGTAAAAAAGAGGTTTTTAGGCCATACGAACATATTTATGCTAACAGTATGTTATGATAATGAAAATAGTGTATTACGTCACAAAATTGTTTTATTTCATTCTTTACCAATCTTTATGTTTAAATGCACTTTCAAATTTATACGTGCCTTAATCTAGTTTTATCTCTAGTTATGCTAGTAGCTATGTAGCTAGTATTAGTAACTCTAGTTATAGTAAGTTGACAGGTTATGGTTAAAACGAACCACTTTTATCTGCGGTGTACGTAATGCCAAGATCTGATGTAACATTTTACTCTATATAATACTATGTTTTTGTAGGGTAGGGTTATTCATTATATAATTAATCAATCAAACCTTAAACAAATGTTATTATTACTATACGAGGCTTTTAAATTTTACAGGTAAGCGTGATGTTAACTACTTAATCTATTTTAGGCACGCCAACAAGACCCAGATTTTCATAATTATTCTGATAAATAATCGTAATATTTTAATTTTAGATTTGGACTACCACTTTTTTAGAAACAGTCGAGGCAGTAGGTTGCTTATGGTCGGGAAGATAAAATATCGTATAAACTGCGTGTGTCCGGATAAAATAAGATGGCGCTGTGCTTCCCACGAGCGATTCGGATGTAAGGCAAGAATTCACACAGTAAAAGACGAGATCACATTCTTTGTAAACGAGCACATCTACGGCTCTACAACTGGAGCATTCCTAGATAAAAAGCAAACACAATCAATTTTAGGAAACCCCTGACTTAGACATTTTTATCATCATCACCCTCATCTCAGCCAAATGACGTCTACTGGTCAGACACAGGCCTTCCCAAAGCTCTTGACTACAATCTGTTCTGCACTATGATACACATAACATACCGACATACCCGCAACAAAATATGTACACACAGTATTTGCAACTATTGTCTTCTAATTCGAACAGCACTTTAAAATAATAAAAATAATTCTGTATCTTCTCCCATAATAGTGTCAATAAAAGGGAGGGAAGGAATTAAAGTGTCAGTAATTAGTTACTTTATTAGTTAAGTTAGACACTAGTATAATTATTGTTATCAAACACACAGATTATATAAAGTTTATAGATAGGTTTACGAACTTCTACACTACTTATTATAAATGCGGGTTTGGGCTTTTCGTAAACACCTTTTTCGTGATTAATTTTTATTTATTTTGTTATATAATAATACTATAATAGTTATGTCACTAATTATTACTTAAATAATACCAACTAACTGGGCGAACTTCGTTCCGCCTAATAGTCAATGAACGAGCAATGAGATTATGGTTTTTTCGATAATTTTTTTATTGATATTTATCAGATTTGAACAATTAATATCCTATGCCGGACGAAGACTATCTCAATAACCCAAAACCTGTTTTGGAGTTATAAATGGTGCAACTAACATGGCTTTGTTTTATATATGTAAATATTTGTAAACGAAATTGTTGCGATGGAATTGTACTAAAAAAAATATTTGAAAATTAAATACTCTAAAGAAGTTTTTTTTAACATCAGTCTCTCTTACTATCATAAACAAAGAATAACTGTAAAAAGGTCATGACTAATTAAGAAAATTTGTATAATTTTTTTAGATTATGAGTTTCTACCCACAAAAAGAGAAAACTACATACTTCGGCAACGAAACCTTCTGGTCAGATAAACCTTTCGATTTAGATGTACCGCGACGTCAATGGTATTGTTCTAAGAGAAAGAGTAGGCAATGCCAGTGTACGATTCGAACTCTCAACTTAGATCAAGTGATAGCGGTCATTGGGGATCACAGTCCCTAAGTCAAGTGAGTGAGTGAGTCGGAATAGGACCACCCCTGAATGAATGAATAAATAAATAAATTAATTAATTAATGAAATAAATAATATAAATAATAAACGGATGAATCATCCCGCTGGGTATCGCAGGAGTCGACTAAGGAAGCAAACTAAGTAGAGCAACAGCACAGCAAAGAGAATACTAATTCATCTGATCAGTATAATAAAAATAAATAAATGTTGCTACATAGCACGCCGTTCTGTGCTTTAGAAACTCACCTACCTACCGCGGCGCTTGCGCTGTTGTCGTTTCGTTTTATCACGCAGGCTATTGAACTTAAATTACAAATGGTGTCCTTATTGGTTTTAATTATTTAAGATATTTACTTTCTTTGAATTTTTTTTAATCAATCTTGGGACAAATTATACAATATTTTTTGTCTTTGCATTTGATTTCGTATTGTCATATCCACCTTGTATATTTATTTTCTGAAATCTGTAACTACTTTTTATAACAGTTAGTAAAATGATATATGATAACCGCTTCTACCCTCATTTAATACTTAAAATTTTGGTGTTAATAGCATGTGGGAACCAAAGTGAACTGATATTTTCATATTTGTAATTAAAGAGCATGTTGTTTTAATTAAATAAAACGTCTGAAACATTGACTTTAACGGTTTAAGAACGTTTATTTCTCAAAAGAATACATTATTCGCTTATAATATATGAGAACTAAAAACTATTACTGGTAATTTACATGTCACCCTAAAGTGCGTACTTAGCATAAAAATATAGGTAATAATTAAAAAATTTTGACTTTCTTAATCGTTAAAAGATTTATCTATGTTATTTTGTTTTTTTTTTCTAGCCACAATAACATATACAAAGAAAGGTTTTAAAAGACTGGTGCTTAACGGGTATGTGTATTGTACAAATTATGCATCCAAGCTTAAGATCAGGTGGCGGTGTAGAATTCGAGGATGTCCAGCAAGAGTACACACTATAAATGGCGTTATCGTTTTTTCCATAGAAGAACACTGCCATCCATTCATAATGCAAAATGATTAAAAAATCATTCTCATGTTGTTAAGTTGTTTGTTAAGGCCTTGGGCGATGGGCGAATAAAATGCGCGTTCTTTAAAACCCTGATGTACACACTTTAACAGAACCATTTACATCTCATAGTATGGCAAACTATGGTGCATCACGGCCACTTCTTCTTTTTAGATTTAGGCGAGCGAGTGAATTGAGGGTATTTTTATTATTTTTTCTTAGGACTTTTGTATTCTGTTATTGTTATTACATAAAATAGTATGTTAGTCCTGCACTGTGATTTAACTATTGTCTTCTAATTCGCACAGCACTTTAAAATAATAAAAATCATTCTGTATCTACTCCCATAAGCGTGTCAATAAAAGGGAGGGAAGGAATTAAAGTGTCAATAATTAGTTACTTTATTAGTTAAGTTAGACACTAGTATAATTATTGTTATCAAACACACAGTCTATATAAAGTTTATAGATAGGTTTACGAACTTCTACACTACTTATTATAAATGCGGGTTTGGGCTTTTTGTAAACACCTATTTTCGTGATTAATTTTCATTTATTTTAAATAATATTAATACTATAATAGTGATGTCACTAATTATTATTTAAATAATACTAACTAACTGGGCGAACTTCGTTCCGCCTAATAGTCAATGAACGAGCAATGAGATTATGGTTTTTTCGATAATTTTTTTATTGATATTTATCAGATTTGAACAATTAATATCCTATGCCGGACGAAGACTATCTCAATAACCCAAAACCTGTTTTGGGGTTATAAATGGTGCAACTAACATGGCTTTGTTTTATATATGTAAATATAAACATAGATTTATATTGTAAATAAATTGTTTCATTTTAAGTTTTTGTTATTTTTATTGAAGAAAAGTCTTAATACAACTCAACATATTAATGGCGTGTCTTCGATGTACAATAATAGTATGTACTTGTACCTAATTGTCTCTAAAAACTACAAAATATAGCACAGCTTGATAAGATACATTCTGTTGATGTTATTCGTCCATTTATTGCCGTTTTCAATAACCTGTCTAATGTTAAAACTTGAGATACCTAGTCTATTTTTTCCTTTTTTTCAATATAATTGATTCAATTCATTGATATGTAGTATCTTTTTTGTTGAGTGTTAGTTAGAATTTACCTTAAAAAGAAGGAATACTCTATTTAAGATAATATCACACTGTTTTCAATAATCTATCTCTACTTAAAACTAGAAATAGGTTATTGAAAACGAACGTTTTAAGTGAATACTGTCGTTTACTATTTTAATTTCTATTCAAACGTGTGTTTATTTATCCACTAAAGTCTCGCTGGACATTGTTATGTTTAACACGCTTTATTAGCTTCACCTGTATATTTGTGTGTAAAAGACTTTTGAAAGCGTATATCTTTATTTAAACTTCTCTGAATATTGAACAAAAATGTACCTTCTAAATCAAGGATAGGGTTTACACAATCATAACAACTACATTTATTTTTCGCTAAGATACATGCTATTTGTTATTCAATACATTCGCCTAGAATTAAATAAGAAATTTTAATTAATCTTTAACAGTCAACTGAGATTATTAAAGTTAAGTTTTTGCTTATTCACTTGCGATTATACGTGGTACACCATTATACTTTTATGAATTTAACCATCTTACTAATCTTCTGCTTCATTATAGTTTAAAATACACTAATATTAAAACTTTCTTTTCTAGATTTACAACCTCTTTTCCTGACTAACGCGAAAGGATCAAGGATACTAATGATAGAGGGGCATCGCTACCGGCGAAACGGAACCGGAGACGCATTTAAGATACGGTGGCGATGTACCAGTCACGCTAAGTATGGTTGTAAAGCCGTGGTACATACTATAAATGATGAAATAGTGTACTATATGAACGTTCATACCACATATTTTGATCACACGATAAATTAAAGAATGATTATTATTTAAAACTATTCCTCTATCTACTGCCTCGTTAGTTTGGTAGCGTACGCGAATGCTGTGCATGAGGTCTCAGAATTGATTCCCGAGTCGAACAAAATGTTTGTATGATCTACAAATATTTGTTTAAAAGCTTGGGTGTTTTCTGTGTATAATTTGTATTTACAAAAAGAGGTTGTTTGTATTTATATGAGTTGTCTAGTACCCATAGTAAAAACTCTGCTTAGTTTGGGACTAGATGGCGTTGAGTGTCAGATGTCCGAAAATATTTATTTATTTTATTTGTCAGGGTCATCAGACAGCCGTGTGTGAGATTTAGTGTTAGTATGATTTCCATATTCGTTTTCAGCAGTCAATACCCTATAGATTACCAATCGTTTTGTTGTATTTGCCAGAAGATTTGTATAATATATGTCAATGTAAATAAGTATTTATTTGTACATATTGTGTAATGTTAGTTTCAGAATAAAAATTCATGGTAAATCATACACATATAGACCATGATTTAATTTTATACAATAAATAAGTATTATGCGGGATAACATTTCCATCAGCTGGTTTGGCTGGCTATTTATAGGTCTTATTGTTAAGATAAAGACGTGTACCTATCATAGCTAACATCGCCATATACATTTTTAATATTAATTGAAAACCTAAAGCTGAGCATACAACTGACGACAACTTTTTGCTTCAGAAATAGTCCTCTTGCGATCACAAAAAGGGAAGCTGCTAATTGGAATTGGAAGCTATACATATTACCAGAAGACATCATCTAATGGTAAAATAAGATGGGTGTGCTCTACTCACCACAACAGAGGTTGCAGCGCGTCTATATACACTGTTGAGGGTCAAATAGTAAAAGTAGTCAATGAACATATTCACTAGAAATAAAGATAACATGTGTACCACAGTGCTTTGACTACTAAAGTTTGACGTCAAACTATTTAATGGTAACTATAAAGTTGCTTAATACTACTAAAGTTAAACTATATACACGCTCATAGCCCACTTGTACTCGGTAATTAGAAACAATCACCGAGGGTAAGTAACGACGGCGCGGTCTGTACCTGGATGGGTGACCGCTGGTGGCATGTTACCATAAGCGTCTCCGTGATTCGTATCGTAGGATAACAGTCGTGAAGCATAGTTGGAGGCCTTTGGGTGGCTTAAAACTTTCAATGACAAGATTACCTAGCCACAACGTTGTCTTGCCAGTTTTCAAACCCGCAACTCCAGCGTGCGGACGTATGGTCTTTACCCTCTCCTGAGAGGAGACCCGAGCCCAGCAGTAGGACATTATGGTTTGTTGATGATAATAAAGTTGCTTAGTCTTCTTTTCAGCTGGTAAAATAGTTTAGTTTTAATTTTATCTGTACTATTCATATAAAAGTAATTATTAAAAAGTCTGACAAAACATGTAAGTTATAATTGTATTAATATAAATTTTGTATTAGAAATACGTTTAATTAAATTTATTAATTATCGCACACTTTGTCTAACTTTAAATTTCACTTAGATACCTAATATGTACTTAGGTACTTTTTAGAAATGATCCATTCAATTTTTTTTTTATATTCCCTGCCTTTTAAGGCTCCTGCCTATGTTTCTAACTGTCACAGTTAATTTACACGATACATTACAACTTTCTAAATTGAACCGGATAAAGTTTAATCGTATATATCGTTATGCATACCTTATTTTATAACTTTAAATGAATTAAGGAATGGATCTCCCCGTACAAGCACATAAAAATGACAATTCAGGTACTTATTTTTCACCAAACCTGTTAAGTTTATCTCATATCGCTATCTGCTGAATGCTATAATGCTATGCTTCCTTCGATGTTTCTTACTAACATGTATTTTTCAGTTTACTACATAAGGTCGCGGAGAGGTCGTCGTTTGATACAAATGGGCCCGTATACTTACTGCAGGAAATATGGAGCGCCTCATAGAAGAAATCGTTGGGTGTGTTCAACTCATAACCACAGAGGTTGCAATGCTTCTCTTACTACTTTCGAAAATGATTTAATAAGATTCAAAAATTATCACAATCATTAAACCAAAGTAAACAAGAAAATGTACTTAATAGTCCTACGAAACCAAGGAGCTGATAATGAATTTAGTTTGTAAGCAATAAAACTGGAAGTTCGACTGTAGAAGGAATTCATTGTTTACATGCCCGAAGATATATTGGCAATTGGATAATTCACAATCTATCACCGCGAAATTATATAATCAAAACAAAAAAAAACAAAAGAATAAGGCGTATTCTCACATCGAAACCCTGCAAAACACATGTTGATGATTTATTAAATGTTGATTTTATCAATCAATGACAGCTGCCTTATATTTCGAAGGGGGGAGACCGTGGTGACTATATAATATTTCTTTTCAACATGTACCTATTACATGGCTTCAGTGAAAACCATTATCTGAAGAAGAACTTCCGGACACTGATATTATATAACATTAGATCCACCTATTCAAACTAGTCATAGATGATAGAATTTGTTTGTATCCTTATAATTAAGTGTAACTAGGTATAGGTATGTGGTATAATGCATATTAATACGATCGCTTAGTTTTAGCCTTCATAATATTGCAGTCATAAGATTAAAATACACATTAAAATAAGACACAATAACCAATATTTAATTTAATATTTTTATTGATACAATCGTAATAAACAAAAGTAAGCTGAATTGTATTTTGTTGTTATTGATGTTCAAAAGGATCAAAGATGGTGTTGATTTACATAATTAGACTACACACCAATTTTATTACAAATATAAATGTTATGAATCTGGCAGATGTATGTGTACATAAACATAAATAAGTGTTGTTCGAGTTCTAATAAATTAACACTTTCAGTTCGTTTCAAAACCTCACAACATGGACGTCGTTTGATTCAAATAGGATTATATACTTTCTGCAGAAAAAGAACAACTGCGTACGGTAAAACTCGATGGGTTTGTTCGACTCATAACAATAGAAGATGTAATGCCAGTCTCACCACAATAGGTGATGAGATCGTAAGAATAAAAAATGAGCATAATCATTGAATACATTGATGGAATTATTCATTGTCGTGTGTTTGATCGCTGTAAGACTTTACAAATGTTTGTTTTCTTCATAATGATGTACCCATTCTAAAGTTCCTTAACCATAGTATTTTATTTATTTTTTATGTTCTCGTGTATAAAATGTTAAGCTTATCTAGTCAATAAGATTGAAAATAAAAATTCTGTATATTTTGTAAGCTTACAGCAAAGTAAAATGTTTATGTCGTTCATTCGTTAATAAAATAAAACCATGTTATTAAAACACATAGGTACGGTAAGAGCTGTTACGTTTTTTGCAAACAAAAATTGACAAATTTAAAAAAATTAAAATTTGACAATTGTAACATTTATAGACCATATGTTTTTCCGCTATTTTCTTAAACAATTAGTATTAATGTAGTATGTGTCTTTTTAATAAGTCCATGGAAATGTCGCATTCAGCTGTATGAATCCTTGCCCTTGTCCTTTTTCTGTGAAAAGGGCAAGGGAAATAGAAAAAGAGATGCCACAAATATTTCGAAACGGGACTGACATTTCACAAGTGTTAGGGTTGCTTATTGCTACTAGAGCTGGGTTGTCAAAAAGTAATAACAACAAAATGTCACATATGTGTAAACAGCCTGTATACGATACTTTTCTGCCAACTATTGATATCTTAGTGTCCATGTGCATACAAAACTTCTTCAATATTTCTTGTATCTGATGGTTTGATTCGACTTGACTCCTTTATTATAATTTGATGATGTATATTGAACATGTGGTCCAATAATGCAGAAACATCTCAATTGACCGCCACAGTGTAGACCACCATGCTGAATTTGCTCATGAACACTTAGATTTTGCTCATGCTTTTCATCAGGCAGAGTAGATTTAATTTAGGAAGCCCACATATAAAACAAAAATTAAAACATCTATTGTACTCGTATACTTCTTATATTAATTCTTCACTGTAATATCTAAGTTAAAACAAATAAGTTTACAAAATAATATAATCTCATATACTGAGATACATAAAAAGGCAGGTAACACTTTATTACATCAGATATAAGTTATATATTTTATTGGTTAATACGTGTAATTGTTATTAAGGTGAGTCTCACCTTATGAATACCATTTTTTAATCTTTTTAACCAAAATGCATTATAATAATCTAGTCTAAAATAAACGAATACTATCAGCTAATTCTACTTATTCATTTATTTTTTCTAGGTTTCTTTTATTTAATATTAAAAAAAACTGTAGGAAATGATGGAAAATGGATGTCCTTCACACAAAGTATCGTGTGTTTCTGTTAAAAGTTATTTCTGTTTAAGGCCCAAACAGTCACATATTGACTTGAGAATTAGTATAAATTGTTTCAAGTATTTATGATGTCGTGATTGTTTTCATTTTTGAATTTCAGTTTTTTTTACACAATCACGAAGAGGTCGACCCTTAATACAAATCGGATGTTATACATATTACAAGAAAAAGAACGTTCCTGATGGCAGAGAAAGATGGGCGTGTTCAACTCACAACAATAAGGGATGCAATGCTAGTATTGTCACAGAAAATCAAGATGTAATCGAGTGTAGGAATGAACATAATCATTAGACTTTGTGAGGCATTCAAAACGACTACATAAAATAAATAAACATGTTTTGTTACAGCTACTTCTTATTATACATTTTTGTGCAGAATTTTCCACATATTGTTTGAAAAAAAAAATCACTATTAATATTGAATAAAGTGCATAAAAAGCATTTCCTCATCATGAAAGCAATAATTAAAAAAAAAACATTTATAATCTGAAATTTTTAAGCTTACTGATTTACACCTTTAATCATTTTATCGGTTTGATTTTTACCGACTAGAGTCAAAAAAATGTTTGATTTAAAGCCAATACTGTACTGACTGATTCTATTCAGAATTCTGATTCTATAAAAGTTAAGATTCACTCAAGTATTCTGTTATTTATTTTTGCAGGAGTTGAAGCGACATTTTACTATTCATCTCGAGGCAACAAGACTCTGCTGGTTAACGACATCAAGTATCGTATTAACGGTGTGACAGGCAACAAGTTTCGTTGGCGATGTGCTTCTCACGAGAGATACAAGTGCAAAGCCATAGTGCATACTGTTGATGACGTCATTGTACACTTTGTTGATATACATACATATTCATGAAATATAGTAAATGCAGATTAAGGAACTGAGAATTATTCGACATATTTTTGTTATGTTTTTATTACTGAATGTATTGAAGTGTTATTTATATTTGTAACTTACTAGTAATGTTAGTAAATTGCCGGTTTTATACGTAAGAGTCATAACAGAGTTTTCTAACATATTAATCATTCATTATCAAGACCTCAAGCACGAAGTAAAGAAGTTCACAAGTTTTTAGACTATTTCTATAAGCATACTCATAAAATGTACCTACTTTTTTTAAAATAGGTCACGTTCTCGTTTTACGAGTTTCTATGAGAGATCTTTTATATTTGTAGGATAACGAGCATCACACTATCCATGCTGTGACAGATTACGAATGCTACGAATGAATGAATCACCATCACTATTCATCCCATGAGCTTCATAAGGACTGACTAAGGGAATAAATTAGGTAGAACAACAGCACTAAGCTAAGTGAAGGTCTGGTTAACCTGATATTGTTGACCAAAACCTTCTTCGGAAAGAGTTACTTTGTCCAGCAGTGGACCATTAAAGGCGAATGATGATGAGTATAGGACTCCCGGTTGAACCACACAGTCAGCTATGGTTTGAAGCAACTTACATGGCCACCATGTACTAGTAATTTGTTTTCATTTATTACAGCCTGCATTTTCACCTTCTCCAAAAAGGGTAACATTCAACTGAAATACAAAGGGTATACTTATTACAAAAAAAGAATAGCTAAAAACGGTCAAACGAGGTGGGTTTGTTCAACCCACTGCAGCAAAGGGTGTGCGGCGGCTGTTGTAACTAATGGCGATCTTCTTATTAGTTCTACTGACTCACATCGACACTAATACACGAAACTTTCGACTATTTTGATTAGAACTACTCAAACATCAGACTTTTTGCAAAATACCAAAATTATACTGATAGCTTTGAGCTAAAAATATTTCAGAACAAATATTTTAAAGTTTGAGCTTTAAAACGGAAGTGAAAAATAACGTGTGTGCTTTATACCAAACAACTAAAGTAAAACTTCAACGATACGTGACTGGCTATGAGAGAAAAAGAGACAGAAAATGTGTGCTCGCACCTCTCTCTCTTATCCCTTCAATAATATACGAAACGTAATTCTCTCTCTCATTCTATCTTCTCTAACTTATATCTCCTTCTCAATTTCCGTTCGCCTCACCCGATCACACTTTTCGTTTTGCTCTCGTCACGCATCGCCAGCTTACTCTCCAAGTCAAGCGTACGTAAATAAGTTTTATTTCACACATATTATCATAGTTCCTTTTGCATCATGAGAATGGGTAATGTTACATACATACAGAGAGTTACAGACGGCACTTGTTTAGTGTCTGAACTGAGTAATTCAATTAGTTATGTAAAAAAAATACTGTCCAATACCCTTTATGCCTTATTATTATTATAGTGTTAATATGTCTATGTTGAAAACGTAATATAAAAATTAATGGAATAAATATTTTATGAATTTAATAAGTGTCTTATTACCATCCGAAAAACTAAAAGTAAAATATATATAGTTTATTTAATAATTTTCATTATTTTCAGTCGATCGATTTGATTTTACGCTATGACAATCGTAATAATTTTAAATATTTAAATTTTATTACAGTTACGTTAGTAAAGTCCCGCCGAGGTAGAAATCTATTAAGTGTTGGAGGTTACACATTTTGTGTGCAAAGTATGGTGGGACCAAAAGGGAGATGGGTGTGCTCAACCCATAACCACAAGAAATGTCGAGCTACTATTCACACTATTGATAATGAAGTTGTAAGAATTAACAATTTTCACGTACATTAATTTATAAGTAACGTGAAATTTTATTTATTATTATTACCAGAATATGAATATTTTAGAAAGAACGACTACTTGATGTCCTGTTAAATATATCAGAATGCTTCTTGAAATATATGTTTTGAAATCATGAAGCGTGTTAAACTAGGAAATATTTCTGTTAATTATAAATTACAATATTAAAATATTTATACGAAGTTTTTTTTTTAAATCATCTTATATTGATTAATTCCTTAGGTACGGTTACTCATCGCACAAATGACTGGTCTGGAATGGTCTGGATCTAGTTCTAAACTGGGCAGTGCTTGCATGTATCAACATATCTAACTAAAAACACACTTATAAACATATCTTCAACTATTTCACTGTTTTGGTATTATTAAACTCAATTTATGTTCTGTGATGTACATGTATGTTATTTAAACTACGACTTCCTGAAGATATATTTTGATGTTTCGAATATATTTCAGGTTATGTTATGACGTCATCGAAACGAGGTTATCCATTGATTCGAGTTGGGCCGTACACATTTTGTAAGAAAGTGACGTTTGGTGGCAAATGCACATGGCGATGCTCCACTCACTGTGTCAAAGGATGCAAAGCTAAGCTTTATACTTACGAAGACGAGATAGTTGAAATGAGAGGCGATCATAATCACTGAGTAAAACGGGAAATTATCTTATTTTTAAGTAGTTAACTTCTATATAACATGTTTGTTTTTGTTTAAAGAAAAGTGTTTAAGTAATTTGGACACTATGATTAATAGCCTCAGATTACAAAAGGAAGTCAGATGGAACGTACTTGTCAAACACTGCCGCCGTAGGTAGTAAATATTTACCGGCCGTATATGTAAATATTTATGTTTTTATTGAGTTTCGGCACGTGAACTTAACTATTGAATAAATAATGGAACATACCTGTTGATAATGATATTATTGATGTGTTAAGAGTGAGAGATTAAAATTTTATTGTATTTAAAAGATTTATGTTTCTGAAATTTCTAGTAAAATGTTCAATTATTCCACCTATATTCTTTTCCTGAAGTACTCCTGTTCTCTTACACAATTACCTTAAGGGTAGAGTCACTTGAACTTAAAACTCGCGGGCTAGGGTCTTCGCAACTCGACGACTTCAGTGCGCTTATTTTGTGTGGTGGGTGGGCATTATTCGTGCCAACCCAGTTCCTCCAAGAAGCCTAGCAGAAGAAGGGTAGAGTCACTTTAGCAGCCTCATATCTATTTATAAAAAAATAAAATAATAATTTTCAAATACATGTCTTGTAACTTTTTCACAACATTGGTTAAAGTTTCATGAAAACATTTAGTAATTAATGCATAAAAAGAAAAAGAAAATGTTTGGTGCTGGCTTAAACAAGTGTTTCATTGTTATTTTAGAAAAAATAATTTAAAACAAGTTAAAGTGTATTTTTTTATTTATAAACGGATAATTATTAGGCAACAATTAGGTATTTTTTATAATATACTCATGTCAGAATATTTATTTGTGTGACAGTCTCTCTAAATGTATACCTTCAGAGTTTTAGAAATTATATATGTGTTATGAAATTATAAAAATTTACCTTTAATAATTTTAACCGGGAACTACAGGATTTAAATTTATTTTATTATTAACAAACTATTTGCAACGAATTGTTTTTGTATATAAAAATAGAAAATAATTGTATGTTGTGGAAAAAATTCTCAACATACAACTATATTCTTAGTTTAAAATAAGTTATTTTTAATTTTTAAGTTAGTTTACTACCTAGATACGAAACAATGCACCGTCAATTAAAATGCACTTTATTAAAATAAATATCAATTAAAGAATAAATTTTTTATTTATTAAGTATAAAATTCCATGTCTATACTGTAAGCTTCACAGTTAAAATTTAATACAATATTTAGTTTAGTTTATATTTGTTCATATATACAGGGTCTGTCGTAAATAATGGATAAGTCGTAAACTGGAGTTGGTCCGGCTATGAGACTATTAGAAAATCGTATCTTTTTGCCAGGGTTTCTAACCGTATGGAAATGGCGTAGACTTTTATGTTTTTTTATAAATTTCGCTACTCTTTGCATTCATTCCGTTGCCATTTCGTTAAATTTAGGTATTTCTGTGTAATTTTTTTTGTATTATAGTCTTGAAGATGTGTATTATTTAGTTTTAGTACTGTTTTAGGCGTTTTTAACGTTGGTCATTTTCAAAATTGTCATTTTAAGATTTTTTATGTTTTTGTTTTACTTAGGGTCAAGTTTTGATCATTTACTGTGTAAAAAAAAAGTACGGCGCTATAGCTGCCCATGATCTTAATAAATTATCTAGTATGTGTAGATTCTAAAAAGGTATAACAATGCATACTTCACAAGTAATATTAAGCTACATGAGCGAGATCAATATCAAGGTGAGAAAATATTTTTTTCATGTAATGTTGTAAATGGTTATAAAACTTCGTCATAATGATTTATTTCTGCCAAGATTCTTTACACAAACACTATGGGGTCACTATTAAGGATATTCAAAAGAAAACTAGGTTGTTTTAGTACGTAAAAATATTTATTCAACAACTTAAACTAAATGTTCGAAGTGTCCTCCGCCGGCAGCTATGCACGCTCTACATCGCCTAATAAACGATCGCTTAATCCGGCGCAAATAACCGGCTTCTTCAATTTTTCTCGCTGCTACTTGAATGCGCGCACGCAACTCTTCTACAGAACTTATTGTTTCACTGTATACTTTTTCTTTTATACAGCCCCAGTAAAAGAAGTCCAAGGGGTTCAGGTCTGGCGAACGTGGAGGACGTCTTGCAGTAAACTAGGTAAAGTATTTGCTAAAAAATTCAAATACATATCCGCATTTAATATTGCCGGCAATTCGAATGGACCAATGATTTTGCCATTAATAATGCCAGTCCATAAATTAATTTTAAATTGATATTGCGATCGGTCTTCTCGGATAAGTCTTGGGTTTTCGAGTTGCCAGCTGTGTATGTTGTGAAGATTCAAAAAACCATCTTTTCGACACGTTGACTCGTCACTCCATAAAATTTTATTAAAAAAACTTTGGTCTTCCCTCATCTTTCGCAGCATTATGCGACAAAATGTTATTCTCGCAGCAGCGTCCCTTGGCATTAATGTTTGGACCCTTTGATAATGATAGGGATATAATTCATGCCTTTTTAAAATCCTGTGTACAGATTTTTGAGGTATACCGGTGCGCCTTGAAATTACACTTATGGACGTACCAGGGTCTTCTGCAACTATTTCCAGTACTTCGGCTGCACTGTGGCGTTGTGGTCGTCCTTCACTCGCCCCGCCTACGCCGGTCCCAGGAAATCGTCCTTCCAAAAATGTGTTGTGCACTCTTATGAAGACACGATAGTCAGGATGCCGGGCATTTGGATATTTTTCCCGATAAACTCTAGCAGCTCTATTGGCGTTGCCATCACATAAACCATAAATGTAATGCATGTTTACGTATTCGGCCGGCGTGTATTGTTGAGGCATGATATACAAAATTTTCCAAAATAACACGTGCAATCGATAGCACAACACGATGCCCATAAATGAGAGCTGAGTTGTCAATATCACCAGGTTAACAAGTCCAAATCACAAAGAAAATCTAAGTCCGATATTAGAAAGCAGTAACAAATTGACGACAGTAATGAAAACGAGAGCACATGCGATGGTCAAAATCACACTGAGAGATGTATCAGGAGTGCGCCCTAGCTAAACGCATGCTAACCTTTTCACACATCGTGAGTGTGAAAGGGACGGTGCATCATGCAGTGTGCCTAGTAACAATGTCCTTTTCACGCGGGGAGACCCTTTGTATTGCTGTCTTTGTTCATTTTTTTACCTGATGATCCTTTTTACGAATAAACTTGTAACATGTTTGTCGCATGTAACTATTAGAGCACATCAATTTTAAAATTAAACACCTTTATGAAATGAGGAGGCATGAAATTTTTTTGACAAAAAACTACCTAGTTTTCTTTGAATATCCTTAATAGTGGCCCCATAGTGTTTGTGTAAAGAATCTTGGCAGAAATAAATCATTCTGACGAAGTTTTATAACCATTTACAACATTACATGAAAAAAATATTTTCTCACCTTGATATTGATCTCGCTCATGTAGCTTAATATTACTTGTGAAGTATGCATTGTTATACCTTTTTAGAATCTACACATACTAGATAATTTATTAAGATCATGGGCAGCTATAGCGCCGTACTTTTTTTTTACACAGTAAATGATCAAAAGTTGACCCTAAGTAAAACAAAAACATAAAAAATCTTAAAATGACAATTTTGAAAATGACCAACGTTAAAAACGCCTAAAACAGTACTAAAACTAAATAATACACATCTTCAAGACTATAATACAAAAAAAATGACACAGAAATACCTAAATTTAACGAAATGGCAACGGAATGAATGCAAAGAGTAGCGAAATTTATAAAAAAACATAAAAGTCTACGCCATTTCCATACGGTTAGAAACCCTGGCAAAAAGATACGATTTTCTAATAGTCTCATAGCCGGACCAACTCCAGTTTACGACTTATCCATTATTTACGACAGACCCTGTATATCTATACTACACATACACATAATAATATATAAGTTTTGTTGTTGTCAATAACTGTCTTCCTAGTACAATTAAAAATTGCTGCTTTGGTTGGTTTAGTTTTATTTTTACCTTCTTCTTATCGTGTCGATGGCAACTCTTAGACGGATTTGGTCCAGTGCTCTATGACGCGAATGGTGTTTTGCCCTGCTTGGTCGTCAAGCGTGCACGCAAATAATCCCATTGCCTAAGTATTTTTATCTCGTAAATAACATTTTAATTTATTTGTATACACACTTCAACCATTTGCCGTCCACTGCTGAACGTAGATCTCCCCCAAGTAGCGCCAACCATCCCGGTCTTGGGCAGTCCGCATCCATCCGCTGCCAGCCACTCTCTTTAAGTCGTCAATCCATCGTGCCGCAGGGCGCCCTACACTACGTTTGCCTAATCGCGGTCTCCACTCAAGCACATTTCGGCTCCACCGACCATCGGTACGTCTAGAGACATGACCGGCCCATTTCCACTTCAACGTACTGATTCTCCGTGCGATGTCGGTTACTCTATGTGTTGTTCTTAAACAGACAAACTAATTTTACTCAATTTTTTTTCAGAATTTTCTTATACCGTGTCAAAAAGAGGACATACGCTTATTCGAGTAGGTGGTTATACCTTCTTCGCTAAAGGTAAAAGCAAAATCGGCGACGTTGAGCGTATACGTTGGATTTGCTCAACACATCATAAGAAGGGGTGCAAAGCGAATTTACTCACAATCGATGGACAAGTTTTAGAAATGTTGACTACACATTTTAATCATCGAATATATTTACTTTAAAATCAGAAAAATAACTTTATTAATTTACGAGGTTGGATTGTGTTATAATTGTAAGACAAATAGTTCATACAGTGTGTTGAATAAGAGCGTGACCGACATATTTAAAAAAAATTGATTTGCAATTTTTAAAAATAAATGTTAGGCTGAATATAATAATCCTTTACCTAATGCATTGTCAAAAACATAAGGTTTTCCTCCCAGTTTTTCCTGTTAAAAATATTATTTTTTACATTAAGTGTCGCGTACGGTTTCTGCTTTGAAGCTGTATTTCTCTGTACTCTTTCGAAAAGACCTAAAACGTCCCGCGACCAGGTCGCCCATTGTATGAGCAAGTGAGTGAAGTGATATTCACAAAAAAAAACATCAATAACTTACTCAGATCGTGGCAAATGGAAAAAGACGTCTGTCGCATAGTGGTAAACGGATTGTGCAGCTGTTCGCCAAGAATTCTTTATTATCACTTATAAAAAGGGTTTAATTATATCACTTGACACCGTCAAAAGGCGTTTTGTTGTAAATTGTGTGAAATATCGAAACACTGTGAAGAAACCTCTCTTTTTTGAAACGTATATTGAAAAAAGGCTGCATTGGGCATACGAAAACAAAGATTGTGATTGAAATAAGATCATTTTTTCTGATGAAAATTCATTTTGTGCAGTCGGTTACTCGACTCGAGCTTGGACTACGGCTGACAATAGACTGATGGTAGAAACCGTGAAACACCCTTTAAAGGTGCATGTTTGGGGAGGTTTCACAAAAAAGAGTTTCAGAAATTTGCACTTGTTTACCGGTATTTTGGATGCTAAGAGGATGACGAAAATTTACGAAAAAGCATTATTGCCATCGGCTAAAAAGATGATACCACACCAAAATGATTTATGGATTCTGCAAGAGGATAATAATCCTAAACACCGAAAACGGCTCAGCACGACTTGGAAAGCAGAACATGGTATTATCGTGTTGGATTTGCCATCACAGTCCCCTGATGCCAACGAGTATAAAGATTGGACGCTGTATTAATATAAAGCATCAAACAGCAATAAAATACTTAATTGATTACAGTTTATTGTTAGATATTCCTAAGGGTTTCATTTAATTTTGTACTTAATGTACTTAAGGGCTTACAAGGGGAATATATGTTGATACGTGATTGTTGCTTTTATATAAAGCTTTAGTTATACCCATACTTTAGTGCGGCTCTATGGTGTGGAATCCTCAATATAAAATTTATATTAACCAAATTGAAAGGATACAAATATATAAGGATAATTAAGTTCAATATTCACATTACACGTGGCACACATGGCACGTGCGAAAATTGTATCCGACTTACCATCCCTAGAGATACGACGAAATGAACGCGATCTCGTATTATTATATTAAATAGTAAGGAAAGGATAAGAGGAGTCCCTCTTATCTTTTAACCAATATAGGTATCGGATGTCCTCGGATTAATGCTCGGCAAAATACCTTTATTTTTCGTTCCGTGTATTAGAACTAAGACTTTGTTTATTTTAAAATCCTGCCATACCTATAACATTGTCATTAATACTTACGATTAATGTAGTAATGTAATGGTTCGTTGGTTATGTTTCACCTCTTTCTACTCAAATTTAAAAAAAATCTGCACTATTGACTGGCTCCTACTTGACAACTGAATCAAAAGAGGCTAACATTTTTTTTATTCTTTTCATATAATACACATTATTTGCAGGATTCAAATTTATATTTTAAAACATTTTAATTTGTTTTAAATTAGTTTATATTTTTTTAACTTTGGCGCTAAATGTAAAATAATTTATGAAAACTGTTTTGTATTATGTGTAAATTATTTGTATGTTATTGATCTCTATTTTGTATCTATTTGTGTCCTTAATAAACTAAAATAAAATAATAAATAACCTCAGTGGCTAACTTTTATGAACGATATTACTTTATCAATAAATAAAGTTTACAATAAAGAATTAGGCTGTTAGTTAATTCCTAGTTACGGTTATCGGGTCTCAATAAAAATTAACAATCAAAAAAGGAAGAACCACGTCACCACCATCAACGGCCTTAAGCAGTCCACTGCTGGACGTAAGTATACACGATGACCAGTATGTGTGTGTGCGGTTATCGTGCATAATTTCTTTCGTCTTACGATACGAATGAATAAGGTTGGTGACGTGACATGGCTCTTCCACATAGTAAGATAGTAAATAGCTAGTAAGATCGTATCAAGATTTTAATGTAATAACGTTGATAAAAATTATCTAATCTTTTCAGTTCACTTTGTTATGTCTCAGAAAGGGAAGCGAATGTTAAGCTACAGGGGCTATAAATTTTATAAGAAAGATGTGAAGAGTAAAGGCGGGAAAGAATATTGGAGGTGTTCTACACATCACCATAAAGGTTGTCGCGCGTTTATTGCAACCATTGAGGACACGATAGTTAACATTAACGCTGAACACGATCACAGCCAACGTTTAACAAAAATATATAAGGGGTAGTCTAGAGCTGTCTGGTTATATTTGTTGATTGTCATAAAAGTGTTCGATTAAGAGTGGTTGTTTCTCGTGTTGACTAACTTGTGATGAAAAATAAAATGTTTGTATTTAAATACTATTCTAGATATTTAGTATAGGTAGTATAGTATCTTTTAATATGCAACTAATACATTTGCAATGATTTATTTTATGTTATAGAAATATATTTCATTCTTAAGATTTCTTTATGTTGTTAATTGTCTCATTTCTTACGTTTTCAGTTGAGAATTTCAGAGCTGTACAAGGATTAACCAAGACCTTAAGTTTATTTTATATTTGGTTTAATAAATATATATTTGAAAATTATTTTGTTTCTTTTGCAAAAAGAGTCGCAGACGACAACTAGTTTTGCGAAGATCACGAAGAAGTTACTAAGCTCATACTAGTCTACCAGTGATTACGAGCGGTATAACCCGTCCGAATCGTCGGGAAATCGCAAACTTTTAGATAATTGTATTGCAAGGAGTCCTTCGATACAACAAATACTGTACTTGACTATGATCTAAATATAAGTATAAATAATATTCCGGACATCTATAACACACAACGCCATCTAGTCCCAAGCTAAGCAGAGCTTGTGTTATGGGTACTAGACAACTGATATAAACTTATATACTTTTTTTTTGTAAATACATACATATTATACATAGAAAACACCCATACTCCGAAACAAATATTTGCAGATCATACAAACATTTGGTCCGACCTGGGAATCGAACCCGAGACCTCAAGCTTAGCAGTCGCATACGCTACCACTGCGCCACCGAGGCCTTCAATTACATTAATAATACAATATACATTAATAATGTATTGATGTTCCAGTTACCTTCGTTATATCTAAAAGAGGACACAGAATGATGTGCTACGGTGGGTATACTTTCTTCAGGAAGAGGAGATCACAGAGTTTGCGCCAGTTGTGGAAGTGTTCTACTCACCATAGCAAAGGATGTAAGGCATATATAATATCCATCGATGAATGTGTTGTACATATTACAGCTACGCATAACCACTAAGCTCTTACAGTAGTTTAATGTTTATTTATGTTTAATATTTATGACGGAAATGAAATTAAAATCATCTCAAATTAATTTTAAATGAACTTTAAGGTAATGAAATATTTAATAATTGTTTTGCAGTTTTCAGTAACTCTGTAGTAAGCGTATGGTCGTTTATTTTTTCTCGGTATCCCTACATTGTCAGTCTTTAACAGTCCATTGCTGGACATAGGTCTCTCCTTGACCTCCGCTGGCCTGGCCTGGCCTGGCCATACCTGGCTTCTCAGTCCGCGAAAAGCTGAAGATCCGAAGGAATTTTCCACCTCGTTCTAAAGAAAAGCCTTTCCTTAGTAAGCCGATTTTGTTCTACCGTACTACGCTGACCAGACTATAGTTTATTTATTAATACAGTGTTTGTCTGTTTGTTCTTATATTATGTTCTTAGCCAGTGGAGAGGATAACAAATATCTATGTAAAAAATGTATGAATATAATGATGAAATATGTGTGAATGAGTATATGTCTGTGTGAAGAATTATTGAATAAAAATACGAGTTATGTATTTTTAAACAGCTTAATAAATTTTATCATTATGCGTGGAAACTTCTTTTTCCTGTCAACCTAATAAATAAATGGACAATACCATATTTTAATTGAGAAAATGAGTAAAGTGTTGGCATTTTCCCCACCTTCTGAATGACATAGAGAAACCTATAAGGAGCTATTATAAACACAAATAATTACTCTCCTATTACTCTCATAGAAAATAAAAGTCGCATAAGTTATAATAATGTGTAAATTTTATTCTAACGAGTTGACTAAAGTATTCCCAGCGAATTAAATTTGATATCCATGAGGTATCTAAAAATGAATGTCGCAATTTTTTTTTTCACAATTGTAATACGAGTAAATCCAGTGTCGAGGCAGATTTTACACACATGAATAAAACGTACCTAAGCAGCACCAAAAATCAGAACACATTTTTTGTGGATCACACACAGTGTTGTCCCACGTCAAGATCGAACCCACAACACTTCGGCACAGAGCAAAACAGCTAGGTGACCGCTTAAGCCACTACGCCATCAGCATCCTGTATCATCTTCCTAGCCTTTCTTATTCCCACATCGGTTGGGGTCGTTACTAATAATTAAATTCAACCGGATTTATCTGAATATTAGTTTTGCTATCCAGCATTTAGTATTATTATTAAACCTACCTATTACTTTAGTTACACTAATATAGTATTACCATGTGCTGACATTAGTTTACCGCGCCTGTATATGATTAACATTTCACTTCTTTCAGTATCATTTGCAGTTTCTAAAAAGGGCAAAATTATAATGAACTATGAAGGTTATACATTTTATAGAAAGCGAACTAACGGAGTCAAGAATTTCTGGAAGTGTTCTACACATGAAAGAAAAGGATGTCGGGCCTCTATAACTTGTATTAGTAATATAATAATGAAGGTAGTGACTGATCATAACCACTGATATGAAAATTTACTCTTTAAATTGTTTAAAGTTAATTGTTAAATAAAAGTTCTTTCTTTATCTGTTTGTGAGTATAATTAAAACATCAATCATATTTGTTTATCGATTTCACAACAAGGAATATTTAAAAACAAAACAAATACTAACAAAATCAAAAATTATGTGCTTCCTCGACTATAGGAGACCACATAATGCTCAAGAAAATATACAAAAACATCAACTTAGTTTAACAGAAAGATACATACACAAATAAAAATGAAAATAATTAAAACTTAATTACTAGTAAATTACCTAGGTAAGTATAATATACCTATAATAAACCCATACCCAACCCACACCCATATACCAATAAACCCACACCCAACCTAATATACCCATATAGGTAAGTATATATCACTACCTTTTTATTTTTTGGTTTGAACAATGTTTCATCTATACGTAACTATTTGTAAAGCACATTGAATAATATTTGGCATGGGCAAATATTATTCAATGTGCATGGATATGGACATGGATATCAGCCGCGATCTCAACCCTCGCGAATACGTTGAGAGTGTCACTAGGGCGGCCTCGCGGAAGCTAGGTATCCTTAATAGGGTGAGACGGTTCTTCTCGCCCGAGCATCGGTGTCTGCTTTACAAGACCCAGGTTCGCTCGTGCGTAGAGTACTGTTCTCATCTTTGCGATGGAGCCGCGCAGTATCTGTTCGACGCTCTCGACCGGTTGCAGCGGCGAGCTATCCGCATTGTCGGCAGTCCCCAGACCACCGAGTCCCTCGAGCCACTGCAGTTGCGTAGAGATATCGCCTCTATGGCAGTCCTCTATCGCCTTTATCATGGAGAGTGTTCCGAAGAGCTGTTCCAACTGGTCCCCCCTTCTCCCTTCCTCTACAGGACAACACGTGCCGGTCTTGGATGTCACCGCTTCAGAGTGGTAGACATACGCTCTCGTACTCACCGCTTCGGTTCTTCCTTCCTGTGCCGAGCGGTCAAAACCTGGAACTCACTACCTGCGTACGTGTTTCCCTCCCGCTATGAACCCGGGTCCTTTAAGCGGAGCGTGAAGAAGCATCTCACTAGGCCGCCATAGTGTGGGTCGCCATGCTGCAATGTCCCTATTAGTTACTGATTCTGCTCGTGCTTTCCATCAGGCAGAGCAGAGTCATTTTGGCAGCTAAGACATAAAAAAAACACGACATTGATTAACTCCACTGAAACAGATATTAAGTAATATAATGTTTAGTAATTGTTACAAGTCACTTTTATTTTTTATAACCCCCACATAACATCTACAGCTGGACATAAACTTCTCCTTCGAAGGGAGTTTATGGCCTATTATATACCATGCTAGCAAGATGGATAGGTGTATGTTTTAAATTTTCCTTCTTTTCATATAAAATAAATGGAAATAATGATTCGAAAAAGCAATAAAAATATTTTCATCCGAGCGTCATAGAACTCCTCCATATCATTGCCCACTAGGTAGCGTTCGCAAAAGACTGGCAGCATTACCACATTGAATGGCAATGCTAATTCTCTATGCTTGAAAAAGGCCGGCCTTTGGGTGACGAGAAACAATTATTTTGAAAATTATGGAGGTAGCCTATAAGTCGAATACTCACGGCAAGCTGTAATCAGACTGTTTCATTTGCTGGCTGCTCTTAGACGGCAAACGGTAACCTTGACACTTTGTAAATTAAGAAGCATTAAAGGTACGAGTATAATGAAAGATAACAGAATAACTTTTATTATACCTCAGGTACATCCTTTGAAATAAGTGTCTTTTATTTTCATTTAATAATTTTATTGCTACCGTGTTTTAATACAGCTATAATCTATAAATCTTGTTACAATTTTCTTTTAAAGATGATGGATTTTAATGATATAAAATCAAAGAAAATAATATGTATTTTTTTCCTTCCAGTTACGTTTGTTATATCTAAGAAAGGTAACGTCATGATGAGTTACGAAGGCTACACTTATTTCAAGAGGAAATTATCGACCGGCATCAGGCAAATTTGGAAATGTTCTACACACCATAGCAAAGGATGTAAAGCTACTATTATTTCGATTGGGAACACATTAGTGCATGTGAAGGCCACACACAACCATTAATTCATTAAGAGATAGGGGAAACTGTTTCACTGATATTTGACATTAAAAGTCTGTTTGTCTAATAAATAATACATGAACGCTTTTTAGCACACCAAACGTTTCAATAATAACAATGATTCCTAAAGCTCCAATGGACCGTCCAGTAGAGCCACCGAGGCATGGCTCAGTAGTACCGTATGCGACTGCTCTGCTTCAGGTCTCAGATTCGATTCCGGGGTCGAACCAAATGTTTGTATTATCTGTAAATATTTGTATCGGGGTTTATATGTTTTCTATGTATAATATGTATGTATTTACGAAAAAGAAAAAGTAAATATGTATTTGTATCACTTGTCTAGTACCCGTTGGATAAGCTCTTAGTTTGGGACTAGATGGCGTTGTGTGTTAGATGTCCGTAATATTATTCCAAATTAATTTTAATTTCCAAGTAAATTTTAAATCTAAATCAATTCATAAATAAGAACGACTGACTTATTTTATTCACAGTAGGTACCTCGTTATCCACCTGTACTTACAGCTGCTGCAACCGAAAAATGTACTGGAATAAATTAAAGTGTCATAAAACGTTTGTCAGGAAATCTCATGGACCACACATTTACAATAAACTTAACAATACGATCAGTATATTTAAATTAAGAAGAATTAATTGCAGGGAAATCATAACAAAATTATAATAAACTAGCTGAATCCCGCGGTGCTACCCGCGGTACGACAATAACTGCGTGCAACGCCGCGAGGCGAAGCTAGTATCTTTATAAATAGACTATGTGTCATTCTGATGTATAAGCTATATTATTGTAAAGTTTCATCAAAATCCATTTAGTAGGTTTTGCGTGAAAGAGAAACCGTGTCCGAAAAACGAAAAATATCTTACGGAACCCTATTTTTTCCACAATAAAATATAGCCTATGTTACTCGTGGATAATGTAGCTTTCGAATGGTGAAAGAATTTTTAAAATCGGTCCAGTACTTTTTGAGTTTATTCGTTACATACAAAAATACAAATCTTTCCTCTTTATAATATTAGTGTAGATATAGATAATATAAAGATAAAAAGCATACACTTAACCAATAACATACACATATACGCTGAGCACTATAAACCAGACCACGCCACACCACATTACAACACACCACATTTCATCATACCGTCTAGGGCCTATATTTATGTATAATTTCTTTTTATGAGACACTAAAAGATTATATTATTACTAGCTGACCCGACAAACGTTGCTTTGCCATAAAAAGGAATATATATTTTAGGGGTGAATCAATAAAAATCGCGATGGAAAAATAGGGATTGATCTTAAATGGTTGAAAATTCAGGGTTGTATCTATTTTCCAATGCTGTATCATAAAAAATTAAAAAAAAATAATTGCGGTGGACTACCCTTAACATTTAGGGGGATTAAAAATAGACGTTGGCCAATTCTCAGACCTACCCAAAATGCTCACAAAATTTCATGAAAATCGGTCCAGCCGTTTTGGAGGAGTATGGTAACTAACATTGTGACACGAGAATTTTATATATGAGATTATATCCTCGATATCTGCTTTTCTTGTAACTTTTATTTTGTCATTTGGTTTGGCTTATTTCTTTAGCCTAGAATTATTGTGGTAGCAATGAAATTTGTTTAAATTTATATCTAAAATGTTTTAAGAAAACTTTAAATATCAATGGCTTGAATGTTTTTATTTTGTTTTTTTTTTCATAAATTCCATTCTGGGGTTACCATTTCCTAAAATATATCTATTTAGTACAATCTGGATGCCAGAACACATTTAAAAAAAGGAGTGAGTCTCAATATTCTCCTTAAAGTTGATTGAGTAATCTATATACTTCTATACTTCATTAAATTATAAATTTGAAAGTAACTTTGACTATCTGTCTGCCCTACTTTCACGGCCAAACCACTGCGCCAATTTCAATCAAATTTGGCATGTAGATACTTTGATTCTTGAGGACGGACATAACCTACTCTTTGCTGCGATGACCGATAAACGCACGGGCGGAGCCGTGCACAAAAGCTAATTAAATATAAAGGGTCTAACTCAATTTTTCTTTTTTTAGGTTTCTTTAAATTTGTCATCATCCTCAATGGCCTTTAATAGTCCAGTGCTGAACCTGAATATGCCCCTCCTTAGAAAACATGTTTTGGCCTCTTATACCACGCTGGTCAGACTGGTTGACAATGGGTTTGTTTTAAGATTTCCTTCTCTTTGCAGTGATGTATCTTGTCCTCTCTCTTGTCCCCTCTTAGGTGCCTCTTACGATACTCATAGGTTGGGTAGGGGTGGTAACAATCTGTATTCTCACTACACAGATAACTGTTTCACACCACATTTACAATTAATAAATTTCAATATTTGCATAAATACGGTATTTAAACGCCAACCTAGTAAAATAAACATATTTCATCCTGTTACTTATCATGTTTGTACCTTTTTTTCAGTTTCATTTCTGACGTCTAAAAAGGGCAAGTTGATTTTGGTCTATGAAGGTTATAAGTTTTACAGGAAGAGGACGAATGGAGTGAAAGACTTTTGGAAATGTTCGACACATCATTGTAAGGGCTGTAGAGCATCTGTCATTTCGATTAATAATATTGTTGTAAAGGTTATGAACAATCACAACCATCAATTGAGGATTTATGAGACCACCCTATGTGAGGAGAGTTCGGGAATGTATTGTTAATTAAGAAATGGTCAAATATCCCAAGTATAGACATTTTATGACAATGTCAAACGGTTCAATGTATTGCTTACTAAAGTTTCCACACAATTTAATTTCAATTTCCAAATCAAATTGGAATTTAAATTAATTCTGGATTAAAACGACTAAATTTAAATGACTGCACGGTTGGCCGAGTGGTGTCAGCGGTCGCCATGCCGCTTGCTACTGCGCCAAGTGTCGTGGGTTCAAATCCCACGCGGTACCTACAAAACTTTGTGTGATCCACGAATTGTTGTCCCGAGTCTGGATGTTCTTTGTGTCCGTTTCATGTATGTTTGTAAAGTCCCCCACGACACAGCATGTTTATTCCTAATGTGGGAGTTGTCTTTTTAAAAAAGAAAAAAGAAAAGTAAGAATTATCCAGAACTGTTTTCTTTGTGACATTTATTTTCTATTATTTAGCTTGGCTTAATTCTTTAGCCTTGAAATATTGTACGATTTATTTTACTGAGAAGTTTCTTTTTTCTTTTAAATCATTTAAAATGTTTTAAAAACACTTTGAATATAAATGTTATGAATGTTTTGTTTATAAATTCTATTTTAGGGGTACTACTAATGCTTCGGAGATCACCTGTGTCTGATTCGCAAGGAGCCAACGCCTGAGTGCCACCACTGCGATGGCCAGACCGTGGACACGGCGCTCCACACGCTGGCAGAATGTCCCGCGTGGGGGAACCGAGCGTGATCTCGTGGCGGACATCGGGGTTCTCTCGCTCGGTAACATGATTGCGGTCATGTTGCGGAGCGAGAGCACGTGGAACTCTGCCGTTTCTTCCTGCGAGCAAGTTATGCTTGCTAAAGAGACGGCGGAGCGCGACCGGGAGAGGTTTAGGACTCTCCCGACCCGCTGGGCCCGAGAACCGGCCAGGTACCGCAGGCGACTCAGGCGCCTCCATAAGCGCAAGTCTGGAGGTGACAGATGAGGCCATCTGTCACCCTAGCAGAAGCAGGCCCAGGTGACGGCGGGGACGCTGCGGATCGTGCGCGGCCTAAGGGACAGTAAAGGGAACATCGGGGTTCCCACACTGTTGGGGGCCACCTACAAACTGGTAGGTGGACCGAGGTACGTCGGGGTTCCAGGGTTTTCCTTACTAGGGTGCACCTGATTCTCCGGCTCCTAGTACCTAAGACGTGCGGCTTAGTCGGTTCGAGTCCGACATGCCACCAGTAGGAGGTATCCGAGGGGATTTCCGCAAGGTGAAAAAAAAAACGGGTTACTACTGTGGCCGAGTATTTTTGTTATAAAAGGCTTTATAGAATCTACAATTTCTTGTATTTAAGTCTTGTAAGTCAGTGAGACTTAATTACTTTAGCCATATCATATATTTAACTGGTAATATCGTCAGACGCGAATGAATAAATTTATCTGGCCACACAAAGTAGATATAAAAACTACATTTTAATTGTGGCTGCGATAAATGAAATCAATAATTTATCAACTAAAATGCTCTCTAAAGGACTGCACACTGACACAGCTAAAGCTAAACTGACACACTTTCTGCAGGGCCTGGATTACATCGATACTGAGGGATTACTATCTGGCTACGGTGACGTAGTGCTGATATAATTATTATATTAATATGATGTTACTTTAATTTTATAATTTCCTATGTTTTTATTTTACTTTGTCTTCTTAATTTAATTTAATTTAAGTGTTATAATTTGTAAAATGTATCCTGTACGCTAACTCTAATTCCACTGTACCATATTTTTGTTTTTTGTGGCAGCCCAAGATACAAGCGTAGCTTAGTATGGGTGCCATCAGCAATAATTGTAACACTCTGTACAAGCATTTATTAAATAAATAAAATAAATGTTTGACTAAAAGAAGACCGTTAAATAAGTTTGTTGTACCAAATTTGTACAAAGCTGTCTTATCATTTTCATTACTTAATAGATAATTTCAATATTTCAAGTAACCTGAGTTTTCATTGATTTCTATTAATATGTACATTTTGAATGTGTATTTCTGTGTGTGCGCGTGTGTGATAGAGGACTTATATTTTATGTTTTTTTTTTTTATAAAATCTCGTGAGCTACATTAAAAGAATGTGACATTTATCTAAGTTGTTTTTTCATACAAGCTTTCGCTAAACCCACCTACTTGTTATATCGTCATTAAACCTTATTTATTCTTATCCATTCATATACTTTAATAGGTTCTAGGATTTATATCTAAAACTTTTCAATTACACTTTTTTTTGTTTACAATTAATTACAATTCACACAATTGTAAAAAAATATCGCCAAACAAAAAATCTTTTGTGTCCTGTTGTTGAACTAAAAATCCCTTTCAAAACCACTTTAAATATTTTTGGAACAATTTAATTTCTTTTTTGTTCCGACTACAATCTTTATTTTGACAAATCTCCTCTTTGTGACCTATTCTTTTGCTAGCAGGTCCGATTCAAGAATAACAACCAAATTTATTTATCATATTAAACAAAAAACAAGAAAAAATAACACAACACGATAAAATACTAAGGATTGGGAAGCGTTCCAAAGATAGTTTTATATTACAATACTAGCTTTTGCATGCGGCTTCCCCGCACGTATCTCGGTGCGATAACTGAGAACACGGATGCTGCATTATTGGTAAGTGTCGAACTCATGTTCTTACTCTTGTTAAACGGCTTCCCTGGTCATCCAGGGAAGCCGTTTAAATAATATTTGATTGTTTGTGTTGGGCCTGTGAGAATATGATACAAATGGGTTTCTTTCAGTGTACTTCATGATATCTCACAGGGGTAAGAAGATGCTGTGTTATGACGGCGTCAGGTTTTACAAAAAACAGACAAAAGGCGTGAAGGACTTTTGGGTATGTTCTACGCATCACTGTAAGGGCTGTCGAGCCTCAATTACGTCCGTCAATGATTTCCTTGTCAAAGTAAGACCTGAACACAATCATTGACGGCCGGTTGGTGTATTAGTTTGAGATCCTGACTGTAAAACTAGTTAATCTGAAGTTCAATTTTAACCCAGGGAATTTTTTTTTGTGCTGAACACGATCTTTTGGCCCGTGTCTGGGGGTAATTTATCTATAATCATCATCTTCCTAACCTTTTTTATTCCTAAGATTATTTGGGGTCGGCTATTGGTTCAACCGGATAATTTATTTATAATATGTTTATGTGAAATATCAGCAGTTTGGTTAGCACACTTTAACACAGGCTTTAACTTTTTGGGATCAACAGGCCGTGTGTGAGATGTGAGAAGATATTATTATTACAGTCATAGGTTGAACTGAAATAATAAACACAATAAATGTAATACGTTGTGCTGATATTCATACGATTTTTGTACTATTATGTAATATAAAAAATAAAGTTTTGAAGAAGAGAATTAAGGCTTTATCTTAATCTGGTGCATATTATAATGAAGATGAAAATTAAAGAATACTTTCGACTGGGTGAACCGATTTTGATAATTATTTTTTTTTAGAAAGCTGGTGCTTCCCGTGTGGTCCCATTTTAATTTGGTTCAGTTCTTGAAGTTGGTTGTTTTTTTGTTAAAATTTGTTATTATTTTCGTTTGTATTATCTAAAACAGGCAATGAAATTATGCTTTATGATATTTGCCACATATTTTACGAAAAGCGAATGTTTCGGTAAAGAAGTTCTACATAGATGGTTAAAGTTTCTTGATGATATGGTTATGAAACTTACAACGTTAGCGTCGACTGATGCTCTTTAAATGAATCTGTACGCTTACAGAAGCTCGCCACGCTTACGAAAGGTCGCTAGAGTAATGATTGCGCACGGAAACACCATAGGCTAGAGACGCTTATGGTTAAAATGAAGATTGAGAAAAATTGAGAATGATTGATTCGTAATATCGCACATATTACGACTGCTTGAATGGAACATGCTAACACCACTTAAATAATATTTACATTCTTCTTTTAGTTGGAATCGTATTGTCTAGAAAAGGGCATAACATGTTAAGCTATAATGGCTATACATTCGCCAGAAAGAAGAGTCAAGGTTTCAAGATCGTTTGGCATTGCTCTACTCATCACAACAAGGGATGTCGAGCCACTATTATTTCTTTCAATGATGAAATTATTAAAGTACAGGGTGCACATTGTCACTAATTGTACATCGTGACTAACGGGGAATCGACAACGAATCTGATTGGCTGTGGGTATGACTGAATAATTGTACGAGTTTTAATATATGCGATAAATATAAAATTGTAACATATTAAAATAATTCGTGCGTTTTTAGATCCACAAAAACAGTCCCTACGTTGGAAATTAAAAGGAGTTGCTGAAACACTTCCTGATAATATAGTTTATCTCTGTAAAACGGACATCCACACATCCTAAAATTTGTCATTCAGTTTCTGTTTTTATACCACTTACGTATAATAAATGTATTTGTGAATGAAATGGTACTACGCGGTTAAATTGAATAATACAAATTCTAAAATTCAAGATTTAAAATCTTCAAAGAAGGTTATTTTAACAAACTTTTTACCCCTTTTGACGAACCTTATTCTAACGGAGAAATATAAAATTTTAATAAAAAAACCTATTCATAAATGTATAATAGTCGAATTGAAACCGCTCGGTGATTACTAGTTGAAATAAATTTACATTATAATTATTAGTTTCAGATTATTCATACGCCATATCCAGGAAAGGAAATCCACTGATACGTGTTGGGGGCTACAGTTTCTTTGCTAATTCAAAAACTAAGTTGTCTACCCGGTGGTATTGTTCAACTCACCAGAGAAAAGGATGTAAAGCTAGTATAGTGACAGTCAATGATGCAATTATTCTCATAAATAATGAACATATTCATTAAAAACATACATTTGGTGCAAATTATTGACTGCTTCGGTTGCGTAGTGGTAGCGTATGCGACTGCTGTGCTTGAGGTCTCGAGTTCGACGCCCGAGTCGGACGAAATGATCATGATCTGCTTTGGCATTTTCTAGTTATAATATTATGTATGTTATTTGATGCATTATTTTATAAAAACTATTTATGTAATGTACAATAAAGATTATTCTCTTCTATTCTATTTTATTCTATGTATTTACAATAAAATAAGTGTATATGTATTCATATCAGTTGTCTAGTACCCATAATACAAGCACTGCTTAGCTTGGGGCTAGAAGGCGTTGTTTGTTAGACGAAAAAATTTAGAGTATTTTTAATCAAAATATTTAAAAATCGATGTATGTGTTATAATTCGCTGATACGTGGTTTTTTAACTTGGTTAAATGTCCATAATATCCTAACATCCTAACCCTTATCTACACGAATTTGGACTACTCCTGCACTAGGAATTAACCATGCGTATTGGCGTTTAACTAACATCCATGAAACTGACACTTGGAATACTCAGACTGAGAACAACAATTTGTGGATCACACACAGAATGAGATTGGGATTGAAACTACACCATTCAGCGCAGTAGGAAATGGCGAGGTAGCTGCTTATACCAATCCGCTATTGTACTATTCATGCAGACTGGTGAATTGGAATTTAAAATGGATAAAATACTTGAATAATATTAAAACAAAAAATGTTTAAAAACAATGAAAACCTTCATTAACAAACATATTTTTTTGTAATCCATCTTTTGTTATTTACCTTTCCCAGTTCTGTTATGAAGTTTCTTCCTTTCAAATTCCGATAGATAAAATTTGAAAATTATTTGAAAAAAATGAGTTTTAGCATGTTTTATTGAACTGCATTATATGTAGAGAAACTGGTACCTTTTCGGTTTATGGGTAGTACACTTGTATCACCGCCGACAATATTTGACGTAAGTATTTACTGTACCAGCTATGAAGAATAAATACTTATAACTTGTAACTAGAACATTTATAATGAAACCGATCATCCATTCATTAAAATTAAATTGTTTTCAGGTATTGTATACACGCTGTCACAAAAAGGCAAGCCTCAAATTCGTATCGGTGAATACACATTCTTCATACATTTCACTAGAAAGATGAAAACACGATGGGCTTGTTCTACTCACCAAACGAAGGGATGCAAGGCAAACATATATACGATGGATGACAAGATATTAAGAATCAATAATTCTCACAACCACAGTATTTATTGATAGTTAAAGTTGAATATTCTTAAGAAATATTTAATCAGCTTAACTATCGTTACTTTATAATTATTACTTTAAATATTAACGCGATTATCAATTACATTATACTCACCAAGTGACGTTGGCCGCGGTCACAGGATCAACTTCTGAGACATGTGTATAAATCGGTAAATTCCTAAAGTAATAATTATATGTATACAATCATTTTAAATGTTAATTGTTAGTACTGTAATTTATGTACATAGATATGAATATACATAGCAATAAAAATATTCTATAAACGTTAATATTTTACTATCTGTTGCATGTCCCTCTTCTGGAAGGTCTATTTTAGCCCAAGTTAGTGTTGCCTCTATTGCTATTTTATTCGCGTTTAATGTTAGCTTGCCTGACGCTTACTGTTCATACTGTAAATATGATTGTAAGACTTATAATATAATATACATATATGTGTTATCATTCTTGATTCTTCAATGGCTCATGAATTTTTTATCCCATATACAACGAAATACAATCATAATTTCATGTTTCATACATAACATTTCTATAATTGTTCATCGGTTTCTTCTATAATATGTGTTAAATTCTTCAGTTGTACTCATATGAGTATAACAGTAAATTGTTACTATTTGTGTATTGTATTATATTGAATGTGGGCAACTGATGAGGAATTATGAGATTTCATTAAAGGAGCTTCTTATTTCAGGTGTCTACTTCACCGTATCACAAAAAGGCAACCGCCTAATTCGCTTCGGTGGGTTCAGCTTCTTTGCTCAAGTTAAACAAAAACTCAAGACACGATGGGCTTGTTCAACCCATGCTACAAAAGGATGTAGGGCCAACATGTATACTATGAACGATAAAATTATAAAAATAAAAAATATTCATAATCATTCATCTCAGCCGAAAGACGTCAACTGCTGGACACCTACCACAACAACCAGTTCTATGCTGCCCGCTTCCAGCGGTTTCCTGCCACCTTAACCACGTCGTCGGACCATCTTGTACGGGACCTACCCACGCTCCTTCTACCAGGACATGATCGCCACTCCAGAATATTTTGGCCTCATAATCATTGCCAACATATAAACTACTACTTTAAACTAAAATATAAACTGAATAAAAACAATACTGTTTTTTTTACGGAATAGAGGGGCAAACGAGCAGATGTATAACCAGATGGTATTGCCGGCCTTTGTGTATGAGGAGGGGGGTGGAGGGAGGGGTTAGGGTATGGGCCTCCGGTATCCTCACTCACTCGGTGAAACACAGCGCAAGCGCTATTTTAAACCGGTGCCAATTAAAGTATTGAATAAATTACTGAATGAATCAAATGGCTCATGTCATCATAATGTCGTCAAGGAATACCTTAAAAGATATATCTGCCTTATTATATTTTATTCCATGCTTCGTTTTGTATAGTATATTTGACACCAGAACCCACAAACATGTTTTTTCTGCAATTTTGTTTAAATTTAAACATTCTTTTTTAAATAAAAGTTTTATTTACAATTTTAACAATATACGATGGGACAAAAGAAAAACATGACTGAGTATTTTAACTAAGCAGGCTTATTATTTTATAACTTACTAGCTGACCGACGCAACCTCGTTTGCGTCTTTTATTGCCCGTAGCGAAAAAATTTCCCCCGTCTAGGGTTGATTTTTTACACCTTGTGTCCGAAAAACCCCAATATCTTACGGAACCCTGTTTTTTTCCAAAATAAAATATAGCCTATAGATTTACCATAGCAGCGCCATCTATTGATTACTTACTCAACCCAGTCGAAAGGTATCGACATATGTTAGAATCATTTGGAGTTAACAGATAATTGTGACTGTCAAATAATAACAGACAAATAATTAGCAATAAATTAAAATTGCGACTATAATTTGAGATTTAAACTATCCTATCTCTCAAGTTGTATCGAACTGCACATGTTGTGCGAATTTTATTATAATCGGTTAAGTAGTTTAGGAGTCCATTGAGGATAAACATTGTGACACGAGATTTATATATATTAAGATTAGTAAGCAGAATTAATATGACAGCTAACGGACTGTGGCTTGCCTCGAACGACAGGCTCTTTCTAGGATTGTAATACCACAAATCACTTGTTACTTTAGTTTCGTTTTAGACAGAAATATTTTTAATTTATGTAATAAGAAAATATGTACCTTTAAAGCTTTATTATGCTCCAGTCTTTAAAATTTATTTATCATGTATGTCTTTATTTAAGTAAAGAGTTGGTAAAATTATGATATTAAAAATATTTCAAACAATAAACCTAAAAATATAAAAAATCTGTTTTCTTTCTTTTAAGGTATTGTGTTCACGGTGTCAAAGAAAGGCAAGCCGTTGATTCGAGTTGGTGAGTATTCTTTCTTTTCCCAGATGCAACAGAAATCTAAAACTCGATGGGCTTGTTCTACACACCAAAGAAGAGGATGCAAAGCAAGCTTATTTACTGTTGACAATGAAATTGTTTTTGTCAAAAATTGCCATAATCATTAAGAAGAGCAAGCTATGAGGATAATTGTATTAGTAATTTCTATTTTACAAATGTTGTTCGTAAGATAAGAACTATCACACACATTTTTACGTAAAAGAGGGCAAACAAGCAGACATATGGCCTGACGGTAAGCGATTACCGTAGCCCGTAAACACCCGCTACATCAGAGGCGTCACAAGTGTTTTGCCGGTCTTTTAAGAAGGAGTACGCTCTTTTCTTGAAGGTTTGAATACATACTGCTGAAGTCTACAGAATGATAATGCCATTGTATCATGGAGCTATGAAAACTGGACGTGTAAAAGAGTATAAAACAATTTCTATCGCTGTTATAGTATAGTCGTTTTCTGGACCTTTAAATTTTGGCCAATTTTGTCAATTCATTAATCTGTTAGTTACGATTATTTTATGTCATAATCATACTTTTCGTGTTGACTTTACGTTAACGTTGGGCTAGATAGATGCATATAATGTGTATGTATGAATGTGTATCAAAAAAAGAGAAAAAGAAGAAAAGAAAAAATGTGCATCAAGAATTAATGTCACGTGTGTACCACCTACATATGACACGGCTAAATTTCAGACGGTAATATCGTAATGGTTTTCGGGTAGTGTTTTGATAACTAGAAATTGACAATGTTTATATATGTTTCAGTACCACATTATTGTTTATATAATTATGTCTCGGATCCAAATCCCTAATAGGACCAAATGTTTTTGTTTGGTCTGCAAATATGCAAACAAATATATGTATCAGGGTTTTATGTGTTTTCTATATATGATATGTATGAAGTTACAAAAAAAGGTTTTAAGTATTCTATCAGTCAACCTAACTATTATAATAGTAGGTACTATAGTACTGGTTACAATTTCTGATTACTTTGAAACTGGGTGAAGTTGTGTGTCATAGGTATATATTTTTTATGTATTGCCCTGCCAAAATGAATACTCTGCCTGATGGAAAGCATAAGCAGAATCCAAGAGTGGTGGTCACCATGCTCATTGCGGATGCAGTTAATGCAACAATGCAGCTTGGTGACCACCATCAGCTACTACCAGTACACAAAAGAACCAACCTATAGTGTGTCCCAAAGATTATTTACTAATATAAGTTTATAGGTAATTTAAAATACTATTTGAAATTTCAGTATTTCAGTGAAAGTTACTTAGTAAATATGTTTTATTAATTTTATGTTGCGTGTTTGCGTTAGTTTGTATTGTACGTATATAATTATAATATTGTAAATAAAGTACACATCGTGAAGAAACACAAATTAGTATTATAATACAGATATTAGTGTTTCGTTGTTTCAACGAAGATTAAAGAGAGTGTGATACTTATGTATAGAAATGTGTTGAAAAATGTTTAATACGAGTATTATGGGACCATTAATATTTCAGAAAATAAATCTATTGCAGTTTAAAAGAATTTCATTGGCTGCTTCTTTTTATTTTTTCCAATAAAATATGTTTTAAAGTGTTTGTTTAGTTATAAAAATGGATTTCATTGCATACACAATTTTCTTTGACTTCATATCTAGTTCGATATCCTTATAATTTATCTTTTTTCTTTAATAGTTTTACTTTGTTCTATTTGTATTGTGGTACTAGATGTTATGTATTATGTGAAATAAGCTTTTTCACACATATACAAGATTTAGCATTTTGAGACTGTGTTTTCATGGTCATAATAAACTCTTTTAATGCTTCTTTCAAGAAATGTAAGGTATCAATAAATTCTCACAAATCTTTATGTTCGACAGATTTAATTGAGTTCACGGAGTCCAGTACAACAGGACGAACGATGCTCAGAGTTGGACCTTATCTGTTCACACACAAATCAACGAAGGGAATAAAAACTCGCTGGGTCTGCTCAAGTCACTGCTTCAAGGGTTGCAAGGCACAAATATACACTATCGGAAATGAAATTATTAAAATCAATAACTTTCACAATCATGTAAAGAAGAAACATTTTAAGTATTAGTTACCTATATAAAATATTGATGCTCTTTATTTAATGAGTCATTTACATGTACCAGTTCATACACTATATAAATATATGTATGCAGATATGTATCCACTTCTCTCGCAATCAAGTGGGACTGTTTGAGGTGAATGCACCGAAGATTGTTGGTAGTCAGTCGATAATAAATAATCGATTCATTGGACATACTTTTACCTGATCGAAAATATCTGTTCGAATATTATTCTTTTTTAGATGTTACGTATAGAAACTTACTAATTATATATTATACGTATGTTTTACGTGTAGTTAAAGTTGACGATGATGTCGCACATTGGGAAAGTTTTTTGCCCATAATATGATTGCAGTTAATGTAATGTTTATCTGTCATATATTTATTAAAGAGATGTTGTATCCCTAAGTATCGACGTAGATTTCAGGATTCTCACTACATTCTTTCTTGACTACCATAATATAGCTATAATCTTGTCAGTATACGTTTATACTGTATGACAAGTCTAATGAAGTGTAAGCAATGTGCCAATATGATATGACTTTCTATTATCTGTCTAGCCAATACGGTTGTTAAATGTGAATGTATATGTGTATGTACTTAAAATGTTTAGACTTTGTGTTGTAGGCTTAGTTAGAAATTTTGAACTTAAACCTTTAAACGAACTGTCATAGTCGTGCATTCCAAATCCTGAACTTAAAGTACAATTTGTTGTCTGTGTGATATAGTTAACACCTGTTTAATATTCGGTATCTTATTAATTGTTGTGACAAAATAAAAAGGAAGATATTAAATGTGTATGTGTTCATTTTATTTAGCATGAATAGTGTGGTTGTTTAAACGGGTATCTCGCCCTTTCTAGTTTGCTGAGTAACGTGAGTTCAAACCTCACATGAAGGAACAATTTATGTGATTCAAAATTTTTGTAGATTGTGTTGTGTCCATTTCATTAATGTTTTAAAGTGCTCCGCGTTACAGGAATATTCTTTTGTGGAGTTTTCTTTAAAAATATTTTATAATATGATATATTAAAATCATTGTGCGACTGCCTCGTTGGTCTAGTGGTTAGCGTAAGCGACTGCAGATCAAGAGGTCTCGGGTTCAATTCCCGGGTCGGACTGCTGTTGGGTTTTTCCTACAAGAAATTCTTAATAGCAGCCCGGAGTATGGAAGATGGCGGTGTTTCCCGCCCGTGCTTCGGAGAGCACGTTAAGCCGTCGGTCCCGGTTGTCATGAACAGCTATGGCAATCGTTATTGGGAAGTCAGTGCCCTCAAATATACTGACAACTAGTTCAACCTTCGAATTCAGTTCGCCCTCAGGGTTGCGGAGGTCAGATGCCAGTCGCTCTGTGTAAAAACTGATATTCAGGTAAAATCGGTTGAACTGGTAGCCGACCCCAAATAATATTGGGAATAATAAAGGCTAGGACGATGATGAAAATCATTGTAAATACTGTGGGAGAGTCATGCAAAAACGGGCCGGCTTGACATGACTGAAGTTTTTAGGAGTTCAACCCAATCTCCCGAATATTTGGATGAGAGGTACGTAGAGTGCGGCAATACGCTGTTGGTTTTTCATTTGCTGATGTGCATGGACAACTTTATTCACATATCAGGTGTGACTTCTCTACACCAACGCAAAAAAGACTGCCATAAATGTAAGAAAATAATAATAATAATACAGAAAACCGGTGTGAAATAAAACTTGCGCTGTGTTTCACCAAGTGAGTGAGGATACCGGAGGCCTAGACCCTACCCCTCCCCCATCCTCTCCTCATCTACTTCTCCCACCCTCCCCCTCCTTTTCCCTCCCCCATCCCCCTCCCCATCCCCTAAAGGGCGACAACGCACTTGTGACGCCTCTGGTGTTGCGGGTGTCCATGGGCGGCGGTAATCGCTTACCATCAGGCGATACGTCTCCTCGTTTGCCCCCTATACAATAAAAAAAAGATGTATCGAAGACAGCAGGTAATGCACATTTCACAAACTTTACTAACGTGATTATTCTTGTTCCAGTGACCCTAATAAAAACTAAGAAAGGCAAAACCAACATTAAAATTGGAGACCACACGTTTTACTTGAAGCCTGGAAACTACAAAACGGACAAAAAGAGATGGAGTTGTACACAAAACAAATATTGCAAAGCTTGCCTTCATATTGTGGATAATAAAATAATTGCTATTTATAACGAACATAATCATGAAAAAAGATAAAATAGTTACTAAATAGTCTTAGATAGTATTCTTAAACCTTCTTTTGCAACCCTATAATATATCAAGTGTAAATTTATTTTATTTTGGTAGTTGTTTGCATTTTAGAACCTTAGAGAACCTTAAAGTTTAAGTTTCTATGTATGTCTCCTGTCATCATTTAGGAACCCATTCTTCTGCTCTATATAAGTCTCTCTTTGGCAAGCAGGTTTTGACCGTCCTATTAATCCTTGCAAAGTATCGCAGACAGCAGGTAATGCAACTACGGTATCCTGTATAACTTAAAGACTACTTGTTATCAGTGATATAAAATTATATAATATGCTGGAAAATATGTTATACCTGTACTTTAATACCTTTAAACGAGCGATTCTCATTAAATTTTGTATGCAAGGGGTTTTAGAGGAGATAAATTGATCTGGGTATGATTCATTTTTACAAGAGTTCTATTACTTAGATTTCGAAATCTAGCATAGCTCAGTTATCCAGGTACTATAATATTATCAGTTCAATACTTTTATTAAAATTATGTATTACATGTTGTTAACAGGTGTGGCCAAGTTTATCACTTCAGTTCGAGGCAACCGTCAAGTTATATATCGAAACAATATTTATATAAACGTCAGCGATCCCCGCCGAAAACCATTAAACGCGAAGCAAATATGGGGATGTTCCAAACGGAATTCTTATCGATGTCGCGCAAAAATATACACAATCGATGACGAGATTGTTAAGGTGTTTGATGAACACACTCATATTTAAAAGGAAAACAGGATTAGATTATCAATTAATAATACATTTATACTAGTTGAAGTATTGCAAATTCAAACAAAGTGAAAAAAAAACAATGGCAATTGTTTAGCTACATATAAATAAATGAATTCGAATTTGTAACCTTCATTTATTAAAAAATAAACATTTTTATAACCGGTTTTTGTACTGATTTATATTTTTATAATTGTATAGAGGAAGAGGAGAAATTTTAAATTTTAAATTAAAATTCAACCTGCCTCCTTGGTCGACTGGTTAGCTTAAGCGGCTGCAGATCAAGAGGTCTCGGGTTTGATTTCTGGGTCGAACTGCTGTTGGATTTTTCTTACAAGAAATTGTTAATAGCAGCCCGGAGTATGGAAGATGGCGGTGTTTCCTGCCCATGCCTCGGAGAGCACGTTAAGCCGTCGGTCCTGGTTGTCATGGACATCTATGGCAATCGTTATTACAACCAGTTCAACCTCCAAATTCAGTTCACCCCCAGGGTTGCGGAGGTCCGATGCCAGTCGCTTTGTGTAAAAACTGATATTCAGGTAAAACCGGTTGAACTAGTAGCCGACCCCAAATAATCTTGGGAATAATAATTTCAGTGTGTGTATGTGTATTTATTTATAAATTTCGATATTATATATAATTATATATACTATGATACACCAGGCACTAACCTATACGTTTGTTTGAAATCTTGTTGTTTCTTTTCATCCCATAGTTGCCTGTAGGACCTTTTAGCGATAAGGCCGCCACTTGTACTGACCTAGCATTAAGTTTTATATTTAGTATTATTTAAAAAAAAAATAAGTCAATAATTTTTTTATAGAGGTAAAATGAATAAATTATTTGCAGGTTTGTACCGTTGCAGCTGAAGCATCAAAACTCTTTGTAATCATTAAAAACCAAGACAAAAATCAACCATCATCTTATTTCTCTATTATCTCATCTCTAATTTTTCATTAATTTTATCACAACTGAGGAAAATAACTTGCTGGCTTTACCGCCATTACAATACTATCGCTTCTATATAATAGTTTTGGTTTCAAAGCATAAATAAGATCGAGATCATATTTATCTGTAACTCTTAATTTATTTCAGCCGTATTTGTGACTTCGCAAAGAGGAAACTCACTGATTAGGTATAAAGGTTTCACTTACTACCATAAGAAGTCAAGATACGGCCCATCAGTGAAAAAAAGATGGGTGTGCTCAACTCACTTTTGTAGAGGTTGCAAAGCAGTTATTTATACAATTGATGACATCATAGTGTCTGTAAAAAACGAACACAATCATGAAAAAGGTACGTACACTACATTTCCGCGTACTACCGCGTTTCGTCTGCAAGAAAATAACCATAAAATTAAATTAAACTTTTCTTAATTTTTAAACAAGCAATTTGCTCATTTACTGTCAAGCAGTTCCTGTATCTATTAACTTACTCGTAAATTACTTGTGCTACCACTATTAGTCATAAACCCTGATTTTCCATTTAAAAAGGAAATAGCTGACTTTTGCAAAAAAGAGGCTACATCATTCTGATAATTCTTGATATTTTAGAGCCTCCAACCAACTCATGTGCAGCTTAAAAAAGGATAATTTGGTATATTATGTAGTAGTATTCTGTATTTATGCCCGTCTCTGAGTTTCCATATACCAACAATGGATTTAAAATGTGATATTACTTTCAGCTTACTTACAACTACATAATGATATATGCAATACAATAAATAGTTTCATTAGTTAGTATCTTTGTAGTTAAACCAAGAAATTGATATGTTCGCAGCGTCAAGGTCACAACTCGGCATCTCCTCGTATGGAAAAATCGGATAAGGAGACTTACTCACATGGTGTTGAAAATAATAATCGCATCGGCTCAATTGTTCCTTGGTATTCCAGTTATATTGTTCTAATCATTTTAAAATTACTTTAGTTTTTTAAAACTAATCCAAAGATAGGTAACCGTTCTATTTTGAATAATTTATAGTATATAGATAATTTTTGTCTGTGAAAGTGTCCGGAAGTGCCTTGAAGAAGGTACCCGCTGCTAGTCTTACAATGAAATAAGTATTTGCATTTATAAATACATATGTACATAGTGTTACGCCTATTTTCCAAAGAATAGATAGAGACCATTGATCTCCACTTACTATGGTCCTGACACACCTTCGCTGGTTCGTGGTGCATTTGGCAAGGCCCTTTCAAAACATCACCTATTTGGTTAAATGTTGATCTTTGACGACCTTTACCGATTGACTGACTGACTGACTTTCTTACACGTTTCGAAACGTCAAACCAATCTATGTATCCCTACCTGTGTATTGTTTGTACCTACGACTAATAGTTCTCATTAAATGTTATAATTTTATTATAATAAAGTGGATAACCTAAATTACAGGTTACTGATATTAATACACACTGGTACAGTTCCTAACATGAAGAGGTATAAAATGCATAAAAACGATTTTTAGATCTATTTAAATTTTAAGATTTAATTGTTTCTGAAAGTCACGAACTGACCTAATAAATATACATACAATTATGATGATTGTTTCACTAAACGTTACTTAATGACATTAGGTTGACTGGCTGAAAATACGACTGGACATTTAGTTCGCCCCGTGCAATGAAAAATAGACGAAGTATAAAATAAAGAAGTAAGTGTAAGTATAAAACACACATTATTTTATTATTTTTACTACGTAATATCAGTAATAAATTAATGTATAAATGTGTCTTACTGAAATTGAAAATTACTAATAAGTAACAACCCAATAATTCAATAATAGCCAACAGATAAATCTCAAACTCTGCAGAATTCAGCTTATTCTCATCATGTTAAGACAGACTCTTAAATTTTTAGTAACGCTTATTTAACATAACAAACCTTTTACAGCTACATTTGTGCTCTCCAATAGAGGTAACAAGATGGTGCTTTATGATGGGTACACGTTTACAGAAGTCAAAGATTCTCCATGGAGTACGACTACGAGGTGGACTTGCTCCAGTCGAAAAACGTACCGCTGCAAAGCAAAGTTGAGGACGTTAAACGGGTTCATTGTATCTATGGACAGTGTTCATAGCCACCCGAGGAAGTGTCGCCCTAATTATAAAACTGAATAGATAATAAAATATTATAATTGAAATTATAAATAAACTATAACATATTGTATTATTAATAAAAACTTTTGTCTAAGAAATAACGTTGTTTGCTGTTTGTCACATACGTTTCCGAAGTCATTGACTTGACAGTGTTGCCGAGAAATAACCATTGGCAAATAATGATGTTTTATTTTCATTCAAAACATATTTTTAGCTCATTATTGTTATTGTTTACGCTCCATATATTTTTGCAGAATTTTGATATTTAAAATATGATTTCATTTCAGCAACATTTGTTTGGTCTCGAAGAGGTAACAAAATGGTACTTTACAACGGGTACACGTTCACAGACATGAAAGAGTATACGACGTGTCGAAGAGTGAGATGGACTTGTTCAAATCGCAAAAAGTATCGATGTACTGCGAAATTACGAACCCTAGGCAAATTTATCATAGCTATTGATCCTATACACAATCATCCACCATCGACCCGGATCAATTACGAATATAGAACATGTTAATTTTTTATAGTTTTAGTTTTTAGCGAGATTCTTAGCTTATAAGTATGATACTTAATGACATAAAAATCTTCTACGAAGTATTAAATTAACCACGACTGATGGAATAAATAAGTTATTTTAAATTTACCCTTTTTTGTTATTTTTAAATTTACCCGATAACGGTTTATTTTAACGTTACTTGGAACATGTTGAGAGACATATTTTCCTTCAGATACGGGCCGGATCAGAACTTAATCCATTTTAACTTTTGACAAGGCTACTTTCAGCGTTTAGAACATGTTTAAATGAGTTAAAGGTTTAGTGTGACATAAACATCTATAATTTAATTTCAGCAACATTTATTGTATCGAGGAGAGGTAAGAAAATGATACTGTACAAGGGATACACATATACCAAAGTAAGTGGAGATCGAAAAACCTTTCGAGCAGTGAGATGGACATGTTCGATCAGAGCGAAATATCGATGTACTGCGAAACTGAAGACGCTAGAAGGTGTCATTATAGCTTTTGATGACTGTCATAATCATGACAGAACTTATCATAAATAGGATTTAGCTAACTCAATATATTTCACTTCTGAAACACAAGTTTATATCTTCTCTGGTTTGGTTATATTTGCACACGGATGTCTAAATATGTACCACGTATTTAGACATACGTGTATAACAAATGTAATAAAAACAAATGTAAGTGCGTATATATTAAATATGTATATTATAACATGTTTTGTCTTCTATTAAATAAGTGTATTATTATAATAATTTCCCGGCTACGGTGAAGCCAAAAGGTTAAATAATCGTTTTGGCAGTATATTTATGGTCTATTCCACTGTAGTGCCTTAGCTGCTGAACCGATTCTAATGAATGAGGTATCAATATATTTGTACTAATGTCAATGTAAGTGATTTTATCTCTACAAAAATATTTACACCAGTTATTATTACCATTATTGTGGTCCTTAAAAAAAGGTATTATAATTAAAAATAAATAACTAACCATGTGGTTTCAATGCGTTTCTTTTTTAGTCGCCTTGAAGATAGACCGAACAAAATGCTTTGTGCTAAGCTATCAAAGAGCAAAGCATTTAGCCGTTCTGTCCGTAGATCCGAAGGGATTTTCCGCCAATAATAAAAATGACAGGTCAATTTTTTTGTGTAATAGTGGGCAAACGAGTAGACATATCGCCTGATGTTAAGCGATTACCGCCGCCCATGTACACCCGTAACACCAAAGGCGTCACAAGTGCGTTGCCGGCCTTTGGGGGAATAGGAATTCTAATTGGAAAACGGCCATTTCGTCAATAAAAACAAGTAACTTGACTTTTCCTTGACTATAAATCAATACTTTATGGCAAAACTTCCATTTCTCTACATATAATGAAAGTAATAAAAAAATCATTTATTCAATTACAACAAAGGTTTTTCCACCTCGTCAATAAAAAAAGGGGGTTGACACACTGACTGTGGTTGCACAGCAAACAATAATTGCAAAAGGTACATATAATCAGTGTTCAAAAAATCATTTATTCAATTACAGCAAGGCTTATAACATCTGTAAAAGGTAACAAAATGGTCTTGTATAATGGGTACACGTTTACGGAAATGAAAGAAAGAACCCTTTGCAAGAGAATAAGGTGGACATGTTCTAACCGAACAAGGTATCGATGTACCGCAAAACTGAGGACTCTACATGGAAAAATTATAGCAGTTGATGATCACCACAACCATCCAAGATCCGAGAAACGGAGATATAAATGAATCATAACTATAGACATTGTAAGGTCCTAATAAATGTAAATAATATTTATAAGAACGTATAAGTAATTGTTAAAAGGAAAATGTATAAATTGTTTCATTACAGGAATTACAATTAATATTAAACATTAAATTTGAAGAAAAATATTAAATATTCTCTTCTATTTCGTTCCATTCCGAGAATGGATTGTAATAGAAGTAGAAGTATAAGTTATTAGTGTCATTGTTAAAGATAGTTCACTGAGTTATCTTGAGTATTAGATAAATATAATCTATGTTTGAAAACTTTGAAACAGAAATATATTGTGTAATATTTAAAAAAGAACGTAGTTATAAATAATTGACATTACTGTTTTTGGTTTTTAAACCTGTCATGGAAAGTGAGTTTTAAATCCCATATTATTATTTTACATTTCTCAACTTTTCTTATTAAAAATGCTCAAAATTATGCTTGCTGTTTTTTTCTTCTATCTAATTTTTCTTTTAATGATAAAACATATTTTATAAATAATATGTTAGTTATAAACTATATCACATGTAATTCATTGAACGCCACCGAATAAGTGATTCGTAATGTTTAAAAAGGTTATTATTTTGTATTAATAGGAAAAGATTCGATGTTAACAAAACTTACTATCTGCCACTTTTTTCAGCCCACTACGTTATGTCCAAGATGGGTAGAAAGAGCACTTGCCTGTTGGTGGTGAATGGCTATCGTTACGGGTTCAAATACTGTTTTGCGAATAGTACTAAGAAGCATTGGAAGTGTACTAATCATAAAAAGGCTTGCAAAGCTACCGTCTTTACCGATGGGGACGAGGTAGTGTCCTCAAAAGGGGAGCATAATCACGAACCGCCTGCAACAATGTTTTCTTCATACCGTCACTATGAAGACTACACAAATTATACTGGGTGGCAAATTCAGTAGGTACATTGTGATCCTTAAAATATAGCTAGATGATCTCTGTGACAGTGGTCTTCAGTATCATTTTAAAGCTTACGAGGTACATTTTAGGTATGAATATATTTAATTGTTTTGATAAAACTGGCGCGTAAAGAGTGAAAATATAGCTAATACAAGATTATATCTCTTTTTCAAACTTACTTCGTCAGTTTCGTAGCCATCTGCCATAGAAATAAGCTATATTTTAAGAACTGTAATTTTATTTTTTAATATATCAAGAAAAACAGATATATCTGATGTACCAATTCTTGTAGGTACGTGATTAAGTCCCGTAAATGAAAGCCTTAATCACAAGTTTGGTAGGATATTACTTATTTGGAATTATATGTATAGATGGGATAGGTTAAGACCTACATTATAATCATACTTATACTACTACTAATACTAGTAAAGTATTAGGTTTAAAATGGAAATGTTAATATTCTAAATACTGACACCTCTATAGAGAATCTGAACACACACACAAAAGAAATTTTTTATTAAATTGTTTATTGGCAGTCAATCCTGGAACTTTCTTATGCCCAGTTCCTATATTTGAAAAACGATCCCTTCTAGGTACGAATAGTAGTATATTATACGGGGCGTAAGCTAAAATCGTTCCTATAAAAAATAAATTGAGGAGCGGTATTTACGACTCGTAGTCGGTTGTAGAAAATTTTTACACGATGACGATTCGTTAAATATAGAAACCGGGCATTAAACGAACTTTACGTTTTTTTTTCTGCTAATTTATCAATTTATCTGTCGCGTTTTAATTATTTTGCGTGAGCGATACGAGTAGCATGTGTGTTATGAAATATTTTTATGTGTGTGTTGTAAGAATTCATTTTATTTGATATTTTAAGTCTACAGAAAAGAATAGACAATTTTAGTTATTTTAAAGTATGAAGTATTTGATTGTTATGTAAACATCTTAGCTTTCTCCATACTTTAAATGAAGGAGAGAAAGAGATGAAATGCAGGAATGATATATGATAAGAATTGTTATATTCCTATACTACATTTAATTTAGATTTAACATTCAATTTATTATTTAATTAAAATGTCAAACAAATATGAAGGAAGTTGTTTTAGTCTAAATTGTTTTATAATATATAACATTTTAATAATAAATACTGAATCTCATCGGCAGAGTACATTTCATTTTGTTACTATCTCCTTTAGTCGACAACGCTACTTATTTACGAATACGCTCTCTTCTTCAAAAAATCAGCATTTCTAGGTGTGCTTCAGCATTTAAATTCGACTATCACATCTAATTTTTATGGGGTCTGTCAAGGAACGGTAACACCTTGTCATGAGTTGCAAGAATTCATAGATGTCGATGCGGGACAGGAAAAAATACTCTTTAATAAATCGAGGTAGTTTTTACTACCGACATGGCGGCACAGGTACATATTGTTATTAATTTACTAATAGGGATTGGGTCCCAGCAGATCTTGATATTTACCATTTTTAGTACTTCAGCTTATTGCCGTACACTGCTGAACTTCTCTGCCTAGTCCTCAAATCGTCCTTCTGTAACCGAACTATTTTTTTAGGTGATGCAGAGTATACATATTTTACTTCCGTGAAAGGGTATCGTATGCTTATGTACGATGGCTACAAGTTCACGATGACGCGTGATAAGCGAAATAAACATATAAGTAGTAAAATGAGATGGCGATGTTCCTCACATCACAACTATGGCTGCAAAGCGGTGTTATTCACTGTAGAGGAACAGGTTGTATCTTGCAGGAATACGCATAATCATTGAGCAAATCTTCTTACAAAATGATGTTTTCAGCAAAATAACGTCACGAACGTAATCATGATGAACAAACATCAGTTTTTCTCAGTCATTTCACATCATATGAGTAGTTAAACATCATTAGTACATGAATAGGAGTGGCGAAATTTCATATTTTCAATTCGACGCGGACTAACAGTTTCCTATAGCAATATTGTTACAGATCAAACAATTGTGCTTATCATTATGGACATTATTTATTATAAAAATAAACAAAACATCTTTATTCATTTGTCTTTTCTTTTCTGTTTCTACATTACTATTTCTATATCAATCACATTCATATTTTTACTAAACGCTTATTGCGTTTCTAGAAATTACTGGTGAAGTGCTTGTACCAACATTCTCATATAAATTTTATTTCTCTTTCCAGGCATTCCAGAATACAAATTTGTAAAATCTAAACGAAGAGATCACTGGCTGATCGTGATAGGTGGTTATAGATTTTCCATGAGGAAAAAAACAAGTCCTAAACATAATAACAGAATGCTTTGGAGATGCTCTACACATAACTGTTCGGGATGCACTGCTAAACTGTACACAATTCAAGACGAGGTCATATTTGTACAAAACAAGCATAACCATCCGCCACCATCCGCGTATGATGCAAATACTTTCAGTAACGTTAGCCAACTAATGATTTAATCTGGTGGTTTAAGAGTTTATTTTAATGATGAACTAACTGTACATATAGAGATGAGTTGATTGATTTAGGCAGGATCATTAAACACGCTAATGATTAGGCTATAAGGGCGATCGTAGTACTTTATTATTTCATTCGATTTGTTATAGATGCGTATGATTTTAGTTTAACTGTAATTATAAACATATATATATATATAAAGTAGACTTTCTGTTCGACATCTTCCCTTTGATATTACAAATATATCGGAAAATCTATTTCAAAATTCTTTGTCTGTCATTTCCGGATAACGCTGAAACGGTTGTACCGATTTTTATTCGACTTCCATTATAGTTGATGTAATAAGAAGTAACTTACTTTAAAATAAGGTTACGCGTAATCAAAATGAAGATGCAGGGGAGTTACGGTGGTTAGTTAATATTTTCTTCGTATAACAAACTTTTGACTGCTTATTTTGAACATCAGATTTTAATCAATCATCTTCTTAAACTGTAAATTAAAAAAAAATGAAACTCCGTGATGAAAGCGGAAATTGGTTATCATATTTTTATTTTTATATTACCATGTAATATATAAAATTTCTCTGTTGATCAAATATGTATTATTTCATAATTATACTACGTTTAAGTCAATAATTTGTATAAATATACAAATGAATTGTAACACATGCAAGTCATGTTATGTCTAATAAATTATTTTTGTTTTTTGCTTTTGTGTTTCACGTTGCAAGTATCACATGTATTCTAATTTTACCAGTACTTATTTAAATATGCCCACTTATTCTCATAAGTAGACAGTATTTTCTGCCTCTCTCTTGTTATTACCTCCTGAAGGTGGTTCACATACAGATATTGCGAGCCATGTGTAATCACCGTACAACGTGTGGGCGTTCATACTCATTATTCATAGGTTTATAGGGTATTAGTTCAAAGGCTTAGAAAATGAACCTATATGATCTATTGAGCGCGTGCTACTATCGATTAAGCTTATGTACGACGCGATGTAGTCACAGCTGCTTTTCTAATAATTTATTAAATTAGTAAGTAAAAGTGCTTTCATTCGTTCGCACTTCTAAAATGTACTATATAATTCGCCAAAACAACAACAAGTGCATATTGCAAAGCCTCGCACTCGGTTTTATCAACCCGTGCATACGTTTGTCGACCTGAGCAAGTGCAAATTTATTTCGAAGCGTCCATTGCGAGGCCTGTACCGCGCATGTCTCGCAATGACCGACTGTCGACTGACCTTTAATTGTACAACAAGCCTGTATGTAAAAGAAAATCTGATTACCAATATGTTTGCAGATCCACTTGAATATAGTTTCGTTAAGTCCTCGCGTGGAACTCGTCTTATATCAATAAACGGTTTTAGATTCTCAGAAAGAAAGAAGAAAAATGATACAGAGTGCCCTAAAAAGATATGGCGTTGTTCGACGCACAGTTTTATGGGATGCACAGCTAAAGTGCACACAATTTATGATAAAGTAGTTTTTTTTATGTAATAAACATAACCATTCTCGGCCATACCGTAAAATTTATAAATAAATAAATAAATAAATTGTATGTATGTAAATAAAAAAAAATATGTGTGTGTTAAATGTGTTTTATTTTTTTAATGCAATTGAATTACATTAAAAGATTTTTAGGTGGCCTGCTTTTGTTATCTTGTCTTATTTTAAATAATCTTTAAAATAGCACTCATACCGTTATTAGTTTACCCAAGAAGCGTTATCTATTTTGAAGGTATACAAAACCTTGATATACGTCTCAAAGGCCTATTACTCATAAATTACTATCTGTGTACAAAATACCCCTCTTGTTCTTCAGCGGAAATTTAAATTCGTGATATTTACTAAAAATAATACAATATTGTTATCAATTATAAGTATTATCAAAGTTATTTATTGCAACGAAAAAACAATATCCATAAAATGGGAAACAAGAATTCTTGAAAGTGAACTGAATATACATGATTTTCTTTTAGGCTCGGGTTCTTCCTGATTTGCACTATTTGATTTAGTAAGTTTTGGCTTATATTTTCTCGTAAAGATTTTTTCAATGTCTGAGCTTTAAGTCTCTTCTGCATTCAAGGGATGATCAAATGTGTATGGAGTCAATTCATAAATTCTCTACTGTTCAATGATTTTTTTTATCTTTATCATGTTGTGGCCATAAATTATACCCGAATTAATAAAAACCATGTATACGATACCATAAAATACTGTCATCGGCCGTCTGTTAGTCTTGCGATTCTGGTCTTTTGTCTAGTTTAGAACAATTCAAGACCGTGATATATTAGTACCTGAAAAACCCCGGAAATAGACATATACATATGTAAAACAAACGAATCAATGGTTCATAGGTCAGAATTTTCCTCTCCTAAGGCACACCACAGAGCCCATACTGCTGCTTTTTGCATCCAGTCCCCACCAGCCCTCTTATGCAAGTTTTGGGCTTAATGAGATATATTTACTAAACTCCTTTTGATGTCTATTTTTTAGATGTTCCAGTACCCGAATTCGTTAAGTCCTATAAAGGAAATTGGCTTATGCTAATCGACGGTTACAGGTTCTCAGCGAGAAAACAACGCAATTCTAAAATTAATGGTAAAACTCGTTGGCAATGTTCAACACATACCACTTACGGTTGTAACGCCCACGTATTCACCGTAAGTAATGAAGTGATATATGTGAAAAATGATCACACTCATCCACCACCTTCGAGAAGACCATATGAGCTTAAAAATTATCCTGATAACTAAGTGCTTTGTAAATAGTTCCTAACTTAGTACTGATTAGTAACTGTGTATTCTTTGTAATTCCTTTTTGCATTTTTTATGCTTTGAAATGTGCCATTAGATTGAAATATTTAATCGAGCTACACTGGTAGTAATATGTTTATTAATAATCACTAAGTCATGGAATAAATATTTAGTCGCAATAGCTAATTTGACTAGATTAATGTGATAGACTTAGGTAATAATCGCTGTCTTTATATAGCTAGTTTGATACAATAATAATGAATATAATGATTCAATAGTAATATTTACTTATATTTTTGACATTGATTGAAAGCCGCAGAAAATTAAAAATATTTTTTATTACTACAATTAGGTACTACTACTGTACTTTGCATGACTATAAAAGTTTTTGACACTTTTTTAAATGTTAGAAATATATAAGTAGTTTTTAAAAAAAGTGTTTTAATCATTGCCTATTTTTCTTTTCTAAATACAATATACAGTTTTTTTCTAAACGTTATTCTCAAACTTTTGCCTAACCTGAATGGCAATGTGCAAGAATATAACTTTTTAGCGTATGAGGAAGCAATTCTTGGATTCTTGTAAAATACAATAAGCATTGATTGAAAATTAATGTGTAGTAATGACGTAACTATTCTTCGGATTGCTATTTTTTTTACATCTACTTGACAAACGCAGACTATATAATTCGATAGATTTAAAAAGTCGTGGCTATTATCTTAGCCACATATTAGAGGATACATATATACCTTATTAAGGGTTAAACACTAATGGAAACGAAAGACAAAATAAAAAATATACCAATAAATATCTTCGGACATAAATAAGGTCAGAAGGTGTCCCTGTCCATGTGATATCTCCAAATGACAGGACATACATACGGGTATGCGATCCCGGCCTCTTCGAGCTACCGCAGTCTCTATCCCGTTTCTTCGTGCGAGATATGCGGTATTCTATACTCTAACTACCTTACCCTATCCATCTTCCCTTGTCTTTTTTTACCGTTTCCCTTATTCCTATATTTAAAAACGATCACATTTCCAAGGAGGGTTAGCGTCAGGCAGGCGGCCAGCTATAAAACAAGTTGCCCCAAAACCACTATTTGCAATGAGAAATAGTAGAAACGAGGGTGATAGGCCTAGGGCGTACCCCTTAAGCGGCGCGCGGCAGCACCCGGCAACGCGTATAAATGGACAAGGGTTGCTGAATCTATCAGGGCGGATGCAGCGCAAGAAGCAAGCTCCAGATTTAAGACTGAGGTATGGAAGTTGGAATGTTCGAACTATGACTGGAAGAGCGAGGGAGCTAGTGGACGTATTACAGAGAATAAGTATAAATGTGGCATGTTTGTAGGAAACGAAATGGAAGGGCACGAAAGCTAGAGAAATTGGTGAGGGTTATAAGTTTTATTATTGCGGAAGTGATGGTAAGAGAAATGGGGTGGGTATAGCATTGGATAGTGTTCTAAAAGAGCGAGCGAATCGAGCAGAAATGCGAATGTTGAGATGTACGAATATGTGTGGTGTGACTAGAATGGACAAGGTACGATGCTTTAAAGGCATTGCGCATGCGTCGAATGCTAGTGTTCTCAACTGAACAGCTGTGACATTTTTATTCTAACATAAAAACCACGTTGTTTTACAGTTCGTAATACATTACGTTATATATATTGTTGTTTTATTTGTGCATCTTTTACTGCTACAATTTGAATCGGTGGTTGCCTTTAAAGCATCGTACAGCTGGCAATCGCTATGCTCGTCTGACTAGTGATGTTATGCGCTAACTCTCTTTCACTCTATCTTTAATATTTACTATTTTTAACAGCCAGCAACCCTTATTTGCGGCCAGATTTAATTAAGCAACCGTATATCATAATAAACAGAAAAAAATAGCTTTAATTTGATATATAAATAATAAATGTATGTTATGAACGTATAAATGTATCAAAATCATACCTGTTTACACCTGGCTGCGAACTGCGGCCAAGTGCGCAATGGCAACCGTGATTTTTCAGAGTGTTTCTGTATATTGCCCTGAAGTAGACGATATTTTGTTTAAAAAACAAATGAATGAATTTTTTTCCGAAAAATCAATTGGCAATAATTTAATTGAAAGTATTAGCGGCCACATTTTGATAGGCAACTTGGTAGATATACATTCTCCTAATCATAAATATGCGTAGAAATTTGGTTTTCAGCAAACACTCGATGAATGTACTGATTCTGCAGCCGGATCTCGTACTATTAACAAGAAACAAAATGTAACAATTTACTCAAAATCTTTGAATTTCAAAACTTTATCATAATTATGATAATAATGATACTTGTTATTTTTTAGCTGCCAACAGTCAAGAGTTAACGTACCTCATTGCTCGGAGTGGTGGCAAGCTACTCTGCTTTGGAGGGAACACTTACAGCCTTAAGAAGCGTTCTGCAAAAAGAAATATTTGGAGATGTTCTAAATATAATTCACGTGGTTGTAGAGTAACGATAGCTACGGTTGAGAACGAAATCTTGTATATTAGGAACATTCACAGTCATGAGGATCCTATATAAGATATAATAGAAGGTAAACCCAATGAACTACACCGGAACTACTATGTAGGGCAATGAGTAAGTCATGTTGGGTTCATCTATAATTGTGTAATTGTGGAAATTGATTATGGGTATAAATATTTTTCTATTTCATGGTTAAAGTCAATCATCGCTGTCCCTATGAACACCGTTTACAATATTTAACAAATGTACGATCTCATATTTCTTCACGAAATAGTAAACAGCTTAAGTAAATGTAGTGATCTAACTGAACGCATACTTTATTCGGTCCCAACAAAATCGCCGAGATTTGCCATCACCAAAACAATGTACATATCCACCCGCAAATTTAATCTAGGTCTGAATGCACCTCTGACGCGTATATGTAGAGAATACAATAGTATCTGTTCACTAAGAGACATAGAAATCCATATCCCTTTTAATCAATTCAGATGCTCTATAGCTGAAAATACTATTAAAACTGACCAAATTTAATATTTTATTCTATTTTACTTTTGTTATTTTCATTTCTTCGTCTTTTTTTATTACATTATATTAACAAGAGTATTGTAATTTATAATTAAGTAGTTTAAGTTTCCTTTAGTATTTTCTTTTTTGTAACTATTACCTTACTTCTAACACTGTTTTGTTAGGTGTATCTTATCTCATATTGTGAATGTTGTGTGTACCTGTAATGGGCATACACACTTGATCATATTTTTGTTAGATGATACAGCCCATTATCTGGCAAACTTGAGGTATTTTTAGTACCTATAAAAAATTGATTATCGTTTCTCTCATTATTGAATATTCTGATGTAAGAGATTTTTGAATATTAGATAAAGATTATCGAATCATCGATGCTTTTTATGGTAAGTTAAGTATCGTTATTTAAATCTTCAGCAATTCCAGTGAGGTGCCTTGTGTGATAGAAATTACACAGCACAGCTAAAAAGGTCATTCTTTCTAAAAATTTTGTTTTAATTTTGAAGTATTTTGCAATTATGTATATAGAAAACAAGTGTTTCATATCACATGGTTCACATAACTAACTTATTTTATTATTTTTTAGTTTGCATCGATCAAGGTTTAACCTTCGTGACGGCTCGACGAGGTTGCAAGCTTCTCAAATACGAAGGGTACACCTACAGCATTAAACACCGTAATGTACTAAGGATTCAGTGGCGATGTTCTAAATACTTTTCCCGAGGGTGTCAAGTGAAGGTGGTGACGTTTGGTGACGCTATCATGTCTATTAAGAACACACATAACCATGAGGCCCCTCTGTCATACTATATGTAAAGACATATCGTTAGAACTTACCAGGCTAACTACTATTTTGATAAGTGACAGTGCAGGTGATTAGGAGTTTAGTGATTAATACGAGTGATTAGTTGAAATGGGGTACGATTACTGTTCAGTACTGTTTAGTTTACTGCTGCGCTTAGTTAAAATACTACCGTCCCCAATAAACTAAATACTGAAGGCTAAAGTAAAGAATGCCCAAGAGGGGTCATGCTTTGAGTGAAGGTATGTCACGCGCGATGTTACTGCTTCTAATCCATCAATAAACTCACTCTAATCAAAGTAGATATAGCCTTTAGATAAATTCCTTGGAGATAAGACTCTTATGCTTTAGTTTCACTAAAATACACACAGTAGTTTATAGGAAACTGTTAATGTCCGGACGATCATCTAAAAAAACATATTAATATATATATTCAATATTTTTTATTATAGCGATAAATGTAAAAAATAATTTTATTTATTATTAGGTTACGTAAATTAGATTGTTAAAAGCAATGAACCTTGATCGAGATCTGAAAGTAGAAAAGATCAAAAGAACCATCCGAAAGTTGATGGTAGAAAATGCCATATGATATTAAGATGGACTCATGCCAAACGTAATGCAGGAAGTGTTAAGTAATAAATGTATGTACCTACTCTTATCAAGAGTTTATAAAGTTAATTACAAAAATACGTTCTAAGATGCCATTTTTTATTTTTAAGTGTCACAATAATGTAAAAACTTTGCAATTATGTAAACAGAGATTTAAATTTTTATCTTAAAATAATTGTTGTAACTAACATATTTGATATTGTTTCAGTGGACCAAGGCCGAAAGTGTGTTTTAGTGTCGGCTCGACGAGGTCGCAAAGTTCTCAGCTTTGAAGGGCACACGTTCTGCTATATGCATCGTACTGGATTCCTTATGCACTGGAAATGTTCTAAATACTACTCCATAGGGTGTAATGTGACGTTAGTGACGCTTGGTGATACCGTCGTGACTATTAAGAACATACATCGCCATGGGACTTCTTTTGCATGCAACGAGTGAGAAGATATTGACAATAACTTCTCACTGGCCCTAACAGGGCGTAACCTGAGGCTAACTTTCCCCTTATCAGTGTGAGTTCAGGTGATGATTAGCAGGCTATGGTGATTGCGAATGATTAGTTGAAAGTGTGTTCAATACTGTTAAGCTGCTGCGCTAATTCTTGCAACGCACTAGGCACTAAGTATATCCAAACATGTTTAGAGCGGGCATGCTGCGAATGAAGGATTGAGATAGCCATGGCACGCGTAACGTGACTACTTACCAAAATAACTGCATATGCAGCTAACCGTTATAATTCTTTGATTACTAATCAGTTGCGATCCACACGTATGTATTTACTCTTAAGTCTAATCACTAAGCTCACACCAAATAAGGTGAAAATCAGCCTCTCGATAAAGGACTTGGAGACATCACTCCTAGTATACTTTAGTTTTAAACTCTTGACATACACTTAGAATAATATTCATTTTTAATTTTTATTTTATGATTATTTTGAAAATTATTTTTTAAATTTAAATACTACTTCAATAAGAGATTCGAGAGCAATGAATATCGGTCGGATTTAGGAGGCCATCTATATCATCCAACATAAGAAATATTAGTTTTGTAAAGACGAAAACACACAATCCGAACTGTAGCCTAATTATGTATAGGTACTATGGGAAAACTCAGCCGTTGCCAAACTCTTTAACCTCACGCATGTGGTGAATGGCATTAAAAGAATAGCATTTAACCGATTTTCTCTGAGGTCGTAGTATCACTAAGGTTGAGCTGGCTCAATCCACCTTTTCGTGTTATAAACTTAATTTATTAATTATTAATAATATTCGTTATTTGCACTCCTGGAATCCGAGATTTTGAGTTATGTCATCCGAATAAATTGCTCTCTAGTTTAATTAATAGTTAGTAAGTAAGTAAGTAATAATTATGGTGTGGGTAGTGAAATAGTAGATGTACTAAAGGAACAAAAAAGTAAAGTGCTTATTTGCTTCTTAGTATTAACGCGTTATCATGTCGATATTCACTATTATAGAACGAGAATCTGTGCGACCCACTTGAATCTTGACTAAAGGGGCTGCCATGCATTAATTTTTGTCTGGTTTTATCATTGTTTACATTTGTAAACATACATATTCAGAATAGATTAAAACACTGCGATTTTTTAAATTTTCTCTTTAGAAATAAATGTAATTTTTTATATGTTTTATTTTTTCATGTATTTTAAATAAATAAATAAATATTCCGGACATCTAACACACAACGCCATCTAGTCCCAAGCTAAACAGAGCTTATGTTATGGGTACTAGACAACTGATATAAATACTTATATACTTTTTTTTAAATACATACATATTATACATTGGAAACACCCATACTCAGAAACCCAAAACCCGGGCATCGAACCCGAGACCTCAAGCTTAGCAGTCACATACGCTACCATTACGCCGCCGAGGCAGTCTTCTTTATTTTATTTATACATTATCTTATTGTTTTTTATGAGTGTGAAGTAAATTTAAAATTAAAAAACAAATAAACACGATTACATAGTCATACATGGTAGCGCTGATTTATGTAGTAGTAGTATTAGTGTAGTTATGTAAAAGCATTTAAAAAAAAATGCTAAGCAAGTAATAATATATTAGTATTTTAAGGCTTAAAATGTATGGTTTATTAAAATTATAGCAACAACACGGTCTTATCTGTATGTGAAATCTTTTGGTTATGAGTTCGGCTTTCTTACAACGCAAATATTTAGGTAGGCTTAATTATCTAAAGTAGTGATTATTTATAACCTAACTAGCTTTCTCCCGCAGCTTCGCTCGCAATTCATATAAAGTATCCTATGTTACTTCTAATACCACAAAGAATATGTGTACCAAGTTTCACGATGATCGGTTGAGTGAGTAGCTTTCCCGTGAAACCGTGACAAACAAACTTACTTTCACCTTAATAATATAAGCTCTTTGTGGTATACTAAATATAAGTATTCCGTAGTGTGTTAGGCTTCAATAGGTGATAATAAGAAATGTTTCAACATTTTTGTATTACTAATACCTATTCTAGTATGATATCTACTCGCTTCCTGCATTTACCAATAAAGTGTTTTGAGAATTTACTTTAATTTATTATTTATTACTAGCGACCCACAGTGGTCCTTTTAATTCTCGAATTTCCTCTCCTATAATACGTAATACGTATGTATGTATTATACATATAAACCTTCCTTTTGAATCACTCTATCTACTTATAGTAAGATCCCAGGGCCGCCAGACGTCACGTATTTTCTGACGAACGAAATGTGGCTGATTGCGTAGTGGTAGTATGTACTAAGAACGCATGCCTACCTGCTAACTTGATTAGACGGCCAATTTTTAGGTATCAGGTAATCAAGGTACTTAAAAACATTACGAACTTCACGTAAATTCTGAAAGCTGATTTTCACGTATATTTTAGGCAATATCCTTAAAAATAAGTCGCCAATACTCCCAGACACTTTCCGTGGGCCGATTTGCTTAACAGACGCTTTCAAGCTCCCAAAATAATGACGTAACTTCACGTAAATTCTGTTGCTCCATTTTTATATATGTCTACCAGACAACTATTTTAAAACCTCTTACAAAAAGACAGACCGATCCAAGGGGCCAATCATCCCCTAAATTCAATTTTAATATCTCTGTGGGTAAGAGCGCGAGGGCATTATCCACACGCATGAGACTGAGTCAGATATGTATTAGGATATATTGACTTCTCTTTCTCTCTGTCTCTCTCTTACAGTTCACTCATATCAATTGATTATTAATTTTAAAAGAAAATCAGTTAAAAATGAAATAATCAGGTAAATAAATAAAAATTAACTTGTAAAAAAATGCTCATTTGACTACCATAATTCTTGAATTTTATCGTCCCGGGTAAAAAAATTATATATAATTACGTCTGGAAATTGGCCCTATATAATTATATGTAATGAATTTCTTCGATTTTGTATAATTATATAATTATGAATAATTATACGAAATCGCGAAAAATCGTTACATATGTGGTAACTTCCACATACAGCGCCATCTACCTCAGATACACTGCACTACGGAGCAACGTACAACACAAAGAAACTACCAATCCTGAATCGCGCAATAGAAGTTATCGATCGTTCGCCGAAGTTTTGATGGTACCAGCACTGCGGGTGTAGTCTATACGCCGAATGTGATCGTGTCAAGTTTGAGCGGTGGCGGCTACGAATACTATTTTTCGATCTACCGCGTTCCCGTGACATTCTGTCGATTTTTTCTGTTGACATCGTGACTTGCCTGGTTAACACGGCCATTTCAGAACATTCACTACTGCGCGACGTAGAAGCGATTGCTAATGTTGAGGCTGCTGGTGCTTGCAAGCCGATGACGTCGTTTATCCGGTCAACTAGGTCAGCCAGGTCCTCCATCCTTACAGAAGAAAGCAAAGAGAAACAAACAGAAGTGTAGCAAGTACAGTTAGCACGATTTATTGGATAATTTTACGAAATCGCAAAAAATCATTACTCAACGGACACAGTAGAACACTGAATACTTTTCTTGTGCAGTGCTGCCGGATACTGAGTCAACTGTAAGAGAGAGACAGAGAGGCAGAGAAGTCAATATATCCTAATACATGTCTGACTCAGTCTCATGCGTGTGGATAATGCCCTCGCGCTCTTACGCACAGAGATATTAAAATTGAATTTAGGGGATGATTGGCCCCTTGGATCGGTCTGTCTTTTTGTAAGAGGTTTTAAAATAGTTGTCTGGTAGACATATATAAAAATGGAGCATCAGAATTTACGTGAAGTTACGTCATTATTTTGGGAGCTTGAAAGCGTCTGTTAAGCAAATCGGCCCACGGAAAGTGTCTGGGAGTATTGGCGACTTATTTTTAAGGATATTGCCTAAAATATACGTGAAAATCAGCTTTCAGAATTTACGTGAGGTTTGTTATGTTTTTAAGTACCTTGATTACCTGATACCTGAAAATTGGCCGTCTAATCAAGTTAGCAGGTAGGCATGCGTTCTTAGTACATACTACCACTACGCAATCAGCCACATTTCGTTCGTCAGAAAATACGTGACGTCTGGCGGCCCTGGGATCTTGGACTAACTGGTGAGAAGTGCATCGAAAGCGACTTCATTTTATAAAATAGTTCAACATTTTGTATCTTTGTATGGTTTTGTTAATATAGCGTCTTTTTTTCAGCGACTTTCATAACTCGGCGTGGTACGAAACTATTAAGTCACATGGGGTATACATACAGCGTGATCTATGTCAGTGGACCAAGGACACTGTGGAGGTGTTCAAAGGCTCGCTCTCGATCTTGTAAAGCGACTGCCCGCACCATCAATGACGTCATCCTTAATATCCATAACACACACACATAAGCCGGAAACCACGAGTATGTATGCTAAAGTTAATAATAAGATTTTAATTAAATCTAAAATAATGGGATGAGTTTTGATTAAAAGTAAACCAAATAATCGCTAATGTTGAATAAAGTGCTTGTTATGATTTTAACTATGTGTTTATTTATATATTTTAAGAAAACTACAGTTATTTCGTAAGTTGCAATTTTATTATGTTAGGTATACTGCCTTAGCTAGCTGCATTTGAACAGATAAATAATAAGTAAATAAATAAATATTCCGGACATCTAACTCACAACGCCATCTAGTCCCAAGCTAAGCAGAGCTTGTGTAATGGGTACTAGACAACTGATATAAATACTTATATACTTTTTTTTGTAAATACATACATATTATACATAGAAAACACCCAAACTCCGAAACAAATATTTGCAGATCATACAAACATTTGGTCCGACCTGGGAATCGAACCCGAGACCTCAAGATTAGCAGTCGCATACGCTACCACTACGCCACCGAGGCAATAATAATACTGCTCCAAAAAGCCACCATACCTATACCTATACCATAATACCTGCCGCATTACCCGTAAATTTGTAACATCCACATCTATATCATCCACTTTCTCAATTTAACGTGTCATGCTTGGCTTAGGCCCGCATAACACGTATATTACCCCTCTAAAAAGGGAGATAAATAAAAAATCTAAATAATAATAATAATTGTTTATTGATAATCCATCTTTGATACAATTAGAAAATACGTTAATGGCTGCAATAGTAATAACTGTAACGCAGCCATTAGCGCTCACATCCGTGGTTATAGTCAACAGAAAATCAAGGAACGTAACTCTAAAAAAACATAAAACAACAAAAAAAAAGAAAACAAGGCATGCATTGATTACAGAGTCAAATAGTAAGCCAACCTCCTCTTACCCCACGGTACTGCCGCTAGGCATTACTTCGTGGAGGGAGGCTCTAGCTACTGCTCTTCCGTCGTGCTAATGTCACGGGTTTTTCTTTTCCGATCGCTTGCTTTCTAATCGACGGAGTTCCTGCAGAACTTCCGTCGCAAAAGCGCTTGTCGTCTGCCATGCTGTCTCAGATGAAAGCATAGCTTCTATCAAAGACTCTGGCTGAATTTTCTTTGTAAGGCCCTCTGTCCAGGTACTGCGTAACAAGTCGAAACGAGGACACGCAAAGAACACGTGCTCTGTATCTTCACTAACTCCTGGGCAGGACGGGCACGTCGGAGATACCTCGTGCTTATATTTATAGAGGTATGCCCGATAGCACCCATGTCCTGAGATCATTTGTGTTAGATAGTAATTGACCTCACCATGATTACGGTTTAACCAGTCCTCAAGTTGTGGAATTAGACGGTAGGTCCATCTGCCTTTAGTACTGGTATCCCACTTCGATTGCCATCGCTGTATGCTATTAAACCGTTCCTCCTTACCAAGTTCTCCAAGGGTCAATGTGGTCGTTACTTTACGGAGGTAAAGGGCTTTCCGTTCTTCGGCTAGTATTTCAATTGGCACCATCCCGGCAATAACGTTCACAGCGTCGTCAGACACTGTGCGAAAAGTGGCGATGTTCTAAATACTTTTCCCGAGGGTGTCAAGTGAAGGTGGTGACGTTTGGTGACGCTATCATGTCTATTAAGAACACACATAACCATGAGGCCCCTCTGTCATACTATATGTAAAGACATATCGTTAGAACTTACCAGGCTAACTACTATTTTGATAAGTGATAGTGCAGGTGATTAGGAGTTTAGTGATTAATACGAGTGATTAGTTAAAATGGGGTACGATTACTGTTCAGTACTGTTTAGTTTAATTCCAGAATGCACTCGAAGATCGACTGGTCTGATTTACCAGACATTAAATTTAATGACGTTGTACTCCCCATCAGTACGTGCGTCAAGAACCTAGGAATTCTGATCGATAGTACGTTATCTTGGGGCCCCCAATTATGTGAAGTTAGTAGAAAAGTGTTTGCATCGGCGGGTTCACTGCGAAGACTTCGCAACTTTCTACCCATAGCTACTAAAATTGCGCTAGCTGAATCCCTGCTCCTTCCTATACTCGATTACGCTGATGTCAGTTATCTCGATATCACTGAGGAGCAACTTGATAAACTTGAGCGCCTTCAAAATTTCTGTATTAGATTTATATTTGGTTTACGCAAATATGATCATGTGTCTGAATTTCGCAAATTGCTCAAGTGGCTCCCAATTCGACTTCGACGGAATTCTCATATACTTTCTATACTTTATAGTATTTGATTTAATCCCTTTACTCCACCTTACTTAAAGGAACGTTTTGTATTCCTCGGTGACACACATCTGAGATCCTTAAGGTCGTCGGAATCCTTGGAGTTAATGGTACCTAGCCACGCTACTATATTCTATGACAAATCTTTCACGGTGCAGGCTGTCAGATTATGGAACTCTTTACCCATATCTATTAGACGTGCACAAACACTAACGGCATTTAAGAATATGGTTAAAATTCACTACCTAGATTCATAAGTACCTTTACTCTCAGTGGCTGTACATGACTGAATGCTTTTATATATTGATATATATATATATATATATTGTATATATTTGGATTTTGTATATATATATGTGCATGTGTGTGTATGTATATGTGTATGTTTATGTTTATATGTTATTATTAAACATCACCATAACTTTAAAACACCTACACTACCCTTTATTACGTTCATTTCTTTCTCCGGTAAATATGTCCATCCAAAGGTTGCCTGGAAGAGATTGCTTTTGGCAATAAGGCCGCCCATTGTACACATCCTCTTGAATTTTAAGTTAAGTAATTTGTAATTGGTGTACAATAAAGTATATTCTATTCTATTCTATTCTATTCTAGTTTACTGCTGCGCTTAGTTAAAATACTACCGTCCCCAATACACTAAATACTGAAGGCTAAAGTAAAGAATGCCCAAGAGGGGCATGCTTTGAGTGAAGGTATGTCACGCGCGATGTTACTGCTTCTAATCCATCAATAAACTCACTCTAATCAAAGTAGATATAGCCTTTAGATAAATTCCTTGGAGATAAGACTCTTATGCTTTAGTTTCACTAAAATACACAGAGTAGTTTATAGGAAACTGTTAATGTCCGGACGATCATCTAAAAAAACATATTAATATATATATTCAATATTTTTTATTATAGCGATAATTGTAAAAAATAATTTGATCTGAAAGTAGAAAAGATCAAAAGAACCATCCGAAAGTTGATGGTAGAAAATGTCATATGATATTAAGATGGCCACTTGCCAAACGTAATGCAGGAAATGTTAAGTAATAAATGTATGTACCTACCTACTCTTATCAAGAGTTGATAAAGTTAATTACAAAAATACGTTTAGAGATGCCATTTTTTATTTTTAAGTGTCACAATAATGTAAAAACTTTGCAATTATGTAAACAGAGATTTAAAATTTTATCTTAAAATAATTGTTGTAACTAACATATTTGATATTGTTTCAGTGGACCAAGGCCGAAAGTGTGTTTTAGTGTCGGCTCGACGAGGTCGCAAAGTTCTCAGCTTTGAAGGGCACACGTTCAGCTATATGCATCGTACTGGATTTCTTATGCACTGGAAATGTTCTAAATACTACTCAATAGGGTGTAATGTGACGTTAGTGACGCTTGGTGATACCGTCGTCACTATTAAGAACATACATCACCATGGGACTTCTTTTGCATGCAACGAGTGAGAAGATATTGTTAGAGAGTACCGTGAGGCTAACTTTATCAGTGTGAGTGCAGGTGATGACTAGCAGGCCATGGTGATTATTTGAAAGTGGAGTGCGAGTAGTTTGCAATACTGTTTAGCTGCTGCGTTTATCCCTACAACGCACTAAGTATATCTAAACTTGTTTAGAGCAGGCATGCTGCGAATGAAGGAGTGAGGAAGCCATGGCACACGGAATGTTTATATGTTCGCTGTTAATCTTTCTAATTCTTAAATTACTAAATCGGTTACGATTCACACGTATGTATTTACTCCTAATCACTAAACTCACACTAAATAAAGTCAAAATTAGATTTTAGATAAAGAACTTGGCTACATCACTCTTATTATACTTTAGTTTAAACTCTTGACATTTTAAATTTTCGCTCTAAGATTATTTTGCAAAATAATGTTACAATTTAGAAGCTACGTCAATAAGAGAGGCGAGAGTAATAAATCTCGGTCGGATATGTGTGGCTTTCTATGTCATCCAACATTAGAAACATTAACTTTATAAAAGGGCCACCACACAGTCCGAAGGTCCTTCAACCCAATAAGTAAAGGTACTAGGGGAAAACCCAGGCAATGCGTGGGACGACAAAACTCTTTATTCTCACACATTTAGGGAAAAGTATTGAAAGAATAGCTTTTCACCGATTTTCTGTGAGGCCGTAGTATCACTGTGGTTGAGCCGACCTAATCCCCTCGTCGTTGTAATACACTTAATTTATTAATAAGTTTCGTTATTTGCATTCTGGGTATCCGAGATTTAAAGATATATTTATGTCATCCGGATCAATTGCTCTTGAGTTTAAATAATAATTATTAATTTAATTAAGGTACTACTAAGTAAATAGGTCATGGTAGATTATATGAACAAATTTACATATGGTGTAGGTACTAAAATAGTAGGTACATTAAATAAACAGGAAAGCAAAGTGCTTGTTTGTATTTTAACAGTAACGCATTGTCCCGCCGTTATTGCGGCGGCAAGATCAGTTATTTATAGAGAATGGGCTCGACAGTAATCACGAGATCCTCTCTTAATAGGTCAAACACGTCAGGTGTTGAATCCGAGAGGAGCCAACGCCAGAGTGCCACCACACAGAACATGATTGCGGTGATGGTGCGAAGTAAGGACGCGCTGAACTCCGCCGTCTCCTTCTGCGAGCAAGTTATGCTTGCAAAGGAGATAGCGAAACCCGTAACAATTTAGAACTCTACCGCCCGCCTGGCATGGGAACGGGCCTGATACCGTAAACGACTCAGGTGCCGGAGGTCGCAGAATGATCTCTATCCTATACAAACGGAAACCTGGGGTTGACAGGTGAGTCCATCCGTTACCCTACCAGAAGTAGGTCAGGGTGGCAGCAAGGGAAAATCGTGGACTCCGAGGTGTTACGTTACGTTCGATGTAACGTTAGGGTTCCAGGGATTTCCCATTGGTTACTTACACCTGTATTCCCGGACTAGTACCAAGAACCTAGTGTGGTTCTTGGTCGGTTTAAGTCCTCCTAATTCTCCGGCACAAAGGAGAAAAAAGATGCGTGATTCTATTTAATAATATTAATGTTGGCTTGTATTGTAATAGTCTTTCTACAGATCTTCAATATCGATTCATACTAGAAAGTCTGATGGCAGTCGCCCCACGTAAAAAAATCGAAGTTCAGTCATATTGTATTAGACTTTAAGGCAATCTCAACCTAATTTGGTAAAAGAGAGTTCACATTCCGTTCTGCACAACAAACACTGGTAAACACTCACCACTGGTGCGTATGTGTCTTGAGTATAATACTTTATGTGGACGCTCAGATGATCTTGACATTCTTCACGATTCTTTCAAAGCATTGCTAGATCAAAAGATAATGCAGTGCTAGATCTGGTTACCTTTTGTGAAACTTTATTTTATTTTTATTTTATTTGTTTTTACTTATGTTTTTATTTGTTCTTAATTTTTTAGCGTTTTATTTGTGTTAAAATTGTTTTTTTTTATTGCTCTGTACAAATAATGTTGTGTACATCTATAATAGATATTCATGTAAGTTATTGTTCCAAGCTCCTAATGTTGACCGTTCTTGTACATGTATATTGTTGATGTTCCTTAGAATAAATAAATAAATAAGAGAAAAAAAAATGTTTAGGTAGGCAATATTTTAGTTAATAATATTCAGCCCCCAAATCAAGTTTATATTCTACAAATGAAATGGAATGAAAATTAGCTAATAATACAGTGGAATGAAGGCGTTAGCTATTGTAGAAAGAGAATCTATGCAGACCACTTGAAGCTAAGAGGGCTTATGCATGCATAAGAGTACCATTTTTCGTCTTTTTTTTAACAATATTTTGATTTATAAAATATGTATTCGGAATATATATAAATACTGACATTTTTTGTAATTTATTTTTGGCAATAAATTAGTATTTTTTTTATTTGTTATCATTTCATGTATTCTATGCTATTTATACATTATTTTGTAGTTTTTATAAGAGTGTATGGCAAAATTAAAAACAAAACAAACTCTATTACCATAGTCGTGTATAATAAATAAGTAAATTAATTTATGCAGTTTAATTACCAAAAATGACATTCTAAGATGCCATTTTTGATTTTGAAGTGTCACAATAATTTTAAAAAAATGTAGAATTATGTAAACATAAAAAAATGTCATAGTATTATTATTGTAGCTAACATATTTGTTATTGTTTCAGTTGACCAAGGACGAAAGTGTATTTTCGTGTTGGCTCGACGAGGTCGCAAAGTTCTCAGCTATGAAGGGTACACATTCAACTTTATGCATCGTAGTGAATTCATGATGCACTGGAGATGTTCTAAATACGTATCCATAGGGTGTAAAGTAACGTTAGTGACATTTGGTGATACCGTCGTGACTATTAAGAACATACATCACCATGGGACATCTTTTGCATGCAACGAGTGAGAAGATATTGACAATAACTTCTCACTGGCCCTAACAGGGCGTAACCTGAGGCTAACTTTCCCCTTATCAGTGTGAGTTCAGGTGATGACTAGCAGGCCATGGTGATTGCGAATGATTAGTTGAAAGTGTGTTCAATACTGTTAAGCTGCTGCGCTAATTCTTGCAACGCACTAGGCACTAAGTATATCCAAACATGTTTAGAGCGGGCATGCTGCGAATGAAGGATTGAGATAGCCATGGCACGCGTAACGTGACTACTTACCAAAATAACTGCATATGCAGCTAACCGTTATAATTCTTTGATTACTAATCAGTTGCGATCCACACGTATGTATTTACTCTTAAGTCTAATCACTAAGCTCACACCAAATAAGGTGAAAATCAGCCTCTAGATAAAGAACTTGGAGACATCACTCCTAGTATACTTTAGTTTTAAACTCTTGACATACACTTAGAATAATATTCATTTTTAATTTTTACTCTATGATTATTTTGAAAATTATTTTTTAAATTGATATACTACTTCAATAAGAGATTCGAGAGCAATGAATATCGGTCGGATTTAGGAGACCATCTATATCATCCAACATAAAAAATATTAGTTTTGTAAAGACGAAAACACACAATCCGAACTGTAGCCTAATTATGTATAGGTACTAGGGGAAAACTCAGACGTTGCCAAACTCTTTAACCTCACGCATGTGGTGAATGGCATTAAAAGAATAGCATTTAACCGATTTTCTCTGAGGTCGTAGTATCACTAAGGTCGAGCTGGCTCAATCCACCTTTTCGTGTTATAAACTTAATTTATTAATTATTAATAATTTTCGTTATTTGCACTCCTGGAATCCGAGATTTTGAGTTATGTCATCCGAATAAATTGCTCTCTAGTTTAATTAATAGTTAGTAAGTAAGTAAGTAATAATTATGGTGTGGGTAGTGAAATAGTAGATGTACTAAAGGAACAAAAAAGTAAAGTGCTTATTTGCTTTTTAATATTAACGCGTTATAATGTCGATATTCACTATTATAGAACGAGAATCTGTGCGACCCACTTGAATCTTGACTAAAGGGGCTGCCATGCATTAATTTTTGTCTGGTTTTATCATTGTTTACATTTGTAAACATACATATTCAGAATAGATTAAAACACTGCGATTTTTTAAATTTTCTCTTTAGAAATAAATGTAAATTTTTATATGTTTTATTATTTCATGTATTTTAAATAAATAAATAAGTATTCCGGACATCTAACACACAACGCCATCTAGTCCCAAGCTAAGCAGAGCTTATGTTATGGGTACTAGACAACTGATATAAATACTTATATACTTTTTTTTAAATACATACATATTATACATTGGAAACACCCATACTCCTAAACCCAAAACCCGGGCATCGAACCCGAGACCTCAAGCTTAGCAGTCACATAGCTACCACTACGCTGCCGAGGCAGTCTTCTTTGTTCTATTTATACATTATCTAATTGTTTTTTATGAGTGTGAAGTAAATTTAAAATTAAAATGTAAATAAACACGATTACATAGTCATACATGGTAGCGCTGATTTATGTAGTAGTAGTATTAGTGTAGTTATGTAAAAGCAAGTTAAAAAAAATGCTTAGCAAGTAATAATATATTAGTATTTTTAGGCTTAAAATGTATGGTTTATTAAAATTATAGCAACAACACGGTCTTATCTGTATGTGAAATCTTTTGGTTATGAGTTCGGCTTTCTTTCAACGCAAATATTTAGGTAGGCTTAATTATCTGAAGTAGTGATTATTTATAACCTAACTAGCTTTCTCCCGCAGTTTCACTCGCAATTCATATATTCATATATCCTATGTTACTTCTAATACCTCCACGAATATGTGTACCAAGTTTCACGATGTTCGGTTGAGTGAGTTGCTTTCCCGTGAAACCGTGACAAACAAACCTACTTTCACTTTTATAATATAAGCTCTTTGTGGTATACTAAATATAAGTATTCCGTAGTGTGTTAGGCTTCAATAGATGATACTAAGAAATGTTTGAACATTTTTGTATTAATAATACCTATTCTAATATGATATCTACTCGCTTCCTGCATTTTTTTTTTCTTTTAAAGACATCTCCCACATTAGGAATAAACATCCTGTGTCGTGGGGACTTTACAAACATACATGAAACGGACACAAAGAACATCCAGACTCGGGACAGCAATTCGTGGATCACACAAAGTGTTGTAGGTACCGCGTGGGATTTGAACCCACGACACTTGGCGCAGTAGCAAGCGGCATGGCGACCGCTGACACCACTCGGCCAACCGTGCAGTCAACCAATAAAGTGTTTTGAGAATTTACTTTAATTTATTATTTATTACTAGCGACCCACAGTGGTCCTTTTAATTATTATAGTATTAATGTTCGGACGATCATCTAAAAAAACATATTAATATATTTCAATATTTTTTATTATAGCGATAATTGTAAAAAATAATTTTATTTATTATTAGGTTACGTAAATAAGATTATTAAAAGCAATGAACCTTGATCTGGATCTGAAAGTAGAAAAGATCAAAAGAACCATCCGAAAGTTGATGGTAGAAAATGCCATATGATATTAAGATGGCCTCATGCCAAACGTAATGCAGGAAGTGTTAAGTAATAAATGTGTACATACTCTTATCAAGAGTTGATAAAGTTAATTACAAAAATACGTTTTAAGATGCCATTTTTTATTTTTAAGTGTCACAATAATGTAAAAACTTTGCAATTATGTAAACAGAGATATAAAATTTTATCTTAAAATAATTGTTGTAACCAACATATTTGATTTTGTTTCAGTGGACCAAGGCTGAAAGTGTGTTTTAGTGTCGGCTCGACGAGGTCGCAAAGTTCTCAGCTTTGAAGGGCACACATTCAGCTATATGCATCGTACTGGATTCCTTATGCACTGGAAATGTTCTAAATACTACTCCATAGGATGTAATGTGACGTTAGTGACGCTTGGTGATACCGTCGTGACTATTAAGAACATACATCACCATGGGACTTCTTTTGCATGCAACGAGTGAGAAGATATTGTTAGAGAGTACCGTGAGGCTAACTTTATCAGTGTGAGTGCAGGTGATGACTAGCAAGCCATGGTGATTATTTGAAAGTGGAGTGCGAGTAGTTTGCAATACTGTTTAGCTGCTGCGTTTATCCCTACAACGCACTAAGTATATCTAAACTTGTTTAGAGCAGGCATGCTGCGAATGAAGGAGTGAGGAAGCCATGGCACACGGAATGTTTATATGTTCGCTGTTAATCTTTCTAATTCTTAAATTACTAAATCAGTTACGATTCACACGTATGTATTTACTCCTAATCACTAAACTCACACTAAATAAAGTCAAAATTAGATTTTAGATAAAGAACTTGGCTACATCACTCTTATTATACTTTAGTTTAAACTCTTGACATTTTAAATTTTCGCTCTAAGATTATTTTGCAAAATAATGTTACAATTTAGAAGCTACGTCAATAAGAGAGGCGAGAGTAATAAATCTCGGTCAGATATGTGTGGCTTTCTATGTCATCCGACATTAGAAACATTAACTTTATAAAAGGGCCACCACACAGTCCGAAGGTCCTTCAATAAATAAGTAATGGTACTAGGGGAAAACCCAGGCAATGCGTGGGACGACAAAACTCTTTATTCTCACACATTTAGGGAAAAGTATTGAAAGAATAGCTTTTCACCGATTTTCTGTGAGGCCGTAGTATCACTGAGGTTGAGCCGACCTAATCCCCTCGTCGTTGTAATACACTTAATTTATTAATAAGTTTTGTTATCTGGGTATCCGAGGACTCCGAGGTGTTCCGTTACGTTCGATGTTACGTTAGGGTCCAGGGATTTCCGTTCTGCACAACAAACACTGGCAAACACTCACCACTAGTGCGTATGTGTCTTGAGCATAATACTTTATGTGGACGCTCAGATGATCTTGACATTTTTCACGATTCTTTCAAAGCATTTAAGCAAAAGATAATGCAGTGCTTGATCTGATTACCCTTTGTGAAACTTTATTTTATTTTGTTTTTACTTATGTTTTTATTTTGTTTTTAATTTTTTAGCGTTTTATTTGTGTTGAAATTGTTTTATTTCATTGCTCTGTACAAACAATGTTGTGTACATCTATAATAGATATACATATAAGTTATTGTTCCAAGCTTCTTATGTTGACCGTTCTTGTATATGTATATTGTTGATGTTCCTTATAATAAATATATGTATATAAATAAGAGGAAAAAAAAATGTTTAGGTAGGCAATTGTTTAGTTAATAATATTCAGCCCCCAAATCAAGTTTATATTCTACTAGCGACCCGCCCCGGCTTCGCACGGGTGCAATGCTGATACTAAATTAAATACACTACAGAAAAACTATGAACGTTGTATATAAAAACATAGCGGCCCGCTCCGACTTTGCATACAATATAAACCTCTAAAATTAGCAATGTTGCCTTAGTATATGATGAATGTATTATACATATAAACCTTCCTCTTTTTTTTTTTTTTTTTTTTTTTTTATTTATTAAGGGCCGCTGTAGCGGTCCTTATACTAGCACCTCCGACATGATCGGAGCCTTTTATTCACTCTTCCTTTCGATCTTGTTCATTCCTATGCTAATTCTTCCATTCGTTCTTTCACACTAGTAATTATTTTTTCCGAATTTTATATACTTTCTTAAGCTACTTTAGTCTTTCATTCATGCTTTCCATTCAATTCCTTCTTCCTATATCCATTCCTATGATATATTTATTTCATTCGTCATTCCATGCACTAGTCCTTACTTTCATCAATTTGTTTCATACTCATTCTTATAACTAATACATTATTGCAACACTTAAATTAGAGCCAAAATATATGTACCAAAATTACTACTGTACGATTTAACTACTGAATATGTTATACTAATTTTAAATATGATTGGCTAAAATAGATCATTATTTTGGAATCATATCCACTTTATTACTTTTTGCTTTGTTTCAATTCTTTCTATATGTGTACAATGATTTTTGTTTTTACTTTTACTTTTTTCACGAATTTTAATTTCAAAATTTAAGTTTGCAATCTTAGTTTTCCTGTAATTTCCTTTCTTGTGTTTCTGTTTTTTATTTGCAGTAGGACGTTCTATGGTGGGTTGGGAAAAAGCCATGTTCTTGGGGTTTTGATCTCGAGGCGGATAGGGGACTGCGCTCATCGAAGGGCCCTCAGCACTGGTACTGGACGGTTGCCCTAGCAATTTCGTCCCACCTCGCTCTCACCGGGCACAAATCGCTAAAGGCATTGTGCCCAGTGCTGCTCAGTTTCTCCCCTTGGCAGTTGCAACAGTTAGGCTCTGCACCAATGGCGAAGTCCGGGCATTTGGCCCTCAAGTGGGGCCCGCCACAATGACTGCACCTTGGTTCAGTAGAGGTGCAGAGCTTCCTAACGTGCCCGTACCCCAGACAGAGGGAGCATTGCACCAGAGGGGACTGATCCGCCACCCTGATTGGCTGCAGATCGAGATGCAGCCTCCCTCTGTCCAGGGCGCGAGTCCAAACCGCCGGGGAGACCCTGAGCACCACATGACACGTGTGTGGGTTTCGGGCTGTCCTCCTATACAAGACTGTTATTCGGTCTTGGTCGGGTGTCAGGTCTTGGAACACCTCCCGGTTCCTGCTTCTTACAGCTTTCACTAGGTCCTCATCTTTTTGACTCTTGAGGACGCTGTACATGACCAGAAGAGGATCTTTGTTCTTAATCTCTTCCACCACGAGATCTTTCCCTTTTTCCGTCAGTCTTTTTTGAGCCCTATTTCTATCTTCTTGTGTTCTGTATCCAATTATTATCTTTCTGTCCTTTCCTTTTCTTATCTTTTCCACCTTCACCCAGCCTTCATCCTCGTTCGCAGTTTTTCTCAGCTTCTCTATAATTTCCTCTCCCGTATCCTGATCGTCCTTGGACGTGACTACAACCGAGTGCAAGGTCGTACGTACCGGAAGCGGAGCATTAGAGTGGCCCGTCACCGCGTCGACATATGTTGTTGTCAGTCCTTTCCTTTCCCTTGCCTTCTCTCTTTCATCTTGCCTTTCCATCTTTTCTTTGAGCTCCTCTATGATTCTCCCATTTTCCCTCAGCAACCTCTCGTTTGCCTCTATCTTCCTCAATATCATTGAGTTGTTTTCCGTGTCTCCATCTTGAGTTGTCTTTGTATTTTTCCCCTTTGACGTCCTCTTCCTGTCCTCTTCGTAAGCTCTTAATATATTCTCAAGTATGTCCACTCTGTTCTCTATCTCCTTTTTTATGTCCCTTTTGATGTTGCGGGAGATGGATAGTTGCTCCCGGATGACTTCGCAACATCTGGTTGCGACTGAGCTGCGGTTAGGAGGTAGAGAAGTTGTGTTCAGAGGCCAGAGGGTGCGTCTGGCTGATATTGATGGAGTCTCATCTTCCATTGCCGGGTTTGTGGTTGAGATGGGGCGCGGTATTAAGGAGGGCTGGGGGCTCTCCCAAACGTAGGGGGATGGAGGGCTGGTCATTGTGGAGGTGCGCGTCAATAGGCAAATTAGCTGGTGGTATGTACAGGTACCTACCAGGTTCAAGATCTGTACTCTAACGTCAAAATACAAAATAAAGAAAACAATAAAATAAAAAGAAAAAAGAGGAATAAAGTTCCTTTATCAACTTAGATGCTAACTTATAACTAACGAAATCTTTTCAAATAAAAACGGTCTAAATAAGGAAGAAATTACAAAAAGAACCAAAATAAAAAAATATAAATTTTTGAAAATATGACCAACGGTTGTTGACCCCGGGCTACCGAAGTCGATATACCCAGTAAAAACAGGGAGGGTGGGTGGCCGATTTTCTGCAGTTCTGCTCGTCCGATCTGGACAAATGGGGTGTCGTTCGACGGGTCTCGGTGAGACCTTTCCAAAACTGCAAAAATAATAATTTTAGGCCTAAGGGTGGTCGACTTACTCGACAAAAACCTCAAAAAGTGCCAAAAAATGAGTTTAAATGTCAAAAATTTCGAAATCTATTTACCGGACTTGTGTAAAACGCTATATGTTAGGTATATCTAGATGAGATCTAACTAAATATGTATAATAAGTTACTTCGAAAATAAGGGTTGACGAAAAATTCGACAAAAACCTTATATATTGTCAAAAATTTTAGAAAAATTTGATCTAAATATCAAAAATCTATGTTATTATTTGCCGGAATTCAAAAAAGGGGGTGTTATTAGACGGGTCTAGATGAGAGCCGTCTAAATCTGTAAGAAAGGGGATTTTAAGATGAGGGGTTGAAGAGTAATTCGACAAAAACCTCTAAAAATTTACGAAAATTCAGGATTGAAAAATCCTAAGTACAAAATAAAAAATTTTTCTTTATTTTTCAGGTTCAAATTCTCCCACGGGACGCAGGAGAGCTCACAGGGTCAATATAAATTGTCAGGGGTAAGTATAGTAGCAACAATTAAGAAAAAATTTCGTCCTTCCTCTTGAATCACTCTATCTATTGGAAAAAACCGCATCAAAATCCGTTGCGTAGTTTTAAAGATTTAAGCGCACATAGGGATATAGGGACAGAAAAGGCGACTTTGTTTTATACTATGTAGTGATAAACGTACAACGATAATAGAGAAGTCAAATAAGAAGAAGAATAAATGTTTGATAATAAAAATTAGCTAATAATACAATGATATGAAGGCGTTAGCTATTGTAGAAAGAAAATCTATGCAGACCACTTGAAACTAAGAAAGCTTATGCATATGCATGCATAAGAGTAACATTTTTGTCTTTTTTTAACAATGTTTTGATTTATAAAATATGAATTCGGAATATATATAAATACTGTAATTTTTTGTAATTTTATTTTTGGCAATAAATTAGTATTTTTTTTATTTGTTATCATTTCATGTATTCTGTGCTATTTATGTAGTTTTTATAAAAATGTATGATAAAATTAAAAACAAAACAAACTCTATTACTTAGTCGTGTATAATAAATAAGTAAATAAATTTATGCAGTTTAATTACCAAAAATGACGATCTATGATGCCATTTTTGATTTTGAAGTGTCACAATAATTTAAAAAATTTAGAATTATGTAAACATAAAATAAGATTATTTCATAACATCATTATTGTAGCTAACATATTTGTTATTGTTTCAGTTGACCAAGGACGAAAGTGTATTTTCGTGTCGGCTCGTCGAGGTCGCAAAGTTCTCAGCTACGAAGGGCATACATTCAGCTATATGCATCGTAGTGGATTCATGATGCACTGGAGATGTTCTAAATACTTAACCATAGGGTGTAAAGTAACGTTAGTGACATTTGGTGATACCGTCGTGACTATTAAGAACATACATCACCATGGTACATCTTTTGCATGCAACGAGTGAGAAGATATTGACAATATCTTCTCACTGGCCCTAACAGGGCGTAACCTGAGGCTAACTTTCTCCTTATCAGTGTGAGTGCAGGTGATGACTAGCAGGCCATGGTGATTGCGAATGATTAGTTGAAAGTGGAGTGCAAGTAGTGTTCAATACTGTTAAGCTGCTGCGCTAATAATTGGAACGCACTAGGCACTAATTATATCCAAACATGTTTAGAGCGGGCATGCTGCGAATGAAGGATTGAGATAGCCATGGCACGCGTAACGTGACTAATTACCAAAATAACTGCATATGCAGCTAACCGTTATAATTCTTTGATTACTAATCAGTTGCGATCCACACGTATGTATTTACTCTTAAGTCTAATCACTAAGCTCACACTAAATAAGGTGAAAATCAGCCTCTAGATAAAGAACTTGGAGACATCACTCCTAGTATACTTTAGTTTTAAACTCTTGACATACACTTAGAATAATATTAATTTTTAATTTTTACTCTATGATTATTTTGAAAATTAATTTTTAAATTTTACTTCAATAAGAGATTCGAGAGCAATGAATATAGGTTGGATTTAGGAGACCATCTATATCATCCAACATAAGAAATATTAGTTTTGTAAAGACGAAAATACACAATCCGAACTGTAGCCTAATTATGTATAGGTACTAGGGGAAAACTCAGCTGTTGCCAAACTCTTTAACCTCACGCATGTGGTGAAAGGCATTATAAGAATAGCATTTAACCGATTTTCTCTGAGGTCGTTGTATCACTGAGGTTGAGCTGGCTCAATCCACCTTTTCGTGTCATAAACTTAATTTATTAATTAATTTTTAATAATTTTCGTTATTTGCATGGCTGGAATCCGAGATTTCGAGTTATTCCATCCAGATAAATTGCTCTCTAGTTTAATTAATAGTTAGTAAGGAATAATTATGGTGTGGGTAGTTAAATAGTAGATGCACTAAAGAAATAGAAAAGCAAAGTGCTTATTTGCTTTATAGTATCAACGCGTTATCATGTCGATAATTACTATTATAGAACGAAAATCTGTGCGATACACTTGAATGTTGACGAAAGGGGCTGCCATGCATTAATTTTTGTCTGGTTTTATCATTGTTTACATTTGTAAAAACACATATTCAAAATAGATTTAAAGAATGCGATTTTTTTAATTTTCTCTTTAGAAATAAATGACATTTTTATATGTTTTATCATTTTATGTATTTTAAATAAATAAATAAATATTCCGGACATCTAACACACAACGCCATCTAGTCCCAAGCTAAGTAGAGCTTGTGTTATAAATACTTATATACTTTTTTTTTAAAAACATACATATTATACATAGAAAATACCCAAACTCCGAAACCCAAAACCCGGGAATCAAACCCGAGACCTAAAGCTTAGCAGTCACGTACGCTACCACTACGCCGCCGAGGCAGTCTTCTTTGTTCTATTTATACATTATCTTATTGTATTTTATGAGTGTGAAATAAATTTAAAATTAAAAAATAAATAAACACGATTACATAGTCATACATGGTAGCGCTGATTTATGTAGTAGTAGTATTAGTGTAGTTATGTAAAAGCAAGTAAAAAAAAAATGCTTAGCAAGTAATAATATATTAGTATTTTAAGGCTTAAAATGTATGGTTTATTAAAATTATAGCAACAACACGGTCTTATCTGTATGTGAAATCTTTTGGTTATGAGTTCGGTTTTCTTACAACGCAAATATTTAGGTAGGCTTAATTATCTGAAGTAGTGATTATTTATAACGTATCTAGCTTTCTCCCGCAGCTTCGCTCGCAATTCATATAAAGTATTCTATGTTACTTCTAATACCACAAAGAATATGTGTACCAAGTTTCACGATGATCGGTTGAGAAGCTTTCCCGAGAAACCGTGACAAACAAACTTACTTTCACCTTTATAATATAAGCTCTTTGTGGTATACTAAATATACCTAAGTATTCCGTAGTGTGTTAGGCTTCAATAGGTGATAATAAGAAATGTTTCAACATTTTTGTATTAATAATACCTATTCTAATATGATATCTACTCGCTTCCTGCATTTACCAATAAAGTGTTTTAAGAATTTAATTAAATTGTTATTTATTACTAGCGACGCACCGGTAGTCCTTTTAATTCTCGAATTTCCACTCCTATGATACGTTATACGTATGTATGTATTATACATATAATATAATCCTTTTGAATCACTCTGTCTACTGGTGAGAAGTGTATCGAAAGCGACTTCATTTATAGTTCAACATTGTGTATCTTTGTGTGGTTTTGTTAATATAGCGTCTTTCTTTCAGCGGCTTTCATAACTCGGCGCGGTACGAAACTATTAAGTCACATGGGGTATACATACAGCGTGATCTATGTCAGTGGATCAAGGACACTGTGGAGGTGTTCAAAGGCTCGTTCTCGATCTTGTAAAGCGACTGCCCGCACCATCAATGACGTCGTTCTTAATATCCATAACACACACACACATGAGCCTGAAACTACGAGTATGTATGCTGAAGTTAATAATAAGATTTTAATTAAACATTATAATTAAATCTAAAATAATGGGATAAGTTTTGATTAAAAGTAAACCAAATAATCGCTTATGTTGAATAAAGTGCTTGTTATGATATTTAACTATGTGTTTATTTATTTATTTTAAGAAAACTACAGTTATTTCGTAAGTTGCAATTTTATTATGTTTACACATTAATAAAATTGAAATGCCTGTTTCTAATTTCGAATTAATATGAAATGCATACAAAAGTACAACAAAAACTCATTTTTCAAATTTATTATCTATTTATCTGAGTTTGTTCGTTCTGGCTTAAAACACGTTTCATTCGAAGCGTAGTTTAGGGTTATAAAAAATATTTTCATGTCCACATTCACATAATATGCAATAAGAAGCGAGTATATTTTGTTTTTTTTTTTTTAATTGAATAGTGGGGAAACGAGCTGGCGTATCACCTGATGGTAAGCGATTACCGCCGCCCATGGACACCCGCAACACCAAAGGCGTCACAAGTGCGTTGCCGACCTTTGGGGGGATGGTAAAGGAGATGGGGGGAGGGGTTGGGGTATGGGCCTCCGGTATCCTCACTCACTCGGTGAAACACAGCGCAAGCGCTATTTTACACCGGTTTTCTGTGAGACCGTGGTATCACTCCGGTCGAGCCGACCCATTCACGCCGAAGCATAGCTCTCCCACGGTAATGTAAACGCTAGTATGATTGAACCGATAGTGACGTTTACGAAGATGCCAAAAAACAGTACTGATGTTGACGAAACAAGGTGGAGCGTGCACAGACACAATATCCTTACTTGCTTGTGAATCACCAACTTTGCTTGTCTACGGGGCTAAAATTTCATTTTTCATGTTGAAGGACTTTGATTTAAAAATATTGTTTCGGCACAATAAATGATAAAATCAGGGCACCAATATGTTGTGGACACTAATGCGTTCTGTTTTAAGGTAGAGATGATATATTTTATAAGATAGCTTGACTCCAAAGTTCGCCGACAATGGCTTATTATTATTATACGTTTTATACTATAATTATATATTAATTATAATAAGCAATAGAAAAACAAAAGTAATTCCCTTTTGGTTTGTTTTAGAGGTTACATTAATCTGTCATTATAACTTTGCTCGATCCGCATCTATCCTTGATAGCACGGATCGTAGACGATCAGTCTTTCAGAAACCATTATAAATACAATTAAAATGGTCAACTCCATCTGTGGTTTCTGGATTATAGGCGACTTACATTAACCAAAAGTTATGTAAGTAAATTTTATTTATTACAGGTTCTTTTCAGAAGCTAATGTTAAAATATTTTGGCATAATCAAGAAAACGATCTTGGCGAAAATAATGCTGATGTTGATATGAATATTGTACTTGCTCCAGAACCTATCAATAATCCTGCACAAATTCTTGATGATTTTGTAATACATGAACATATACCTACATGATACAAAATAAATTTGTTTATGCAAAAATAATCATTTTTTTAAAGTGTTTCTTGTTTATATAAAAATCATGTTTTACAACTAAGTCAGCGGTTTTGTCTATTTGTACACAAAATACAAAATCCGGCATTGTCTATTGCAATGCTTTGGCAAAAAGGAGACGACAGTAGATAATGCCAACGTGCAAGATGTTCCAAAGGAGAAAAAGCCTTATAAGCCCACTCGTACTATGCCAAGTGATGATGTTAGATTCGATAATATTGACCACTTTCCAGAGCACGGTAAGGATTACGATCGCTGCGCCTACTGCAAGAAAGGCTTTCTACAGTTATTTGCTTTAAGTATAATATAAGGCTGTGTTTAGTTAAAGAATGCAATTGTTTTTATAATTATCACCACCAAGAGAACCAAATAATCTCATACATACTGAAATGTTCTGTAAAAAAATTCATACTTATCTAATTTGGAATAAAATAGTCCGGTCAATTTAGACCAAAAATTGATAGTGAAGATACATTAATTCCCAACAAGCTGAAAATGAGTAAAATTGTTCAAAACATAATTATAAACAATATCTGAAAGATCCCCATCATTCCCGTGTAAGGAAAAAAAAAAATTCAGGGTCAAAGATAAAAAAAAATAGTTTTTCGCGATTTTCAGCAAAACGGTAAGTTTTATTATAAAAGTACCTTAGACAAAATTGTAGATCATAAAATTATCTATAAGAAATGGATCAATATTTATTATTTACGAGCCACCGTTTCTGAGACATGACGATTCAAAAAGTTATAAAAGCTGTAATTGTCATAATATGCACACGTTTCCACGCCACCTATGAGCTAGTGTACTTAGCGCGTTTTGTAACGTGGTTTCCCCAGTAGGTCTACTCCTCCTATTCCACGGGTCAGTTGTGATCAGGACATGAGGAGGACGATGGAAAACTGCTGCTGCCTCATGCACAATACTCACAAAAGTTTTAGGGGACACTGTATTCTTAAATTCCAGGGAATCCTAACCTCCTCTTCTCTGAAGGTTACAGAGCGGGAATTAGGATAAAAACTGAGAAAAAACTCGAGTAGAAAAAAAATATATATAACAACTCTAGAGATGTATGTACGCGGCGTACTCATGCATATTATAACAATAACAGCTTTTATAACTTTTTAAATGGTTGGCCATGGATGCTGATGTCTTGACAAGGGATGCCAAAAATATCGACTGGACATCGCTCTTCAGTGCTGATAACATAGATGAAAAAGTTACATTATTTAACACAAAAATTTTGTCTCTTTACGATAAGCATGCACCCCTCCAGGAAGTTAAGGTCAAACGTCTTCCATCACCATGGTTAACTGCAGAAATCAAAGCACTAATCAGGAAGAAAGTGATTGCTAAATCAAGATTTAAGAAGGGCCCAACTGATTACAACCGTGATCGATATGTGTCCATTCGGAATCACTGCAGCAAGGTGTGTAGGAATGCACAGCGCCGTTACATTCACAGCTCCGTCGAAAACGGAGACCCAGCTAAGGTCTGGAAATTTTTAAGGTCATTTGGAGTAGGCAAATCTCTTTATGACTCTACTCCTAAAAATATAGACTTAACTTTACTCAATCAACACTTCTCCGTCTCAACAAGTTTTGATAAAATGACAAAAGATGCTACTCTAAAACATCTTACTTCTGCCTCTACTCCTGACTGCTCTCCCTTCTTCTTTAGTCAATTCTCTGATTGTGATGTTAAGAAGAGCATAGTATCTATTACCTCAAATGCAGTGGGCTCTGATTGTCTAAATCGCAATATGATCCTTCCAATCCTTGATGAAGTTATTCCCGTCATCTGCCATATCCTCAATTATTCGATCTCCTATAGCGTTTTTCCTAAGTCATGGAAGGATGCAGAAATTATACCTATCCCTAAAAAGAAGAACCCCGAATCCTTTTCCGATTACCGCCCCATTTCTATCCTCCCCTTCCTCTCTAAAGTTCTTGAACGTTTGGTCCATGCTCAATTTTCCAATTTCCTTTCCAAAAACCTGCTCCTCAACCCTCTTCAGTCTGGTTTCAGACCCGGCCATAGCACCACTACTACTCTAATTCAGATTACCGAGGACATCAGAGATGCTATGGAGAACGGCGAACTTACTGTCATAACGCTCCTCGACTTCAGTAACGCATTTAACACCGTTGATTTTGACATTCTGCTATGTATATTACGCTCTCTTAACATATCTCCAACCGTGATTGACTGGTTTCACAACTACCTGTTTGGTCGCCGGCAGCGTATTAGTATTGATAACACTGTGTCTTCTTGGTGTAGTACTAAAGCTGGTGTCCCTCAGGGTGGCGTGCTATCTCCTTTACTTTTCTCCGTTTTTATTAACACCATCACTAATGATCTCACTTCTTCCTACCACCTATATGCAGACGATCTCCAGATTTATTTTAAAGCACCACCGGTTAACCTGGCTGATGCTATTGATACAGTTAACGCTGACTTGGTAAAGATCTGTAAGTGGAGCATTTCCCACGGCCTCAAGATTAACCCTCTCAAGACTCAAGTCATAGTTGTAGGTAGTTCTAGACTGATTTCCAAAATCGATTGGACTATACTGCCTCAAGTCTCTTGCGATAACACACCTATTCCCTTTAGTGATAAAGTAAAGAACTTGGGTATTTATATTGACAGCACCTTATCCTGGGGTCCTCAGCTGCAGGAGCTGAGTCGCAAAATGTTCGCGGCTGCAGGGTCTTTGCGTAGGCTACGCAATTTGTTACCTACTTCTACCAAGACTGCTCTCACACAATCCCTTCTTTTCCCTATCCTTGATTATGCTGATGCCAGTTATTTAGATCTCACTGAAGACCAATTGAATAAGCTTGAAAGACTCCAAAATCTCTGTATAAGATTCATATTCGGATTGCGTAAATATGATCACATCTCCGACTATCGTAAAAAGCTTAAGTGGTTACCTATCCGCCTTCGCCGGAATACACATATCCTTTCTCTTCTATACAACATCCTATTTAGTCCTTTTACCCCACTTTACCTTAAATCACGGTTTACTTTTTTACACGATACACATCCCAAACTACTGAGATCGTCTGAGAACTTAAAACTAAAAATACCGTCGCATTCTACCAAATTTTCCGACCTCTCTTTTTCTGTTCAAGCAGCTCGACTTTGGAACGCCCTACCAGTCGCAATAAGACGTGCACCAACAGTAAATGTCTTCAAGAGACTAGTAAAAGAGCATTACCTGGAAGACATTTAGGTCCCATAACCTACGTATTTCTCTCGCGTAGTCAGTTTATATTTATTTCACTCATACTCTTCTAAGTTTTTATTATTTAATCGTCATTTTTATCTAACTTCCACCCTATATATAGTGTATACTGCTTTAATTTTTTCTTCACATATAATATTTATGCACCAGACACAACCCTCTAATTTCCCTAATTGTTTTGTTTCCATCCTAAGGTTGCCTGTAAGAGATTGCCTCCGGGCGATAAGGCCGCCAATTGTACCTACTTAACTTAAATTAAGATCTTTTATAATTGACCTGGTGTACAATAAAGACGTTATTATTATTATTATTATTATTATTATATCTCAGAAACGGTGGCTTGTAGGTAAAAAGTATTGGTCCATATCTTATAGATAATTTTATGATCTACAATTTTGTCTAAGGTACTTTTATGATAAAACTTACCGTTTTGCTGAAAATCACGAAAAACTATTTTTTTTAAACTTTGACCTTGAATATTTTTTTTTCCTCACACGGGAATGATGGGGAACTTTCAGATATTGTTTATAATTATGTTTTGAACAATTTTACTCATTTTCAGCTTGTTGGGAATTTATGTAAATGTTGTTATATATAATTTTTTTCAAATGTCTAAATTGACCGGACTAAAAATTACTTCCAGTGAAAACCTGTTGCTTCAATAGCATTTATTTGTACAAGTGTTTTTTTTGTGATTTAATTATAATAATTAATAGCTTTATTGATAAAAATAAACTTTTTGTCGTTCCATCACACTATAATATTGTAAATGTAAAAGTAAGTTTGTTTGTTACGCTTTCATGCGAAAACTTTATACACATATTCATGCAGGTAACATAGGATACTTTTAAGCTAGTTTTGTAAATATAACTCTAAAACTTTGACAAGTTGATATCGCTTTTGCATGCAATAAAAAGAAAATTCAATCTTTATTTTATTGAACACTATTAACTCCTTTTGAACGTATCTTAAATCTTATTAATCTTTGATGTGGTTAAAGTCTTCATATTTCTTAATAGTGCTGTAAAAGAGTTTCATATCAAATCATTTTTATTTTTAGGACTTGTAACATATTTATCATCTCGGCGTGGCGGTAAGGTGTTGCAGTACCAAGGTTTCACCTACAGCGTCTGGAATCAAAGATACGGAGGTATAAAGAAAATGTGGAGATGTTCGAAGAAACGGTCCAAAGGCTGCAAAGCAATTTTGCATACGGTTGGAGATCAAATTATACAAATTAAGAACACCCACTGCCATGATCCAGAATTAAATATGGACAAATAAAAGACTAATTTTGTGTAGACAATTTTACTTAAAGCCACATTGTGTTGATTTATTTTGCCATTCATTTATGTATATATTTTTACTTTTAAAATTAGTAATATTGTTCTTAAAATATTGTAGTACACCTACGAAATATAAGTAAATATTAATATCATCATCATCTTCCTAGCCTTTATTATTCCCAAGATTATTTGGGGTCGGCTACTAGTTCAACCGGTTTTACCTGAATATCAGTTTTTACACAAAGCGACTGGCATCGGAGGGTGAACTGAATTTGAAGATTGAACTAGTTGTCAGTATATTTAAGGGACTGACTTCCCAATAACGATAGTCATAGATGTTTATGACAACCATGATAATATCAATATTATAAAATTCTTAAGTATAATGGTCTAAGGAAATTAAAAACAGTTGATATAACGTAAGATGCGTTTAATATTATCCTTATTTGTAAATTTGTCCTGCTTAGATATGATGTTCACTTCCCCTTCTCTTCGTCTTGCTAGTCTCATTCGTAAAGACATGCTTGAGAAGTCTCCAAATAACTTGTTGTGATTTTATTTATTTTTAGGGTTTCATACAAAATCACCGTGCATATGTACAGAACATCAAAATTATAGTTATGATACAGGTGTGAAACAAATTGCTTTTTAGAATCACTTGTGCCTGGCGATTGGCCGGAGGATGACAAGGATAATCGAACCCCCATTGTCTCCAATGTCTGACTTACCATCTACAGATGAATCGGTATTGTTAGTCCCTTACCACTAAACAAAGCTTCGGACGACGATAAAATATCAAACAATACAAACACGTCATCACTATGGTAAAAAGTAGCTAATTGGATTTCTCAAAAATCAAAGCATTTTCATGCTAAAAGAGAATGGCAGAATCTGTACGGCTAGCAATTTGGTATTGATGGTTATAAGATGAATAAATAATTTTGATTTAGAAAAAAACAGTTCTACAATAACGTCCTATTTGTGAAGTCATGGCTGTCGACTTTAGTATAGAATTAATTTTCTACATACGATGAATAGTGTTGTAAAGGGTTTTGATATCACAGTACTTTTTAATTTCAGGACTTGTAACGTACACATTATCCCGGCGTGGCGGTAAGGTGTTACACCATCAAGGTTTCACCTACAGCGTCTGGAACGAAGGATTCGGTGGCAAAAAGAAGATGTGGCGATGTTCTAAGAAACTTTCCAAAGGCTGCAAAGGAATTTTGTATACGGTTGGAGATCAAATTATTCAATTGAAGAACTCCCACTGCCATGATCCAGATCTCAACATGGACAGATAAAGGAATAACTTTGTTTAGATAATATTATTTAAAGCCACGATGTGTTGATTTATTTTGCCATACATTCGTGTACACATTTTTAACTTTTAAAATTAGTTATATAAAAATGTATTGTAGTACACCTACAGTATATAAGTAATTTTCGACATAATTCGATTTTAAAAATACCTAAATACTTAAAGGTTTACAAAGAAACTAGTATAAAGTTCTAAAATAATTACATCAGCTAAGATATGATGTTCTCTTCCCCTTCTCTGCTTTTAAACAAGAGAGTTAAGTAATAATCTACTATGCTAGTCTGGTGTATATTCAAATTCACAATATCTAATCCGCTTAAAGCTCAATGGCATGTAGGCGCTTATATATTAATTCATTTCAATTAAAGTGGTATATTATATTTGTTTTATCTAAATTGCTTTTTAGTTTTTAATTATAGTTGTACTACAACAAAAAAACTGTTAACTATATATCTTATTTGACAACTACATATTTTTAAGATTGTAAAATTGTTAAAAGAAGTGTCAATGGGGGGATAATAATAACATTATGTACAATAAAAGTGTAAGTAGGGTTACTTACACTTTTATTACATTTTAAATTTATTGTATTCCTATTTTTATATTTGTGTGAGCTTTCTTGTGCATGATGTGGTCTCCTATAAGTGAGGAAGCACATACATTTTTATTCTACTAATTATGTTTGTTTTATTTTTATGTATTCCTCGTTGTGAGATCCTTAAATAAATAAATAAATAAGCAGAGTAAAATCATTTTGGCAGCGCCATACATAAAAAAGAGTTTCACAGTTTTATCTTTAAGGTGTATCTTAATGACTATTATATCCGTTATTATATATATATATATATATATATATATAATATATATATATATATATATATATATAATTTTAAGTACAATTTTAACTATAAAGTACAATTTAAGTATAAAACTTACTTTACTTGCTTACCTATAACTTAATTCTTTTTTTAGGGCCCGGCGGTCAAAACCATAAATTCATTTATCGACGTGGCAGCAAGTTATTGTATTGCGAGGGTTACACATACAGTTTACAGTACTCCAACGGAACGAGAAGTGCTTGGAGGTGTTCTAAAAGGATGACTTGCAAATGTAATGTCGCTTTACATCTTGTGAACAATACTATGATTTTTGTTCGCCAAAATCATAGTCATCGGCCAGAATTACAATATTAAAATATATGGACGTAAATAATAATAAGATACTAATACAAATAATATTAAGATAACTAACAAGACACTCGTAATAAATACGTTTTACATTTTAATAACCTTTTTTCATGCGAACAATCCCTTCCACACTATAACTCCTACACGCTCGGATCAACAGCAGTGACACATCAACACATGAAGATATAATACTCAGAAAGTCTTGGAATCCGCAACAAATTTAATCAGAAGAAGAAGCTTTCATAAATACATTTGTTATGGTAAAATTGAGACTATATATGACTAAAAATTGTTATCTAAAGCTTCTTTCTTTCATAGGGAATCTGACCCAAACTCCCACATACATTTTACGTCGAGGCAGCAAACTGTTGAGTTACCAAGGGTTCACATACAGCTACAGCAACACGTTCTTAGACGACTCAAGATGTGTCTGGAGATGTTCCAAGAGGATTTCTCGACGTTGTAATGCAACTGTTCACACTATGGATGATAAAATTATATTTATTAGGCATGCACACTCTCATATGGCGGAACTTTAGTTTATATGGAAATAACATTGATAGTCAATAAACTTTTGACTCATTTTAAAGTTTTTAAATGAAATCGACACCTACCGTGCATGCGTAAATAGAAATACATATATTAAACTTTGATTTTTTAAGTACGTGTTTATTTAGACGTATAAATCCTAACATTTTGGAATTTATATCGATCTTTAGATAACAATAAAAGTAAGTACATAATTGTCGGCAAAGTCTAATATATTTTTTTGTTTCAGAGTCAGTACGGTATGTGAGGAATAAGAAAGGAAAGTATCAACTCATCACAGGCGGATACTCGTTCAATGTCCATACCCTACAAACAAGGGATGATGTTATAAAAACCAGATGGCGTTGCGTGAAGCATAAGAAAGGCTGTCTTGGCGTCGTACACACTATAAACGATGTTATTTTAAAACATATTTGTAACCATAATCATGCACCCGATTATAATCGTTAGAATTAAAACACTGTATATGTTAAAAATATATTATCTAATACATAGTGTAATAATATATTATCTAATATGATATATTCAAAATGTACTTTATTTACGTTAATAAATTTTTGAAACTACGTATTTTTTTGGTTTAAAATGTATTATTATTTTTTACTGAATATTTAACTCTCATTGTTATCATATAAGTACAAAACTTACAATGTAGCAATTATAACACGCCATTCAGTAGTATTGAATAATACACACTAATTAAATTGTAAACTAAATCTTATCTGTAATCACATTTCGAAATATTATATTAAGTGGCAAATGGTTATTAAATTAATTGTATTTGTGGTAATTATAGATGGTATTTATGAATGTTTGTCTTTGTTTTCAGGTACATACTCAGTCATCCATTACTAACAACAAGTAAATAAAGCTATTTAGATTTATTTGTTGTTTTCAAGTACAGTCTAAATAGATTTAATAGTGAGATACATTAATTAAATTAACTGTGACAAACTCTTTTGTTCCTTTTTGATATTAATAAATTATTATATATTTTCTATACAGATTTTTGAAAACAAGGTCACCCTTTTTTGAGACCCCAACAAGATTCAGACTATTGAATTCTCTAGTAGTTTTGTAGTGTAAATAAGCAATCAATCAATAATATGGTTTGCTAGTTACTCATTTTCAATTAATCGATTAATTTTGACCTTGATTGCAAATCTCTTAAATGATCTATGACTTATTCAAATAAATCGGAAGGTTTCGTATCGTATGGTTCGGGAAGGGTATATGGATAAGTTTATCATTACGTTTTTAGACAAATGTATTCAGTTTATTGCATGTTGAGTCGTCAAACAGATATGCACACATTGAATGTTCAATAGTCAAAATATTTGTTTTATCCTACACAACATAGGTAAATTACGAACTGTCAAAAATGTGTGCTATGTTTACAGAACCCATATTCCTGCAGTCATTGCGAGGGAAGCGCCAAATTCAGTTAAACGGCTACAAGTACTCGGAACAGAAATTGTCAACATCGTCTGGCCGATGGTACTGCTCGTCTCATCACAGCAAAGGATGCAGGGCGGTGTTGAAGACTATTGATGACGTCATAGTGTATGGTGATGTCAAACACATTCACGATATCTCGATGAGAAATTCGAATGCTACACTCTTAAATAAATCTTTATTGTGAAATATAATTTGTAATTATGAAGAGAAAAATGTAAATTAGTATTTTGTGGATAATACCGGTCTTGTTATTTGTAAGCGTTAGTGCTCCAATTACTTAGGTTTTTCTGAAGAAAAAAAAAACACAGTTGCTAATAATAAAATATAATTTATCGCCAAAAGTATAATCCATTGTTGTTTTTCTGCTGCCACCTTTGCAATAAGATTTGTGTAACATATACTAAAATACGGCAATAGTTTAGCAAGATATAGAGATATTTTAGAAGAAAAACATAATTCAACATATACAACATATTTTACGTATTGGTGAACAGAACCTAACATGTTAAATAAAATCGTGTGTTGATATTAATCTCACCGATGCATGTATTTGTGCATAAAGTAATAAATATATATGTTAAATTGTCAAGAACAGTCTAAATTAAACTGTTCAACCTTTTTAGACCTGACCACCGTGGCTGTCGTTGTTGCAGTGGACGGTTTTGTTTGAGTTCTTAATAGTTTCGCTACAAGTCGATGCGGGGATTCACACCATGCGGTCAACAAATTTAACTCAAGTCGAAAGCAGTGTATAAGTGTATCCATACTAAATATACTAATATAAAAAACGGATAGTAACTCTATCTGTCCGACTGTTACGCTTTCACGGGTAAATCACTGAACCAATTTGGATAAATTTCAGCTTAGCATTTCAGATTAGACCTTGAAGAAGAATGTAGTCTACTTTATAATGAATAACTGACACATACGTGGTCGGAGCTGCGAGCTAAAGCTAGTATTATATTCATGCAATTATTTTTAGCTATGGTGTATTCTGTTTCAGGACCGATAGTCTTCATGACTCCCCGTGGGAAACATCAATTATACTACAATGGCTTCAAGTACTCATGTCGCAATCGTTACGAAGGGAAATCCGATGTTCGCTGGTACTGTTCCTCGCACCATTCTAAAGGATGCAGGGCTTCTGTCAGAACGATAGATTATAAAATAGTTTGCATCTCAGAAATACACAACCATGAGCCTGCGTTACTTAACTGGGCACAGAAATTTAATTTCAATAGAAATTGAAATGGTTTTTTTTACTTATATAAAGCAAAAGTATAGCGAAGGAATTATTCAATGACAACATTATATTTGTTGAAAAACCTTCTAAGAAAAATACTGCTCTTTATTTTTAAAGGCCATGTAAAATATTTTTAAGTGCCAAGTTGTTCTGGATTGCCAAGCAAAGCCCGTTTACATTTTTATTTTATTGTTCATTATAAAAGTTGGAACTGTTAGTAAGATAAATGATGCCTACATATTTATTTAAATGATAATCACAAATTTTAACAACAAAAAAAACCGACTTAAAGAACTGGACCAAATTAAAATGGGACCACACGGGAAGCACCAGTTTACAAATGAAAAAAGAATCATTAAAATCGGTTCACCCAGTCGAAAGTTATGAGGTAACAGACAGTCGAATTTAGAAACCTCCTCCTTTTTTAAAGCCGGTTAAAAAGTAGGAAGAGTGATAAGATTTACTACAGCTAGAAGCCTGCAGCTATTTCTACCTATGAGGGTATTTTTATAGTTTTATACATATGTACTTATACCTCTTGTATAAAAGTACATACCTAATAAAATACTTAAAAAGTGCAATAATATTAATGAAAATATAAATTGTGAGTCAAATATACTTTAATTATCGTTCTAAAAGTACAAAAAATCTTAGTTCTAAACTTGATCTACTTAACATTGTATGTTAAGTAATGAATATTTATTTATTGTTATTACATACTGTGGTACTAATAGACTGCCTCATTGGTTTAGCGGTTCATATGCGACTGCCAATATTATAGAAATACTTAAGTTGTAATGCTCGGAGTTTGGAAGTTGGGGTCTGAACCCCCGTGCTTCGGAGAGCACGTAAAGCTGTCGGTCCTGCACCTGATCTCTCTCCGGTCGTGTCGGTCAACCGTCCCATCGGATTGTGAGAGGGAGGGAACAGAGAGTGCGCCTGTGTTTGCGCACACACTAGTGCACTATAATATTTCCTGCGTAGTTGGCTAGTCTCCGTTGAGACTGGCCGCCGTGGCCATAATCGGCTTGGAGAACATCACTAATAGTCATAATAAAAATAAGTTAAAGACAGGGACATCTTTAGAAATAAGGGAATTAAAATAATATATTGATACTTATACTAAACGTAATAAACAGTAATAACCATTATAATTTATGTGATATTTATAAGTAAGAAAAAGTCAAGTTATGCTGCAAGGCAGGGAACTTATCGAATTGTATATTAAAGCAATTATATACCTTTTATGCCCGGTTCCTATATTTAACACTAGCGACCCGCCCCGGCTTCGCACGGGTGCAATGCTGATACTAAATACACGTTGTATATAAAACATAGCTGACCCACGCAACCTCGTTTGCGTCTTATATAGCCCGTAGCATGAAAATTTTCGCAAAATAAGTAAGTTTTCTGGTTGATTTTTACACCTTGTGTCCGAAAAACCCAAATATCTTACGGAACCCTATTTTTTTCTAAAATAAAATATAGCCTATGTTACTCGTGGATAATGTAGCTTTCGAATGGTTAAAGAATTTTTAAAATCGGTCCAGTAGTTTTTGAGCCTATTCATTACAAACATACAAACATACAAAAATAGGTACAAATCTTTCCTCTTTATAATATTATTATAGAAATCGTCATCGTGTAAAAATTTTCTACAACCGACTACGAGTCGTAAATACTGTTCCTCAATTTATTTTTTATAGGAACGATTTTAGCTTACGTCCCGTATAATATACTACTATTCGTACCTAGAACGGATCGTTTTTTAAATATAGGAACTGGGCATTAGAGAACTACCTCACTGTTTTATAAGTTAATGACAAAGAAATGATAATAAAAAAACTTATTTTGTTTATTCCAAGTGATAATATTTTATGTTGAAACTTTATAGTATATACTCTCAAAGGCTCGGTGATGTATATGTAAGTTGGTATCTAGTTACGTCGTTATTTATGTTTATTAGTCTATGATAATTTTAACTATAGCAAAATAAAAAGGGTTGATTTTTGGTTAGCTTTTTATTTAATACATAACTTTATTTTTGAATCTGACAGAACTACTGAAAAAAAAGACTTTTGGGTACATGTGATATAGCAGTGTTTTCGATTGCAAGTGACTTGACACTTTTCGACTCTTTAGATAAAACGAATTCTAGCGATGGTTTGGAAGACCTATTATAATATTTATAAAATGAATATTTGTTACAATTAATATTTTTCAGGAGAATTCATAACATCACGTCGTGGAAAACGTATGATAAGACTGAATGGATTCACTTACTATCTCGCTCGGAACTGCGGCTCCAAATCCAGATGGCCATGCTCCACGCACCACCGTCACGGATGCAGAGCGGCAATCAGAACAATAGATGACGTCATCGTTTCGTATAATGAACAGCATAACCATGAGAGGCCAGCTCCAGAGTCCAGTTGGGGACTTACAATTATGAAGTAGGAGTTTAAGAGATAGGGTCACTGCCCTATCTCTTAAACTCCTAGTTGTTTAAGTTGTGGTGTTGTTCTAATGATTGCTCGGTCTCTGCATCTCTGTTGTATTTGTGTGTTAATTTACTTGGAATAAAGGTAAATTTACCATTCTATTATTTAATAAACCTAACAGTTTTTATACTTATATAGTGTCTAGTAGGAAGTCGTTGTCATTTTGTTGTGAGGGTCTCAAAGGTTTTAAAATGGAAGTATTAGATTCTATAGAAAACGCTAAAGGATTTAATTAGAGAAGGCTTTGGGGTTTATTTTTGTGGAGGTTGTTAAGTGTATATACTCGTACATACATTGTTCATAAGTGCCGACTGTGATCGATTAATAGATGGTTTATAATGAAGTAATTGTATTTTTTTATGCAAAATTAATAACCTACTTCAGTACGTTCTCAAGGGTAGAGATGACCTCAATTCTAACCATTAAAACTAAATGTTCCTTGGATTTCAGAATTTTTAAATTGATAATGCTAGGATCTCTTAGTAAATCTTAATTCATAATTAATTAGACAGCCTATTACCTGACGAGGTGCCCATGCCAGTGAATTCTGGTTTTTATTTCGTAAATTTAAAACTGTTAAACATCGAATGTCTTTTTAAATTACGTTAGATACGATAATTTGATTATTTTCACAAAAACACAAATTGTTAAAAAAACTAAATAAGCAATGTCATCTCACACGTGACTTTGCAATTTAACATTCAACAGAATAAATATAATCGCAATCATTTTTATTTACTTGTTGAAACTGTCTTCATGTTACAGGAATTGACTCACTTTGTTTCAAGGAGATGTTTCTAATCCATACTTTCCATACTTATTATATTTATAACAATAAATACGAAAGGAACTCTGTCTGTCCGTCTGTCCTACTTACACGGTCAAACCGCTGCATCGATTACAATTAAAAATGGCATGGAGATACTTTGATTCTTGAAGCAGGACATAGGCTACTCTTTACTGCGATAACTGATAAACACGTGGGCCGAGCCGCGCGCAAAAGCTAGTTATTAATATATATTAAATGTAGGCAGAGGAGCAATGAACGCCAGTGGATTTATCACGAAGTACGTAGAAGTGGGCTTCGAAAGACTGTACTGTATTGATTTAAAATATTCAAGTTCTAACTATGTTCAAAGTTGCTATTCTTAGTTATCAGCAAGCTTAAAATCAAACAAAGAATATTTTTAAAACAACCAAAATTGTATAATTCTAAATTGACGTGACTTCTTTTTTTCAGCAAAGTTTGTTGTGTCCCAAAGAGGGAAACGAATGATACAATTAAAGGGATACACGTACTCGTCGGTACCTTCTAGAAGTCAGAAAGTAAGGTGGAGATGTTCCACTCACTCGCCTCGCGGATGCCATGCCTATATACACACATTGGATGATGTGGTACTGAAAGTTAATGATGAACACATTCACCCACCTATAACATTTGTAAAGAAGCATACCTACAGTCATAGCGAAAAATTACTACTTTTAACTAACTGACTAAGGATGGCAGGTTTGTAAATATGTGAAGACAATATTGTGAATAAAATAATGTTAAATTTACCCCTTTAAGTAAGTGACTATTGACTTTGTAAATATAATTAATTTATTCACGGGGATGTCAACTTTGTAAATATGTAGGTACATATTGTAAATTAAATACTGTTTAAGTTATACTTTTGACTAACTGTCGGAGGAGTTCACAATATCGCGTTATACATTTTGTATCTAAACATTGACGTGTTTTTTTTAAATTTCTTTTTTTTACTTTTTTACGTATTTGAATTTGTACTGTATGTACATGTAGTGATAAAGGTGTATCTAACTTACACGGAATGGTTGATACAACTTTCATATCACAGCTTTAACCAAATAAGAACACTCAATTAATGTATTGTTTAAGGTTCTTAAGTAACTGCTACCTGTTATATATTTCGTGTGATTCTTAATTATTTTAAGCTGCCATCTATTTCTTTAAAGATCTTTACCAAATGTTATAGTTAAATTCTGTCATGTATGATTTGGTGATTTAGGCGTTTTCTATGTAGCTTAGTGCCGTGGATTCTACTCTACATGGGACAACAGTTTGTGTGATCCACAAATTGTTATTCTGAGTCTAGTTGTCCCTTGTGTCCATCTCATGTATGTTTGTGAAGTCCCCGACAAATGGTTTATTCCTAGAGCGGGAGTTGTATCTGAGTTATAACTTCAAAAAGACCTGGGTTATTGCATGAATGTTGTAACATTTTTATTACACAATGCAAATAATTATATATACTACCCAACATATAAATAAGTACTCTCGCCATTCTCATAAGCTGTCACATCAGACTACATTTTGTTTTAGACTACGTGATGTAAAACCACACATTTTCCTTACCTATTCATCACATATAATATAGTTTTTTTTTTGAATAGGTGGCAAACGAGCAGACGCATCACCTGATGGTAAGCGATTACCGCCGCCCATGGACACCCGCAACACCAAAAGCGTCACAAGTGCATTGCCGACCTTTGGGGGATGGGAAGAGGGAATGGAGGAGGGGTTGGGGTATGGGCCTTCGGTATCCTCACTTACTCGGTGAAACACAGCGCAAGCGCTATTTCACACCGGTTTTCTGTGAGGCCGTGGTATCACTCCGGTCGAGCCGGACCATTCATGTCGAAGCGTCGAAAGAGTGTGTATACGCTTTAAACCCAACATAATATTGTCTAAAAACTTCCTATATGAAAGAATACATATTTAAAAACAAACAAGTGGTCACATTCTATCAAATAAGATTTTCAGAAAAAAGTAACTGAGAAATATTTTCAGCACGATTTATCATCTCTCAAAAAGGCAAGCGCATGGTACAAATAAGAGGCTACAGATATTCAGCAATACATTCAAGAACTACAAAAATAAGATGGAGGTGTTCCACTCACTTGAAAAAAGGATGTTTTGCCCACATTTATACAGTGGATGACGTGCTTGCTGCTGTTTACGATAAACATAATCACCCTCCATCATTCAGAAATATATTTCCATAAATATATCTAATATTAATGTGCAATTAAGATTAATATTGATCATCATTGCCTTTGATAAGACAACTAATATTGTTCCCGGAAACTGACAGCCATCAATTTTGATGTATATCGTAGTCGTCATATGTTAAATAGTTGCCTCAATTCCAAAGTCAACAAAATAAGAACAGACCTCGAAACGTGTACATACGAGATAGGTAAAAAAAATTACATAACTATTTTAGAGTCGACAGCTTTGTTGAAATCAGTTTTAAAATTCTAAAGGTGCTCTTAATATATAATACTTACTTTACATACATACCTCTTAATATATAATACATACTTGTTCAAAATTAGTCTTTTTGTAAATGTTGCGTTCTACTTTTCTACCGATAATATGAGTGAAAAAATTTTAGATTAAAAAATGTATTTCTTTTATGAAATGGTCCTTTAAATCGTTGTCCAGTTATTGAAGATTTTAGAAACGTATAATGCAGCGAAGTTTTATTTCATACTTTTTATTTATTTTTAGTTTTGATAAAACTAGGGGAAGCTAAGGGGAAAGAGGAAACTGTACAGTTGCTTAGCGTTGAAGGTGAAACAGCTAAGATGCGTTTTTTGTTATAAAATTGCGTGACGGAAAATAGCAAGAAAAAACACGTACAGCTGAACCCAACGACAAAATATATTTAGTTTAATAGAATGAATCTTTACGTTTATTATATTCTAATTAATGTGTTCTAATTATGATCTTTTAGATGTTCATTAAATAATTTTATATTAAATGGTCCTATATAACTTTTTAAGCGTAGCATTTTGTAACTTTAAGTGGCGCTAAGAGACACATTTTATATATATGTAAAACACCTCTTTCACACATTTCGTATACTATATCATAATGTTTTTGTAAAAGCAAAAACAATAAAAGCATGATTTTAGTGTTATTATAATGACTATATAAAAATATTGTGAAAATAAGATTTGAGAAACTTCAATGTTGGACGACTTTTTTCTTGAGGAGAAACGCCCCAAATATCTTAATTCGGTGATATAAAATTAATTTATCTCTTGCAATATGAGTTTGTTTTTACCATTATCATCTTCCTTCTCTATTATCAAATATTTCTTTCGTTGTTTTTCATCGAGTACCGAAACCTGTCCTCCTCCTGGGGAACTCATAAGACGGCAACGCTCTTGTGAGTCTTGAGTTACAGGAGGTACTCATTCAACATAGAAACACACACTCAAAACTTTGTAAAACTGTGCTTCAAATAAATAACTTTCTGTCTATCTATCTAGGGTGACACTTAATTATTTTTTCGTAACATAAGTAATTTTCTCGACAAGTAATTTACTTGTTACAACTGTTATATTTTACTTCATACCAATTATCTGTGACTTAATAGAGATTAAAAATATTCAGTTATACGTAAAATTAATTACGGTTAATATTTCGTAGCTTGCTTTTGGAGACGAGAGAGATAATTGCACTTAGTATATAGTAAATTTTTCGTATATCATAATTATAAAAAATATTTTCAGCACATTTTATTATCTCCAAAAAGGGCAGAAGAATGATAGAAATAAATGGATATACTTACTCCGCAATCACTACTAAAAGCTTGAAGAAGAGATGGAGATGTTCTACTCATATGAAAAAGGGTTGCCGAAGCTACATTATAACTATAGAGGATGCTATTATTGCAGGTTGTGATAAACACAATCATCCATCACCCTTGGCAGACAGAAAGGAACTGACGATAAGTTTTGTCAATGAATAAATCTTCTTTCGCTTATATGCAAAAGTGAGTCTCTTTGACTTTTTGAAAAGTATGAGTAAAATCAAATTAAACTTAAAAAACTACTTTATTTCATAACTGTTCTGACATCAATTAAATGGATATTTAATTGAAATATTTTTTTTATTCTCTATTACTATTCGCGCTGCGACGTCTGTATATATGTTGTTGTTGTTGTTGATTTAGACTCGATTGAATAGTGGGCAAACGAGCAGACGTATCTCCTGATGGTAAACGATTACCGCCGCCCATGGACACCCGCAACACCTAAGGCGTCACAAGTGCATTGCCGACCTTTGGGGGATGGGAAAGGGGATGGGGGAGGGGTTGGGTATGGGCCTCCGGTATCCTCACTCACTCGGTGAAACACAGCGCAAACGCTATTTCACGCCGGTTTTTTGTGGGGCCGTGGTATCACTCCGGTCGAGCCGACCCATTCATGCCGAAGCATGGAGAGCTATGCTTCGGCATGATTCGGCACGGTTGACCATGTGTCGATCGCATCTGACAAAGGTTCTTGACTTATTGTTACGAATTTAGATTTATTTCTTACCGTCATCATCTCGTCCAAGGACTTTCACTACTGTACATAACCGATCCTGTGTACAAGCACCCAGAATATAAAACTAAAAAACACGTAACTAACAAATATAGGTGATGCTCATAAAAGCGAGTTAAAATGCAAAAATCTGTAACATTTCATGCGAATGCGGATAGGTATATTGACGTAAATTTTAATGGCTGAATTCTTAAAAAGGTGCCAACGTTTTTTGAAGGCAACCAACGGCCGATTGCCTTCAAAAAAGGCTTTATCTCGTTAACGTATGTAAGCGGCCTTTGTAAAGTAAATACTGCAGAAATATCTCCATGCGTTTGTACCTTATGACGGTAATTTGACTACAAGAAAAGGTTTCTTTTCAAATGGTAGAAGATGAGAAAACTGATAAATACTTCGGACATCTAACACATGTCACCTAGTCCCAAACTAAGCAGAGCTTGTGTTATGGGTACTAGACAACTGATATAAATACATGCATACATAGATAACACCCAAACTCCGAAACGAATATTTGCAATTCATACAAACTTTTGGTCCGACCCGGAAATCGAACCCGAGACCTAAAGCATAGCAGTCGTACACGCTACCACTTTGCCACCGAGGCAATCGAACGATGTATCGACACGACGTCCACCACTGATGAAGACGATAACATTATTGTAGGTATTCATAAAATTAGGTTTTTACTATGTGTTCACTATTTTGTCTTTATATATGACAACTTAAAACATTACCAACAGTATAGTACATGTATATAGTGATATGTAATAAACAATGCTTTCCGAATTTCACTTCTAAATTCTTGAAACATTTGTTGTAGCGTCTTATATTACCTATTTTATTTACATTTGGACACTAGAACTAGAAACTAATTGTTTAAGCCATCTTCTAGAATGACATGAATTGTAAAGTAATACTTCAATACAAAGCACTGCCTCAACACAAAATTAAGTCGTGTATGAATTTTTGTCAAAATATAATAGTACTTAGGGCTATACGATTTTGTATGGGTGCATCTAATAAAACATTTTGCGTTATTTTAGGTTTTCGTTTCATCGTTTCTCGTCGAGGAAGGCAACTTATACAACTAAACAGATACACGTACTCCGCGAGACCAGCCAGAGGTCGTAAGGTGAGGTGGAGATGTTCTACCCACTCGCCAGTTGGCTGCCATGCACATGTTTACACTCTTGATGATCAAGTGATTGTCGTTGGCGGAGACCACAACCATCCTCCTCCTAGGTGATCAAGAATATTAGTAATATAAACTAGTACTTAAATACTGTATAAAGTTTGTTGTCTTATGAGGTAAAGTACGACGTACTTTAAACACAATGTTAGTTCTGAAAAAATAATTTTATTTTACTTTAATATAAAATTTTATAAATATTATATTACATGATATATGATACTCGTAATTAAAGATTTTTGTGATTTGTACATGTTCGTACGTAAAAGTTTAAAATTTAGTATAAATGTTTCTATGTTGATGTTATTATCTTACACACACAATACTTAAAGGTTATGTTATTTCTTCCACTGGACCGTTTTTAAAACAGATTTTATGAACATGTTATGTCAAGGTAGGTATTATTTTTATTTTTGCTTACAATTTTCAACGGTTTAGTGCAATTTATCTAAATATTCAATCTTTAACTTTAGGTAATGATTTCGTACTTTTTCAATTTCAAAGTTAGAACCTAAAGTTGAAAATAACACTAATCTGTTGTAGAACTTTATACTTATAACGTTTATGAATAAGATGTTTTCACTGTTTTTGTTAACCTGTTTATACTTGCACTTTAAATTAATTGTAAAAATGTTGACTGTGTATTTTTCAATACAATGTTTTGTTTTATTTAGAATATTATTATTAATTGGGGTTTTAATAATAACCTGAATTATATGTTATACATAATATCATTAATGATGATCTCTTTTATTCTTACTTACTTGAAGTACAACATATTTAGAGAAAAAATATTTGAAATAAATCTTTCCAAGTTTTATTTTAGGTAATGCATAAGAACACTCGTCAAACAGAGCACTGTTTTTGCTAGTTTAAGGGACTATCCTACTAATATTATAACGCGGAAGTTTGTGAGTATGTAAGTGAGTATATTTGTTACTCTTTCACGCAAAAACTACAGAATGGATTTTGATGAAACTTTATAATAACATAGCTTATACATCAGAATAACGCATAGGTTACAATTTATAAAGATACTAGCTTCGCCTCGCTGCGTTGCCGTGTTATTGTCGTACCGCGAGTAGCACCGCGGGGTTCAGCTAGTCAGTTATAAAAGCGAATTAATAGTAGAAACAATTTTCGAATCTATATTTTTGTATAGTGCTACTACTAGTTTGTTTTGTATTGTGTTTTATTTATAATTTAACTTTTGTTATATTATAAATAAAACAGAACAAATAAGTCATAAAAACTAAAAAACATGTTTTAAAGATATATTCCAAGCTTAAGAGATGACAAAAAAATTATATCAAAGTATGTATTATTGTTCTGGCCTTCAAATGCAACGTTATAGATGCTCGATAAATTTTATTTTTGCATTTTTGATGATTATTACAACAGGATTAATACTAAAAAAAATCTTCTATGTATTGTAACAACAATGTCATAATCCAGTCATTTGACAGACTAGTTTACTATTTAACTATTTGTCTAGAGGCGTGGTTTTTATGAGAGTTTTTATCTGAAAGACTTTTTATGCAAAATACTTGATCTGCCATCGGAAGTGATTTTTTATCCGCTTATCAAAGTAAGACATCAAAAAGTTTTAAAACCATAAGTATAAGTGTCTTTATAAAATATATCATCTTCTTCCTAGCCTTTATTAATCCCAATATTATTTGGGGTCGGCTACCAGTTCAACCGGTTTTACCTGTATATCAGTTTTTACACAGAGCGACTGGCATCTGACCTCCGCAACCCTGAGGGCGAACTGAATTCGAAGGTTGAACTAGTTGTCAGTATATTTGAGGGCACTGACTTCCCAATAACGATTGCCATAGCTGTTCATGACAACCGGGACCGACGGCTTAACGTGCTCTCCGAAGCACGGGCGGGAAACACCGCCATCTTCCATACTCCAGGCTGCTATTACGAATTTCTTGTAGGAAAAACCCAACAGCAGTCCGACACGGGAATTGAACCCGAGACCTCTTGATTTGCAGTCGCTTACGCTAACCACTAGACCAACGAGGCAGTGATTTAAAATATTGTTAAAATGTATCGATATTTATATCTATATTTGGTTTTAACATTAAACTTTCTTTTGATTACAGATTTCTTAGGAATGCACATGCGAGATAGATTTTTATATGAAATGTTTCAAAGTGAAAACCGTAAGTCATCTCACTACAAGGTTTTGTCAAGAGAAAAGTACTTAGATTTAATTGAGCAGGTTGAAGAGGCTGAACTTGCTGAGAGGAAGACTCCACTGCAATATAGACGGCTAAAGAGATTCGGCGTAATCAAGATTGGTAGTGAAAAGAAACTCATTGCTAGGGGAGAAGGAAATATAAGGTATTTTTTACCAGCGGATGAGTTATTTGATGTGATTGACGGGATCCACTTCACTATCGGTCACGCTGGTCGTGACAAAATGCTGGCTGAAGCGTCACAGAACTTTGCAAATATTACCAAAGAAATGGTTTGTCTGTATTTATCTATGTGTGAGATTTGTCAACAGCGGAAGGTTAAAAAGAGTGGCTTTTAATTATGTGACTGTTAAAATTTCAAGTTTTTCTAGAAAACAAATGCATAATATTATATTTAAACCATGATTAGTGATGTAATATATTGGTGTTAATAATTATATTCACGTAAACGTGTTTTGTCAAGATTGTGAGAAACTACAAATTATTTAATTCTAAAATGTATGTTCTATCAAGTTATTGTAATTTATTTATTTATTTATAGATTGAATGTAATTATTACATGTGAGTATATTTTTGAATATGGTCCTGTAATTCCAATGTACCTTACCTTCCAAATACTAAAATATATAAAGATACATTTAGAGTGGTTGTTCAAAAAAGGCTCTCTATAAAGAATATGACATTAAATTTAAATGTATAACGATAATCTAGTTATTTAAACCTCTTCTAATCTTATCTATACAATATCTAATCTTCTAAAGATATTTAGAATCTGTGAATACACTGAGTTTTTATCATTTTTAGTATCTTATTCATCTATTAAAGAATTTTGTTTTATTCATGTTTGAGTTCCTGCTTGTTAGTATAGAACCGTACTTTGTCAACGTTTTTTTTAGACAATGAGGGCAGGGCAGTAAAGAAAATTTTGCACTGCTTCAAATAGGCGACGAGTATTTAATAACTAGGTAAATAGCCTATTTTCAACTAAATATCTTAATATATATATTTTATTTATTATACCACAATGAATTTTTGCTATTGATTATAAATTGTGTAATTAATGCACAAAACTAAAGTTTCTTTCTTCAACAGCCCATCAGTTTTCCATTGTAAACAGACGTGGTTATAAACTAATATTTAAATTACAAATAGTATTTAGTGTGTTTGACTGTGACCTAGTTTCTGCCATCGATCAATATTCACGGCAAGTGAGTCATAAGCTTTCTCATTCACTTTGCAAGTATTGAGTGAGAGAGAGGGGAGAGGTAATGTTCTATAAATTAGAATAGACAATATATTGAATAATGCACAGTAGTTCAATTTCCAAGAATGGCAGGATTGCCCGGACATCACCTCCAACCGTTTCACCCTCGCTGACGCGAGTCTTCAACCACGCAGACCCCTTTCCAGCGCCGACGCGACGTCACGTCAACCGCGCAGACGCCTGTTCCCCGCTACGACGCGGCGATGCATCAGCCGCGCGAACGCCTACGGCTCCCCCCTCCGATGCCTTTGCCTGCACCGATTCCTTCATCCGCAATGCGTCCAAGCCCAGGAGATGTCCGAATGAGGTACGAACCCCATTGAGGTACGCAGTATTCTATTTTCAAAGTAAATTTTGTTAAAAACCTCAAAGAGATTGTGGTTAAAAACCTCAAACTTAACTTAAATAATGACTTGCGCCAATATTAATGTTCCTATTACATAAAATTTAGCGAAGTTAGACGATTTTATCAATTATGTCTATTGTTACAGTTGTAATAATGATTACAAATAAATCTAAATGCTATGTATAATGCTGAGCTTAAACATGAAACTTAATTTTAAGTTATTCGACTTAAGAAATTTATTAATGGAAATAAAGATTACTCTTTTGCTCTACACTTGCATACACATTTTATATTTATTCACACGTTCATGCCAAATAAATTTTAAACATTCCGTGCTCCCTTTGCTAGTTTGGTATTAAGTAGTGTGAATTTGAACCTATTATGAGACCAGAGCGAGTAACCATTGAGGACTTAAATTACAGGTCCATACCTAGTTTGAGGTTTAAAGGCAACTCGTCCTTGTCCGATATAAATTATTTTATATAATTAAATTGATAAGAAGAACTCATTGTGTAAAATACTTCAAGGATATCTTATTTTTTTATATTTCAGTGGAGTTCGTACGATCAAAGAAGGGAAAGATTTTGATCAAGTTGCTCGGCTACACTTATTATTCTACCAAAACTAGTGCTGGTAATAAAGTGACATGGCGTTGTTCCACACACAACTCGCAAGGATGTAAAGCTACTGTCTTAACAGTGGAGAATGAGATTGTTGTTGTAAAGAACCAACACAATCATTTACCTCCCCCATAAACCTTATTATAAATTATTAAATGGTCTCATTTTATATATGTGCAACAAATTTACATTATTCATTACAAATATGACATTGATCGAGACCGGCTAACCTATATTAAGAATTATGTAGTTCGAAACGATGTGAAAATAGAAATGCACTTTTTAATATTATATTTATTTTGTGATAGCGACACTGTTACTTTTTTATATATAATTTGTAGATAGAGAGTTAAATGTGGCTATTGTATGTTTTTTCAACAAACAAATAGTTTATAAGTTTTATCATTAAAATACTAATTGCCACAACATTTATTATTTTTATTTTAAAACTAAAGCTTAGAAACGTAAGTACTCTAGTTAATGTACTTTCGTGAGTGTTTAAAGAATTGTGGTTAACATTAATTTATCATTTCAGACAGTGTACAAAGTTTGTTAAAAACATACACTCCTGCATACCTTGTGTGTAGTGATAAAAAAGTTTACGAAACATCTAATCCAAGATTAGCTGTGCTAATGGAAGCACTACTCCCTGATAACTGCGATTTCATCAATTTACAACAACGCGTTAACAACTTATGCCAAATAATAACATTATACTGGACTTCATCAGACAAATATATTTTTCTACTTTCTTGAAAAACGTTTAACTTCCACTTAAAATGTAAGAAAAAATAATACTTATGTTTAAACCTACTTATCTTGTAAAATTGTTAAGTACTTTGTCTGTTTAAATTGTTGTTAATCTTCGATATTTGCTTTATCAGAATAGAATGTAATAATTAGGGACCAGATTATATGCATTTGAACGTTTAAGCCATCCTCAGCGATGATAGCATATTTTACCCAAGATCTATGTTGCAGTATATAAAAGTGAAAATGTCGAAAGTCACAAAATATAAGGATTATTACTCAATAACCCTTATATTGTGACTTTGGTCGGATTCGCATCGTGTCGTATTTCAGTAAGTAGCTGCGTAGCTCTTGTTTAGAAGAAATAATCGAAGACACAATCTTACCACTGAATATTTGGGACAATACTTGATTGTTAACGTTCACAACAATATTAAATAATTTTAATTTCATATGATGTTACTGTACTGTATCGCCTATTAAAGAGTTATTTACAATTGTATGCTGATTGTGAAATAAAAAAATTAAAACTTCCTTTTTTTCTTCGTTACTTTCCTAAAATTTGTCGTTTCATTTTGCATATTTTTCTAATTTTTGTGCATATTTCAATCATTTTCATGCATATAACAAGCTTTTTATGTTGCGTATAATCTAGTCACTAATAATAATAATTTGACTTCATGGTTGGCCTAGCGGCTATTCTGCGGATCGAATTTCCAAGAGATGGCGCGCTTGGCCACCAGGCATATCTCTTTGATGATTAGGCGCATTAATGCGTTGGGCTTGCGAGTGGCCCTGGATAAGACGGAGGCCCTATTTTTCCATGGGTCCTGTCGCCTCCACTTCCGAATGCTTTCTCTGAAACTGTCACTGCTCTTGGGTGACTTTTACCCAATTCGGTTGGAGCCAGCGTCACAACAAGACAGCTCTACGCGGGGGTCGTCCGGTCAGTGGTGCTGTATGGTGCACCGGTATGGGCTGCGGCTCTGACCGCCCAGAATAGGGTGCGCGTCTGGCGTCCTCAAAGAATATTGGCGGTCAAAGCCATGCCTGGTTACCGCACCGTGTCGACCGAGGTAATTGGGATTATATACTATTTAGGGTTTTAAAAACACTATCTATTAAGAACTTCAGTAAGTAAAGCATTGATCTGATTACCCTTTGTATATATTGCAGTCACTATTGCAAGATAACTTAATTAGGCATTTATGTCTCACTTAATAGATAATAAATGATAAATTCATTTCACTATTCACCACTGCCGCACTAATAAAGACGCCACTTGATTAGTGTTTCAGTCGAAATCGTGATAAAAGAATCCTCAAACTATGAATCTATCTATCATGAATGAATATATATATCATCTAATCCAACGAATTCATGAAATGGGTGCAAGGGTTTTCATATAAATAAACCAGTGCCCTTATGTATATTTCATTCTGTTACAGTACAAATGATAAGATCTTTGAAAGGCAGACCTCTGATAAGACTCAACAGCTACACATATCACGCTACTCCTTCTAAAACAAGTAAAATAAGATGGCGATGTTCTACACACAACCGAGTGAGTTGCAGAGCTTTTATCATCACGGTGGATGAAGAGATAGTAGCGTCTAATGAACAGCACAATCACCCTCCACCGCAGGCTACATGAGTTTGGATGTCAAAACAAGAAATTTAAGTACTTTAATTATATTTTTAGAATCTTATTTCTAAGCTCAGGCTTGTGAGAAATAAATTTACTCTATGATTTTAAATGTTACTAGAAGTACATCGGCTGAAGTTGAATGGAATCATTATGAGTTATGTGAATAAAAAACTTACTTTGTAAATAAACTAAAATTTACTACAAATCTATCCTTAAAATAAATTATGGCTTGGTGATCTCGGCAATCATTCACCAGGTTAGAAAATTTTGTTCGTTCTCTAGTTTCGTCTAGTGTGCGTCTCTAGACGAGAGTTTAGTTTGCTCACCTTCAACTGGATCTCCTACTTATCTTTTCTTAGAAGTATTTAAAAATAAACTGTTCGTTAATCTCATTTAAACTTGGGAATGGCTGGAAATTCTACAGAAAGTTTAAATAGAGGAAACAAAAAAAGGAACAAAAATAGTCAACACAGCTTGTGTTATATTAATTATACATTTTGGAATCAAAATCACTTGTACTTATTCCATTATTTTAAATAAGTTACACCTGACCGGTTTCGCCTTATGGCACTATCAAACGTAGGTTACGTAACCATAAGGTGAAACCGGTCCTGTGTAAACATAACTAGAATGTATTGTAACAAGTTCTATAAAGTGCCGACAATCGAGAGTATAAATTGTATATTAATTATATTATTTAACACAGTTTACCTTAACTTCTTACTAATAAAATATATTAAATACCAAATCATTTAATATTCTTTTTTTAGAGGAGTTTGTAAAATTAAAAAAGAGAAGATTTTGCTTAAGTTAGACATGTACACTTACTATTCTCCCTCTGGATCATCTACATCGAAAATAAGATAACAATATTATAAATACTAAGTAGTTGTAACATAATCACCCAAATACCTTTTAGAAGCATTATAAACGAACTTAATACCAATATCACTCACTTCTCAATAGCTCAAAAACATGCACATGTAAAGTCAATTCAAAATTTAATATATATATCAACCAATCACCTTCTTCTGAACAAAGATATGCCCCAAGGAGCTACAATTATCGCCGGTCTTGGGCAGTCCGCATCCATCCATTGCCAGCCACTTTCGTCAAATCTTTAGTCCATCGTAGCGCAGGGCGCCCTACACTATGGTTGCCAAATCGTGGTCTCCACTCAAGGTCATTTCGGCTCCAACGACCATCGGCTCGTCTGAAGACACGACCGGCGCATTTCCACTTTAGCATACAATAAATTGAATAAAAGACAATAAACCATCCAGCAATATTGTGAATTTAGGTTATTTGGAAATGTTAACAAAAACTCTGTTAAAAATTATGCTGGTGGATTCGCTGTTTCTGAATGTCTCATAATATTTTTTATTTAATTCTAATCTGTGGTAATCGTTATTGGGAGAACAATACCCAAACGTCTACCTGAATGTCAGAACCGATCTATCTTTGCTTTTTAAAATATGTATATATACGAGTATAATGATAATAATAACATCTATCATACATGTTCATAATACTTTTAAGTCAAAAGTGAGGATGTTGTTTTTGACATTGCACAAATCCGGTGCTCTTGCCATAGGTTTAACCTGTAAATGTCGTACCATCTTATATATGTTTTTAATTATTTAATTTTTTTTAACTGTGCACAAGTCTATGAGGTATTATCTTGGGCTTAAACCACAAACCAGCGCTGTGGTCATTTTAAGGTCCGTAGCATAAGCTGAACTGTGGCTAAAGGGCCTTGTTTGTTTTGTATTATGTTTGTTTTTGGTTTAGTCTTGTTAAATGTCTCATTTTTCTCATTTTGTTAGTGTGACTAATAAATGTATTTCTTTCTTTCTATATCAATTGCACCTTTGTAGTGGTTTAAGAAGTGCACGTCAACATAGTTCTCAGACATCAGGAGTTTTTCTAACTTACTTAATACTTATCTAGTACAGTCATTTAGTATTTTTACCTGGAAAGTTTTCCGGGAGTTTTGAAATTTGGCAATTTTATAGATTTTGGTATGCTCTTGCCAAATTTCAACTTTGCCACCTCGTATGGCTGCCGCTCGCGCCGCCATATTGAAAAAATGGCGCCCAAAAGCAGTTTTTTGATAATAACTCCTTTCTGGCGCATTTTACAGGAATAACATTTATTCAAAATAAAAGTAGAAAAAATTTCCTACAATTTATGTCTTAACCTTTTCTTTCCTAAAATCAATAGTTTCGGCGTAGGAGCGCCGTAAAGTGTAATTCAGTACACGTTTCGGCAGAAATACTCGTTTCCACACCACCATGAGGTAGAGCGAAGAATCGGCGCATTTTTTTTATCGTGATATCCCCAGTAGGTCTAATCCACATCTGACTCACTATTTAAGTATTAAGTTTCACCTTCAATTTTTGTCATAAGTTCGTCCAGAGAAAACTGACATTCTTCGGAATTTTCTTCGAGATATGAATAAATGTATTGCATCGCGGTATCAATCTCGCTTGCATACGGACCTCTTTTTTTTCTTTCTTCGGTCGAGGGCGTTTGATACAATGTCTTCATACACGAATTGTGATATTGTGCATCGGCTGCGACTAAGTCAGTAACCTGCTCAAGGCGTTCAACTATTGCTTGTCCCCAATCATCGTTACGAGCCCGAGCAAGTTCTGAAATACTATTTTTCATCGACAATTTACGCACACTATAAACGATATTACGTTCACATAAACGCGTCTGTTTTTGTTTAGATATGAACTCCGCTGTTATCTCAGCAGCACATAAAAAACAATGATTTTTGAATGAGAACGTTGGACGTGTAGATCTTAGTTGTACTTGAGAAGTTGTACCATCACTTCCTCTACGCAAAGCTGCAGTGATTAATTTCTCATTATTATATCGTTTTCGACACGCATCGTGAACTACTATGGATTTTAATCCCACCAAAAGTTTGTATTTATTGTCTTTTCTTTTTATACTTGACTTACGAAAAGTTTCCAATCCTTTTTCCTTCACTTCAATAACTTCACTTTCTTGCAGTATATCACCACAAATAAAGCAGTTTACTTCATTAGAAGCCATGGCTCTGTAAATGCAAACGACACTGTTAAATGATAAACGTATACTGATGACTCAGACTAAATATTTCTATTGAGCTCAGCTGGGGCCAGATGTTTCTTAGAAGGGAAAGAAGGGGCCTGACACAGAAGGGACGCATTCCTTTATACCTGCGGAGACATAACAGACTAGCTAGACATGGTAGACTAGTAGTTAGCTAGGTTTTCATTCTATGGAACAATATTTAACCTTCGTATAATTTTTATAATTTACAAATCACAATATGAGCAGTTTAAAGTAAATATTACACGTTGGTGTGGATGTATAATGGTTTACGGTGCTCGTACGCTGAAACTATAGATTTTAGGAAAGAAAAGGTTAAGACATAAATTGTAGGAAATTTTCTCTACTTTTATTTTGAATAAATGTTTTTCCTGTAAAATGCGCCAGAAAGGAGTTATTATCAAAAAACTGCTTTTGGGCGCCATTTTTTCAATATGGCGGCGCGAGCGGCAGCCATACGAGGTGGCAAAGTTGAAATTTGGCAAGAGCATACCAAAATCTATAAAATTGCCAAATTTCAAAACTCCCGGAAAACTTTCCAGGTAACCTCTATTTTTTCGACCAAATGACTGTACTAATCGTTATAATATATAATTATATTTTTAATTACATTTTTTTAAATAAATTTTAGCGTACGTGTTATTCTGATGTATGAGCTATTTTAAAGTAAACTTTTATCTAAATCCGTTTAGTAGTTTCTATATGAAAAAATAATTCTATCCTCAACAAGCATCCTAACTTCCATCCTCACAAACTTTTGCATTTATAATACTAATAAAATTAGAAGAAATGCAACATTTCAGGTTATCTTTCTCTACTTCTTTCTCTATCGCTTTTATCGTGAAGAGTATTCTGAAGAGCCCTTCCACCTGGTTCTACCTTCGACCTTCCTCTACAGAACAACACGTGTTGGCCTTAAAAGTTTTCGAATGTTAAAAATACGTTCTCGAACTAAACGGTTTAGCTTTTCATTCCTGCTCAAGCAGTTAAAAACTGGAACACACTACCAAGCCACGTGTTTCCCTTCCACAAAGGTCCTTAAAGCAATTTTTTTTTTTTTATTGAATAGTGGGCAAACGAGCAGACGTATCACCTGATGGTAAGCGATTACCGCCGCCCATGGACACCCGCAACACCAAAGGCGTCACAAGTGCGTTGCCGACCTTTGGGGGAATGGGAAAGGGGATGGGGGGAGGGGTTGGGGTATGAGCCTCCGGTATCCTCACTCACTCGGTGAAACACAGCGCAAGCGCTATTTCACACCGGTTTTCTGTGAGGCCGTGGTATCACTCCGGTCGAGCCGACCCATTCACGCCGAAGCATAGCTCTCCCACGATTAGACCTTCATAATGTGGGTCACCATGCTGCAATTTGAGCATTAGCAATGATTATTTGTGCCCTATTTTTTAATTATATGCTTGCCATCAGGCAGAGTAGTCACTTTAGCATGCTTTAAAATGAAAATTACGTATGATGTTAAAAATTCCTCAAAATTCCTTATCAAATTCGTATGTTGAAACATTATGCAGAAGAATTATTATCTTGATTGTAAATTCATGAATATTAATAACTGATATGTTTTTTATGATATGGGGGTAAACGAGGAGAAGGTGCACCTCACGGAAAGTGACTACCTCCGCACACGAACGCCTGCAACTCAGGAGTCGCAAACGCTTGATCGGCCTTAAGACCTTCCCTATTTTTACTTTTTACTAGCTGGCCTGTCAGACTTAGTATTGCCATATTTTTCTTTCGTAAAGTATTTTCTAAATTTCCGAAAAACTTATTTTAGTAATTATGCCCGTTTCAGTTTTGTACAGTTAGTGAAAAATAAACTTTTAAGGTTAACTTTTAATTTTCTTCTAGACAAACCTTGCCCTAACAATAACAAACACATAGAAGAAAGAATTATCAAATTTGGTGCAGTCATTCGGAAGTTATGCGCGTACATACATTTTGGGGATTCATTTTTGGGATTCATTTTTATATATATATATAGATATTTAGAGCTTATTGCACATGTTGTACATAAGCTGACTTAATGCCATGAGGCATTTTCTCCCAGTCGACCTTCAGGTAATGTAAAAATATGATTCAGTAGATGCAAAGATATTAACCGGTAAATGCAAATTAATTAAAAATACTGCAGCCAAAAGTATGTTCCTTAGATTAGTTTTAATTTTAAAATGTATTTTTTCCAGCCCACTTCATAATATCTCAGAAAGGAAAACGTTTGATACGACTTAAGGGGTATACATACTACGCTATTCCTTCTAAAACGACTAAGATACGTTGGCGATGTTCTACACATCTCCCCCAAGGATGTAAAGCGTCTATCGTCACTGTGGATAACGAAATTCTTACCCTCAATGATACCCATATCCACCCGCCGTCGAACTACAACTTGTCATAAACATGTCCTTGTATTCTGCAATATCAACTCTCGCAGAAGTGCAACCTGAAATGTCAGTATTTGTGCTGTCGTGTTTTGTTGGTGAGTGCCATACCCGAGGGGTCATGATGCAGCAGCACGATGTCACCAACCCGCACTGTTGCATTGTCTGCATTCGCAATGAATATTTTACCACTACCCATCTTTCCATCAGCTAGGATAAAGTTTAGCAGGCTCATTTAGCATAAAAATAACGTTAGTAGTTAAGCAGATTACTAGTTATGCTTTATCTAAACTTTTCTGGTCGATGCAATATCTCCCCATAAATTATTATATTTTCTTATATGACATCGACTCAATTTTATTGTTGTATTTGTAGTTGTACCTAATTTTTAACGAACAATTATTGTTACGGTAATAAAAACCATATTTTTCTTAAAACTTTATGGGTATGGGAAATATTTCAGTTAAAAATTTCAGTAGCTTCACCTGTGTGTTTGTATGTATATTTGTTTGTAGCCGACTCCTTTCGACTTGATTTTGACTCACTTCAAACGATCAGATTTCAAACCGATTTATTTTATTTCTAAAAGTTTATTTCTATCGGTTTATTTATAAAAGCGCATTTTTTTAAGTTTTTTAAACTATTTTTAGTTGCTTTTTATTTTATTGATGTGATAGGACATGTAGGTATTATTGTTTGTTGCAACTCTGATGAATTGGGCAAATAATCGAAAGGATATTATTTGACCATCGAACTTCGTACGTTGAGCCAAACGTATAGTCGATTCGTTTAGATAGTGTTGATGCATTATAGTGATGATAGTAAAATACGAATATTATTCATTCACCGTAAACTGACAAATCGTACTTGCTTGTGGGTGTACACCAGAGGCAAGGTAACCGTATCTAAGCGAATGTACTATACTATTGAGTAGATCCTAAAAAGAAAAGAGAATTAAATAAAAAAAATTACGAAGTCTTTTTCATTATTTTCAAGACTGATTTAATTCATAATTTACTTTAATTGAATGTACTTAGTCTTGTTCCCATGTGTCACTTCATTCAAATACCATTGCCATTAATTACTTAGTCGTGTAACTTTGTGTATCTTTATAATTTTATGGTTTTGAAACATTTTAGAACTTAAATAAAACAAACCTCGAATTGTGATAACATCTATTATGTAATACAAAATAAAGCAACAATATTAAGAATTCCAAATTTTGAGACATTGGTGAAAATTCTGTTGTTGTCTGGCATACTGCATACACAACAAAAATGACTAGAAACGAAAACTAATATTGTTTATGGTATTCGAATTAAATACATAATAAGCTACATTATTATTTAGAAAATAACATAAGTCTGAAACAAGTTTCCAAAATAATTATATAACAAGCTGACTAGTATTACGTTCAAATGTACTTATATTTCACACATTGTGAATATCAAACGATTTTGTTCTGTATTCATACAATAATAATATAATTACTTATCCAATTGCAGTTTTTTAATTCCTTATATATTTATACATGTGACTTAACAGTTTCTATAAACGTAGTACCTACTCTAAATACTGTTGATTTAGTGGTTATAAAATATGTTTCGAATGTTGCTTTCAGCTCCAGAATACATTGTATGTATGAGAGGTAAATATTTAATGAAGTTCAAGGGTTACACTTATTACACATTCTCAAAGGACTCCTATAAAGTATGTTGGAGTTGTTCCATGCAAAGTAATTGTAAGGCAGTTGTTTATACTCATGGTGATAAAATATATGGTATCAAAGGCGATCATTTACACTAACAGTAACATACTTTCATTGTATGTTTTTTTGTTGGCGGGCCATATTAGCCCCAGCACTGATAAACGTATAAGTAAACGTGTTCTTGAGTGTAGACCGCGTCTTGGCGAACGTAGTGTAGGACGTTCACAGGCCTGGTGGAGTGATGTTCAATGCAAGATGGCTGGCGTGAGCTGCTGATGAAAGAAGACTATGTCTAGTATACCACGATAGGCCTATGAAGATGATAAGTATTTTTTTGGTATACCGTATGTTCGATGTTATATATTTTATATTCATTTTTACGTTTATAAATAGTTTAAAATCTTATATTTTATTATTTGGATTTCAATAACAGTTTTTTTTTTATTATCAAACATTTGTTTTATTTTATGTTTATCAGCTGTCTCGATATAATAGCACTGTCTCTGCCTAGTTTGAGATCAGACGGCCACGTGAGAAATGTGCGAAGTTATTATTGTTACTAGCTAAACCCCGCGATGTTACCCGCGGTTATTGTCGTACTGCGGGTAACGTTAACGGGTCGAACCTAGTCTAAAAAAGTAGACTAAGTTACTCCATATTTGATATTAATTGATAGCTGATGATAGCTACCTATCAGTGAAAGTTCCGTCAAAATCGATCTAGCCGTTCCAGAGATTAGCCACAACGCCCACAACAAACAGACAGACAACAAAAATTGTAAAAAATAATTGGTATATATATGTACCGTGTATACAAACAGTCACTCCAATTTTGTTTATTTCTATAGTTTTATACTTTCTAATAACTACCTTTATATGGAAGGGAAGAATTTCCCCATAAGAATGGTCATATCTGGGTGAAATAAGTTAAATAAAAAGCACAACAGATTTTTAATGAGGAAGAAAGGACGAAAGTGATAAATACTTGAATTTAACTTACTAAACTTTATATTTTAAATTATCCTGCTTTACAGTGTAGTACACATTCATACCTTACACATGTGAATGTGCGGTAAACAAATTGATTTGACCTATTCGGATAATTGAAAATCCGGATAATCAAATGTACGAAGAAAAGAGACGTTTCGTTCATTAATGTTTATTAAGCAATTATCCATCCCACAGGGCCCCGGCGGGATAATGCCAGTTCATGGCGGAACTGGCATTATCCCGCCGCGCCAGTGCGATTCATACTTGCATAAATTCGACTTGTGGTACATATGTGAAATGTGACTTAATAGTCCGGATAATTGTGAATCCGTATAACTAAGTGCCTGATAATCTAGTTTCTACTGTATCCAATTTACTTTAAAAATACTAATTAAGTTATTTCATTTCAACAGAAGCGGAGTTTGTATTATCAAAGAAAGGTAACCCAATGCTGAAATATAAAGATTATACCTATTATTCGACATCCGAAGGACCCAAGATTCGTTGGAGGTGTTCAAGTCAAAAGGGCTGTAGGGCTACATTGCATACACTTGAGAATACCATCATAAACAGTACCGGAGTACATAGTCATCCACCAAAAGGCAGTCATTTTTCACATCAAAATCCTTTATCAATCTTAAACTGGACTGGTTTCTCCTAGACATCTTTATAATAATTTTATTTTAAATTGTACCTATTCTTCTTACTGATGCCGTATACCGTTGACGTATACCAGCCGTATAGACCTTTTAGTTTCGTAAGAATAGACCAAGGACGTAAACTACGCAATACAATGGCACCGCAAAGAGAAGGAAAACTTGACACGAACTCCAAACCGTCTGGCCACTGTGGTATAATAGGCCTAAACCTCATTTTACCTCCACTGTACTGAAATGCTACTGTTGATAATGAATATGGTAGCGTACTAATCATAACTTATAAGTGTATATTGAGTATAACTATTGTAAATAATAATATTAAATAATAATAAAGAAATGTTAAGTATGACAAGTTTATTAATAATGATCTTACCATAAGTTCAAGGACTAGGTGTTCCCGCTGATCTCCAGTTCTAGTTACAGTAATACCGGGACAACAACAGTATTATTGTACATCACACTTGGCTTACACTTCATAATCCTCGTCACAGTGTCCTTTCCCTTTTGTTTCCCTGGTATTTATTTCACTTTCACTGCGTGACATCATATCATGTTCTAGTTGAATTTACATGCTGTATTTTTTTATTTTCAAATGAACACCGACAATCGTGTACTCTTGAAAATAGACACTATCTTTGACTTAAATCTCGAAAATCTACAAGGTTTTAATATCTAATGTTATTTACATCAAAGTTAAATATTTTTTGACACATATCTACATTTACAAATTGTTTTACCCGTCTTAAAACAATGTAAAGTAATTTTCAAAAATTGGTGTAATTTAGACGATAAGAAAAATATTTCAGTGTTCGCATGAGTGTCGTAAATCTGTAAAATCTTTTTATATGATCGACACACATTTTTATTTATTTACAGGCTTCTGAGATTTATCAGATTTAGAGAGTATTGAAGTAGCCCTTTCCGAAGCAGCTGCAAACAGTGAAATACAAAATTTACAAAGCTCAGCTAGCTCAGCAAACGTGAATTTCGGAGAATCTGCAAATCTAGAGGCAGCAAATTTTCAAGAGCCTACAAGTTTAAGGGCGGAAAATTTACAAACACCTGCAGATTTAGTGATAGCTAATTCTGAAAGACCTGCAAATTTAGAAGCAGCATATGTTCATATATCTGGCAATTTAGAGGCAAATGATTTCCAAGGACCTGCCAATTTTGGAATTGGAGCAAGATCAAACTCTTCAAATCCAGATAGAGTTACATACGAATACTCGCGGCGAGGAAGTAAATTTGTGCTAACGGAATCGGGATTCACATATAGTTATCACGCGAAAGATAGACTGAACAAGATGCGCTGGGTTTGTTCATCTCATTATTCAAGAGGATGCAGAGCTGACGTACGAATTCGGGGAGATATCATAGTAGAAGAAAAGAACACACACAAACACCGACCGAGATCTAGTAATTGGTCATACGAGAGACCAATGAATTATCTAAATTTTATTGGGCCACTAATACCAACTGCAGGTTTTTACGTTCAATGAAAGACTTGAAACCAATAAAAGTAAAAAAGCAGAAGTGCCACTGTCGAAATGTGATCAGAATATGTATAGCTACTTTCCACAACAACATTCCCAGTGTTATCATTAGTTTTTAATGAGGCCTATTACTATTATTAGAGATTTTTTTTATGGAATAAGTGGTCAAACGAACAGACGTATCGCCTGACTGTAAGCGATTACCGCCGCCCATGGACACCCGCAACACCAGAGGCGTCACAAGTGAGTTGCCCCCCATTGGGGGATGGGGAAGGGGTTAAGGTATGGGCCTCCGGTATCCTCGCTCACTCACACCGGTTTCCTGTGAGACCGTGGCGTCACTTCGGTCGAGCCGGCTCACTCATGACGAAGCGTGGCTCTCCCACGGTATAAAGTATAAAGATATTACTATTATTAACGAAGGACATCAGAAGATTAAGATTTTTTATATTACTTTTATTCTAGTCAGTTATATTTATCATATAAATGTAAGATATTACATGTTAAGAAAACCGTGTAGTCAAATGGATACGGATTCGAAATGTGTGTTACTGAGTGGATGCGAATATTGCGACTGCAAATCGTGATGCCTGACAAACAGCTAATCTAAGTGCATTTGGCTTAGTAGGATTTGGGTTTCGTTTATCGTAAAGATGAAATATGTTCTATTGTATTCCTCCAAAAACCTTTTAACGTCTTGGTTAAATCGATACTATTTCTATTTATTATTATTATTTTATTTATATATGTCTTACATACATATATACATACATACAACCTGTATTCCATACAAAGACTCCGTAGCCTACGTATGGAATACAGTTTTCCTCTAACCCTAATAATCTTCGCCTCTCTTTTATACCTTCACTGAATTGATCACCTCATCCACTTAGAGAAGAGCATTCCGTGAATTTCGCGCAGATTAGGATCGAACCACCATCTTTGTCCACCAGCCAAGAGGCGTTGCTTCTTTCTCAATGACATTTGAATTTCTCCGACATCCGAAGGAATATCAAGTATTATGGACACTATTTAGGTGTAGACAGATCACTGTCTTAAAATATGTTTAACATAATTTTAGTGGTAAGTAATATTTGAGTAACATTTTTGAAATGTGTCTCGAATTAAAAAAAAATACTATTTTATAATCACTTAGTGGACTTTCTTATATAAATTCAATGTCTCTAGTTTATCGAATTTAATAAATGTTAGGTCTCGTCTGGATTATCACTTTGTATGTGTATTATTTACTTTTATATAAATTTTATATATTTCTAAATGTAATGTTTTTATATTCACTTACCTTAATGTTGTATAATGCTCAATGTGTCAATGAAATAAATTACATAAGTAATAGTTCTGAATAGTGATGTAGGTACTCTACTCGTATATAACTTTAATAAACGTCTGAATGTAGCGGTTTTGTCACTTACCGCTGTTTGAATAACTCGACTATGTACTCGATGTGTCAATATTTTGTCTTTGTAATGTCGCTTTTATTTATTGAACTGTAAGTATGAATATAATAGATGTCTCAATGTGTACTTTTATGCATCAAATAAAGTAATTACAGACCTTTATAATTTCAATAGACTGTATTTAAAGTATTGTGATCTCTTTCACATTCTATTTCTGTTGAGGTTTGTATTTTTATTCCTAAATAGCATACAGTTTGTGTACTCAAAACGAGGGAATAAAATAATATTACGTCAGTCAGTACATATGTTTTACTTTCACAGAACATCTAGGAAAAACTGAAATCGGTTGTTATTTGATAGATAAATTGACATTTGCCTGTCAGGGACTAAAATACAAATAAAATTCTCTGAAATATCGTATTAACTTTATTGTGATTTCAGTTGCGGCAACGTTCTTGTATTCAAAACTAGGTAATATGATGATCTTAACACCGTGAGGATACACTTATTATCGCCATAGTCCATACAAAAGTAATAAAATCAGTTAGCTCTGCGCTACTCACAACTCAAGGAGCTGTCACGCCGAAGTTTGACATTTGATAATATAGTACTGACACAGAAACACAAACATTGTCATGTACCAAAACATAGTTGGTACAGTTAAGTTGAAAAACTTAATAAATTATACATTATTCTTTATATTCTTATACTTATTAATTTAAAGTATAGTTTATTTTGCATGCTTTTTTCTTTTAAAAACAGCCCGAATGCAGTGAGAATTATACGAAACATAGTATCGCACTTGTGACTCGAGGTGCAAATTTCCATTCTCGTCGGTAGTCACTTGCCATCAGATGAACCATCTGTTTGTTTGCACTCGTATACTATAAAAATTATTTAAAAAGTTACAAAGAAAAAATTAAGCGATCTTCAGAAAGTGAAGTCAAACATTATGCTCAATAAATGTCTCAATGTTTTGTTTTAATTTTTGGTAGCTCCTTTTCATATTTGATTTAATTTTTATTTTATTATTTATATGTATATTTTTTTTATGCACACTTGTTACTATTGATGCCTATTGATACACCTTAAAATGTTGTGCATTTCAACAAATGATTAGTGAATTTACTGTTACCTATTGTAAGATTTAATGTGACAGCTACTGGTTGTCCAGATAAATAATGTCTGTACACTTCTATTTAAAAAGACCTGTCACATATTTTTTCCAGAAACAGTAACGTACGTCTACTCGAAGCGAGGAAGCAAACTGATTTTGTTGCCATCTAGATATACATATTACTATCAGCGCACATATAAGAATAACAAAATGCGCTGGCTTTGTGCTACTCACCAAAGTAAAGGCTGCAGAGCGGACGCCACTACGTATGATAATATTATTATCACTGAGAAAAATATTCACAATCACGAACCTCAAGTAAATTGGTATAAGGAACCCCTTGACCTCCTCCATCACTGAACCACTTAAATTGAACGATTAAACTTAACGGCAATGTCTTAAGGTAAGAGAGCCTTAACACATTGCCCTTAACTTATCCTAAAATATGTTTTCTTAATACAAATATATAAAAAAAATTACACTTCGATTACATTATTAACCTACTTATAACCCCTACCTTTGTAAATAAAATCAGTCTATGCAGAAGAAAATGAATGTAGTTATTAATTCTTACCTTGTGTCATTTCTAAATATAATATATATATTCTAATCTATAATCTTTAAGAAGTTGAAATTATAAAGTGCTCGATGCTCCAACAGTGTTTGACCTATTTATTCAAAGTTGGTTTAATATCGTCTTCCGGATGCTGGTAAATTTCAAACTGGTCTTCATTATCGTCTTCAACGACATTTGTCTCAAGTTCCTCCATGATTTCGGGGTCAAAGGGTCCATCTTAGTTAATGTCGCTCTGATATGGTAGAGCATTGAGACAAGCTTGCCCATTACATTGGCCACAAGCTAAAGAGCATTGCAAGCCCGCTTTCCTGCATCCGTATCGCTAACTACAACCACTTTTGCAGTTGCAGAAAATTGTATTTAGCAAGTCTTCTGGAGCAGGTGGTAAAATTGTCATGATAGGCTCCAAAAACTCGTTTCGCATCGCCCAACCCCACAGATGGGGTTCCGAATCATACCCTAACCGAGTTTGAACTTGATAAAATACTCGTTTGAAATGTTGATGAGCAGCTGCACTTGTTGGTGGAATATTTGAAAGCTGCACAGGTTTATTAAGTTTTGTAGACTTGACGTAATGCATATAACGATTTAAGTTATTCCCTTGATTATTTTTTAATTTTAGGAAACTGTTATCAGTATCATTGAACAGATATAGATTTAATGCACGAAGAAAATGATAAAATATAATATAATAGTTAATAAAAATTTACAAATATTTATAATCATTGATTTATCGATAGTTCATCAACTGTACATGGCGCGTTTTCGACCGGAGCCACCGGTTGACCTGAAGTGATGCTGTTACCGCGCGCTCTCCGCCCTCTATTTCGAAACGATTTACCGTATAAAAAAATTTTTAAACATAATTAGTAGACAATTTTGTATTCTACAATATTGATAATAAATACAAATAGCAAAAAACCCATAGGAAATGAGATATTTACAAAAAAAGCGCAAAAAACAATTTTTTTTGGCCTTTGACCTTGAAATTTAATAGTTGCGTACACCCTACCATATGTAGGTTTTGAGACAACTTTTAGGGTGTCAATATATAAGTATTTACAGACTTACAGCTGGGTATCTCGAATTCCGAGATTCTTACCTAATTTAAGCTTAAATGACTGGACTAGAGACCGAAGAGACAGCTTAACGTGCTTACCAAGGCACACTTATTGAACACCGCCATGTTGTGATGGAATTTCCTTCCGATCCGGGAATCGAACCCAAGGCCTCTTGATCGACAGTATCAGTTCAACTGCTAGATCAACAAGGCAGATTTTTTAAGTTTACGTCCTACTATAATTGAATAAATTATGTAGCGTTACAGTCGTTCCTATCATGTATCTTTTAGGAATATGTATACTAGCTATTGTATTTAATCAAAATGATTATTATGTGTGTGATATGATATTATAAGACGATGATAGTGGGCAAATAAATTTTGAAGGAAACTATACAGCTGTGGAAGTCAAAAGGAATCGCTGGGCTAAAATTCCAAAGGAAATATATTATTACCGGACTGTTATAAGTGTACATTTGATTTATGCATAAAAAGCTTTGATCTTATTCTCCAAAGCTTTTCTCAACCTAGGCTTTATATCAACTACGGTACGGCTGAACTTTGATTATTTTTGTAAAGCGACTAGCATGAGACTTCCACAACCCAAGTACTACACGACATCGAAGTTCTGTGGAAATACTATTGTTGAACTTTTAAAGCTCTAACTACTTGTAACGATTACCATAGATTCACAGTACTGTACCGTACAGACAGTACAGTACATGACAGCTGAGACCTGCGGTCTGGTACCTGGAGACTGAGACTGACCTGGTTAGGTTCGGCTGGCTACGCTTAGGTTTTTTTAGCTTTAGAATATATTAACGTATCCGATTATCACTTAACCACGAGCCCCTGATGTTGATAAAGTGTAAGCTTAATGATAAAAAATAAAAAAAATAAAAATATCCATTTATTTTATTTCTTTTCTAGAAGCACATAGTAAAAATTATTGAAATTGAGGCCGTATATTTTCATATGCATTTAGTAAAAACCTTTTGATTTGAAATAAGGAATAAATACTTAAATTTTATTTATTGACTGCCTCGGTGGCGCGAGTGGTAGCGTAAGCGACTGCTGTGCTTGAGGTCTCGGGTTCGATTCCCTGGTCGGACCAAATGTTTGTATGATCTGCAAATATTTGTTTCGAAGTTTGGGTGTTTTCTATGTATAATATGTATGTATTTACAAAAAAAAAAGGTATATAAGTATTTATATCAGTTGTCTAGTACCCATAACACAAGCTCTGCTTAGCTTGGGACTAGATGGCGTTGTGTGTTAGATGTCCGAAATATTTATTTTATTTATTTATTTATTTGTATAGATTGATTATTTTTATCATTTTGTTGTAATTTTTTAACACACAGCTTTAACACACACAGCTAAATAATATTAATAGGCACCATCTTGTCTTTGAAATGGGTACTTTTGGTAAGACAGACGTTTTGTTTCGAATTTCAACCAGTTGACTGACGACCCTAACTCTTATTTACAGAAATAAAATTCACTATGTCTAATAAAGGGAACCGACTCCTTCTCAAAGCCGGGTACACGTATTACGAAGATGGAGGCAAAAGAGACTTGGGCCCTGAAACACGTTCAAGATGGAGGTGCTCAACTCATCAAGGGAAAAAGGGTTGTAATGCGAGGATCAATATGGTTGGAAACCAAGTTATTAATGGCAATTTTATACACAATCATCCACCGAATCACAGAGGGGAATGGCAATGGAATGGATATTTTTAAAATTCCAATACACATACCATATTTTGTAAATTTCAAACTCAATAAATATGACCACGTACATTAATATAATTTTTGGAAAATAAAACCTTAGATATATATATAACTATGGATATCGATATATGGAATAATAGAGCCGACCCCGATTAGAAACGGGAAAAGGCCGGACGAAGAAGAAGATCGATATATCGAATATTTTTTTAATAAACTTATTATAAGTTTATACTTTTATAAGTTTATTAGAAAAAGCACGAGGTTTTAAATTAAACTTGGCTAGTAATCTTTTTGTTATTGATTTACAAAACCCATTTTTTTAAATTCGATCTCGTAAATCCTCTTAATTAGTTTCATTTAGTTCCAATACATTTGGATTAAACGCGCAAATGAAAGTGATAAAAAGTTGTCTTATAAATAAAGTGTAACGTGTAACGTTCAATTGGATCTAACATTTTAAAAATCCTTGGTTTTAGTCACTTTAATTTAAAATAAATGAAGTTAGTTTTATACTATTAGTTCCATTTGCCATTGCGTTGCTTCCAACTTTTGAATTTTACTAATTTTGTTTATGAACTAAATACTTTAATAATAGTGTTTAAAACATTTCAATCCAATTCTAACAATGATAAATAATAATTATCAATATAACTATTTTTTTTTTAACTTATTCACGTAGTGAATTAATCTCATAGTATACTTAGATGATACTCATAATAGAAAAAGTTCGAATCTCATTCTGTACATTACATTTAATCATTATGTCTTTTTAATTGTTATATAATAAATAATTAATATTTAAATGACTTTTAATTGATTCTCACATTAAAAATTATGTTATTTGTAAGAAAGCATTATCATAATTATATTTCGAATTTCGATCCTCTTGTCGACAATTATCTTTTTCTCTTATATCATCATCACAGCCTCTTGCTTGTCCGTCTTCGGACGTAGGCCTCCTCTCCCAATTTCCATTCTTCGCGATCCCGTGCAATCGCCATCCAGTTCACTCCCGCTCGTTCCCGTACATCGTCGACCCATCTTTTTGGCGGTCTCCCCCTGCCTCGAGTGTTTGCTCGGGGTCTCCACTCAAGCACTCTTCGAGCCCACCGGCTGTACTCCAGTCTAGCAATGTGTCCTGCCCATCTCCATTTCCGGCGTTCTATTTCTTGTACGACATCTACGACTTTATTCTTTTCTCTAATCCACTCGTTTCTCTTTCTGTGCATCAGAGTTATGCCCAGCATCGACCTCTCCATTGCTCTCTGCGCTACTCGTAGTTTCTCAGCAGACTTTTCGGTTAAAGTCGTAGTTTCCATGCCATATGTGAACACAGGCAGGACACATTGGTTAAATACCCTGGTTTTCAGGTGTTGCGCGATTCTCTTAGAGCGAAAAATTTGGCTATTCGCTCCGAAAGCTGACCAAGCTTGTGTGATCCTTCTTTCCACTTCGGCCACCTGGTCTTCCAGATCCAAAGCTATCTTATGGCCAAGATAGATGTAGTGGTCGACTCTTTCAACTGGCAGATGGCGCCTATCTGCCTCAGGGATATTTGTGAGGATTTTGGTTTTTCCCTCGTTCATTTTCAGACCAATCTTTGTTGACTCTCTCCGTAGGTCTTCTATCATGGAAAGCATATCATCGACGCTATCAGCCACCAATGCGATGTCATCCGCGAATCTTAAGTTGTTGAGTCTCTCTCTTTCTCTTATATACGAGTATATAAATCAATTGCTGTTCGTTTGTCTCGCGAACGAACGAAAACTCGAGAACGGCTGGGCCGATTTAGGGGATTTTGCTTTTGAATTGTTTATCGTAGTCCAGGGAAGGTTTAAACGGTGAAAAATAAAAATAAACCGTGAAATTTTAAATGTCACGTGTATGAAGTAGCGGGCACAGCTAGTGCATAATAAATCAAGTTTTATATTATGTACTTACCTCACAAGAGCTAATAGTAAAAAATAATAAAACATGTAAATAAATTAAAAACCAATATTTCATTTTAAATTATGTATTATATTTAGGGTCCCCAGTGTACCCTAAGAACAAGAAAGCCTCTTCTTGCTCCTGGTCTTTCACTTCTAGATGTTCTTCTAGAACTGTACACATAAAACAGCGTAATAAATATTATAAATTATTCGTGATGAAAGAATCTCGATAAAATTTTTGAAGTAAAGAAATGTACAATTATACATGATATGAAAAATAGTATGTATATAATTTAATAAGGTTGTGATTAGATTTAGTAACTAAATGCATGAATGAAATAGCTTTTATTTCAGGAACTTACGAAACGTTACATTAATAACTCTAGTCTTGAGAATAACCAACAAGAAACCCCATAATCCTGTAATATTAATACACCAATCACTATGCGCATATACAAAAATGCCTTTTTTTTCAGATAAACTTCTGTACATGATGTCTAAGAAAGGCAACGTGATGCTTTGTTATCAAGGCCACAGGTATCATTTGAAATATACCAAGAACTCAAGAAAAACATGGCGGTGTTCAAGACATTGTACGTTCAAATGCCGAGCGACAATAACTACTGTTAATGATAATTTTTGTAAGGTGAAAAATGAACATAATCACCCCTGTATCACGTATTTTTTGTAAACCATTTTTTTTAATGACAATTCCCGCACTAAGAATAATTCCTGTGTCACGGGGGACTTCACAAACATATAATATGAAACGGACACAAAGAACACCCTGACTTAGTACAACAGTTTGTGGATCACACAAAGTGTTATTCTATGTGGGATTTAGTCTTTATATTTGTAGAAATAGTCGACATCTAAGCGTAATGTATATCTGTTGATATATGTTTGACAGTCTATATATTTCATGTATTCTTCACAATACTTTTTTTGGGGGTCTCAATCGAGGGATTGTCTAGATACTCGTATTGTATAGAATACGGGGTTATACAGGTTTGATATCAAGATATATACGAGTATTTAGTTGCCTGTTATGTTTTACATTTTTTTTTCTGTCACGTGTTACAGATATTATACGTTTACTGTAAAAGCTTACTAGCATTTTTTAGTTCAAGTAAAAAGAATATAATATAAAATGACATGAATATTAACTAATAAAAAACTTATGTTTAATCATTTCCAATGGATTTTCTTTCATCTTTTCTTTTCTAGCAATTTAAAAAGAGTTTCATAGTAGCAATTATATTAAAAAATCATTTATTTATTTAATTAATGTTATGTCTATAATTAACTATACATACACTATAGTGAAATATGTGACTTATAGAAATAATGCTGTAGTTAATGAGTGTGGTAATTATGGTGATAATATGGTGCTTATGGGGTCTCAGTATATCCCAAACTGAAACTCCGATATTAGTATAGCGGTATTGGTATATTGTAAGAGTAATGATTAATATATTTCTGTATTTATATGTATTTTACCTACCTGCGTGTAGGAAATATTTTTAATGTAAGGAACACTATTTATATTTTTATGCCAAAATAAACATTTTTTTGTGCAACAGTTAAGTTAAAAGGTGCGGTTATTTTAAACTAAGCGTAATTTTTATATAATATATGTTAGTATATGTTTTACTGGCAGTCTGTATATTTCATCTATTCTACACAATCCCTAGGGATTGCCTCGATATTTGGTAGAATACCGGGTTATACAGATTGTCGGTAACATATGCATATATTGCTGTTAATAGTTGTTGTTAGTATAATTTAATTTTTAATAATAATCGACTAATTCTAATTCTAACCAATTTGAGCACTATTCAAACTAAACCAATATTAATAAAAAAATATTTATAAATTTTAATTGATGATGCAGAAGCATCACTAGGCCGCCATGATGTGGGACACCATGCTGCATTGTTGCATTGTTTGCATTCCCGGTGAGTATGGTGACCACCACTCTTGAATTCGGCTTATGCTTTCCATCAGGCAGAATAGTCATTTGGGAGGGCCAAACATAAAATTAAACATATTTTACAAAATTAACACGATTGATTTTAAATCAATTTAGATATTTATTATTTCAGAAGTTTGTTTTTATATCCAGTAGTCCAATAGGTATTATTCAATAGAATCAAAATATACCCAAAAGGATAATTTATTTAGTTAATAAACAAAGTCGAGATACACGAAACTAGAATAAATCATTCGTTTTCATTGTAGCTGCTGTTAATCTTGTTCAATGTTTAGATTACCTTTTGTCTCTAGATTTTTTTCTTAAAAGTGTGTGATACATTCCTTAGATTCATTCATAGCAGCATATCTAAAAAAAGTCAGTTTAAACACCTCGAAGCCTTTTTGACGTAAATACCTTGGAAAGGTTTAATTTATTATATATTTCTTTTTTTCGATGATTTCATTCGAACAAGAATACCAATAAGTTAGACATACGTACATATTTCTTTATTCAAGCAGGCACTCAATCACAGTACGAAACTCAACATTTGTCACAATAAATGAAAATTAAAGAATAAGATTAAGCCATTATTATTGAATTATGCATCATTATTATTGAACAATGTATCATTATTATTGAATAATGTATCATTATTATTATAGTAGTATGAAAACTTGTGATGACTTAATCTAAGTTACTTACAATATGTTTAGTATCGTAGTGTCAGTTTGAATACAGTTACTTGTAGATTAATTTATACTCGAATACGAGCCAATACGCTATCATTAATTTATCGACGATTAATAACGACAATTGGGTATTTGAATAAAAATTTTTTTTGTGATAAATGGAAAGATCATATATAAGTGTTATAACAAAACTATTTTTTTATTTTTTTTCGCTATAATTCAAAAGTTATTTCAAAATAAAAATTAAGTTTTGAATCCAGTACCGAAGACGCGCCGACAGCTCCCGAATAAACCCGAGCGCGTGTGACGTCCTAAAATACAGTCGCTATGTCACCGGAAAATAACAAGATCCGTAACTTTATCAATCTACTAGGAAGTTTATAAACTTAGGTTATTTTATTTAGTTTCTGGGAGGGGTCCGGTCGTGTAATATCTGCAGTACCCGGACCCCTCCCTTCTCAGGCGCAGAGTTGGCACACCGTGTGGTTTTAGTCGGTTCGATTCCGACACACCGCCCCGCCGCAAACCCCGGCGAGGAGACAGCCCGAGGGTTCAACACGTTAAAAAAAAAAAAAGGTTATTTAGTTTACTATAAAACTAACTATAAAACTTTCGTAGCTCTGTGGTAAATTTTACTTCTTCAACAAATGTTTTAGCATTTATTATTTTACGAGTGAGTTCAGTAAGTTTATCAATTTACGAAAATGTGGACGTAAAATATTACAATTTATCTCCTGTTTAGAATCCTACGAAAGTTTATAAATTTCCTAGTAGATTGATGAACTTACAGATCTTGTTATTTTCCGGTAACGCTTTAACATTATGACGTCACAAGAACGGTGACCAATTCTGATGCGTTTAGTCACGTGATTTTTATTGAAATTTTAATTGCTTATAATTTATTGAAAAAAATATTTTTTTAAGTTTCTTGCATCATTTATCAATATTATTAATAATAAAGTTTTAAAATACATAAAAAAAATCATTAGTTTTTTTTTTTCAAATTCCCAATGGTTAATTTAAAAAAATATTAAAACTATTCTCTGAGGTGTTGTAACTTATGTTGGTATTTATATAAAAATACCTATTATTTTTGTACATGTATCTATCTCTACTGAATTTTGTATCGTGTTCATGTTTGTTTTAGCGTTATTAAGGTAGGATTTTTACGGTATAAGGGGGTTAAATCTTCTCTAATTAGTAGGAAAGCGGTTTGAGCCCCAGTTGCTTAATTTAATGAGTAGAAAACAACGAAAAAAGGCTGTAACACCGGCTTTCTGTGATTCAGTGGTCGTTACGAGTATGGTTGAGCATGGCTGATAGTATATAAAGAAAATGTAACACTAAAATATAAATATTCTCTGTTGATGTAATATATGTTATTTATCATAAGGCGAATTAACAAAAGCCACTCGTTTTGAAAATAAAATTGATTTGTTTCATTTTTGTTTTATTTCTACAATGATACGTAAGTGATGCGGTAGACCTAATAACAAAAGGTCTATTTATCTATTTACTTTGCAGAAACCCAATACACTTATAATAGGATGAGATGTACCAACCATGTTTGAATTTTTAAGCAAACAACATTCTTGGAGTAACTTCAATTGTATTTATACTGTTTTATCATATTTAAGGTTTATTTCAATAAATAAAAGTATGCAAAATATATTTCTATAGCAACAGTTACAATGCGAAAAGTTGTACATATTTCATATTGAAATTTGGTCTCGTATAGGAAAGGATGACTTTTGGTGAGTTACATGTCCCTACCAAAGATTTTGCAACCTGCCAAACTATTTTGTACTCAGCGACATACACAGCAAACGTTGCGTAACGGTATAAAAGTAAACACTAATAAAACCAGCTCAAGAGAGTTAAGGCCAGCTTGGTGGCGAAGATTGGAAACCAAAATAGAGAAGTTTCGATCTAAAATAGCCTGACTAATACAATACATACATAGAAATAGAAGTTAACAGAATCATAAACGCTGTAGAAGTAATAAAAAAATATCGAATACATACTCAGCACGAAAACATCAACACAGAATTACAACACTATTTAGATACTCTTAAACAAAAATTAAATGCAGCAGCTAGTAGGTTTAAGAAGTATTTTATATGTATTGCTAGGAAAAAACAAAATAATCAATTTGACAAACAGAAAAAAAACCAAACAAATACGTCTGAAAGTTTGCATCGATTCTGGGCGGTTCGGGGCTAATTTGATACATACTATTAACGAAGTATATAGTCACGTTCCTGTTATGGAATTCAAACAAATTAGAGATACTACAACTATAGACACTTTTCCACGCGTCATCAAGTACTCTCACAACTGGAAGTCACCAGAGAGCGACAACCTACATAACTAGTGGTACAAAAAGTTCACTTCCATCCATCCAGATTTACACTACTATCTTAACATGTTTATTCAATCACCACATTTAATGCCCGACTATATAACACACGGAGTAACTTACACGTTACCAAAAGAACCCAGTACAGAAGACCCATCCAAGTTTCGCCCTATAATTCGTTTTCAAACTGTTTATAAAATTCTAACTGCTTGCATCAGTCAAACAATCGATGCACATTTATCAGAGACTGTTATTCTTACCCAACCAAAAGGCTGTAGGAAAAATAGACAAGGGTGTAAGGAGCTACTCACAATAGTCACAATAACGATGAAAGAAGCATACCGTAAGAAACTAAATATACACACTATGTTCATAGATTACCGCAAGGCTTTTATTACGGTCCCTCGCAGTTGGTCTTAATACTCCGATTATATAAAATTAACCCAATTATTATACCATTCTTACAATCTTCTATACAGAGATCGCAAAGAGTATTGATATTAATTTAAAAAAATAAAGGGAATCACAAACAAAAAGAAAAGTATACAGACCAAATATTACCGCGTATAATAATATAATATACATAAATGAAAGATAAAAACACTTCATCAACATCATCACCATGTCTGCCGAAAGACGACCTCTGCTATGGAGACACTTCTGCATCCTTGGACCTCCGGTCACTCGCACTCACCAGCGAAACACGACAGTACGAATGCTGCCATTTTAGGTTGGTCTTCTGTAAGAGGGTAATAACGCCCCGGTCGAGCTTTCCCGTTCGTGCTGAAACCAGCGTACCTTGGCATATTGTCTACTAACTTACTCTACTGTCGTCTGGTTCTCCTATTGCCCGTAGCGTGATGTTATAACACGTTTTTGTAATAATATAATGTAATTTATCGATATTTTGCAGATTTCCTAATAACAACGTCATCGAGAGGAGCCCGAATCGTAATTTTTGACGGCTATAAATTTCGTAAACACATGTTTAGTGGACGTAAGGAAAGGTGGCTTTGTCATGATCAACGATTTGGTTGTAAAGCAGTGCTGTATACCGTAGAAAATCAACTTATATCTAGGAAGAATGAACACAACCATCCTAGGAAACATTTAGCTCATTATTGAACTTCAATAATAAGACTGTAAAAAGCAAATACATAGAGGTAGTGTCGTAATTAGATTTTCCTAGAAAGCAAGTAACGCGTAAAAATGTGCGGGGTGAGAGGTTGCAGAGATACTGCCTTTTGTTTATTTTTAATGTACTAAAAATAATAAAACTACTCACATCGGTTTATTTCGCTGTTGCTATTTATTTTATTTACCTATCTAGCTGTAACAAAATTTGCTGAGATATAAGCTAGAAATTTCAAAAGAAAGCAATTCTTTCCTTAAAATTTCTTCGAATTATTTCCTTAGACAGTAAAAGTACTACCACAAACAAAAGCTGTTTCATTGTTTATCAATAGCCACGGTGGTCATTGTTTGTGTACCGACACAAACAGTTGATTAAAGCGGATGAATAGTCTCAAAACTCGCCTTTGTCTCCATATCCACTTTGTGTAATGCTCTTACAGCAATTTAATTAACTTTATCGGCCCATCCCAATTAAACTGACGTCATCAATTATAAGAAATTGTGGTTATTCACCAATAATTCTTAAACTGTCACTAGTGTCACTATAGTATAACTTTAAGTTACGCCCACTCTGATGACGTCAGGACCAAGTTATAATTACAGTTGCTTTGCTCTTTCCTTTTGTGTTTGCTCTGTGATCTAGCTTTCTTTCTATGAAAAATGGATTTTAAAGATACACAGCGTACTTTAAAGATCGAATGTGTAACGTGGTGTGTATTTAAAAATAAATGTTAGAATAATCTTTTGACGACATCGATCAAAAGACATGTAAAAATGTAAATGTGAAATTAATTCCTGACTGAAAAACTGTAAATAGAATAACAATTGATTGATTAATTGTATTATTACATAGATCCCCAGTATGGGTGTATATTAATGTTTTAATCAAGCCCATGAGTCCAAATAAGTCAATTTTATCATCCCTAATTCTGACAAAACACACGCATTTATTATGTAAAATAGTTAACAATCGTTTGTTACTTATTTAACTATTTATGTTTACAGATTTCCGAATAACAACGTCTTCTAGAGGAGCCCGCGTCATACTTCTCGATGGCTATAAATTTCGAAAACAAATGGATATCGGACACAAGGTGAGGTGGTTCTGTCATGATCAACGATTTGGTTGCAAAGCAGCACTATACACTATAGAAGATCAGCTCGTTTGTATGAAGAATGAACACAATCATCATCCTCCGAAGAGAATCTAATCTAAACTAGCAGAAATAAAGATCTAACCAGACTTAAGACCTTACCAGACGATCGAATATGTTCGGACATATTCGTTTGCCGTTGAGAGCGAAAGTTTACCAATGAAATCAAACTCTATAATCTGTGGACTGAACCGTGTGATACGTTGTACGTTCGTCCGTTGCGCCGAGCTCACCGCATAGTGTGTTGGTGAGGTCACACCAATATTGGATTTGGCTGTTAGGTCTTAACATTGCAGTATTATGATTTTGTATCAAACGTAGTAGAAATTTTAAGGAAATCTTTTAATTTACTAAAGAAAAATGAATTTTGATTTCGTTATTAATAAAACAGATAATCACGTTAATTATGCATTTAAAAAATGTACCTATTACTATTTTTTACATCTGAACTCTTATTTAAATTGCCAGAATCAGGTAAACTTTTAAATCATTATCTTTGTTTTAAACTCCCTGCTAAAAAGGCCTTTGCTCAGCGGTGGACTGTTAATTTTTTTTTACACAGCCCTGAAAATTCGCAATAATAAATTATTAGACAGTTTAGTTTTATAATAATTTCGTATTTGATTGAAACAGCTGTGAGTAAAAAACTCATAGAACCTATTCGTGATTGTGTTTTTGTACGAGTTCTTTTAAATAAATTAGCTTGTCTTTGATAGAAAGTATAGTCAGCAGATAGCAACTCCCAATGTAGTTCTAGTACCTAGTTAGGCGTTAATGCTAGTTGAGATGTAAATACGTAAATTGCCTCTAAATATGTTAATATTTTTCCAGGACCTTATTTTGTAGAAACTTCCAGAGGTGCCCGTGTTATATTTTTTAAAGGTTACAAATTCTTCAAGCAAAGAACAAACGGTCCTAAAGTGAGATGGTTCTGCAGTCACGCTCAAGGTTGCAAAGCTGCTATATACACTATAGGGGAGGAGTTTCTGACTCTTAAATTTGAACATAACCATGCACCTCCATAATTCAGTCACCAAAGAATTATTAATATTATACCATTTTTTATTTGTATTTGTGTTGTGTATACAACTTTTACAGTTTTACATTAATCATATTTATCTAATACGTGTATTATTTAGGACCGTCCCTCCTTAGCCAAGTTGCAAGTGCTACGTGTCAATTATCTTTCTATAACCTTTCCACCGAATCTATAATTACCTAAAATTTATTTTGACCACATGACTTAGCGTTGAGTAAAAAGATTCTTAAATCTCTAAAGCGATTCATTTGATTTGATTAAATAATTAATATAACGTGAAATTAATACGATGGATTAAATGTTACTAGTGTTTGGAGCAAAATATAAGTGTAACTATATAATTGATCTTAAAACCGTGACTCTTGCCTTATTTGTTTTTATTCTAGTAACGCGCAAGCTAAAATGCTGTCTTCTATGAATTCTGAGAGTGGGCAAGTACGCTATTCTACCACATACTATTTTGACTGTACGGTTGGCCGAGTGGTTTCAGCGGTCGCCATGCCGCTTGCTACTGCGCCAAGTGTCTTGGGTTCAAATCCCACGCGGTACAACACTTTGTGTGATCCACGAATTGTTGTCCCGAGTCTGGATGTTCTTTGTGTCCGTTTCATGTATGTTTGTAAAGTCACCCACGACACAGGATGTCTATTCCTAATGTGGGAGTTGTCTTTTAAAAAAAAACTATTTGTATATTCTAAATTTCATATGGGTCAAAAATAGCTATTATATAACATGTTGTTAGTTAGCCAGTACACTTGCATAGTCTAGTAACACCAAGTTATCATTGGTGAGCGTAGCAAAACGTGTCATGGCTAATTTAATAAAAATATTTTAAAACGATTGGTCAAAAAAGTGAACTTTATGATATTTGGCCAAAATTAATACCTAATCTAAATTAGTCATAAAAGATTTTATGCCCGAATAACAGCCTTTTAGGAAGGTATAACAGGTTGAAATAAAAACGTGTATGTATACATTGTGTATACAGCAATATCATATACATCATATATATACAAAAATTTTGCTCATTCTTGCAGTTATAACGTCTTTTTGAAGTGAAACTTCTTTATCGGGGTTGTCAAAAAATGTAGTGTAACATTTTTTCGTTACGCGTAACATGTCAAATTTATAAAATAAAACAAAAAACATTTTCAAACACAAACAGGACCAAATTAATACTACAATAAAATATCACATTACAAACAATATTATTTTATTTAGTCCACAATGTAAATAACTACACACATCACATTCCACAAACTTACTTCATTCACACCACAGATCGCGAAATATTTACTCAGGTCTCGCTCCTTAACTTTTATTGCACTTGAAATAAGAATTGTCACGAATATTGCTGGTTTATAAGTCTTTTGTCGTTAAATATCATATGTCGACGTAAGGTCGACATATGATATTTATTTTTTGAAAAATAACGTCATAAAGAAGTTTCACTTCTTACGAGTGTACGCTAGTACACGCAACTTTTTTACTGTTAATAAATATGTAAAACTTTTTAAATTGTCTTGTTTGATGTACGCCGAACCTCTTGCATGTCGGTCATTATAAGATAAAATAAACATTGAAATTAACAATGATTTCATTTTTACAGGTCCCACTTTCATTCAGAGGTCAAAGAATCGCAACCTAAAACTCAACGGCTTTCTTTATTATAAACATTCGGTGAATGGTGGGAAAGTTAGATGGCGCTGTAGTCGCCAATCGCAGCATGGATGTAAAGCTGTTGTGTTTACAGTGGACGATGTAATTGTTTGTATGAAACAAGAACATAATCATATCTTGCCGTAACTAAACATAACTAGGTACACTAAAGTGCAGGCAAGCAGACGCTTTGGAAGCAACTGGGAACAGCGCTAAGATGATGATAAGGAACTACAACGATGTTATATCTCTCTATGTTCAAGTACTATAACAAAATGACTACGTATAGTTTCACGACGAGGGTATTTAGTTTTTCAATTCATTATCGTGGTAAATAATAGTCTATATAAAGAAATAGCTGACCCTCGCAGCCTCGTTTGCGACTTATATTGCCCGTAGCGTGAAATTTTTTAACCGTTTTTGAATCATTCTTCATTGGTGCTCCGCTCCTATTAATAGTAGCGTGATGATATATAGCCCATAGCCTTCCTCGATAAATGGACTATCCAACACCGAAATAATTTTTCTAATCGGACCAGCGGTTCCCGAGATTATCGCGTTCAAACAAACAAACTCGTCAGCTTTATTATTAGTATAGATTAAAACTATTGCAGTGGTTTAGCAGTAAAAGTGTAGCATAAAAAAATGAACATATGTAATCATTTTTCATCACCAGTCATGGCTTTTGAACATGTAGTAGCATCTTGCCAATCTCAAATCAACAAGCGTTTTATTGACGATTGTTTCAATTTTATCCCCCGATGACATGGTTGTCGAAAATATATCAAAATGGCAATTATACATTGTATACTATATTAACTATTTTAACAACTTTTGTAACTTTTAAATTATTTTTCACATTTAGTGTTTTTTTTAATCCCGTCAAACTTTACTTTCCCCAATTCACGTTGAATTATAGTCTGACCGATCTAAAAGGGTGGTTATTACAGTCTACGGTTAGTGCTTGGGTGTCTTTAGGTCGATTACGATTACAAATGAACGATCATCAAAAAAATCGGCTTAAAATAGGAATAAATACGTCTCTTGTTAAAAAAAATAATAATCGTAATAGTAGTAATAATAGACACTAATCTGGCTACGTATTGGAACCAGGAATAGTAATTGATTTGAAAATTGGCATAAAAATGCACTAGAGTTTTGTATGTAAAACTTTAGATTGTAGGTACATATAACTCTAGATAGAACATCGTGATGCAAAAGATAAAAAGTTATGGACTTACTTTTCGATGATTGTATGTTCTAAATTGTGTTTAGTGTTGATAATAATTAAATTTACCTACAAATATCGAAACCAAAGGAACTCGTTGATGTGCAAATATAACTTTAATATGTCCGATGTAGGACTTTTCATCATTATATTAAGTAATCCTAATACAAATGCGGCGTTAGACCTATTTGAGATATTTGCACAACATCGACTTCCTCTGTCTCCAAGGTAGTTAGTGTCATAGAATAAGCTACGATAGGGCTAACATATTACTTTTTAATAAAAGCCCCTAAATTAATTAAAATTATTAAAAAAAAAAACCTTGTCTTGTTCCACACGTGATATTAGTTTTTTTTTAACAAACATTTGGCCTTAAACTAAGCAAAAGTACTTTATTTTGTCAATCCATACATATTATACAGAGATAACAAACAATGCCCAAAATAAATATTTCAGACATTTTGGGCGTCAAACATTTTGGTCGACTCGGAAATCGAACCCAAGACCTCTGCAGAGCACTTGTATACGCACTATACTATACCACAGTCCAAGCCGAGAAGTCTATAAATGATATTCTTATAGATTTTATCGTTGTAAGAATATTATACATTTCCAATACATTAGCACAGAATAAGAAACATACAAACATATTATGACACTTTTTAAGAGAGTTTTGACTTGAATGCATAAACTAGGAACACGTCTAAAATGACGAACAAAATAGTAATTAAATTTAAAAAAAAAATAAAAACACGAAACAGTGATACTTTTGGATGTTAGGTAATTTTTCAATTTTATTTAAATTGTCCTTTATAATATGAATATGTATAATATAGTATTAATGTTTGTTTAGTTCAGTTTCAATATAAGAAAAAAATAAAATTAAAGTAAAAAAAAGAATGAACAAGTAAAATTAATTAAAACGAAAATTATCACTGGTTAGCAAGTTGATTAAATTTGATTTGTAAATCGATTCGAATCGAATCGATTAATCTTTATCTCCGCAATGATTAAAATATAAAATCAATGAATTAAAAAAAAAAACATAGAATGTAACTGTTTTAGGACACCTTGCAGAAATGAAGAATCACGCCAATTATATAAATTTTTTTTTACTCGAGTTTTTTTCTCGGTCTGAAACCTTCAGAGAAGAGGAGGTTGGGATTCCCTCTAATTTAAGAATACAGTGTCCCTCAAAAGTTTTGTGAGTATTGTGTATTAATGTATTGCTGCTTGTTTTTGTATTATATGTTTGTATCGAATTTATTTATGTATAGTTTTTGCTACCACACCTGTTGTCCCTATTGGGATTGTTTCTGTGTGTTTGTTATATGTTATATTATATATGTATAAATATAAAAAATATAATATATATTATATTATGTAGAAATTTAAACTGAATACGTTCCACTACATTCATTCAAACCAGTAGTATAAATTAGTACATTAAAAAAAAAGATTTAAATTGGAATAGTTTTATGGTGAGTTCGATTAGTTCATGGATGCATTCTGTCGTTCCAGAACGTCAGTTTCATTTGTCAAAATCACCTTCTTTGATCGGACAAACTATATATATATATATATATATGTTTGACAGTAAACATACTCTTTTATAAGATAATAGTGATGTAATGAACAATAGTATAATGAACAACGGTATCATAATTTTTGTAATATATAGATTACTGGTCAATAATTTACAGAATTGTCTGTTCCAGGTCTTATATTCCTGAAGACATCTATCGGCACACGCAGCATAGTATATAACGGCTATAAATTTTATAAGAAAAAGTGTTCAAATAAATACAGCGAAAGATGGCGCTGTAGTCTACACCAGCATTTTAATTGCAAAGTAATGCTGTCCACCATGCAAGATCAACTCATCGCTGTGAAGGGTGAACACTGTCATGCACCACCGAGAACCCTCAGATCCTTATCCCAAGGACAACTTCACACTCAAAATTTCTTCATTATATAATTTATTTTTCAATAGTTTGTTATGTAGACTATAAAGTCATAAATATTAATTTATACACAAAATAGCAACAATTTGTTTTGTTAAATATTTAGCATAATTAGTTACGAGTATAATAAAATTATACGTATTAAAAATCTATAATATATGTATGTGCGGATCTACAACCTCCTGTTTCCAAGGGGTTGAGTCTTCTATATATAGTATAAATAACATGGTAGCACAATACCACAACTTTGTATAGAGTTTTTAACTGAGGACACAAGTGAACGACAACACAACACAGGTGAACTTTCTGAAGGAGGAGCTAATTAGCCCATTCACCTTTCGACCGTTAGTTGTCATTGGCATTCCACAATCTTTTTCTTGGCTAAATACTAATAGCCAAAAGAAGACGTTTAATCAATTCGTATATCTTATATATTTGTAAATATATTTGTTATAATTAAGTTATTGATTATTTAGTTAGTTATTTACTTAACGTAACAATGATTGACGTCAAAAACAAAACGTGAAAAATTCTAAAAACAGTATTAAATAAAACTTTGGAAACTTATAAGACTATTTAAAATTAAACATGTACTTTTAAAGACCTTATTTGAACTTTAGAATTGTAGAACATACAAAAAGGTTTATAATTTATATATGTAAACATACGGTGTATAAACAAAATATATGTAATATATATGTAATTGAATAGTTAGCTAGTTTGTAGATTTTTTATGCCATATACCAACACTTGGTTACTGTCTGTTTTTTCTATATTTAATGTTAAAATCATAATTTATTTGTAAATAAAAACTTCTTGAGACTTGTTTTTTTTTTTATAATTTATTGTCAAAGATTTTTAATGATACACAATACTAAGATGGCCCTAGATCTTGCAAGAGTTTTAATATACATTTCTTTTTCAGGCCCTATTTTCTCGCAGACCGCTAGAGGAGCTCGTGTTATAATTTTCGAAGGTTACAAGTTTTTCAAGCATATATCAAATTCTATCAAAGTGAGGTGGTATTGTGATGGGCATAAACAAGGTTGCAAATCTGTTATATTTACGGTGAATGATGTGATCGTCTCTATGAAGACTGAACATAATCACCAACCGCCCGCAAATCTTAACTGTAAGGAGACATGTTTGATTCGCGTTCACTAAGAAGAGATATACCATTGATTCGATAGTAGTCCAGTTCTTCGGAAAAGGACGACTTTCCCAACTTAATGTTTTTTACGTCTCATCGCCTTTTTTGTGTTGCCGCTGAACTTCGTCGTTTGATTTTGATTTGAAGAACTCGATTTGGTATCGGAGAATCTATTTTTCCAAAAATAAAGAATAGAATCTCTATTCTTTATCATACTCCATAATGTAATAATAATACTAAAAATAAAGCCCTTTATTCAGACCAACATAATCTTAATCTATTCTAATACTTAATTATTTTTTGTAGGTATGTTTGCCAATCGGCAAAGGACTTTTTTTTTCAAGTTTAATAACTATTAACTATAAGTGTGTATGTATAAATATATTTTTGTAGCTAAACTAATCTTAATCTATTCTAATACTTTATTTTTTGTAGGTATGTTTGCCAATCGGCAAAGGACTTTTTTTTTCAAGTTTAATAACTATTAACTATAAGTGTGTATGTATAAATATATTTTTGTAGCTAAACTAATCTTAATCTATTCTAATACTTAATTTTTTTTGTAGGTATGTTTGCCAATCGGCAAAAGACTTTTTTTTTCAAGTTTAATAACTATTAACTATAAGTGTGTATGTATAAATATATTTTTGTAGCTAAACTAATCTTAATCTATTCTAATACTTTATTTTTTGTAGGTATGTTTGCCAATCGGCAAAGGACTTTTTTTTTCAAGTTTAATAACTATTAATTATAAGTGTGTATGTATAAATATATTTTTGTAGCTAAACTAATCTTAATTTATTCTAATACTTAATTTTTTTTGTAGGTATGTTTGCCAATCGGCAAAAGACTTTTTTTTTTCAAGTTTAATAACTATTAGGTCTCCCCCAACCTTTTCCATTCCTGTCTATCTTGGGCCACTCTATTCCAAGTTACTCCTGCTACTTGCCTAATGTCATCATCCTACCTTTTCTGTGGTCTGCCCCTTTTCATTTTCCCTTCTCTAGGGTACCATTTAATTTTGCTCCATTTCTCTTGACCTGTTATCATATGCCCTGCCCATTGCCATTTGAGTCTGATTAATTATTAATTATTTTTTGTAATTGTGTGCGTTAAATTTATACCTTTCATTGGAAATAAAAAATCGCCACCGAATAGTTTAGATGCTTTTTATAAGGATATTATAATTTACGTGCTAAGAAACTTCCTTGGGTTGTGTAACAATTTGCTTGCTGTTTGTTAAGCGCTTGAATAAGTACATAATACAATCAACATTAATATAACGAAATATGTTTGTTTTATTTTAATACATATAACTTTTACTCCATACAATAACTAGGAGAATACAAAAAGGTCGTCAATTAAGTCGATATTGAGTCATAAAACAAATTTAGGAATTTTATTATTTCTATGTAAACAAACATACCTACTCAATAAACATTATCTTAATGTTAGTGTTTTTTTTAAAGCACAGTTACTGCCAAGATAATTTCACGTAGACTAAACTTAAACTTAACTTAAACTTGCTTAGTATACGATGGATGACGGCTAGTATCACAGAACAGAGGTAGAAATGATAGCATTTCATTTAGCATTTTTAGAATGCAGGCGGCGCAGGCTCGCCGCAATGAAGGACAAATACTTCTATATCTTGGGTGGCATCACCTTCTAATCGTTGGGAACGTAGCTGCATTAAAAAATAGTCGCTATACCGATTTGGACGGTAATTACGTGACGAAAATGAACACGGGGCTGTAATTTATGTATAAAAAACGTATCGTATTATTAGTCACAATCACACGTAGCGTATTAAAATTTAATTATTAACTACATTATTTCCACTCGAGCACGCAATGAACTGCATTTCTTGCGTGAATATTTCGATTTATATACCTAAATTATAGATGTCGTTGATATTGGTTTGAGATGTTCTTTCGTAGAACGAGTTGATTTCTTTTATATTATGATTCGAGGTTATCAAAAAAGATACTAATTAGCATGTTTTTAACAGCTGCTTAGTTATTATTTATATAATTTAATAGCCACATTCTCCTACAAATTGCGTGGTACGTGATCCCGATCCTACGCTCAATAGTTTTTTGTCCCTGCTGGCCCTGTTACCTACCACAATCGAGATTTTTTGTAATAGGAAAAGGGGAGGTCTCATCAAAGTGAAGCCACTCACGAAAAATTTGCTTGATAGTAATCATTTGTAAAATTAGTTCCGGGGATCCCGGACTATTAATAAATAAAAAAAAAACTCTAATTTTGCGTTTTCCTTGACAGTTGTATATCGATTAACATATATGCGTTACAGATACTAAATAATAGATTAAAAACGCCTTGAAATTAATAAATGTTATGAACAGATTTCAACGTACATTTTAAAGAATTATGGTATACAAGTGACTTTGAAAAATCACAACAGTATAGTATAGACTATAAAATGACATCTGAAAAAAACATCTGTTGTGTACACCATCATCCACAACCCATAATGTCCCACTGCTGGGCTCGGGTCCCTCTCAGGAGAGGGTTAAGGCCATAGGTCTACATGCTCTCCTCGTGCAGGTTGGGGACTGGCAAAACAACGTAGTGGCTACGTAATCTTACCGTTGAACGTTTTTAAGCGCCCAAAGGCCTCCAACTAAGCTTCCCTATATGAACAACCGGGACCGAATGCATAACGTGACCTCCGAATAATGGAGACGTTCATGGTATCATGCCACTTGCCCCAGGTCACCCATCAAGAGACTGACCGCGCCGTCGTTACTGTTGTGTATATTTGAAATATTTGAAAAAAAACTTCTTTAAGCGCGTTGAGCACTTATAGAACTCATGTCTTTGTCACCGAACCCCTTCCATGAGCTATATATATATACTGTATTTAGTGTGTGTACTTTGTTGGAGAACAAAAATATATCATTAAATATCATAGTGTACGAATATTATACCCATAAATGTGTGTGTGTATATGTATATATATATATATATATATCTTTATGTAAGTATATATGTATGACATTTTTTTTTTCACTTATTACGTAACCCAGTGCACCTCCCTACAAAATTTGTACACCACCCTAAGATTGACTGGAAAAGAATGCCATATAAAGTCCACCGATGTACAGTGTAGCGGTCACGGATTCGATAAAATTATATCTATAATAATATTATTATATTATATATTATTACATCGCGTCGTCAGGCTACCACATGTAAATGTGCAACAGAGAGGGATGTCATACGCCTACATTTTCGCGTGCTACCTGACTTACTCTCTCCTTAATATTAGTATAAATACCGGTGTTGTTTTTGTATATAATCAGCCATCAGTCATCCTTTGAATACAATCCTTTTATCATCAATTCCGCTGTCTTATCCAATACCATCTTACGAACACAACATTTGTTAGTGGTTTGGGTTTCCCTACCTTTACACCTATACCTATACAGAGTCCATAAAGTGTAAAATAAATACACTGTAAATATAGGCCTATATGTGTACTTTTTGAGTGAACAACTAATAACCATTAATCAGTATAATTTTGCGTAACCTAGACACACGGTGCTATTCAAGAAATGTCTTGTAATGCAAAAATACATATAACTATACTGAAATGCATAATATATAGATAGTGAAATGAAATAGAAAATTATGAAAATGTTTATAGTTTATGACGATGATTCTTAATACTAGCTAATCCGCTAAACGGTGATCTACCATACTCGTGATTAAAAAATGGGGCGTGGGGATAGAAAGATATATATCTAAATCTAAATAAATACTCTACGACCAAATGTAATTCTTAAAAAATATATTTTAATCGTTGGAGCTGTTTCGTAACTGAGCGATCAGAATCATCGTAATACAAGATATTTATAGACTACATCGACATTGTCATTAAATAATTGAACGACTATCGATCTGTCTGTCGCAGTACACCCCTGTAGGCAACCGGTGCATATTGGGGGAACCCCCACATGTTGTGTACCTCCCCTATTCAATCCACCCTACAGACACCGTTGTCCTTTGATCTGTATTATTAAAAGTGAATTTATCTTTCCAGGTCCAATTTTCAAACAGACTTCAAGAGGGGCTCGTGTCATAATATTGAACGGTTATAAATTCTTCAAGCACGTGACGAGCTCGCTAAAGGTTCGGTGGTTTTGTAGCTCCCAGTCCAGTGGGTGTAAGGCTGTTATCTTTACGATAGATGATCAGATAGTTTGTATGAAACATGAGCATAACCACGCACCTCCGAAAAACCTATAGAAGTTGTAAATAAATAATTCACTGATCTGTGTTATGACATTTCGAAATTGTATTATTATCGATAAACAATTTTACGGTTAAATAATCGTTTTGGTTTTTATGGATACTCAAATAATCTCTGGATTATTTAATAAAACACCTAAATTGAACACAAAATCCTGCATTTAACAGTTTAGTATTAAGTAAGTGACACATATTTTAAGGTAGATAAATATATATTCTTTTCATACCTTGAAATAGTCTTTAGAAAATCAAAACGATAAATTTTAGCAGTTTTGTTAATTTGCAGAATACAATTACAAATTTTATCGAATAATTAATAAACGTGGTTCTCTATAACAACATGTCTAAAATATATATCTGTAATCTATTTCAATTTAAGTAATTGAAACAATAAGAGAAAATAGAAATAACCCATTGCATATTGTTGTTTTATTTATATTGTAAAGTCCATTCGTTGAGATAGTGTCAATGCACACAAATGTGGTTATTGTTGTGAAATATGAGTATATTAACTCATACAAGTTAGGTGCTTGCCTAGGTAGCAAGGACAAATTATATAATGATTAAAAATATCTCATCTTCTTAGCCTTTATAAAAACAATTTTAGTTTACACGTTAAAAGAGTCAGCAAACACAACCCTTCACTACACTGCTTTGCACCTAAACTGGCAAATCATATTTTACTTGTGGGTGTACGCCGCAGACGGCTACTTTGATTTTGCTTTGACAAAAAACCGCACGAGTGACGGCGGCGCGATCAGATTGACCGTATCTAAGCGAATGGACTACGAACAATATGTGACTTAAAATAATATGATTATGATAATTATGTGTGTGTCTACAAATCCATCTATCGCAGTCCACTGTTGAATGAAGGTCGCTACCAAGTGGCGCCAACTGTCCCGAGCTTGGGCAGTCCGCATCCATTCGCTGTCAGCCACTTTCTTCAAGTCTACGATGCCACTAGGCCCATTATACTCAGACGGAGACTAACTTCGATAACTATTAAAAGCCTGTTCGATTTATCATACGACAGTAGGATATACTCGGAACATATTGTAACATCATAGACATCACACTATTAATTTATTGTGGATAGCGAACCTGCGACCTCTGGTGCAGTAGTCATTATTATCTATATATATAAAACAAAGACGGGTTTGTTACAACACTTATAACTCGAGATCTGCTGAACCAATTTTCATGGTTATTGATTCGTTGGATTTGTCTCCGCCCCGAATAGCATAATACATCTTAAAAACAATGAAAACTAGATATGTGTAACGAATACTTAATCATTTCAATAAATGCTGATTTGTTTATTACATGTCAAACTTTGTATGTAAAAATGTCTTTTTATAGGTTGTCTATGATTTTTCTTGATGAACTATTCATACGTAGTGGTTATATACTCTTTGAGCTATTGTCTATGTCTCGAAAGTTCAGGCATTTATTACATGTCAAACATTTGTTGTCCAATCCTGTCAAATACTGTAACAACTATTCATGTGTGCGTACAATGCCGCGTCCTAGAAGATCTAATCTTTTCCAGCGGAGCCGTAATGCAATTAGGCAACGGAATATTGCGAGTCAATTATCTGATGAAGAACGAGAAATTGCACGAGAAGAGCGCCGCGTTAGTATGGAGCAAAGAAGGGCCTTAATTCGTGCTTCTCAAACACAAGAGCAAAGAGAGACAGGCCGTGAAACGGTTAGGTTAGAAACGAGAAATCGTCGAGCTTATCGTACAGATGAACAGAGGAATAATCTTCGAAGTGCAAGAAGAAATGGTTCAAGTATTGATTTGAATCGAGCAGCGTTTCTATATGATTGCACCATCGACTACAGCTTGCATCGTTTAGTTTGCATTGGTCCTATGGACGTTGTTTGCCAGCATTGTGAGCATTGAAGTTTGCTGGTGAAACGCCTGGTTTGTGCTGCCTTAGTGGTAAAGTGAAATTGCCATTATTGGTCCCGCCACCAGAGCCATTGTGCTCCCTGCTTTATGGCGAAACACTAGAATCACGACATTTTCTAGCGAACACTCAAAAATTCAATGTCTGTTTCCAAATGACTTCATTTGGGGCGGAAATTATAGAAGAACACGGATATAATCCGACATTTAAGGTAATTTACGTTAAAAAAAATATTTTCTATTATTGCAAAAAAAATCTAGAATGTAGTTTGTTTGATTTCTGTATTTGTCTCTGAAATAAAAATGGCATGTTATTATTTGAAAAAAAAAAGTACTATGGCTTCGACTTTACAGATTCAAGGCCAGATTTGCCATCGCATTGGATCACTGCAACCTATAGAAGTTGCACAGCATAAATTCTTGCAAATATACTTCATGGGCAGTATAGAAGAACAACTTGACCGGCGTCAAGGGATCAACATAGCTACGAAAAGAGCAATTCTCCAAGATCTGCAGCAAATGCTTCATGAACATCATGCATTGGTCAGGCTGTTCAAGACTGCTTTAGAGCGCATGCCAAGTGATGACTATAAAGTTGTGATCAGAGCAGATAAAATGCCATCTGGAACACATGAATGCACATTTAATGCTCCAACAATCGATGAAGTGGCAATCCTGATTGTTGGTAAAAACTTGGAAACACGTGATATTGTACTTACACGACGCAATACTGGGCAACTACAAAGAATATATGAAACACACCGTTCATATGACGCGTTACAATACCCGCTGATGTTTTGGCAAGGAGACGATGGATATCACTCTAATATCAAAATGATTAATCCATTGAATGGTAAGATCAATATTGTTGTTTACATTTAAGCTTGATATACATTTTACTCTGTTTGCTTTTAGTACCCAAAAAAAGTTGTAATTTCTAATTTAGTACAGAGTAGCTGTAAGAGTCGTTAACCTATTAGGGGTTCTAAAATACAATTTTTACTGCATTTGTTTCAGGTGAGGAAACTACCAAGAAGGTTAGTTCGATGAATTATTACGCATATCGTTTGATGATTCGTGAAAATTCTGACAATTATTTGTTGCGATTTCGTCGACTGCTTCAACAATATTGCGTTGACATGTACGTTAAAATCGAAACGGAGCGTCTGACTTTCATTCGGTTGAATCAAGCTAAATTGCGTATATTCATTTACGCGATGCAATTAGCACAGAAGGAGATTCAGAAAATGTTGGTCGATTGACTATTTTACCGGCAACATACACAGGTAGCCCGCGTCATTTGCATGAATATGCGCAAGATGCAATGACACATGTTCGTCATTATGGTCGGCCAGATCTATTCATTACATTTACATGTAATCCGAAATGGATAGAAATTATTCAATTGCTGCTTCCCGGACAAACATCAAGCGATCGACACGACATCACCGCACGTGTTTTCAGGCAAAAAATTCGGTCACTAATGAATTACATTGTTAAGCAACACGTCTTTGGGAATACTCGATGCTGGATGTATTCAATCGAATGGCAAAAACGAGGCCTACCGCATACTCACATTCTAATTTGGTTAGTCGAAAGAATTCGGCCAGATCAAATAGATGACATCATATGTGCGGAGATTCCTGCTTCTGAAACCGATCCAGACCTACATGATGTTGTAATCACGAATATGATTCATGGACCGTATTGCACTATCAACCGCCAATCACCGTGCATGGTCGACGGCAAGTGTTCCAAACGGTATACACGAAAATTGAAGGCAGAGACCATTACAGGCAACGATGGTTATCCATTGTATCGGCGTCGATCGCCCGATGATAATGGTAGAACTATCACAACTAAAGTGAAAGTAAACGATTTCGTAGTTGATCACAGTTGGATTGTTCCATATTCGCCACTTCTTTCCAAAACATTCAAGGCACATTGTAATGTTGAGTATTGCAATTCGGTCAAGTCAATTAAATACATTTGCAAATATGTCACGAAAGGGAGCGACATGGCGGGTTTTGGTAAAAAAACTAACTACAAAACTATACAATTTAAGCTCCTGTATTTGGTCACTAACTATAATTATAAAAATTATACGTATTTCTATCAATTTGTTTTACATAATTTACATGATGACGTATTGTCTTTCAGGGCCTATTTTTAAACAGACATCTAGAGGTGCGCTGGTGATAATCTTCGAAGGGTACAAGTTTATAAAACATAGAGGACGCGGCCTTAAAGTGAGGTGGTACTGCACCCAGCACGGGTATGGTTGCAGAGCTGCCATGTTCACTGTCGAAAATAAAGTAGTATCCATAAAAAAAGAACATAATCATCCACCGCCGGGAAATCTGTTACTATAAAACTTGAAGTCTGAAATATTGACTTATTATTATCTTTGTTGAAGATCCGCAGCTACTTTCTACAATATATTGACACTACTTACTTCTAAAGTGAGCAAAATTAAACAAAATTATGTTAGTATAAAAAAGAAGTCGATAAAATCAAACTAATAATAAATGACGAAATATATAATAATAATAATAAAACTTTATTGTAACAAAAATTGATTACAGGACACTGTACAGCCGACTCCCAAAGTAGCGTTAGCTTGTGTTGGGAGTCAGTTCCTGTTCACAGGCAAAAAGAACACACAGTAGTTAAAATAGTAGACAGTTACAGTTAATTAACTTTAAAATTGAATACTTAGATAATAAATGTTTGTGTGTGAGTGTATGAGGAAGTATGTGTTTTGATTTGTGTGTAGTGATGATGTGTGTGACATTATTCAAGTTTTCACTATGAGTATAATATATATGATTAGATGTATCTATTTTGAAAATATTGTAAGCTATAGTTTTGTATAAATATTATTTACATACAAATATTTATATTAATAAAGAAGGATCTGGGATAATATTGTATTATTGTACCTAAACATCGTGGCCATTATTCGCAGCTATGTTTCACAGGAAAAACGGTTAGCAATAAATAAATACTCTTTAGCACTTTTGTATAACATTGCCGCAGTAACATTAGTTTATTTGACTTAATACTTTTACAAATTTTTAGCTATTTTTATTATAAAATCCTCCTTCTATTTTTATTTGATAATATTTGACTTTATAGTAGCAAAATATAGATAAAAAACTCCAAGTTGGTAAAGTTTTTCCGATTTAATAACTTATATATCTATGTTCAAAGGTTGTTTAATATTTTTTCCCATTTCAGGTCCCATATTTATGCAGACTTCTAGAGGCGCTCGTGTTATAATCTATAATGGTTATAAGTTTTTTAGACAGAGAGTCGGTGCTTATAAGGAGAGGTGGTACTGCAGTCACCACGTGCACGGATGTAAAGCAGTTATATTTACTATAGAAAATGATATATTATCAGTTAAACAGCAACATAATCACGAACCTCCTAAAAGTTTGAGAGTAATGTATTAAGAAAATGCAATTTTTGGTCGTCATTATTAACTGGTATCCAGCCGATAGGCTATATTATGCGAACTAATTAGCCGAACGAATGTTCATTGCTTGTTCGTGTTATTTCTGCAATTGGTAGTATTTCGCTATGTCCGTCTGTGACAGCAATATTATAATTGCAAGTGCTGCATTTATTATTTTCTCTCAAAAGCTTATAAAGAAAAGAAGGAAAAGACGTTGGTAGGTGACAAATTTAATGCTTGCAAGTTTTATAGTGTTCAAAAGTTGGAGCGAGCATTCCTAGAATATTCTATAGAATCCTTTAGAATGCAGACAAAACAACTAAAAATTGTCTATGTCTGTATACACGAAAAGTTTTTTTTATGTAATAGGAGGCAAACGAGCAAAAGTATCGCCTGATGGTAAGCGATTACCGCCGTCCATGGACACCCGCAACACCAGAGGCGTCACAAGTGCGTTGCCGGCCTTTGGGGTTTGAGGTGTAGGCCTCTCGGTGACTGACTGACTGACTGACTCGGTGAAACACAGCGCAGGCGCTGTTACACCAGTTTTCTATGAGACCGTGGTATCACTCCAGTCGAACCGGCCCATGCATGCTGAAGTGTGGCTCTCCCACGGTAAGAGTGGGAGAGTCAATAATTAGGTAAAATAATTCATAATAATTAAATCGTAATTAAGTCTGATGTAAATCGGCCTTAAGACTAGCATAGTTTTTATGCTCCCTTGTTGAGGTTTTTGTTGAGCAATGTACGGCTGATGATGAGAATCGTGCTAATAGAATTTACTTAAAAACATGCTTATTCTGGAGGGCTGTTACTGTAGAAATATTTTTTATTCATTATATATTTTTCGCATAACACTCATGACTGATACCAATGCATGAAATATATCTAAATATCATCATGAATCGATCAGAGTGTTTTATGATGATGGAATATCATTATTAATTAACTTGAAACTTAATAATGATATTCTGTTTTTAAATTTATGGATTTGACTTGATTGATTTACGATACCTGATTTTTGTAGTAACAATTGTCTATGAAAATTTAAATTACCATTGGCTATACCTTGGATTGATAAATGTTCATTGAATAGGCATAAATTAATAATGGCTATGAGGTTACGTTCCAGACACATCCCATCCAGAAAGTTTACCTTTCTAATAGGCTTATCGTCTACACCAAATTGTGAAATTTGTGGTGTGGTGGAGTACGTGGAACATGTTTTGATGGAATGTGCTCGGAACCAACAACTTAGAAATAGATTGCTTAGTGATAAGTTGATGGATGTTGGAAGATGTAACAGCATCCTGGCTAGTCCTTCAATAGATACAGCTAAGACCTTATATGATTTGTATGCTGGATATATAAGAATAATGTAAAATAAAAAAGTGGCTATGATGGAGCGACATAGTCATCATTGTGGCTAAGCTCCTTAAATAAAGAATAATAAAAAAATGTTGATTTTAAATTTTCTAATTAAGGGTTCTAATAAGAGTTTTATTTGTACGAAGTATTAAAGAACTAGCTTTAAATAGTATGAGAGTAACGGTGTGTGGATTAGTTCTTGTCCAATTGTTTTATTTTTAACGGTTTGATAAATAACTAATAACTTATGAACTAAAATGGTTCCAATACGACTACAAGTAACAATCTATTTTATTGGAGACGAAGCTTAAATAGATTTACAACAAAGTATAATGGTAGCTTAAATTAGACCCAGTTTTACCAGCAATACAATTGGGTATTTGAATAAAAATTTTTTTGTGATAAATGGAAAGATCATATGTAGGTTTTATAACAAAACTATTTTTTTTTTCGCTATAATTCAAAAGTTATTTCAAAATAAAAATTAAGTTTTGAATCCAGTACCGAAGACGCGCCGACAGCTCCCGAATAAACCCGAGCGCGTGTGACGTCCTAAAATACAGTCGCTATGTCACCGGAAAATAACAAGATCCGTAACTTTATCAATCTACTAGGAAGTTTATAAACTTAGGTTATTTTATTTAGTTTCTGGGAGGGGTCCGGTCGTGTAATATCTGCAGTACCCGGACCCCTCCCTTCTCAGGCGCAGAGTTGGCACACCGTGTGGTTTTAGTCGGTTCGATTCCGACACACCGCCCCGCCGCAAACCCCGGCGAGGAGACAGTCCGAGGGTTCAACACGTTAAAAAAAAAAAGGTTATTTAGTTTACTATAAAACTAACTATAAAACTTTCGTAGCTCTGTGGTAAATTTTACTTCTTCAACAAATGTTCTAGCATTTATTATTTTACGAGTGAGTTCAGTAAGTTTATCAATTTACGAAAATGTGGACGTAAAATATTACAATTTATCTCCTGTTTAGAATCCTACGAAAGTTTATAAATTTCCTAGTAGATTGATGAACTTACAGATCTTGTTATTTTCCGGTGACGCTTTAACATTATGACGTCACAAGAACGCTGACCAATTCTGATGCGTTTATAGTCACGTGATTTTTATTGAAATTTTAATTGCTTATAATTTATTAAAAAAATTTTTTTTTAAGTTTCTTGCATCATTTATCAATATTATTAATAATAAAGTTTTAAAATACATAAAAAAAATAATTAGTTTTTTTTTTTCAAATTCCCAATTTTATATAGTTATACTGATTACTGTAGTATGCGCGTGTGTGTGTAGACTGCAGTGAACTCTGAAGATACTTAACATACACGTACGTAGTTACTTGGTATACCTCATCAGTTAACGATCGTTTTCGATTTTGTGACATGTAGTGTTATTTTTGTAAAATAAACGAATAAAATTTTAATGTTGATGTATTTCATAACCTTTCAATAACAATAACGTTATAGAATTCTTAGTTACATGCACAAATACTTAACCGTTACGGAGAGTGATGCTTTGTGGACCAGCCTTGACTCAAAATTGGCCTCAAGGAATAACTTTTCAATACTGTTTTCTCTAAGTTACCAGATCCCAACTGCTCTATCTTTCTTGCAGTTTGATTCCTCCCCACGACCCCTCCACATGCTGAGAGAGAAATAGTTGCCATGCTTTAAGTCCTACCTTCAGATGACCCGCTTACTTATTTGCCCCCAAGAACAAATTTAATACGATTCTTTCTCCAACTTAGTAATGTAATGTACTCGTATGTAGTAATGTTAAAATAAGGAAAGTTGAAAAATGTAACAGCACTGAACGCCTTTGATCATCAAAAAAATAAATTGTGAATTATAATCTAAGTTTCAAGATTTAACCTACATTTTTTTCATTTTCAGGACCTTTTTTTAGTGAGACAGTTAGAGGAGCTCGGGTCATTATCTACAATGGATATAAGTTCTTCAGGCAAAGAGTGAGCATTTCCCAAAAAGTCAGATGGTTCTGCAGCCACCAGCGACATGGATGCAAAGCCGTAATATTCACTGTCCAAGATGAAATAATCAGTATAAAGCATGAACACAATCATTTGATTTCAAGGAAATTATAGTCATTCGTCTACAACAGTAGTAGAAAAAGTATTATGTATTAGAAGTATTAAGTAGGTTATTCCTAGCCCAATTAAAGTCTCAAAGAGGATACACCATGCTTCTACTGCAGTGTCATTTAAACAGGACTGTACTAACTTTGTTATTTTAACAGTTTCCCATTTAATTTGAGATTGGCGCCTACCACACATCCATCCTTTCAAATCTTCTCATCTAAATTTATCCAACTCTGTTTGGTCGTTTGATTTTTGCAAAAAAGGCCTTGTCTCTGTTATTGTGACATGTGGATAAGTAACCCCGGCCTTTTAAATTCCGTATTAATTCGATATGACTGCCATAACATGATTTTAATATAGTATTTTGAAACTTTTTTTGTCTTTATTTTGATGATCAGTGTGTGATGCATTTATTCAAACACTTTCCTTGGTATTATTCATCAAACACCCAAAATAAATACTAATGATGATTTTTAAAAGTACAAGAAATCATATCTATTTTATATACTTTAATAAAAATAATGATGACTTAGATAAAAGCTATAGAAACTGTTATACGAAATATATGGTCGCTAATTAGCGTAAATTCTTTGTACAAAGGGCTTAGGTCCTATAATACTATACATATTGTATTTATTCATAGACAAGGATTATCTCTAAACCCTATACATAAATGCATAACACTGATATATTGAATTTGTTATTTTAGGTATAAAATTTGCGCAATCGTCTCGAGGAGCTCGTATCGTCATTATGAACGGTTATAAATATCGAAAACAAAGAGAAAATGGATGCAAAATAAGATGGTTCTGTTCTCAGCAGGGAAACGGATGCAGATCTGTTATATACACTAGTGAGAATACTTTGATCAGCATGAAATATGAACACAATCATGATCCGCCAGCTTTCATTATGTAACCATGCAAATATGATCGTAGATTAAACGCCGGACTTGAAGATGAGACCGACTACGACGGGCCTAACATATTATGTGTCATCTTAATTATTTAAACAATTTGTAAATAATTTGTAACTTTCTGCTAATATTAAAGTATGTTCTAAGTTCTATTTTAATGTTATTCTGTTATAATTACAAGCAAATATATACCATGACACATGCGATAAATTTTATCGCCTGCAGTTATGCCGGACCGATACAAAACTTTTTAGACCTTTTTACGAATGGAATTACGGTCATTGGCAGCCTTTCCATCAGATGACCTGAATGCGTTTACCCTTGTATCATAAAAACACCGGTCATACCAGCATAGCATTTCCAAAATATTCAATGTCTAATGTTCCTTAAAAACTCCCGTTTTCCATGTAAAATATAAATAAATAAATATTTTCGGACATTTAACACACAACGCCATCTAGCCCCAAATTGTAAATACATACATATTATACTTATATAACACTCAAACTTCGAAATAAGTATTTGCGTATCATACAAACATTTGGTCCGACCCGGAAATCAAACCACAAACCTCAAGCACAGCAGACCCGTGCGCTACACCACTGAGCCAAATACATGAGATATGTATTTATACTCGTGGTCTAGTACCCATAATACAAGCTCTTAGTTTGAGACTAAATGACGTTGTTTCTTTTATAAATATTTCTTTATTCATTACTAGCTTTTGTACGCGGCTCCGCCCGCGTGTTTGTCGGTTAATTATCGCAGTAAAGAGTAGCCTATATCCTTCCTCTAGAATCAAAGGAACGAGTTCACGAGAAAGACAGACAGATTTACTTTCGCATTTAAAATATAAGTATGGATAGCTCAGCTACTGCCATGAACAAATGCAATCAGTGTCAATTAATTTAATGGCGTACCATACCATACTAGCACCTGCTTTTCAATTTGGGCGTTATTCGGCACGCGCGGATGTCGTCTCCTCAAGGCTGGCCACTATGGCAGATGCAGGGAAACCCAGTCCCGTCCTAGAAACTAGGTTCGCAGACGGCAAATTGAGTCTGAGCGGAGGTCGTCCTCTCAAGTCTTCTCCGCCGACACCTTGTGTAAAATGACGTTTTAGAAGAAGATTACTGTCATAACGGCCCGTCATACGCTCCATTCCATATAAAGAGATTCTCTCCGATGACTGCAGGACCCAACGCTGCGTCGCCCAAGCGGAGCAATCCGCCAGCGTGTGCTGAGCTAGAGAGCTTTAAAAAGACATAAACCAGCTCCAACGATGTCACTTAGAAGTAGCTCTGATTATTCTTAGTTAATAATCACTTTAATTCCAAATGTTTATTTAAATTTTTCAACAGCATTAATATCTCTGACAGCTTAAATAAAATAAAATAATAATTCTACTTATTTCAGCATTATTTTTGCCATCATATGAAAACTGTCGTTGCTTGCTGTATGAACGTTACAAGTTTACGCGGCACCGAACAACAGGAGATAAAATCCGGTGGCATTGTGCAAAACAGAAACATGGCTGCCGGGCGGCGTTGTATACAGTAGAGCAGTGTGTTATTAAGACGTATGCTTCCCATTCACACTCTCCACCTCCCATTTGGCATAATTAACATTCACATAATATCGCATAGGCGTATAAATCAATATGGTTAGGTTAAGATGCAGTGTCAAACTAAATGACATATGCATTAAATTTACAATTTAAAATGTGTACTAGCGAACGGATATTGAACCCAGAGGTTCAAATCACTTGTTCTGTATCTGGGTCTAATTGATCTATAGAAATATGTATGTGTTTATCAGCAATCCGATTAGAATACACAATCCACCATGTTTGGGGTCAGACAGTGTATGAGATGTGTCAATCTTTCTTTCTTTCTCTCTCTCTCTCTCTCTCTCTGTGTGTGTGTGTGTGTGTGTTTGTATAGATGTATTACTACGGTTATTCAATTTATAGCAGGTTTATCGTAATTGTTAAAGGAATTAATGATTTTTTTGTGAAATAACAGTGTATTTTATTACTGAATGAACTCGGTACGAAATAATAGTATGAATGAAAACGAATATGTGTGGATGAAGTGTGTTTAGTGTATAATCATTTTATGTGATTTTTTAATGCGTGCATTATTTATATTGTTTATGACAATATAATTTTTAAAAATATTTTTGAGTTTCATTTATAGGTGCACGTCAAACTGTTATTTTTCATAACATTATTATTAATCATAGTATTAAAAGTTTGCTGCCTCGTCGGTGTATCGTAAGCGACTGCCGATCAAGAGGTTTCAGGTTCGATTCCCGGATCGAGCTGCTGTTAGGATTTTCTTAAAATAAATTCTTAATGCAGCCCGGAGTATGAAAGATGGCGTTGTTCCCCGCCCGTGCCTCGGAGAGCACGTTAAGCTGTCGGTCCCGGTTGTCATGAACATCAATAGCAATCGTTATTAGGAAGTAATTAATTTTATTCACTATAATATAAACACTCAAGAAAAGATCGTACTTCTTTTTAAAAGGCCGGCAACACACTTGTGACGCCTCTAGTGTTGCGGGAGTCCATGGGCGGCGGTAATCGCTTACCATCAGGTGATCTGTCTGCTCGTTTGCTCCCTATCTCATTAAAAAACGACTGCCTTGCTTGAAACTAGACGGCGTTGTACGTATATGTCAAAAATATCATTATTATTGATTAATTCCAATCTGTGATCAGTGAATGTGAATGTGTCCGCATCTTTTTTTATGATATACAGATATCTTTTACAGATATGTCAGTACACCCATACAAGCAAGGTGGTCTGCTGCTGACAATCGCAGGACATAGATACACAATACATCGAAAGAACAAACACACGATACGATGGCGATGCTATAATAGAAAATGTAGTGCATCTGTATTCACCTTCGCTTTTGGAGACTTTGCAGTTCTAGAAGGTAAAGGTCGGAGGACACATAGTCATCCTCCCCCGGAAGCCAGCGATCTTTGACAGAATCTTTTGATGCATATTAATCATAATATGATGTCTATACATTTACAAATGTTTAACGTTTAACGTAACTTATTATTAGACCAAATATTTAATATAGGAAAATATCTAAAAATACAAATAGGAATACAATTCCGTGGAGTTATTTTTAAGTGTCCTGTGAGTGAATGGCAGTGGCAGTTTTATAGCCCAGTTCCACTCAGGGATTCGAAAAAATCACCGAGGGTAAACAGCGGTGTACGCGGTCAATACCTGGTTGGTTAACATCTGGTGGCACGATACTATGAGCGTCTTCATGATTCGGAGGACACGTCAAGCATCAGTCCCGGTTGTTATCATACAATAACAGTCATCAAGCTTAGTTTAGCCTTTGATTACGTAGCCATAACGTTTTCTTGCCAAAAGTTCCCAATCGCACTCGGCCAGCGTGGGGACGTATGGCCTTAACCCTGAGAGGAGACCCGGGCCCAGCAGTGGGACATTATGGGTTGTTAATGTAAAGAGTTTCCATATATAACCGTGTTTTAACCGTGGGAGAGCTATGCTTCGGCATGAATGGGTCGGCTCGACCGGAGTGATACCACGGCCTCACAGAAAACCAGTGTGAAATAGCGTTTGCGCTGTGTTTCACCGAGTGAGTGAGGATACCGGAGGCCCATACCCCAACCCCTCCCCCATCCCCTTTCCCATCCCCCAAAGGTCGGCAACGCCTTTGGTGTTGCGGGTGTCCATGGGCGGCGGTAATCGCTTACCATCAGGTGATACGTCTGCTCGTTTGCCCACCATTCAATAAAAAAAAAAGTAAGAATATAATAAAATTGAGAATAGAATCTATTTTGAAGTCAGTTAGTCGCAAATATTGCGTTGCGTGTGCTTTTCTTTTATACTTTATTAAATTATTATGTAAATAAAATTATAATATTTAGAAACTGTTATATTTTTTGATTAAGTGACCAATCCTCTTTCTGAGACTACACATTGAATTTTGATTTTCCTCTTTATGCGTGCGCTTGATGTCTTGGTTTAATATTTTTCTACCAGTTACTATACAAAAGTGGTGTTGCTACAGATCTTTATTGGGCTACACTTCTATGGAACAATATAATAATTCAATCCGAAGTCACCGCTTCAGAGTGGAAGACATACACTCTCGCACTCATCGATTTGGCTCTTCCTTCCTGTGCCGAGCGGTTAAGACCTGGAACTCACTACCAGCGCACGTGTTTCCGTCCCACTATGATCCCGGGTCCTTTAAGAGGGGCGTGAAAAAGCATCTCACTAGGCCGCCATAGTTCTGGTCACCATGCTGCACTGTCCTTGTTTGCATTGAGGATGGTGACCACCACTCTTGGATTCTGCTGGTGCTTTCCATCAGGCAGGGCAGAGTCATTTTGGTAGCTCAGGTATAAAAAAAAAAAAAAAAAAAATGAACCCGAAACTTTGGTCTGCAAACCATCCGATATCCCTTAAAATAGTCTACCCTTATTTTAATAAAAAAAACCGGTCATATGACACACAACGTCATCTAGTCCCAAACTAAGCCAGAGCTTGTATTATAAGTAATTCACAACTGATATAAATACATTCATACTTTTTTTACAAACTCCGAAACAAAATTTGCTGGTCATAGAAACATTTGGTTCCGGTTGGTCATTTGGTCCGGGCACGTGCATAGACTAATTTAAATGTTTTTTTTTATCAGATAACACTAAGTTCACGGTGGTGGGAGGTGTTCGTACATTATGGTACAAGGACTACAAATTCTCAATACAACGGGATACCGGCTACACTGTCCGCTGGCAATGCTCTCAGCAGAAAAGTAAACGATGCTCAGCTTCAGTTATTACCTCAGACGATACTGTTATCAAAGACAACGCTAAACATACGCATGAACCATATTCCTGTAGTTACAAAAACTATTAGAAATTTATATTAATTACAAGCTGAATGACCGCGGGCAACGCCGCGAGGCAAAGCTAGTGTCTTTATAAATTGTAATTTGTTATTCTGATGTATAAACTATATTATTTTAAAGTTTTATCAAATCCATTAAGTAATTTTTGTTTGAAAGAGCAACAAACATACTCACTTACTTACTCACAAACTTTTGCGTTTATAATATTAATAGGAAGTAGGTGACTGTGTTTTGATTGGTGATTTAAATAATTAAAATATAAATATGTTTGTAGTATCAATTTTTTTTACATTTTTAACTGATTGTTTGTGTCGTTACTAGTTAGCTCTTTATATCATTTATAGTAAACTGCTAGCCATAGGCTTCTCTTTGAAAGGAGGTTTTGGGTTTGATTTCAGGTTTCCCTTCTCTTTTATTAACTCTAATCTGCCTGATGGAAAGCAGGCGCAGAATCCTTGATTAGTGGTCACCATATTCATTGCGAACGCAAGCAATGTAACAATATGGTGACCCACACTATAATAGGCCGCCTTTTGAGACGCTACTGCATCAATGGGTACTGCGGTCTCGCACTCACCAACGAAACATGACAGCACGAATGCTGTCGGTTTAGGTTGTGCTTTTGTGTTTCTTGTCCTTCATATAATAATTATGAATATGTCGTCCGGGTGTTATTTATTTATAATAAGTATGTACAAGTATATACTTATTTTTATCACCAGACTGCTTACCATACTTTAGTTTTGGATTAGACGAATATATTCAGGTATTAGAAACTATATATCCTTTTGTTCTGTTTTAGATTCCATATACTACCGAATGCGTCGAGGCGCTCGTATTTTATGGATGAATGACTATAGTTTTTCGAAGCATCGTGATGTCGACGGTAATACCCGATGGAAGTGTTCCAAGTCCACCCGTAAAGGGTGCAAGGCGTCGGTCACAACCAAACATGGTCAGGTTGTGAAATACAATAATAATCACAACCACCAGAAGCCTAGCAGAAAATGATAATTTTGAAACGTAACTTAATCGATGGGAGTAAGAAAACTAACTTTTTTTGAGATGAAATAAAACTGTTATTAATAAAAAAAAACTTAAAACAATTATAACCCGAATACATAAAAAGTTTGAAAGTTGTTACCTGAGTCATTATTACGAAGCTATTGATACCTTATACTTAAAATCAGGTCAGTAGTTTAGGAGCAACGGTGGAACATACAAACAAAGACTCTTCGTTTTGGCTTCACTGTAGTCGGATAAAAACCAAGTTAAGACAGTTAAAATCCTTTTTCAAAGAAAAGTCAAACAAGCTTAGAAAATACATAGTAAAATAAACGTTCAAATTAAAAACCTCTTCCTTATTGAAGTTGGTTAAAATATACTAAAATGAAGTCACTACATATAGCAAATTAATGTAAGTACTCTCATCGAAAAGGCGGCAAGCCACTTCTGATTATATTTTTTAGTAAATTTGATTTGGGTTCAGACCCGACAACAACTAATTCACCCCAAAGTTCATTAAGTAGAGGTGATGCTGAATTAACTCCAAGAAGAGTGAGAGTAAATAAAAAAGAGTATAAAAACAGTTGCACAGATAAAAATAATTTTTCTATCTACATTATTGAATTTCTTATTCCTTGGTCACATATTTTGATTTCATCAGGACATAAAAAGAAAAGTTGACCTAACTGAATAATAAATAAGTTGACATATAAAGTTATTATTATTCTTTGTTTTAGGATTCACATATTTTACAACACGTCGTGGATCTCAAATATTGTACATTAAGGGCTACACTTTCTCGAAACATTGTAAACTTGGTATGAAAACAAGATGGAGATGTTCCAAGGAGAAAAAAAACGGTTGCAAAGCATCAGTCATGACTTTAGGCAATACATTTTTGAAATATAACGATAACCATAATCACTCTCCTCTATGACCTTGATGCTTTGCTGAGATAGATTTCTAGGCTTAGTAGCATCATGGAAGATCTGTCAAACTACAGAAATTGAAATAAGAATAAACGCTTCTATTTCGACTAGTCTTTTACTCATTGACCGTAATTGTACAATACAGGAGAATAGTTTATTTAATAAGTCTTTAACTGTCGTTATGATGTTTTCCTAAGAAAATATCATCCTTTTACCTCCTCCATTTTTCTAAAAGTGAAAACCAATGAAATAGTGAACAATATCCCAATACCGCGGGACGCAGCTTGTTGTATTTTTTATTAGTTTCTAGTATTTTAATTCCTATTTGACTTTTTAACCTATTTAACTTGCCATGTCGCGCAGCTGGTATAGGTCGTAGTTTCGCAGCAATACTTCTCAGGCGGGAAGAGAAATCTGAGAAGTCAGTAGTGCTTCCTTTAGTAGGTTTATCGAAGAACTCCCCTGGTAAGCGTAAGGGCTCTCCGTAGACGAGTTCCGTGGTTCGCTACAACCAGCATACTCAGGACCTTACAAGGTAGTAATAGTAGCAAACCCGGGATATTAAAATTTTTAAAATATTCCAGAGGGGCAAAGAGGTCACAGTATCTATAGACCGAGTCAAACCGGCCTTCATACTGTCCGACCAAACCAACAATGAACCCTTACCAGATACTCAGAAAGAGTTTACAACACGTTCTGGACGGCGAGTTAAATTTTCAGATTTTTATCGCCCGTGACGGTCTCTGGAGGGTGCGGTGGTGTAGGCTACCTACTACACTTACCATACTTACTCACTTTATTTCACTATATTATTATAATAATCTTGAGAATAACTTATATCTAAATCCTATAACTAATATATATATATATATATATATATATATTACATAAATAGTTATAGGATTTAGATATATATATATATATATATTCTATATTATTATAATTAACCTACTACCTATATTTACATATTTACTTTTCTCATATAATATATTTAATATTAATAACAACCAATATCGATATCGGTTACATCGACACCTGGAGTGCACTATACCGGGACGCGCAACGCACGACCAGGGGCGTGCAGCGCGCCGGAGAGGCAGTCGTAACTTGCTAATGACGCGGAACGTACGCTTGTTTACCTCAGTTCATATACTGGTGTAAATGCTTATATATCGCTAATGTACTGTATGTTATTTTGTGTGCTATTCTATGACTATACATCTTCCTGCCTTAAACTATTTATTGTGCTGTGCTTATGCTTGTGTCTTCCTTTAGCGCACCTTCTATTGTTTACTTGTGAGTGTTGGACAATAATGCATATTAACCGTGAGTTGAACTTTTTATTATACCTGCTGTGTAGCAGGTATAATAAAAAGTCAAGTGGATACTACCCCATCACCACACAGGTGATCGCAGTACCACAATAGCAATTTCATTAATAAAATTATAATTAATAAATAATTTTATTAATAATTTATAAATATTTATCTACACTAATATTATAAAGAGGAAAGATTTGTATTTTTGTATGTAACGAATAAACTCAAAAAGTACTGGACCAATTTTAAAAATTCTTTCATCATTCGAAAGCTACATTATCCACGAGTAACATAGGCTATATTTTATTTTGGAAAAAAATAGGGTTCCGTAAGATACTTGCGTTTTTCAAGAAACAAGGTGTAAAAAATCAACCAGAAAAGTTACTTATTTTACGATTTACAATAATATAGCTTATACATCAGAATAACACGTAGGCTATAAATTATAAAGATACTAGCTTCACCTCGCGACGTTGCCTGTGATTATTGTCGTACCGCGGGTAGCACCGCGGGATTCAGCTAGTCTTATATAAGTTTAGCTTTTACCCGATCAGGGCGAAACCAAAAGGAAGGGTAATAGTTTCCGCAATCTATGTATGTTTGTATGCTCCACCGTTGCGCCTAAACTTATCCGATTTTAATAAATGACCTGTCAATAGGTTTGTAATAATGACCCGGTTGAAGTAAGCTGTATATTTTTTTTCAAAAGTTTTGACGTAGTCGGGATATAGGTTTTTATTTATAATAATTAATAACAAACGGTAAGAATGTTTGTGTCAAGTCTGACTTGACACAACAAATTCCACGTCCGACAGCTGGAACTGGACACAGTTTTTCTCTAGGTATACAATGGGAATAAAAGAATCCAGCACTTCTCTAGACCAGAATTTGAACAAAAACTATGATAAAATTATAGAATTTTAAACAATGCATTTTCTTAAATACATTATTCTTTGTTTCATCAATGAATTTTATTTATCACGAAGGTAGAATTAATTAACACAAGAAAGGTAATTTGTAAGGAAAGTGTAATCGTCTCGAATATAGTTTTTTTATTGGGAAATAATTGTAAACATATTATTAAATCGATATTATAGTGTAAAATGTTAATAATGTAAGTAAATATTTTTTCCAGATATCCAATTTTCGACGTCTAATAGAGGGGGTCGTATCATTATAATAGCGGGCTACAGATTCTGCCATCATCGTACGACAGGGTTCAGAAGTCGATGGTACTGTGCCACTAACCATAAAAAGGGATGCAGAGCCATGATCTTCACCATACAAAATCAAATCGTTAAAATAAATAATAATCATAATCATTGATGACGACCGAAAAATTTAAAGATAGTTTTTTTTTTTGGAAAAAAATGTTTTTTTTAGAAATATTTATTGATATCCTTGAATTGATACCCACGCTTGAAGCTATTCATTCATGCGGTATTCTGAATTTGACAAATTTATATTTGTCTGTGTACTGACTTGTCTGTATATACATGTGTTGTTGAGTTATTTCTTTTTTCTGCTTATTTTGTAGTTTCCATTTAATTATAATGTTCTGTATTATTAGTATGTGATCTCAGAATATAACACTATGTCGTCGAATCTCTATTTTTCGTTCTATCAGCTCTCTCCAGAACGAGAGACGTTCATCAAAACTGATATGTTTTGATGAACGTGCCTTAACGGTTCTTACTAAACATTGGACACAAAATTTTAATGCGAGGGGTCGTTTTTTTTAATAAATTTCTTTAAGTACATATTTGTACGTGTTTGTAGAGTTCCTAAAAGTCTATTCCCAATAATTTCATAAACAAATATGTAATCCTATAATGTATTTCAGTTTTTCAAACGTCAAATAAAATTAAATCATTGAATACATTATTGTTTTTTGTGTATTTAAATAGATGTTTTTATTGAATTACATTACATGGGAATTTTTATTAACTACAGACAGTAGGACAGAGGAATAAAGGCTATTCGTATTTAAAAAAAAATCATTTAATTATTTTAAAACTTAAATATGCTATTTATGATGATAATACGTTTAACATTTTATAATGAAATATAATGACTTGTAATTATTATTTGTTGTGACACAAAAAACTACATCAGTCATCAAATACGCAATGAATAAGTCTAGCTTAATGTCGGTGTGACCAGCAGTAAGAAAATTAGTCAATGTAATGTTTCAAACTGTGTATAGCGTTAGTGTTCTAGATATTTAGAAATTATACGCATTATATACTTAAAAATCAAATTTTATTTCTAACAACAATCTTATTTGCAACGTGGCGTTTTCCACAGTTTCTCTTCCGCTACCATTCTACTCCGAAGTTCCGTAGTGTGGTATTACATACAACACACACGTTACAATACACATTATAACCTTTTACAGTTCACGACAGGACATAAGCTTCTCGGTAGAAAGCGTGGTATATAAGGCGGGTGCTATGATAGTCGAGTCTTATAGACTACTGGCCCGTATCGAAAATTTATGGGTCATGTGAACCATCAGGAGACTTTTTTAGAAAGATACAGGGGCATAAAACAATAACATTTAGCACTATGCTGTCACTTGGAAGCTGTCCAACTGAGTATAGGTAAAGGGGAGGGAGTAGGAACCGTCCATTTTTCTCCTTTGTCACATAATTTTTGTACGGCGTTGTGGGATAATGGATTAGAAGAGATATTGAAATTGAATGGGATCAATGCCGTCTAAAATTAAATGACTAAATTGAGCGAGACAATCGCCAGGAAATCAAAAAGAAATCCAACTTTGTGGCTCACTATTTTTGTACGGCATCGATCCCATTCAATTTCAATATCTCTTCTAATCCATTATCTCGCAACGCCGTACAAAAATTATGTAACAAGGGAGAAAAATCGACGGTTCCTACTCCCTCCCCTTTACCTATACTCAGTTGGACAGCTTCCAAGTGACAGCATAGTGCTAAATGTTATTGTTTTATGCCCCTGTATCTTTCTAAAAAAGTCTCCTGGTGGTTCACATGACCCATCAATTTTCGATACGGGCCCGTAGTCTATTACGCTCATTGTACGCTTGCGCAAATGATTTAATTTTATTCATTAAAGTATGCAATCGTTTCATTAATGTTTTGTTATGACGTCACGTTAAACTATCGTCCGTAAACCGACTTTACAGACAACCATTTTTTTTTTTAATCTGATTCGCTTTTTCTGTAGGTACAAGCTGATAATACGCTGGTATAAAAATTATTCAGTGTTATCTCAATTTAAACGTGATACAAGTTATAAAATATATTTATTTGGGTGACCGCGTTCATCAGGGATGGAAGTCCTGGGCAGTCCGCATCCATTCGTAGCCAGCCATTTTCTTCAAGTCGTCGGTCCATCGTGCCGCAGGCCTCCTCCAGGTCTCCACCATGTGGGTTATGTCATAACGATTTGACTGCCTCGGTGGTCTAGTGGTAGCGTAGCGACCGCTATGTTGATGTCTTGGGTTCGTTTCTCGAGTCGGACCAAATGTTCATAATCTGCAAATTTTCGTTTCGGCATTTGCTTCTATCTCGAATCAAATAAAAAGGTAGATAACACGTAGAATAAAAAAGTGAAGTAATTTTTTTAATATATGTGAGTGTCGCCACTTTATAAATAAAATTCGGAAATTGTATTAAAATAAGTAATAGGAAATTAATTTGTTTGTTTCATATAAATTACAACAAAAAATAAATATAAACTTATGTCTCACTATCTACTTCATTATTTGACTATGAATTTACCTACAAATTACTTACCCCTATTGCTTGGCTCCTAAGAATACGAACTCCTGGCAACCTCTTCCAGTACGTCTTTCGTGTGTAGTTATATGTGAAATATTATTCTTTCAGACTCTTTGTTCGCTTTTGTGTAGAAACTTACTGCACGATAATTTGTACGATTACAAAAAGTAACGTAGTTTGTTGCATGTGTGTGCGTAACGCGTGTGTTTACTTAGAAATAGCTGAGTTTTTTGGCTTCAGTAAGACCAAAGGCCAACAACAGGGGGCCACCTACAAACTGTAGGTGACCCGAGGTACGTCGGGGTTCCAGGGTTTTCCTTACTAGGGTGCACTTGGTTCCGTGGTTCCTAGTACCTGAGACGGCGTGCGGTTTTAGTTGGTTCAAGTCCGACATGCCACCAGGTGGTGGTATCCGAGGCGATTTCCGCACGGGGAAAAAAAAGGGTGTGTTGTGTTCCACAAATAGTTTCATGTACGAGTATGTTTTTACAGTCCCTCGTTCCTTATGCGGGAATTGTCTTTAAAGAAACGACATTTCCTTAAATACCTATTAATTCTAACCTGTAAGGACAGGCAGGCTAACTGACACACTGAACAGAACTCTGTCCTTTAGTATATAAATCAGAGGAAGATTCGATTATCCCAAGTGGAGGGGACAGTCTGGGTGATTTAGTATACTTACGATTGGCTTAAGTATTTATATAGTAGCAAAACGTTTTTTTATGCATTCAGATGTTGGACTTATAGTGCCATAAAACAATAATTTGTATTTTTTTTCTAGATCTGTGTTTTTCGAGATCAATTAGAGGTGGCCATATAATCACAGTGTGTGGGTACAGATACTCCTTCCATCGGATTTCGGGCTTTAAAAAGCGATGGTACTGTGCTACACACCACAACAGGGGATGTCGAGCAGTGTTATGGACCGTAGAAGATCAGATCATTAAAATAAATAACGACCACAACCATTAAAATGCAATATTCATTCGACTGAAATCCCATGTAGGATAACACTTTAAGTGATCCGCAAATTGTTGTTCTAAGTCTGGGTGTTCTTTGTATAAGTTTCATGTATGTTTGTAAAGTCCTACACGAAACAGGTTGTGCATTTCTAATGCAGGAGTTGTATTTTTTCAAATATATATGAAACAATTAAAGCAATGGTTTTATTATCGTCCGACAGTTTTAAGGAAAGTCTTGCTTTTAGATTTAATTTCAATAACCGTCATAAAGACTGACTCAAAAGTTCTTTGTGACAGCAGAACGCCCATCAGAGTGAAAGGGTGGAAAGGGTCCATGACATACAGTACAGAGTGTTGGAAAGGCGCACACGAACAGCGACTGCACACGAGCGAAATGAAAATGCTCAGATGGGCGGGAGGTGTAACCCGCTTGGACAAAGTGCGAAATGAGTATGTCAGAGGATCGTTTCAAGTAGCATCGATTGCTGAAAAGGTAAAAGAAAGCCGAATGCGCTGGTATGGCTACATTAGTAGACAAAATGACGAACACTCGGTCAAAAAGACCCTAAATATCCCTGACCGCCCACGAGGAAGAGAAAGACCACCCGCCACCTGGTGGTCAAATATGCAGAAGGGATCCAGCAAGAGAATCTGAGCACACAGACAACCCAGAACAGAGTTCTCTGGCCCAGATGTACAAGGAGACTCGACCCCAGCTGAACTGGAAAGAGGGGTGGACAAAGAAGAAGACTGAGTGTATGTCACCATCCCTATGCTTCCCATGGGTGTCGTAAAAAGCAAATAAAGAGAAAAAATAGATATAACAACAGTACCGCAAAGTAAAAAAATTGAAACTGCAAATAAAACCACAAACAAACCCACGCTTTTCAAACGAAATGGCGTCTAGCCAGTGTGGTACAGTAGGCCAAAACATACTTTCTAAAGAGAAAACGATGTACAGAACTGATTCTGTGTCATATAGTAATTTGCATATAATCTAAGTTAATACAAAAACAAGCTAGAAGTGTATAGGATTACCTTTTGAGAATGAACTTTTTCTTACAGATATATATGTTGCAAGATCTTCTAGAGGCGGTAAGATATTGCTTGTAGCAGGATATAGATTCTGCCAGCATAGTACTGCAGGCGTTAAAACTAGGTGGCGCTGCTCTACTCACCACGGGAAGAAATGTAATGCCGCAATATTTACTGTGAGGAATGAGATTATTAAAATTAATAACACCCACAATCACTGATTTTATGACTTAAAAGTGAAACATTCAAAATCCCCGTCGTGTTATTAAGGCACTGTAAATAAGAAACAGCGCCGAAGAACGGAGTGTCGGCGAAGATACTAATACAGGAATAATTTAAATACCTTTTTTCTTTTAAAATCCGAATTTGATTTAGGCTCATCGCCGACACTCCGTCCCTCGGTGCCGAACCTAATTGGCATAATTATATAGGTATTCATGTAACTTTATATATTATTAATAATTACTTAGATTGTCATTAAAGTACACAAACAATTAGCCAAAATCATATTTCACATATCCGTACAATAGTTGTCTGGAATAGATTGCCATGAGCTATAAGACAGCGTATTGTAATATCTAATATTGATCTCCATGTTTTTATATATGTCTATATAAAATATATACTGTAGTGGTGTGAAAAAAATGTATAAATAATAAATAAAACAAATGCTAGTATGAGTTTGGTTGTTAAGTTTTCAGCTTCCCTATCTGCAAAGTATCTTAGAATGTTGCACACATTAAGAAATCCTTGGGGGACGCCTATGACCAGCAGTGGACGTCTTTAGGTCGAGAAGATGATGATTAAGAAATAAAGTAACTGAATAGAGTATGATACATCAACAGCTACGGAGCTATAACACAATACATTTAGGGAAAGTCTTACCTTTAGAAAATAGGACTACTAGCAGAAAATAGCTGGATAGGTTACCAGGCTATTTTCATCAATTTAAAACAAAATATAAAAATTATCTTCTTCTTCTATTTCGTTTTTGTTTTCCAAATTATTATTTTGAGATTTTGTGAAATAATAAAACAGAAACAAAATACCTAAACTGTTTTTTTCTTCTGTATACAGGGTAGTAAATGTAATTGTAGTCCACAGTCCGTTTGGAAAAATGCAGTCGTTCTGAAAGACTCAAATCACATACGAAAATGCAACCAAATTATTAATAACAAAACACTACATTATTTCAGATGCCCAATACGTCACGTCTCTACGTGGGGCAAGACAATTAGTACTCAACGGGTACACTTACTGTGTAAAGCACGATCTTGGTGCGAAGCTCCACTGGATATGTTCCACACATCATAGCAAGGGTTGCAGAGCTAAGGTGCACACAATCAACGACTTGGTGTGCAGCCAACTCGGTGCTCACACACATCCACCGAGATTAATTTCCCATCAAGTTGAAATATTAACCAACTTCGGTAATGATATATTTATAAAGCAATAACGACGTGTTCGTAAAAATCTTATAATAACATGTTTATAAACTCTTTACATACAATTTCTTTTTTTTTATTATTGTGTAATGTAGCCAAATTTTGTTTCTAACTACATAGGTCGAATGAGTTGATGATTATTAAACGAATGTTACTTAGGTAGAGTCTCAAAATTTCTAATTGTGTCCGAATTTTTTGCGAGTAATCTCGTTACTTGATAGGTCGGATTCATATGACTTTACTAAGGCTGTAGCAACACTAGAGCTGTTATGTGTTACAATGGAGACCACGATTAGGTAAACGTTGTGCAGGCAGTCCTGCAAGTGTAAGTAAATAAAAAAAGTAAATAAATATTTATAGTACAATTAGCGTTAGTTATCTTTGCGATTATACGTATACCCTATTCGTAATTAATATTCTCATTAGCTCTCAACTCTGATTATGGCGTTTTGTAGTAGGTATTTCAAACCCGTTAACGCTATGTTTAGGGCTGACTAATCTAAGATTTAGGTAATTAAAGTTTGAGATGTTGTGTGCAAAGTTAGTTAATTTATTTTATCCAATACTATCATTGTACGGTTAATAAAAAAAATTGTAAAACTTACTGAACCTTTGTCTATTATTTGATTAATAGTTATCTTATGCTTAAACATATATGTATTTCTTTTCTATGGTGTTGTTTCATTACATAAATATAAAAGTTAATACGACCATTGTATAATGATTTGTCAAGTGATTTGCAAACATGACGAAAATATTAATCATTTGCTCTGAATGTTTGATATCATCCTTTAAATATTTTACGTAATAACAGTTTTAATTATATTAATTATTCCCTATTTCGTTGTGATGATTAACAATTCGTAGATACAGGCATGTGTATGTATGCATAATCAGATTTAGTAATATCTATATATTCTTCATGCCAAATATAAGTTAACATCTATAATATCGTTACGCCTGCCACAACTGCATCGCCAGCGCCTCTGCTTCGTAGAGAGGGACGCCGAGAAATCCTCAACTTTTACAAGGAGCATCGCTTTCCTGAGAGATTCTAATACTAATACTACGTGAGTCCCGCGTTGTGTGCGCGTGTTATTGTCGATCAGAGGATTGTGTTAGGATATAAAGAGATATTGATAATTTGTTCTACATGAACTTTAAATATATATTTTGGAGGGACAATAAAAGTGGTGTAATAGCTTGGCGATGTACGAAAAAAACATGTTCCGGTCCTGTACATTCTTCAGTGACTATGTTCTTTTTTTCTCATTATCAACACACAAAATAGAGGTTCTAAACTGAATTGCCGTACAAATTACCGTTACAAGAGTTCTATTGCTTAAACAATGATATCTTTATGTTCCAGATACTGTGGCGTCACCTGATTGTGTAAGGATACAAAAAAGCGGTCACAACTTGTTCTACAAGAACTTTAAATTTACATTCAGGCGAGAAAATAAGAGTGGTGTAATAGCTTGGCGATGTACGAACAGAAAATGTTCCGGTTCCGTATATACCGAAAATGGACAAGTGATAAAAGAAAATCCGCATCATACTTGTGATAATTCAAGTTAAAAATATTAAACAAATTTATAGTTACAAAATTGTATTTATTTAAGTATTTATATTTTCAGACATCTAACACACAACGCTATCAAGTCTCAAGCTTAGCAAAACTTGTGTTATGGGTACTAAACAACGAATATAAATACATATATACATACATATATTTTATACTGACTGCCTCGGTGGCGTAGTGGTAGCGTATGCGACTGCTAAGCAAGAGGTCTCGGGTTCGATTCCCGGGTCGGACCAAATGTTTGTATGATCTGCAAATATTTGTTTCGGAGTTTGGGTGTTTTCTATGTATAATATGTATGTATTTACAAAAAAAAAGTATATAAGTATTTATATCAGTTGTCTAGTACCCATAACACAAGCTCTGCTTAGCTTGGGACTAGATGGCGTTGTGTGTTAGATGTCCGGAATATTTATTTATTTTATTTATTTATTTATTTATACTTTTTTTTTGCAAATACATACATATCATACATAGAAAACACCCAAACTCCGATACAAATATTTGCAGGTCATACAAACATTTGGTACGACTCGGAAATCGAACCCGAGACCTCAAGCACAGCAGTGTTTTGAGTTAGGCTCGCCTAGGCACATGAAATTTAAGATTAGAATTGTTTATTCCTCAAAGATTACAAATTACTTCCCATAAGAAATAAACATAATTATACAAAGTAGTATCCTTGAACATAGTTCAGAGCTCATAATACTACCTACAATAATAAAATTCATTGTAGGTAGGCGATAAAATTGAGGCACAAAACGCGCAACTCCAGTTAGCGTAAGGTCAAATTTGTACTTTATGTACTATACAATAAAGAATTAACACAAATACGAATTTACAAATACAATTTTCTATTTTAATTGAAATTTTACCAAAACAGACAGTAGAGATTACTGTCTGTTTTGGTAAAATTTCAATTGTGAACTTTAATATCTATTGTTTCAAAGGATTGATTCTCAGTAACATTTAAAATTATATGCTTTATGCGTATGAACGCTTTTGAAACCTTGATAAAGACCTTGACTCACCATCATCATTGAGTGAGTAATCCTCTGGTTGGATATAAGCCTCTGTTTAGAACGGAGTTTTGGCTCATTACACCAAGCATGTCACACGAGTTGGTATATGGTATATTTTGCATAAAGTTTACTTTTTCTTGGAAGCAGTCCTTTTGTCATGTGTAATTGCCTCCTCTGGTCAGCTGTTACCACACTACCATGATTACTAGGTGTGTTGAAACTCCGTGTTCTTAATCCATTACAAACGTATAGACCTTCTAAACTCAATCAAACTTATACTATGTAAATTTTTCCAGGAACAATATTTACCACGACAAAGAAGGGTGCCACGATGATCATATTTCGGGGTTGCAAGTACACAAAACATAGAATAAGTAGAGGAGGTATCACTAGGTGGAGATGTTATGCATACAATAATAAAAAATGTAATGCAAGTCTATTCACAATTGGCGACGATCAAGAAATTGTTAAATGTAATAACATACATACACATTCTCTTGCAGCGTGGAATACATTTGTTTGATAACACACTTTTACTGTTTAAAATTTTGTTTATTAAATTTAGTTCATAGTTATTACGTTTTGTATTATAAGCGATGACCAGTATCATTCTAGACTTCTGACTGATAAAATGTTCGATAGTTTTAAACAATACATAGTTATGGTATTTATTTTTTACAAACCCTTTTATATTTATTATTTTTTATAGATTTATGGATATAAACAAGGTATTTTAATTTATTTACATTTCACAAATTGCAAATATTTATACTATAATGGCATCATGGGATTTGAAGTTTATTTTTGCTTCAAGTATTAATTTTTTTTCTTTTCGTTTTTTTTAGTATTTTACTAAATTGTTTAATTTATTTTGTGTTTCTTTTATTTCAGGTACATGTCGCAACAATGTGTATTTGAATTTTAATACTCCATTTTCATAAAAGTTATATTATCTTATTATAATAAATAACTTTAAAATATTAGAAGCTGATTTCAATGCACTTAAAATGTAATAAACTGCATTCGTCATTCTTTCATTCTCACCCATCCCCATATTTTAATAGTTTTATGAAAACAACTACATACGCCTGGTGTCTCCTAAAGGTTAATTAAATAGTAACTTTTTTTCATTGTATAGCGGGCAAACTAGCAGACGTATCGCCTGATGGTAAGCGATTACCTTCATCCATGGGCACCCGCAACACCAGAGGCGTTACAAGTGCATTGCCGGCCTTTTAAGAAGGAGTACGCTCTTTTCACCGCAGGCCACAGTTCAAATTCTTGCTTTAAAATCAATACTTTGAGCAATCTTGGATAGAAACACGAATTAAGTTTAATTGATTAAAACACTAAACACCATTTTATAATTTTAGGACCTAAATGGGCTTTATCTAAACGCGAGAAGAAGAGTCTCTGTGTCGATGGCTATAAGTTCTACAGGCAACGCAAATATGGTGACAGGACTCGCTGGTTGTGCAGTCATAAAAAATCTAAGTGCACTGTTCGCATCTATACCCTTAATAATAGCAAGACGATTATCAGTTACAATGGCAGTCATAATCACGCGTCGCAAACCTAACAAGTTATTTAGACAAACTGTTTAATTTTATTGCTTAAGCTTAATACGTGATAATTCTGAATGTAAACAATACAATGTTCTATAATAGTGACATACTTTATGTACCTCTTCTTGATTCGAGATCCGGTTCTGAGGCTATTTGATGTATTTTAAGGTATAGATAAGATCTTTCCAAGATTGTATTAAAGTTGAGGATGATGAATAAACGCTTTGGAAGTTGGTTGAATATATTTTATTTTCTTTTTAATTACATTTATGTTCTGTATCTTAATTTAACATTACTCTAAATTTTATATAACTGCCTCGTTGGTATTGCGTTTGACGTATGCGACTGCCGATTAAGAGGTCTAGGGTTCGTATCCCGGGTCGGGCCAAAAGTGTTATTGAGTTTTTCTGCTTATTGAAATACTTAATAACAGCTCGGAGTTTGGAAATTTGAACCCCCGTGCTTCGGAGAGCACGTAAAGCTGTCGGTCCTGAGCCTGATCTCTCCCCGATCGTGTCAGTTAACCGTTCCATTGGATTATGAGAAAGAGAGAACAGAAAGTGCACCTGTGTGCACATACTTGTGCACTATAATATCTTATGCGTTGTTAGCTTGTCTCTTGATTTAAAACAAAGTTCCCATGTTTGTTGGGAGAGCTATGCTTCGGCATGAATGGGTCGGCTCGACCGGAGTGATACCACGGCCTCACAGAAAACCGGTGTGAAATAGCGTTTGCGCTGTGTTTCACCGAGTGAGTGAGGATACCGGAGGCCCATACCCAAACCCCTCCTCCCATCCCCTTTCCCATCCCCCAAAGGTCGGCAACGCACTTGTGACGCCTTTGGTGTTGCGGGTGTCTATGGGCGGCGGTAATCGCTTACCATCAGGTGATACGTCTGCTCGTTTGCCCACTATTCAATAAAGAAAAAAAAAAAAAAAACTAGTTAGTTAGCAAGTAGTTATATCGGGGTTGATTTTATTCACCCTTTCTAATCGTATTCTTTGTAGTGTATCATAACATTTTCCAATAACTTATTTTTCAGAACCGGTGTTTCTAACCACGGCTCGGGGAGCTCGAGGCATCATTATTGCTGGCTACAAGTTCCTTAAACATCGCACAACTGGTCAAAAGATACGTTGGTACTGCGGCACCCATGGGAATAGAGGCTGTAGGGCCTCTGTGTACACCATCATTGGCATTGACGAGGTTGTGAAACAATTTAACAATCATAACCATCCTCCCACATATAATACATAAGATGTTAGAGATTATAAATAGAATAACGTTAATTGTATAATTGTAATGTTGTCGTTTATTTGGTATAGGTACATTTACCAAACAGGCACCACAGAAATCATGTGGTTTTTCAATACATAATATTGTTTACTTATTCTGACTGACATATTTTATGACAAACATAGTGCAGCTTTTACTAATTATATACGACTAAATATTGAATTCTAATTAATGACATGAATATTGACTTACTAGTCAATCAAATGTTTTTTTTGTTTTTTGTAATTTTTTCTATTAATTTTTTTTGTACATATCTAAGATACGATATTAATATTGTCAAATATTTGTATTTGAATTTTGAAATTGTGAGAATTAATTAATCATTTAACGTTTTGGTAATATACTGTAAGTTTGTACTACTTTTTTTGAAATAAATAAATAAAACACTTAAAATGATAAGCTTTACATAGTCCGACGCCCGAAACTAACATTTTCTACACTTTTCTCCTAAATTTGTTCTTATTATTTTATTTTAGTAAGACGTTGTTTTTCTAAAATATGTATCCTCTTTATAGTATTATTCTTTATTTAAATTGTTACAAATTTTTGCTCGAAATTGTATTTTGTTTTGGCTATTAAAATTTTAACTTTTTTATTATTTTTCTACGAAAGTAAATTAAATGAATATTTTTTTCAGTGGTTGAATATTTCATTCGTCGCAGACAAACTAAGGTATAATTTAAATTTCTTTTTTTCGTATTTTAGTTCCGTTCTTTGGTTGGACTTCAAGAGGAGCACCAATGCTTGTGGTATCTGGTTTCAAGTTTGTGAAGCATCGCACTCGGAGTGGTTTGGTGCGATGGTTCTGTGGCACTCATAGGAAGAAGGGTTGTTGTGCTTACATGTATACTGCACAACGTGATATTGTTAGGGGTAATAATAGACATTTTCATGAACGAACTCCTGCATGGCAAATGTAACGATTAGACTGTATATAATATACCCTGTATATGGCCTGTATAGTACCTACCTTACCTTATGTACATAAAAATATACTCTGTGATACACTATTTACTCGCAAAGCTCTCTTATTGATAGCAGTTTCACTTATAAACCACACAGATTCGTCAATTTCAGTTCAAGACCATTCCTTTTGAAGTTGGCTAATTGCCTGTAACATTTGTGGTTATTTTATAAAACAACGAAGTTAATAAACATATAAAATAATAAAAAATACTGTTTTTTTTTACTAGCTTTCGCCAGCGGCTTCGCTTGCATTTAATAAAAAGTATGCTATGTTACTTGTAATGCCTCCAAGAATATGTGTACAAAGTTAAGTAGTTTTCCCGTGAAAGCGTAACAAACAAACTTACTTTCACCGTTATAATATTAGTGTGATGTGTCATTAAAAAAATTGGCCCGCATAAAGAGCTCACTGATATTGTTATGAGATAAAGTTGAAATGCTAATACATATTGTTATTAATATTCAGACGTAATACGTGACGTAGGGTATTTATTTATTTTTTAAATTTACAGAAGCGGTGTTCCTAAATACTTCTAGAGGCGCACGTATAATAATGCTGTCAGGGTATAAGTTCTCGAGACACTTAAAAAGAGGCCACCTGACGCGTTGGTTTTGCGCCAGCCACAGGAAGAAAGGATGCAACGCTGTATTGTACACGCTGGACGATAACATCATCAAGGGCAGGAATGCTCACACGCATAAACCATTATATCATGACATAGATTTCAATAATTAAGGATACAGTAACAGGAATCGCAATAAGCTTAATTCGTTTTAATTAACTTTTTATTTTTTAAATAATTTGTTTCTAATGACTTTTAATGGAAAATTGTTACTAAATAAAATATACATCATCGTACCATACTGTACTTTAAGATTTCGTCTAAAAATACCCATCTACTGACTGATGAAGTAGTGGATCCCCATAAAAGCGACAACATATCATAACGTCAACCTCATTTTGGACAGAAATACTGGGGATAGAGATTGGTGATTTGGTGAAACATTTAAGTCAGTTCATTTTACCGCCAAAGAAATTAGGGAATGTACCCAAGCAATTGTTTCTTAAAACAGAGATTTTAAAAAATGTTGGACTCGATATTCGATATGGTAAGCATCAGCAGAATTCAAGAGTAGTGATCACTATACTCATTACGATTACAGACAATGTAATCGTAATGAGTATAGTGGGGTATAGTATAGTGGGTAACACAAAATGGGGACCCACACTATGGCACTGCCTTCTCATTTGTTTGAAATTAACATGTTTTTCGATATTAATACAATAAAATAAAACGTAATCTTAATTATTTATAAAATAAACTATATAATTTACTGTAAATAAGAAATTTATAAACCAAATCTATAAATGTTAAAAAAAATACTAGGGATATAATAAATAAACTTCATGCTTCCCTATTTTAGTTGTGATATTAATTGAGCACGCTTTGAAATCTTCATTTTCTAACGATAATCTTAAGGAGGATCCTCTTTTTAGCATATTATATTTAGTCGGTGTATATATTGTATCTATATCTATACGATATAGATACAACAGGATAGGACTTATAAGAATATTGTGATCGGATCATCGAGCGCCGGTCGGCTGTGATCGGTTGTGGTCGGTGCTGGTGATAAGCGCGACTTGGTAGGGTAGTGGAATAATATAATTTGCAATGACTACCCGCTCTAATTTATAAGTAACTGTATATATTTTGGTTTAGTTCTTCAGTGCTGTTTATTGTACTTTTCTTCTATTAAATGTTACTAAAACGTAGTGTTTGAGAATGCTGGTTTAAACTCTTTAATATTATTTTATGCATGCTGTCTTACTCTTTTTTGTTTTTTTCTGGATTTGTAAATCAGTAAAAATCTGGTTAATAATACGTTTCTTCTTCCAGATATAGTATTTACGACAGGAAGTCGCGGTGCTGCTATTATCTCTGTTGGTGGTTATAAGTTCCTCAAACATAGAACCACCAATACCAAGACCCGATGGTGGTGTGGCACCAACGTGCATAAAGGATGCACTGCAGTTATTTTTACTATTGGAGATGAGATAATAAAGATTAAGAACGAGCATAACCATTCACCGCCTCAGAAACTATGATGGGTTGGGGAGCACTCGCTTGAGTGCTTGCGAAGTATTAATGAAAGTTGGTCATAGTTAGTTAGTATGATAAAAATGCTACAACGCGTTTTGAGTACTACTGAATATTATTGTCACAAAATCAAAATTATTTAAGTAATTTTCAGTTTAATATTTATGATGTGAAACAGCTTTATTATATACTAGCTGAACCCCGCGGTACGACAATAACCGCGGGCAACGCCGCGATGTGAATCTAGTATCTTTATAAATTGTAACCTATGTGTTATTCTAATGTAAAAGCTATATTATTGTAAAGTTTCATCAAAATCCATTCAGTAGTTTGCGTGAAAGAGCAACAAACATACTAACTTTCACGTTTATAATATTAGTAGGATAAGACTATTTAACCTTTCCTACTAAAATAAATCATGATTGTAAATGTAATCATTACAGTAAAAAGCTAATTACATCATATTTTGTAATTAAAAGAAAACTATATGCATTATACTAATAAGTTTACAAAAACTTTATTTTTCTCTGGAAATCAAGAAGTTAATATTTCTGAGTATTTTGCAATTGCAATTTGTTTTCTTGTATCTACTTTTTGTTCTTATATTATGTATAAAATTGAAAAAAATACCTTGTGCCTACATGCAAACATTTAAAAAAATGCTTTACCTTTTCAATGTTATGAATCATTTGACTAAAAAGTAATTAAAAATAAAATGTAAAATAATTTGGCATCAGATATATTTATTTTTTTCAATTTTCATTACCTTTTATTTTCCACCCCTCACCAACATCCATTCTGAAATAGTGTATAGGTATATATTAAGGTAGACCTGGTATCGAGGTAGTTACTAAAATTTTGTATCATTTCAGATCGGCCGGTTTTCTTCACATCGGGTATTGGCGCGAAGATAATGAAAATACGTGGATACAGATACACTCGGCATTCTGTGTGTTCGTCACGAGTTAAATGGCTCTGTGCTGATAGTCGAGAATGGGATTGTCACGCTATTGTGGTCACAATAGGTCATACGATGGTGGATAAGCAAAATAAACACACGCACCCACCGAGTTAAGTTGTTCCTGTGGCCTCTTATGTACGAGTATATCGATGATGGCTTTATGGCTCACTGTATATGTATGTATACACAACTGCCGTTATTGATTGCAGTATATAATCAATGCTGGTCTCAGTCTACTTACTTATCTCATACCAAAATCTTTGAATACAGCTGTTGATGTGTTTATTTTGTGCATTTATTTAATTCGTGAATGTTTGTATATAAAGATTGTTCTCATTTTAATTATTAATGTTAGTGGTTAAGTGCAATTATGCGTTTTGATATCCTAATCTTTTTGAATAAGTGTGTCCATTGGATAAATGTTCCTAATTAAGGTTATAAAATACTGTAAAAAATATTCGAATATCTCTAACTTATTGGACTGTCAATATAAAAATGAATCCAGTTAGTAGGTATCATTCAGTCAGATTGTCCATCACTAGTGCAGCAAAGCGCGAAATTCTCGTATTCGTATTTATCAGTTTGAAATGTGTTAAACTTTTAGCATAATTACCAAAACATGTTGGGCCGTCTATTTATCATTATGTACAGTATTGTGACTCGGGCCTATTCTCAAAATAACGTATAGCCGCGCGGTACATAAACACGCATTCAATGCACACGAATATATTAATGGTTTTGACTTCCCTTGTATAGACAGATCAAATCTTATAAAATCCTTCCTAAAAGGCCAGCAACGCACTTGTTGTTGCAATCGCTTACCATCAGGCCATACGTCTACTCGTTTGTCCCTATATAATTATAAAAAAAAAAACAAATTGTTAAAATCTTAAAATCAAGAAACAACTAACTAGGCAGCGATACTAAAAATTATCGTTTCCTTTTCATTTTTCAGTAATCTAGAAAAACTAAAATGAGCTATTGTAAATTGAAATCAATTAGGTCTAAGAATGTGTATATCACCTATTGATTGTGATTTAAGTGCTTAATAATTTTACTTTTACCGAATAGAACGTTGTTTTCATATTCCTTAACTAGATAAAGACTTTGTCATATTCAGATTACGGCCCGCAAAAATATTTTTGTCAATAACCGATACGATAAGTAACTCATTTTGAAACGTATGATATTGAAATTAATTAATTCCATCTCTACGATGTTAATTTCTATTATTTAAAATTTTTAGAAATTGACAGTTGCAATAAATATATTCTGAACCTTTAATTGTTTGACATTTATACGATATTATGATATTCTCTGGGGAAAGTGCAGTACCTAACGTATGCTATTATTGTGATTTTGTAAAGATTTTATTTGAAAAATAAAAATTAGTTTTAAAAATTTCTACGATATATTGAAATAGTAAATAATATTAAAAGCTATTGTAGAATGTAACATGGTAGAAGTTTTTTGTTAGTTGATTAATGTCAAACTTTACAGCACTCACGAAAATTATTTACGTTCCTATAATTTTGGCTTATTCCGTCCAATAATAAAATCGAAATATAACTACTTTGGATTAAATTTATCAAAAAGGTTTGTATTGTTTTGCCTTATTTATTTGACACAATATGGGTTTGCTAAATATAATTACTAGACGTATTTCTCTGTTCATGGGAGATGAATGTTTATAGAGTTTAAATATTATGATTAGTTGATATTTGTATAGACGAAGTTGATGCAACTACTGATTTCTTTAAAACATCGAAGTAAAATACGAGTAATATATGCCGTCGATGACTTTGAAATAATAACTTGCCTAAGACTTTGTTTTAGTTCCTTGGCATTTGTTCAAAGGTTTTTGTTTATGATGTGTCTGTGAATTTACTGGATGAAAGTGATTACCGCCTCTTTAATTACTTAGAATATTAGCTGACGTGACAGACGTTGTGTTGTTAAAATGCCCGATTTTACTTTAAATTTCTGGTCTGCATTACACCGATTTTTTGTCCAAAATCTTTATTTGGACTATTATTACTATATGAGTAGAATCATTCTAGCTATTCTTTCGCCAAAGCATTCCATTTTGATTTATATCGGCAATGTTTTTTTTTTATTTGTTTAATGAGGGCTTAGTCACGAAGTGATTATGTCGCCCTATATATCGGCAATGTGGTTTTAGAACTTTATATTTCTCAAAAGAAATTAACACCCACCACGCTGCCCAGACAGACTTTTATAGGGTTGTGTGTGTGTGTGTGTCATGTTTTCCTTCTCATTGCAGTACCGTTGTGAGTACTATATCATGTTTTATTCTAGTACTGTATTATTCCCGCTTTACTATTATACAAATATATTAATAATCTATGTTAAGATATGTTTAATGGTTGTGGAAATTCAGGTCCAAATATTATACGCAGGTGTAGCACAGGTTAATTGAAGAAAATACATAAAAAATAGTGTTTTTTTTATAGTTTATCGTATTTACTCGTTCTAAACTTGCTTGTATGTTTAATGATATAATGTATCTGGCTAGTGATTATACGTATAAAAATTAAGATCTCACTTTTGTTATGTTAAGTAAATATATGTAAACGCTTTAAGGTGTAATGTAATATTCAATAAAGTCCATTTCAATGTACTATACTATTATTTTTTCTCCTAATAATCTCTTATAGTGGGATACTGTCATACTTGGCACAAAATCGTTAGTATTTTATGCATAGTAGGCCAATTTGGTAGAACAAAATTTAGTTATAATAAAAAAAAAATTGGAATTAAAAATATATATACTAATGCATAGAAATCGTGCAGTCAACGGATCTATCAGACAAGATTTGGATGAACTTTAGGCCCACAGTTTTATGACAAATAATAATAATATTCTATATAATAACAAATCGCGCAGAACTTGTGTTATGGGTACGAGATAATGGTTTAGGAATCAATAATAAATATTATCTTCTAGTCTTTAGAAATTTTGTTTATACTCTTGAAAATAGCTGTTTTTGAATAGAAATAAAATGAACGCAACGCTGAACGACTATATTTTACATTTTTTTTTTTATTCAAATTCATTTTTCTTCGAAATATTTAAACCCTACCATGTTAATCTAAGTATGAAAAACATATCACATATAACCAAACCTTTTGTGAGTGTCCCTTAATAACCAGATATCAACGTTTGCCAACAGCCGCAGTGTTCATGTCTTCAAAATCAGGCCACCAGCAAATACATTTGGACGGTTACCGGTACAGCTTCCACTGTGAAAACAGGGGCAAGGGGCGATGGCGGTGTGTGAAGCAGCGGAGTGGGTGTAAAGCTATTATCGTCACTTATGACGGAGATATCCAGTTCATCAAAAACGTGCACAATCATTTGCCGAATATTTCATTAAAATAGTCTGGCGATTAGTGCTTTTTAAACGACTTCAAAATTGGAGGAGGTTCTCAATTCGAGTGTTTTTAAAGTGAAAACTTCTTTAGCGGCGCTGTGTACTTTTTTTGGAATGGATAAAAATGTATAAACTCGCGTCAGGACACGTGACCTGATCGAAAATTCGTAAGACGGATGGAGAGAGGACAGGCGGCGCAGGGCGCTTGCGCGAATGTTCGTGTGTGTATGTAATATAAATTGTCATGTTTGTGTACGATAGCGCAATAAATGAATATTGTATTCCACCACATAAATAATAGTACTTTTATACTGATAATGAAAGCAATTCGTACAAAATTATTCTCTAACCATTCCAAAATATCAAAAATGCACAACGTTAATATTCAAGTTTTCACTTCTGCCGGCACTCCCGGAGTGCAACCCGTCGATTTTTTTTATGTTTGATACCTTATAACTTTTGACTGGGTGAACCGACTTTTTCAGTGGAAAGCTGGTGCTTCCCGTGTGGTCTCATTTTAATTTGGTCCAGTTTTAGAAGTCGGTTGTTTTTTTGTTAAAATTTGTGAATATTGTAAAAGACATTCGAATACTTAAAAAAGCAAGTTCTTTACAACATAGTATATTACTAGTGTATATGTAGTCAATTAAACAGATAATAACGCTATACTTATTGTAATCAATATACATATAAGACTATTGGCTATAGCTTAAAATATTTGTAGTAATTCGTATTAACCTTTTCACGTCTTAATCTTTGTACATGATTGTGATGATAATTTAATGACATATTCCTACATAGCTAGTTTCTATTAAATGGATAATAAATATTATAAATAAAATGGTTTTTTTTCTGTATAAACCTCATGTATTGTTAGGTTTTTTGTTAACATTAACTATGTAAGGAACTGGCAAAAGGCAATGAATTAAGTTTATTTGCCCTTCGTATTTGCAAACCTTAAATACCGAATATTTCTTTATCACCGTCTTTACAGACAGGGATAAAGAAATATTAAGAATTGTTTATATAGTAAACAAATGATAATTCGGAAGTTATAAGAAGCAGTAATACAACGGCGACAATAAACAGAGGTGTCGTAAGGTCAGCTTTGATCTAATTTGATGCGAAATTAATCAGAAATAAAACGCATTGTTACCACGTATAATCTATATATTTTATATTTTGATGAGTTTCTAAAATATCACACACATACATGACTAAGCACACACATAGTAATTTATACAAGATTATTTATGCATACCTATTACACACACAATATATTGATAGAAGACACCAATATAGGGAATGAAAGCTTTCTATTAATATAATTATACGAATAACATACAATGACATAGCAGCAATACGTAGAATATATAGATGTTTTTAGCATTAAGTTGGTATACATATATGAAACCTATATGTTTATATAATTTAACCTTAAACTACTAATAATACTGACTTGATGAGGAGTATACCTTTTTTTGTTTTGAAGAAAACTAATTACTAAATTTTTAGTAAGATTACATATTTGTTATATAAATTTACATGTACATAAATAAAGTCGAAACTGACTGATTTCTGCAGTAATTACAGAAACTGTAAATCTAGAAGTAACGAACTAACTTAAATGTCAATGAAAAACGAATCCGATCGATAAAATACAATTTTTTTTTTTTTTTTTATTAAAAAAGACAACTCCCACATTAGGAATAAACATCCTGTGTCGTGGGGGACTTTACAAACATACATGAAACGGACACAAAGAACATCCAGACTCGGGACAACAATTCGTGGATCACACAAAGTGTTGTAGGTACCGCGTGGGATTTGAACCCACGACACTTGGCGCAGTAGCAAGCGGCATGGCGACCGCTGACACCACTCGGCCAACCGTGCAGTCATTATATATTAAATGCTTTATAAGCGGATTTATTTTATTTGGTAACTTTCACTCACATTTTCTCAATACAAAAATAGTTTTCAAGATTCATATGGCCAAGTTCTTTAGAAATATCTCCGTTTTACTTGGCGTATGTTTCTTTCCATTTTTTTCTTTGCTTTATATGTGGCGTACCTTTCTGGATTACTTTTTATTCTTTGATACCGCAACCTTTCAGCTAGCCGTTTCTTTTCTAAATGATTTTCATATGCAATGAGATTACCTGTATTATAAATATTTTTGATTAGTTATTTAATTAATGCATATGTACTACACACAGTTATTTTATAATAAATAAATGTAGATATATATATCTACATTTATTTATTATTATTAGTGAAAGTTATGGGATACGGATTCCAGAAATAAAAGGGCAGATTCGACCAGACTAATACCATGAACTCATAGAAAACCGATGGTATGTATTTTTTATTTTTTTCTGCAGCAGGATCTTAGACCAGGCCGTGTGTGAGACGTGGGGATATTATCTACAGGTATTTCTTCTACTCTAATTCTAAATGAAACGATTCCTGTACCTGGCATCTGCGATACAATGTTAAAATTCATTAGTACAGGTGCTATCGTTTCACATTTTGATTGTTCCATATATTATACTATAAATATTATTGTTTAATTTTTTGATTATTTGGCAAATCTTTATTTGTGGATTAAATACATTATTTTTTCATCACTATAGATTTGATTTACAATTAAGCTACCATACCATTTCATGAATAATCGTAAACCAAAAAGATATAGGATTAAATATTATAAAAGGTGATTATACCGCCAGATGTCACCGATAAAAATCGCCAGCTTAATGCGATAGTGTGCAATGTCTACAAGAAATAGCTGTTCATCACAAGAATGTTTAATAATTATTTAATTTAATGCAACATTTTCTCATCTTTGTAATCTATGTTACTAGTATAATAAAGGCCGGCAATGCACTTGTGACGCCTCTGGTGTTGCGGGTGTCTATGGGCGGCGGTAATCGCTTACCATCAGGCGATAAATTTGCTCGTTTGCCCCCTATATAATAAAATAAAAAAAACTTGAGAGGTGTCAAGGGACACCCGGATGGAACGAAGTTCGAAATAGAAAGACGATACAAATATTATATTTACTTCAATATTTTACGTAATTTCTAGTTTTATGATATATGTGTACACAATAATATTAATAATAATAATAATGATAATGATGATAATGGTGAAAATGATGAAGATGATGAAAATGATGAAAATGATGAAAGTGATGAAGATGATGAATTGATGAAAATGATGAAAATGATGAAAATGATGAAAATGATGAAAGTGATGAAGATGATGAAAATGATGAAAATGATGAAAGTGATGAAAATGATGAAAATGATGAAAATGATGAAAATGATGAAGATGATGAAAATGGTGAAAATGATGAAAGTGATGAAAATGATGAAAGTGATGAAGATGATGAATTGATGAAAATGATGAAAATGATGAAAATGATGAAGATGATGAAAATGATGAAAATGATGAAAGTGATGAAAATGATGAAAATGATGAAAACGATGAAGATGATGAAAATGATGAAAGTGATGAAAATGATGAATTGATGAAAATGATGAAATGATGATTATGATAATAGTGATGATAATGATGATATGTATATATAAAAGTTCGAAATCTTATCTATCTATTATATATATATCTATATATAATCTGGTAAATATCTGGGTTGCTTCAAGCAATGAAAAATAAACTAATAACAAATAAAATTTAAAATAGCAAAAAGTGTCGTGACAACAAAAAGTGTCGTGACAACTAATTATGTCGCGACAATTTCCGTCTAGCCCCCTTCGTTTTTTCGTTCATATCGCGCGATAAGGAACTTCGTTCCAAAAATGTTTGTTGAAATTTTACAAATCTTTACAGGAATATTAAATAACCCTAACATAGGCAGACCTGGATGGTCCCTAAGAGCCAGGAAGGAACTCCTTGGTTCGTTTCCTTTCTAGGTTACACCTGGTTTCCATGCTACTGGTACCGACATATCTACCCCACCAGTGGTCTGGTGGTGGCTACATAAGGGAAATTAACACATGTAGAGAATGGATATTGTAAAAGTAATAAAACAATAGTAATATGTTTCATACACTAAATTTATTTGGTCAACATTTATTACTATCTAAGTAATTATTACAAAACAAATAAATATACAATATAGTTAAACAGTTTTTCGTAAAAACTACAAAAATGTACTATGTTAATATTATGTAATGGTAATAAAATATGGGTTATGTAAAATCTCATTCGTATGTGTAACATCGTACCTCTCACTTTTTTGCCATTTCATGAAAAGGGACGGAAGTTTGTAACAGGAAATAGAAATCTAATTAGACAAATGAGCCATCAGGTGGTTGGTGAGAAAGATGTTACGTTTACTTTAAGGCGCCGACACAGAGTCAACGGGAACGGGGTGTTAAATACAACGGGGGATACAAAGATTTATATAGAACTGGCAGCGGCCGCCATCTTGTTGTTTTGGCGGTTTTAAACGATTTATCGACAAAGCGGGGCATGATGTAAATTTGTCGATAGTATATAATACACGTTCTATGTATTTACTAGTATCAGATTTAGGTATACTGACAGTAATTAGAAAGTATTAACATTTATTATTTTTAATATGTGATAGAAAAAATATCAAGCGTTAAACCCTGTTACCTCTTCCTGTTACATATTTTCTTATTTCAAGTACCTACAGAAAAACAGCGCTACCAAGGTAAATGTCTATAATCTGGTTCCATTCAAGTCGATAGAAGTTACGGTCTAAATACATTTTTTTTAACTCATATCTTTTTTCTTATAGTCTAATTATAAATATGTGTAGTTGATTTTTGCGTTAAAATCATAGTGTCGCATCTATCAAATCCCACCCTCTGACCATTCAGGTGCTAAGTAATTATCGTAACGTAAGAAAGCTTGAACTGCAATTATCTTCATTCACGACTGTAGTAATTTCGACTTTAGTAAACAAAAATACAGTGTTCCGTTTATAACATAACCATATTGATGAATCTATTTAAGATATTCACCCTCAGTTTGGAATATTTAGTATTTTACAATACCGCATTATAGTAAGACCTGTACGTAATTGTGCGATACATAACGTACACTGTAACACTAAAGTGTCATACATAACGTACACTATAACACTAAAGTGTCTAAATGTAAACTTTACCTTACACGATGTTTTTAAATAGAAAAGTGTAAAAAATATCACAAGTTTAACAAATTGAGACATTTGACATTGTTATGAATGACTTACTTACTAAAATAAAATAATTAGACACTCAAATGTAACTATCAACTTAACAATGACTTATGGTCGTAGAACTTAGAACTAACATTTGGATTAAGTTTAAAGATAACTTAATAAGTAAACGTAACAAAAAAGAGTACATATTAATGAACAACTTTTTTACAATTCGTATCACTTAAGTCTAACGGGATGTTTGATTGTTTATAACTATATGTAAATTATTGACAGGCCAGTGCTAACACATTAGTGACTGAATGCTAAGGGGTTCGATTCCCACACAACATAAAAAATTATATGATGAGGTGTGTCAGTTTCAACTCCTTCAGATATATCCACGTCTCATCTTGTCCACAGACCAGACAAAACTCAGTGTCCTATTACTTCCATTATATGTAACCAAACAGTTTCTTCGGTCTCAAATCGTTTATGTCACAAGTATTTTAAGAAATGCAATGAAGCTTCAGAAAAAAGCATTTATCAGGTCTTGTGGGACATGAAAGAATACATTAAACTCGTCTGACGGCCCTAGATTCTTTAAATTTAAATGTGGCCAACCAAAGAGATAATGATAATTGAAAGAAGTGCGGAAACGTAACAAACACACAAAAAAGGTCGAAATGAGAACCTTCTGAAATGATCAGTTCAAACCTTTTCTGATTTATAGGTACAAAGAATAAATAGCGTTACTTCAGTTTAATATAAAAATATGTGTGTTTCTGTAACTTATGTACATTAATTTGTACAAAATACCTTCTTAGGACATATTTTTACAAATAAACTCAATTATGAAAGGATTTTTTACTATATAAAGCATTCCTTTCCTTCCCTCCATTAGTGTTGTCTAGACACTACTGTCGCTAAATTGGATAAATCTAACGATAAATTAATGTTCACTTTGATTCGACAATACTCTTATTGCGATTTTACGCAGTACAAACAGATTTAATAATAATAAACCTACTATCTATACTAATATTATAAAGCTGAAGATTTTGTTTGTTTGTTTGTTTGAATCTAATCTAATCGCTAATCTCAGGAACCGCTGGTCCGATTAAAAAAATATTTCAGTGTAGGATAGTACATTTATCGAGGAAGGCAATGGGGTATATATCATCACGCTAAGACCAATAGGAGCGGAGCCGCAATGAAGAATGTTTAAAAAACGGGGGAAAATTATTACGCTACAGGCAATAGTTTTTTTTAAACGTAAACGAGGTTGCGAGGGTCAGCTAGTATAATATATAAATGATGTGGTATTTAGCTATTTGTCATTTAATTTTTCTAAAACCTGCGTGATCATGTATATTATGTATTTTTATAATGGCATCGTTCAACGTTGTCAATTTAGCCTTACATCCTTTATCGCATTTGTTACAAACCCAGTGGCATTCTTGCCTCTGATTTCTATGCTTCGATCTCTTCTTAAACCTGTGTTCCCCCAGCATGATTATGGCGTTTCCCTGTCTTGACCAGCTATATCGAGGCACGATCTCCTCAACCATTTCTGAAACAGGGAGTAATACCAGATTCGAAATAAAAAAAAATTGAAATGGTGTTCTTTGATTTTGTACATTAGAAAAGAGTTAGGGGGTAGATGTAAAAAAAAAAACAACTAAACCGAAAGCAGTATAATTGTATACATTTAATTGCATTAAAAACATTTTTATTATTAAAACAGTAAGTCTTTTCCCGTTATGAATAAAATACATTTAATTTTTATTGCACAAAGAAGATTTACTTAATTATTACTATCTATTTATTACTTTCGAGCTACCTTCAAATCTTAAAATGTAGGTACTATGTTTTACAGGTTACATAAAATTAATTTATATTTACTGCGATATAATTTGCTGAACTAAAGTCAAAAACTGACGTTTTATTAAAAACATTTTTAGAAAAGATAATGAATTTTCATTTTAATAATATTTTAACATGTTTAATATAACTTTGGCATAGTTCACCAGAATAAAGTTTTATAATTTTCCATTTAAATAAATCAATTCGAATAATTTTAGTATTTATTACACCACATTTTTAACTTTACGTATATATAAAGTGTAGGTATACTTACAATCACAGTCAATGTAACATTTAAGTCTCAAAAATTTAATTTAAGTTTTATCTTTAAAAAATACAACAAAGAAAAGCTAAAAAATATATTACAAAAACAACAGTATTATTTTTTACTTTAATATTTTATACAAACTTTCACTTCATGGAATAGAAGTGGATACCGCTGTGAATAGTGGGAGTTATATAACCATTCACTTGTGATAGATTTAAATTCTACATAATAATTAATCCTGCTCTTTTACTTTTTAGGATTCCGTACCCAAAGGGTAGAACGGGACCCTATAACTAAGACTTCACTGTCCGCCTGTCTGTCTGTGTGTCCGTCCGTCTGTCACCAGGTTATATCTCATGAACCGTGATAGTTAAGACAATTGAAATTTTCAAAGATGATGTAAAATACAGAATAAGATAAATATTTAAGGGGGCTTCTATACAACGTGATTTTTTTAATCGTTTTTGCTCGATATTGATAACGGCAATCGGTAGAGGCTTAAAATATTCACAGAATGTTTAGATACCTATTCACTTTAAAAATTTAATAATCAAATAAAAATTTAAGAGGGGCTTCCATACTAAAACAGTGTTTTTTTTTGCTCGTTTTTGTTAGTAAGATAATGGTACAGAACACTTCGTGCGCGATTCCGACTAGCACTTGGCCGGTTTTTATTTATATATATGAACCTGCCAAAGTGACTCTAAACTGCCTGATGTTAAACAGGTGCAGAATCCAAGAGCAGTGTTCACTATATTCATTCCGAATGCAGACACAAGAATAACTAAATTATTAAAAGGACTACCAAATAAATGGTCCAACACCATAAAAAATAATTTTAAATCATTAAAATATTGACAGCAATGTTGATTGCTGAACGATTAACTAACTACTTATTCTTTAATAGTGAACAGTGAAAGGCCTGAAATTCATACCAATTAAATTACAATTTCTTAAAACCGGCAGTCTTAAAACAATAAGATTAGGCACCAAAGCCAGTTTTACTATAGTACTATAACGCGTTTGATAATAATTATTAACCATTAAGTCGTTCATATTTATTATGAAAAAAAAATACAACAAAATACAAAATTTTCACTATAAATATTTAATAGGTATATATTCTGGACAGAATTGCTAAATATTACACATTCCCAGGTAGCTATAAATGTTTCTTCGTTACTAACGCTGGTAGCATGCCAGAGTTCAAACATTTATTATATCTGCAAAGTTTGCACCATGCCCTTGTGCGGATAGATACTTTGCAGTTCATATTGGCAGTACAGAAATAGGCGTTTTCCCTGTCCAACTGAATCGTTCTCTTGAAGAACAGCTTACAAGATTCACAAGTTCGTATCCCATAATGTATACCGGACGTTACATCGCCGCAAATCGGACATGCGTAATAAGATGCTGGAAATAGAAAACGTGTTAAATTATCTCTATGAAAAAACAATGTTGACTGGAAGGAATTACAGTCCTTAAACTGTAACTTAATATCTGTGACATATGGATAACAGATGGTTACGAAACCGATAAAGTAACTGTGAACGAGCGATTACATTTTGTAACCTATATTTTCCTTCCTTACGTGCCAGTTTTATCACAAGTGAAGTGTAAAACATTATATAAAATGAACCTCGGTAAATTCTAAAATGACACTATTGATTATTTATTTATTGAAGATTTTCCTCACAGATGCATATTGGAGATTTCCGACTAATTTCTTCATCAACCTTTCCAACAGTTTTTGGTGCCTGACGCTGATGCAAATGCAGAAAGTCGCTATAGCTCTAAAGAAATTTCACAGTAGGGTCCGAAACTACTTTGATTTTTTGTGACTTTGTAGACTAGATATAGATATTGTAAGCCAATACAAGTCTGCACATCAAGAATCCCACATCAAAGCTAGCAGATATTAAGGAAAATCGTTTCTTAGGAGATATTGAGGAAGCTAGATATCTTAAACAAGGTGAGACGGTTCTTCTCGCCGGGCATCTGTGTCTTCTTTACAAGACCCAGGTTCGCTAGTGCCTGGAGTACTGTTTTCATCTTTGCGATGGAGCCGCGCAGTATTTGTCCGACGCTCTCGACCGGTTGCAGCGGCGAGCAATACGCATTATCGGCAGTCCCGAAGCCACCAAATCCCTTGAGCCTCTGCAGTTGCGTAGAGATATCGCCTCTATGGCAGTTTTCTATCGCCTTTTTCATGGAGTGTTCTAAACAGATGTTCCAACTAGTCCCCCCTTTCTCCCTTCCTCTACAGGACAAAACGTGCCAGTCTTGGAAGTCACCAGTTCAGAGTGGTAGGCATACGCTCTCGTACTCACTGCTTCCGTTCTTCCTTCCTGTGCCGAGCGCCTAAAACCTGGAACTCACTACCTGCGTACGTGTTTCTCTTTTACTACGACACACACATACATTTTCCTTGAAACAATATTGAAAAGAACCGGGCATTTGAGCGGAGCGTCACCATGTTGCATTGTCTCTATTAGCTTTGAAGATGGTGACCACCACTCCTGGATTCTGCTCATGCTTTCCATCAGTCAGAGTAGAGTCATTTTGGCAGCTAAAACATTTAAAAAAAAAAGTAAACTATTATCATAAAGACCATTTTATAATCCACTGCTAGACATAGACTTTTCTTTAAAAAGTAGGTTTCCATGCAAGTTTCTCAAAGTCTGAACCAAAAATATTTAGATAGAAACTACTCGTTAATAGAAAAAAAGAAAAATGCAAAATTAATAAGTGTTGTGTAACTGTAGGTATATGTAAGGTATTTAATTATATATTAAGATTTTATGTTTCAAGTAAATATTCTTTTAAATACAGTTTTAAGTTGTTAAAAATATTTAGTTATATGTTAACTAGCGTATCTCGCCAACAAGCTGTGTAGCTTAGCAAGGGATTTGTTTATGTTTACTTATTTTATAATATAATAAATAAATGATTTAAAGAAAAAAATGTATGCAAAAATCATTTCGTTAAACCTAAATTATTACAAGTTAGAAGTATCTCAAACAAATTACTTTGGTAACGTAGGTTTTATTAAATAACATCTTCAATGGATGATAAACAAAAATGATATAGTGCCAGTAATCAATGATTTGGCCAGTTAGAGAGGATGGATAATGGAAGACTCACGAAAGGAATTTATAGAACGAATGTGTGTGGAAGTTTTGGAAGAAGTCTTCTACGGCGAACATTTACGACCAAATTGGTGATGTTCTAAAAAACCGACCGAATGAACCAAGAACCGATTGATTGATGCGTAGAAAAAGCAAGACAGCTTTTCTAGCCCAGTTGATATTCTGTAAACTAACTAAAGTATAGCAATGACGTCTCTCAATCATGTAGTTAAAACAAAATATTAGCCAATAATAGAAGAAAAAATCTGCTAAAGGCTTGTGAAGCCGATTGCAAGATGAAGGAAAAGAATATAATAATAATAGAAGAGGATAGAGGCGTAAGTGATTGTAGAAAGAGAATCGAGTGTAAGACTTGCATCTTGGCTTGGCGCAGGTGTGTCAGAGTCTAAGTAAGTGGCCATCAATTGAGTCTGGTCAAAAGGCGTAACATTATATACATATGTTATCATTTTAATGATACTGTTGGTGCCACATTGGGAAGTATTTGAAACGCAATATGTCCATTACAAATCCATTGAAGATGCTTTAACTACTTATTAATAACAACAATGTCCAAACAACATAAAAAACAACAATGTCCTAACTCCTATAGTAACTTATTAAGATATATGGATCTTCAAATCTATTAATATATACTTACGTGGTTTTATATGAATTATGTGTCTATTATGCTTATGATTATGATTTTTAACAAATTTACATAGACAACTTTTGCACTGAGAATATCCTTTATATATCCTATGTTATGGGAAACTTTACAAATATACATGAAGCGTTGTTGTCCCATGTAGGATCGAACCCACAACTCTCAGTGTAATAGGAATAATGAATGGAAGGAAATCCTATACATGCTTTAACAACTTGCAAAGACAAAGTAGGTAAGGTAGGTAGGCTACGGCGATAACGAATTGGCACTATTATATTTGCTATGTGAAATTATAATCTATAAGGCGGTATACAAAGACGGTATACTTGCAAATAAAAAGACGAGAGGCCTTCTCGACTCGACTAATAGGTACAACAGTAGTTTGAGTCGTGACTGTACGCGATGAGTTTTTATGCGGTTTTCATCAATATAAACTTATGACTAAAGTATATATATATGTATAATAGAGTAGAAAAAATCGGGGTTGACCCGCGTCGACAAAAGGCACTTTTATAACGGGCACTTTCTTAGTCTTCATCATTCAAAACCCTATGTATATTATGTTTATATACTTACCAATCCGAAATTACAACAATTTACATTCTCAGGTACCTTTTGACTGATAAAAATTTTGAAAACATGGTTCCTTACACCACATATAATATATATTATAATACATCAAAACTTTGTATCGGTACCTACCTAAATACGTTCATTTTAAGATCTCATTAAAAAAATCATACATCAAACATGTATGAAAAAATGTTAAGTATTTTTATGCTAAAAAAGAATTAAACCTACTGTGGGTGACTAAAGGAATATACGTCATTATAAATTAATGAACGATATATTCCCGGGAGTACGCAGACTAAAGAAAAGAGTACCACAGGATCTACTCTGATCTTTTTAAATTATGAGAATATGTCACTGAGTATATTTCTCGCACGCTACCACATCTCAACCAACATAAATATTGCTGAATGTCCTAAGACAGATTGCAATAACAATAAGAAAAAAATAAATAAAAATAAATAAATAGGTCTTTGTTTCTTTTAAACCTAAACTTATTTTTAGTTTCAACGGATTTTAGTTCGGCCTCCTCTTACCTTCGTCAATCTAACCAAGTTGACATTCATACCAATTTTGACGCATTTCTTAAACCTACAAAACTGACAAAACCTCGCAATACGACTTATTGGACATGCGCTGCTTAAAGCACATTTATACATAGTAGACTTATTATCAGTGACAGCCCTCTTGAAGAAAGACTTGCAAGACTCGCACGTGTAGACCCCATAGTGGATGCCGCTAACTATATCACCACAAACTGGACACAGGGTATCTTCTGGTATTTTCCGTTTGCTTGTCAGGTTCAGTAGTCCCAATGATAGCCGACTAGCACAAGCTGTAGACAACAATTTAATCACAATCAAACACACATTATATCTCCAAATATTTTGAATTTATACATAATAGCGATAAGACCGCCAATTGTTGTATAAATGTAATTTGTGACTCATTTTATGCATTATTTTGTAGTATGTACGCAATAAAGATAAATAAATAAAAATAGGTAGTGTAATAAATTTAAACACTAGACGAACCTTAAAATGTATTTATTATTAGGTTAAAACTAATTAATTATAGTATTTGCCCTTTCACAACTGATTATTATATACTTTAATTACAAGATTTAAATTAGTGTATGACCTGTACCTATTATTAATTAAACAAGTAATTTTACATTTTTTATTGTTGTTAACACAAGAAACAACTTTTTACATTTGAGCATAAGAGTGATATCCGAAGACACTTAAGCGTCTTTTGTTGGGGTAGTAATTAAGATTGTGGTCGTAAACATATCGAACACTGTGCCATCTAAGGAATATTGCTCTCTCACCAGGCAGAATTCTTACGGAGCGTGGTTGTGCGATATGTTATAATATGTTACTTTGCTTTCTATCATATGAACGACAGCTTTGCATCCAAAATAGCTTCTTCTACTGCACTGCCAGCGTTCTTTCAAGTTCCGAGAGTAGTGTAAAGAAAACCTGTACCCATTTAGTACCATTATGGGTTTGTTGTTCTTTGATAATTGAAATGTGACTGAAAATGTACAGAATGCGGTGAATATCTTCAAAATATTTGTTTAAGGAGTAGTTAAGTGGTAGACACCAGTCTGATAAAATTTAAACCTTTTCTCACATCCGTCATGAGCTTTTCAATATGCTCGCATGGTTTCTATTTGCTATCAAGATTAAAAAAATATTGGTTTAAAAATATTATAAATGCGAAAGTCTGTGAGAAACTTTACAGTAATATCGCTCACATATCAGAATAACATATAACTTACTCGTACCTGGACTACTTTTTAACATACACGCAGATGAGTCCCGGACAAAACCTAGTAATATGATACATATATATTTAATGAATTTGAAAGGAATTATAAAATAATAATATTGCTCCCAAAGACCATCAGTCACGACCGAAGAGAGATCAAGCTTCTGCCATATAGTAGGTTCTTTGCCGAAGCTTAGGCGCTCGATCTTTTTCTCAGAGATTAATACAGACCAAAAACAGTACAAGAATAAATATGGCAGTTAGCACAAAACTAAATAGTCGAATGCTTAAATAAAGCGTTTTCAAATTATGGAAATACCATTTCCATAATTTTCACTATTGCCTCATATATTCCATGACATTAACATTAGCAAAATTCGCAAAGGCAAATAATTCTTAGCCAGCTAAGCCAAACTCATTACATCAGCATAATAGTTTTCAACAATAGGTTTGAAAATAGGTTTTAGGAAAATAAATGCTGGAATTGACTCAAAATTCATTTAATTTTGAAACTACTTATCTACAAATCTAATTAATTTCGTGATCAGACACTAAATTATGTCCATTTAGAGTAAAATAGGTGTTACTTATGCTAAATTTTATACATAGTGTTACTTAATTTTGTGTTGAGATCTTCCAATTTATAATAAGGATACCAAGAATATTAAAGTTATTTCAAAATAAATCCAATAAATAAAATTAAGTTTCAATTAAGAAGAATTAGGCTTTTGTATTTTATTTACAGCTTACTTTAGAAATTTCTACATAGCTTTCTTTTTTTCCCCTTTTTTTTATCGTGGCAAAATATCATATCATTTCAACAGACTCCGGTGAAATGGTATGTCGGAATCAAACCGACTAATTATTAACTACTATACAAGGGACTCAAGTATGTTATAGGAACGTAGTCCCCGAGGATCCTTTTTCTACATAATTAAACAAATTGAACAATTAATTATATTCACATATTATCTATGTATTAAAACACTCTGGTTGAATTGTTATCATTAATTATGAGTACAAAAATAATTCTTTATAGTATTCGGAAGATAGTAGATGATGTATAAAATAAAAAAAAAAACTATGTCAAGAACTGGACCAGATTAAAATGGAACCACAATGGAAGCATTAGCTTTTAAAAAAAAAATGTTATCAAAATCGGCTTTCCCAGTCGAAAACTCTGAGATAACAAACAAAAAAATACAGCCGAGAATTTCCTTATTTTATGAAGTTTGTTAAAAAGACATATTTCCCTAATTAATAGTAATGTTAGTTACATTACCCTTCATTAACAACATAATGATGTTTGCGAAAATTTCGAAAAGAAAATTGGCACCTACTGCTAAACATGTTTTAAAATATTGCACCAAAATAATATTAAAAGCCCAAATAGCAAAAATATCACAATTACATTTAGTATATGACTCAAGTTAAAGTGAAACACAAAAAAGTAATAAATATTTCGTACCTACTATGCTCTTCTTATTTCTACAGAAATGCTTATGTCCAGTAGTAGACATGATATTATATGGTTTGAAAATTGACAAAGATAAAAAAACATTTATGACGTAACTAACAGGAATTTTATATACGTATACAAATGGTTATTATCCCCGCAATTTTGATTAAAACATACATCGATGTAGTATTTTATTAAACGTGATATGTAGTAACAAATTAATGTTGTGATAGATAGATATGGTTAATTCACAATCTAATAAATTAACACAGTAATATATAACTGAATTATTACAACATGTTTTATCTTTAGCCAATAATAGAATTATTTTAATATGGTTTTTCTCAAGTTTTTTTCCTTGAAGTGAAACTTCTTTAGGCGGATGAGGGTAATTTTTTTAAAAATAGAATTTCTATAGTAATAATTAATTTACAATGATTTTGTATAAATTTAAATTGAGGTTAGGTATTTTTATTATAAAATATATATAATATAATATAATATTATATACTGTACAATATAAAATATATGTATTTTAATAATTCTCTTTATTAATAAATTTAAAAAAAAATTGTATTAGTTTTCGACACTTTTAATATTTAAATGACAATTAAATTCATTAAATTCCTAACATATCTTCCTTTTTCCCTCCCTCTAAGTCTCGGAAATCTAAAGTTTTAGATTTTTATAAATATAAACAAGACTTGAAAATTAGTTTTCCAAAGAAGTTTCACTTCTGACATGTGTACTTTGTACGCACGCACTTTTTTTTCAACACTATTCTTTAAACTTTAGAGAAACACACAAATTTATGGATCACACAGTATTGTCTCATGTGGAATTTGAATCCACAAAACTTAGGGCGCGGCATGGTGACCGTCACCGCTGGAGGTTTATAAATTATTATACATCAGATCGTGGTACGAGATATTTAGTTTTAATAAAAAAAACTTTTTTTATTGAACACAATATTTATATCTTATTCCTATTTTGTTTCAAAAAACTCATATGATATTCCAAGGTGAAATGAGAAAACTCAAAGCCTTACTTTATTACACAGACGAAACGAACAAAGTAGAATAAACCATATTTACACCAATAGCCCTAAATCTATATTTATAATGAGACATTATATTTGACTATTTCTGTAAAGTCAAAGTCACCATGCCTTAGTGCAGTTTTTTTTTTTTTGCTTGTTAATAGTAAAACATTACAAGTATTTACCTATATATTATTAATACACATTGTCACAATGGTTAGTTAAAAACATTTGAAAAAATCAAAATCAATCGAAATATTGAAGTTTTAGCAATAGTTTAGACAAAAGTTCTCGCAGTAAAAAAACAAAAAATTGTTAATACATCTAGAATTCGCATTAAGCATGGCTAAACAACAAACAGGAAGGAACAAATAGTTACTCAATAAAATGATTGGTTGTTACTTAATCTACTGCGCTTTAAAAACATTTGGTTGTTCAAATCAGACCACTCGTCGGAAGCAGGTTTGGATCGGTTAATCATTAATTCTGAGGCATCGTGGTTATGAAAACCTTTTACTTCGACAATTTTCCGACCTGAAGTCTTCACAACGGCTTTGCAACATTTATAAGAATGTGTAGAGCATGTCCATCGAACAATGCCGTTCCGATCAGAATGGCGACAATACGTGTATTTGTTAAAGACAATTAGAGGCTTCCCTCTCATTGACTGGGTGTAAAACGCATCATCGCCTATTAAATGTTTTCTTTTTTCTCCTGACCCTGTGAACAAAACAATCATCAATGTAGTCTAACTTATAACTAATAATCTTGAAATGGAAACTGTTAGCAGACCAATAACATGTTACCGTACCACTTACACTGTATTATGTTAACCTAAAAACACTAAAGAAGTATCATAAGTTTTTTTTAAAACTACGAAACTCATCTAGAAAGTTGAGTAAGGACATAACTATGGCGGATAATAAAACACATTAGTTTATAAATTTTGTTATATTTCGTACAAAATCGAAAGCGATGGAACACAAGTTAACTAATACTGAAAATATATCGAATATGCCACTACTTTTTGTACAATTAGTGAGTAACTACTAAAATAAAGGCAAGAGCTCACAAAAATAAAAAGAGATCACAAGATAGTCTTTTATCACAAATTAGCACCTCCAGTACATTATAGACAAGCTCACAATACAACACAATGAAGTTTGACATTCCGATTTTGTAGAAATTTAAATTAACATAAATACAGCCAAGTAGACAGACATACAAAAGAGGTCTCGATATGTCGTAATGTAAACTCGTCTTAACATAATTTCAATAAATATTGATTCTAGTTTATACCTTGTAGATTCTTAAATAGATAGTTTAGAAACTGTAACCGAGAATCCAAGGCCAAGACTTTAACAAAGTTATAACTGAGTTATGTTATTTCGTTGAATTGTAATAAGATTTCATCGATTGTGTTTAGCTTGCAGCTTGCTTTTAGTACAGTCAACTTTTGGAAAGAACACAACAGTATTTTTTAAAGCCTTGCACTTGGAATCGAATTGCCTTTAGACATCTAAAAATCTTGGAATTTTAATCTTGTTAAAATATACTATCGCCTAATTGCCATTTATTTCCAAAATTAGATGAACGATTTCTGCAAAATCTTACTTGTTGGAATAGGTAACAGCATTTAACAATGCCTATGTCATCGAGTAAAATAAATTATCTTTTGCATTTAATACGAAATAATCTCCTTTTTCAAATATTCTTTTCTTTTCTTGCATTTCATTAACAAGTAAAAGAGAAATTAAATTATGTAGACCGAATTAAATAATGAGACCCAAGTAAATGTGGGATCCTAATCAATTGTTAGTCATCTAAACGGCTTTTAATTTAGACCTGCTAAATTAAATTTCCTCATTATTGTGAACCTTCGTGTACTCTTGTTATGATTGAACTAAACAAATACTGTCAATGTATAGTTACTTAAAATTTGAGCCATGTAAGATCATATAAATAAAAAAAAAATAACCAAATTTCACGCTTAGATGCCATGTTTACCACATTGTGCTCACCGTGTTTAGTTTCAAAAATTATTACAAGTAGCATAACAGAGATTCTCTAATAACTTATCACAACAGTCATTTTATAGATTTAGAAATACCTTATCAAAAAGAACACAATGTTTAAAAGTCTGTACAAATACCTTCAAAATAGCCCGCGTACTTGCTTCACTAGACAGCTTTTCCAAAAACATTTTGAATAAGTATTGGATAGTTCTTATTGTAAATAAAATTGGTAGTATACTAAATTTATTATGCTAAACAGATTAAATGTCAAACAAAGAATTCCGTAGGTGGATGGTTATGGAGATTCTTCGCGTACATAAGAGTATTTCGTTCGGTGTACACTTTGGCTGTGCATCCATGATTGTTGTGAGTGTAACAGGACCAGTAACAGTGATCTCCTTGGTACTGCACCCTGGTGAAGGTAAAATCACCAAGTTTCATCAGTCTATCGCCTCCTCTTGAGATCATGAACTTCACTGGAAGGTAAAGGGATTGTAAGAGCTAGTTTTACAAAGTTTAACAGGCCTACTGTGTCGACCTGAAGTGGTCAGGTTTTATTTGTTTCATTGTTGACAAAGTAACTTATTTTTTCCGCTGCGAAGCGATGATTACTCACCTCACTACGGAAGCCATTTTTCATCACGTACCCTTAGTCCGTAACGGGGTTTTTAAGACCCGATTATAAAATAAAATGTCTACCTACTCTAACATATTTACCTCAGGTTTAACTTTTGAAATATTAGATAAAATAAACAGTATAATACAACTGACAGCGTTTGGGTATCTGATAAGCCTTTTTTGTCACTAAATTTAGACTGCCTCAGTGGCGCTGTCTTCGCGTATGCGACTGCTGTGCTTGAGGTTTTGGGTTCGATTCCTAAGCCCAACCAAATGTTTGTATGATCGATAAATATTTGTTTCGGAATCCGGTAATTATATATTCTTTATACAAAAAGGATTTATAGCAGTTGTCTAGTACTCGTAGTATAAACTCTGCTTTTAGTTTGGGACTAGATGGTGTTGTGTGTTAGTTGTTCGGAAATAATGTTTATTATTATTATTATTTTAATATTTATGTAGTGAAAACTAAGGTAGTGTGTGAGACCAAAGCCTCTACAAATTAAACTTGTCTTTACAACACAATTGTCTACACTACTACTATAGCTTTATAAAAAATATCCTTTCCTAAATTCTAGATAAGTCAGCGTTCTAATTTTTGCATTCATATTCTTAATTTAAAGAACAAATTAATAAAACAATACACATATTGTGTAGGTATATTTAAAATAAAAATTGGTATAAAGATAGGGTTTTAAAAATAAGAGACCTGCATGTGAGATTTTCGTTTTATTAATAAAAATATCAACTCGTATAAATATTAACTCATTAATTTTCTCCTAAAATCTATATACTTATGCTTCAAATGAGCAAGAATAATTATTGAAAAATATTCTACTTGATAGTTTAGATGAAGACTATATGGTGGTGATTCTGTTGTTGTCATCACTAAACTAAAATTCACTAAAATTTGATTTTATATTATATAATTTAATCTCATCTAAATCACAAAACTTAGTCCATAATTTTTCTTTTTCTATTTTCCTGTATTGAAGGTTTAAATCGTGTAACATGTAACATAAAACTTGACATGTAAATGTAGTCAAAACTGAGATGTGAGATATCTAAAAATAAACTGTAAGAGGATGAGATTAAAGTATATAATTTAACAACAAATTTTAGTGAATTTAAGTTTAGCAATGACAACAAAAGGCACTTATATTACATTATTTGTGGTAACCATTCAAGGCACAAGTATCTGCTGTCCTACTCCCAAAGAAGAACCTATGTCATAAATTTAGTACAATATAAAATATGACCTTACTAATCTAACACAAACCTATTAATATATAGTATACCATATACCAGTGAGAGGACAAATTTCCTACCTACATGATCTAAATTAATATAATCTCTAAACTGCCTCGGTGGCGTAGTGGTAGCGTATGCGACTGCTAAGCTTGAAGTCTCAGGTTCGATTCCCGGGTCGGACCAAATGTTTGTATGATCTGCAAATATTTGTTTCGGAGTTTGGGTGTTTTCTATAATATGTATGTATTTACAAAAAAAAAGGATATAAGTATTTATATCAGTTGTCTAGTACCCATAACACAAGCTCTGCTTAGCTTGGAACTAGATGGCGTTGTGTGTTAAATGTCCGGAATATTTATTATTTATTTATTAATCTGCATTGACACATCTTTATCTACCATACAAGAATAAAAACCTATTTCTTCTGTTTACATATCGGACAACAACTCAAGTACAACTTTATAACTTCTTTAGAAATATTACAGTATTTAGTTTTTAATTGTGCATCCAGTAAATCTTTGTCAGCATGTTTGAATAAGAGATGCATTGTGTGTAATACACCGAATAGCTCATCCGTTGATACATAGAACTTAATATGACAGTTGATTTCACTCTTAGGCTGTATAAGTCTCTCCCTATCATTGATCTTGATAACATCATAATTTGCAAGCATTTTATAGTCTTCAAAGTTCTTGTTCCATTTGTTTTTTATCTCAATTATTTCTTTTATAATGTTGGTATAATGTGGACTATCAATTAAATATGCACTGTTACTGTTTTTGCTCCCCACGAGCCGAGTTAATTTCTTATTGAATTCATTTTTCATTGGCTGAATATAATCCAGAGACAATTGTTTAAGAACTGCAATGAAAAATTAGTCATTATAAATAGTACAAATTGGAATAGGGGTATTCGAAAGATTGTGTAAAGTGTTTTTAACAACTATATTATTTGGATACCCTCATTGCACATTTATGAAACATATGAGGTCCCATTGCTACAGTGGATAATAAAGGTATTTGTTCGATTCGTAACCAGGACAAATATTGTATGAACCAAATACTATAGAAGATATCTTCTAAAATTCATAGAAGATCCAAATAAATGAAACATCATAGTAATAGTTATAATATATTTTAAAAGTGAGTTTACAAATTATAGGAACTAACAACAATTATTATTGACAATGCATGTGAAATTTAAAAAAGTAAATTAAATATAGTAGATAAACATAGTACAGAAAGTAAGTTTATATGTAAGTAAAAACATAATTACAAAAAAAAGGAATGTGTATTTTTTTAAAACATTATTTTTTGTTAAAATGACACTTGTGAAGGCACTCAGACAATCCTGCTTCTTGTTTTATTTACATTGTATAGCTTTTATCAATCAAAATCATTATTAAATAGCTATAATCTAAGTAAATAATTTCATATTTTACAATTATAATAATCATAATTATTGACGGACAAGTCATAACTAATGACAAAAAGAAAGATTTGGTGCACAAATGTAACACACGTCTTAAAAGGAGAATTACACATTTATAAATAATTAATACATAACACAATCTGAAACTATATTAAAATTATTAATTGATAGACCAGATTACAAAGAGATTAGGTAAATATTTGATATTTACATGAATAGAAAACCAGTTTAAATTTAATGCAGAGATTTATACTTATTCTTCGAAATATTAAAGTAAAAACAAACATTCCATTAACTTTAAATACTTACCTAAATTTTGTTGTCTTATGAAAGCGCGCCATGTCATTCAATAATAAGTAAAATTATTGAGATATACAACGTGAACACAGTATTTTACCTTTTCAATAGCTTTTAATACTAAACTAATATTAAACCACTTTAAATTTAAAAGTTTTCAAAGTAAGAGTTGAATTTTCAGGTTATGTTTGAACTACTATCACTTTTGATTCTAAAACTACAACTAACACTTTTTTGTTCATAACATATTTATAATAGTAACTCAGAAAAATGAAAATAATTTAACACTGGATACATTTAATTAACAGAAAGTGTTTATTTACTTTCTTTTACAAACCGTCATCCGTCAAACTTGACCGAGCAATTGACAATGTTATGTTGTCACTGTCAAATCAGGTTGCGTTCAGAAACACGTGCAAATGTAAATGTACGATTTTGTTACTCCGTATCGTGTGGACCAAAACGTTTAAACGAAAATATAATGTTTTTTCATTAAAATGCTATTGATGAGTTAAGGTAGACTTATTGATATATAGCTCATAAACGATAAGGCCGGATTTAAAATAAGTTGATAGAACAAGAAATAAGAGTTGTAAACAAGCACTAACTCTTAAAAGTTAAAATACTTTTTTTTATAGTTTGGCTTATTTCTTGGCATCTATTTGGTTCTGGTAACTGAAACAATAATGGACATTGATTGAGCATTTACAATAGAACAATCTTTATTCTACGCGTAATAATACAGTTTAGATAAAAATAATACATCAATTGAACTAGTGAATTGTTGAGATTTCTTTCGAAATTAATTGTGTCATCATCAACGGCTTTTCATAGTCAACTACTATACATAGGTCACCAAAGAACATGTGGTACATACATAAAAAAAATTTTTGTTTATCTGTCTGTCAGTCTGTCTGTTTTTTTCCGTCTAATCTTTGGAATAGCTGGACCAATTTTGACAGGCGATAGCTGATCACATAAGGAGTAAGTTAGGCTATTCTTTTGAGATGCTTCGGGGCTCAGCTAGTTTTACTAAAACAAATTCATTTTATATTAGTATAAATATATATAAATCTACTTTTTTTATGAGATGTTTTAGACATTGAATCTTCAACCATAAAACAACACTGGCCACTGAACGGAGGGCAGTAGCTATAGCTACATATATAACTACGAACTTACATATAAAAATTCAAACATAACATGCAAACTTTCAAGACGCATATCTCAGATAAAATAGAAAAGGTATTATAACGAACGGCCTACGTTCTTACTGAAGTCACAGAACTCAACTACTTCCAAGTAAACACATGCATCAAACTACGCTACTTTTCATTAGAATCGAAATACGAAAGACGCACTGGAAGAGTGTTGCTACTGCTTTGTTGATATGGTGGCTAGCGAATGCAGCTAACTGCCAGTCAAGAAGTCTCGGGTTTGATTCCCGAGTTGGGTCAAAGTCATGTATCGTGTTTTTCGAAAATGAAATTCTTATTAAGCGCCCCGGAGTATGGAAAATGGCGGTGTTACCCGCCCGTGCCTCGGAGTGCACGTTTAGTCGTCGGTCCCGGTTGCCACGAACATCTATAGTAATCGTTATTGAGAAGTTCAGTGCCCTCAAATATACTGACGCTAGTTTTAACCTTTGAATTCAGTTCACTCTCAGGGTTGCGGAGGTCTGATGACGGTCGCTTCGTGGAAAAATTGATATTCAGGTAAAACAGGTGGAACTAGTAGTCGACCCCAAATAATCTTCGGATAAGGAAGAAGGAATAAGAAGTCTTGCAAATGACTAAACCAATTTTAAGCACATCATCAACATATTTTTACATCATGTAATATACCTTCGGCTTTGTAAGGAACCCTCGGTGCGCAAGTTCGACACGCATTTGGTCGGTTCTTTAGTGATTGTGGTTGGTGTTATATTTCATAACATTTCCAAATTTGTCCATGATTACACTGGCAGAACATTTGGTCGTCCTCCTTCTAGAACAGTACCAACATCTTGATTGCCAGCTGTTTGAAAAGGTGTAATCTTGAAATAACATTACCTTTCTTCCGCTACTTGTTTTTATAATTTCATAATTAATACCTGAAATCATAATATTGAAAAAAATAAGGTCATTTAGTGTGTAATAATTATTTGCATATTTAAATCATTCCTTCATGGTATTTATTAAATAATAGGTATATGATATTTTAACTACTTTATTTTTTTCTTTATCCTAGTTTTAATAAACCAGACACTACCATATACTTTCTCTTAATTATGTTTTCTCTCCGATTCATCTCGGGCTGCCTGTAAGAGATTGCCTCTGAGCAATGAGGCCGCCACTTGTACCTAGTTCAGTACTAGTACCTACATGTCTAGTTCTAAATTCTTATTCTAGTCATCTGGTGTCCAATAAAATTATTAATAATATTAAAATTTAGACTAACTTATTCGAATACCTACAGAATTCGACACAAACTTAAAAACAAATGTTTTCTTATGAGAATCGTCATTTTAAAAAAAACAAAGGTTTGTACAATGTACTAGTTCTTCTTTTATTACTAATCACATAAGCACAAACGATAATTTATGAATTATCTAACTATCGACATTAAACATTATATAACATAAATTATTCTGCATCTAAAATTACTTAACATAAAATATATTTCTAATGTCTAACTTAAGGCCATCTTATATAAAACTAATGTTCGTTGGTTTTTAATTTATGTCATACAATTTATTCAATCATTATTAAAGATTATTTGGATGTATGTAGCTAGGCTTACAATAAAGGATATACGTATATCTTTCATCCAGGAAATGTTAGTGAGGAAGACAAATAATATAATAAAAAAACTTTGGCGATTAAAGGGAAAACAACCCACTATAGTCAGCCAAAAAGGTACCATATGACATTTTCTGACAGATTGAAGAATAGCCAAAGAAACAAAGTCAAAAATGTCAAGAAAATCGATCACTACAATATCCGACTCGTGGTTAAGTTTTTTTGAAGTGAAACTTCTTTAGGCGCATGAGGATGAAACGCAACGAGTGAGAAAGGGTGAATTTTAATTTAATATTCATCATCTGAGATTTTACTATATTATTTTTTAAACAATTTAAAATAAATGTATTATAATAATTATTTTTATTATTAATTAGTTCGCCAAAGAAGTTTCACTTTTGACATGCGTACTTTGTACGCACGCACTTTTTTTATATTTACATACCGATTTTAGTTTTACAGATTTACATACGTACTAAAGACGTAGGATATAGTTGAGTAGATAGATATTACGTATTGTTAAAATAAACGAAGCGAATTATCTGTCGATCAAAACTTCGTCGATTATCTTACTTTCAGTTATGAATACAGGATTTCAGTTGAAAATCGTGTATTATGAAATACTAAAAATCGTTTAGATTGAAAACTTCTGTTAATATTAAATTCGATTATTCGTAGGTTTTAACAATTACATTATTGGTATGAAAGTGAATTGGAAAAGTTAAAACATTATGGTATATTGTATGGTATGTGTCTTATAATAATATTGTAGTTTATTTCTTGCCACAATATAGTATATACTACATTTAAATATATACATGCATTTATATAATACATGCATATAACTCTTTTATAATATTGTGGAAGACTGTGCCTAAGCTAAGCTCGAGGCTTGTGTTTCAGGACACCATGTCTCCCCTACCCACCCTAGGTATTTTACATTAATTATTACAAAAACCAGGCACTATAAATTTCAATGATTTACTTAAGAGTTAGATACATAAATATTATCTTATTGTTATATGTTTGTGTTTGCATTATTGTTTGTATGTGTATGTGTGTGTTTTATGAATGTGAGCATGTGGATGCGCGACTGCACTCGGGATTTTTTACGTGAAGGAAAAAAGGGAAGAATAGTGAGAGGGCGAAAGTGTTTAGGAAGTTTAGGATTATTATTTTTTGGAAGAGGAATGCGACACAGAGAGGGAAAGATCCGGAGTCAAGAGAAAAATTAGATTTTATTTGTAGACTTTTAGGAGAATGCAGTCATGTATGGTGACAACCATACATGGTGCTTGTATCGAAACTCTATAACTTAATATAACTACCATCGTGACTCTTAAAAAGTGTAGGGGGGTCATGATTATGTCTTATCTCATAAAATATCAGTTTCCCAGAGTCGTTGAAACGTAACTTGGCTGGACATTTGGCTGAATACTTTCTGCTGCAATTCCAGTATCTATGGTCACTCGTGGTCTGGGCAAATGTATGGTTTTGTACCTTAAGAAGATATTTCTTTCGTTTTCCTACTTGGATCCTTTCTATCGAGAAATCTGCAAATAGAAGAAGTAAGGTTATGGAAAAGTGAATGCTAACGATTTTTATGTTTTCTCGGGTTAATGGTACCCGGGACGAAATAAAAGAAAAAGCAAATGGCCAGCTACTGATAACAGTTGGACTCCTCGTATGTGGACCATAGTGGTCTCTTACTGCGTAATTTGTAATATATTGATTTATATAATAAAAACAAGTTATAGTAAAAGTAACAAAAAATACAACTCTTATTTTCTCCAAGAAAATTCAATGTACTTCAGTAATTCAGTGCATATTATTTTAAAAATAAATAAAAGTCTTAATATTAGAAATAAGTATGATAAACTAAGGCCCATACAGTAAATTAATTAGGTATATATGCCTATGATATGTGGTATAAATACATATATGTATGTGGGCGGACAGTATTCGTTTCCTTTTAGCCTTCTTTAGCAAATTAGATTGGGGTTGGTTTAAGTCTAGAACGATACTGTAGAATTTCGATGTTACACGGAGTGACCTCCACAATGTAAATACTATATCGAAATTCTGTAGAAAAACTGTTTACGGACTATATATGGCGTTTACCCGTAACGTTTGCCGAAGATTTTCGTATAGCAGACAGGACCAACAGCTTCAAGTGCTCTACGAAGCACAGAAGTATCACAACATGTTAAAAAGTTTCAACCGTCATATACTGACCTAGCTAAGGTTACCCACATAGCTACGATCACGCGATAAATAAATATTCCGGACATCTAACACACAACGCCATCACTAGATGGCGTTGTGTGTTAGATGTCCCCCAAGCAGATCTTGTGTTATGGGTACTAGACAACTGATATAAATACTTATAATATACTTTTTTTTTTGGAAATACATACATATACATAGAAAACACCCAAACTCCGAAACAAATATTTGCAGATCGTACAAACATTTGGTCCGACCCGGAAATTGAACTCGAGACCTCAAGCTTACCAGTCGCATACGCTACCACTGCCACCACCGATACAGATAGTATATTGCAATATTATTAAATTAAAATAACCTTATAAGCCGCAATTCCCACGGATCTGCTGAGAAAACACTGCGAAGTTCCAGGCAGCAGTTTCTGTAATAACTTAATATAAGGTACCAGTTAAGTAATAAGTATGGGAATTTATCACTTTTCGCAAATATATGCATTTATGTTCTACTTTTCTCGAAGCTTTGGAGGTGATACTGTTATATATATATAGGTATATCTGTTCCATACGTTGATTGATCCATAAAAAATCTCGAAGAGGTGTGCCAATGTTTTTATTAAAGAACCATCCTCCATCCAGAAATAAAGTACTATTATTATTATTATATTATCCATTTGTCCTTTCCGGCCTAAATTTCCAGTCAATTGATTTAATATTTACGGTGTGAAAATTATACAAAAATACAATTAGATATACTTATATCAGTAAGCTAAAATGGCAACCCTTTAAAATTTGACATAGGTACCATCAGTACTTTTAAAAAGACGAGGGGGTGGGTGATTATGCTTGATCTCATAAAAAATCAGTTTGCCAGAATCGTCGAAGCGTAACTTTGCAGGACATTTTACTGTATTCTTTCTACTGCAATTCCAGTATCGCGGGTCCCTTGTTGTCTGCGCGAAGGTATGTTTTAGTACCATGAGGAGGGTCGTCTTTTGTCTGCCTACTTGGATCTGCTCTATTGTAAAACCTGTAAATATAAATTTCATTTAACAGCTAGCTATTTAAATATTGTTAACTGTAATACTTATTTCATACGCTACTTTTTTATAGCTATGATTTCATATAATTATGATATCATAAAACCCTTTCTATGTTGTTAAATTAATTTTGGAGTTTCGTGCCAAACTATATCACATTTCATCGCTCGCGCTGGTAATACTGGTCGGTGAACTATCATTTGTTGTTGCTCCGTATAATAATATTAAAAACCACGCGATATCTGTTCGCAGGAGTCGTTTATTGTACATAGCTCTTAGCTTAATGTATAGGACTAAAATATTATACGAAAAAAGCAGTGTATTTGTGCGTAACATACTAGGAATCTGGTCTGAAAGTGTAATTTTTTTTTTCCGAGTACCCCCATTAATAAAATAACAGTGTACTTCAGTTAAACGCGTAAGTGACACGAATTGCATTGGCGATTATAATAACATTCTTTTGGAGTGGTTACTGTCTGCATTGGCGAGTATAAACTACGGGCCTTTATTATTGTGTGATTCGGGTACAATTTAATATATTATTAATGATTTCATAGATAATACCTAGAATAAAACCAGTTCATTTTGTGTTTAATTTGAAATTGAAATTAATAAATCATGCCACTTAAACACTCGCCGCCGCCTCAAACACCAGTCGCTCCTGAACCTGGTTTATCAGCACCTGGACCCACTAACGATGGAACGGCCAAATATGTTGCCCAACCGCATGACTCAGATACTCCTTCTGAACGGAGTGATAGCTCCAATGTCAAAGCGCGAAGGAAACGTAGACGTGACCTGGACGATCGTGATCAATTAAAGGCTGAAATGACGAGATTGTTTACGACATTATCAGCGTCTGTCACACAAAATTTTAAAGATCTTGAAAAGCAAAATGATGAATTAAAAGACAGTTTGCAAATGATGTCGGACAAATATGATTCAATTATTAAATCTCTTAAAAGCCTAGAAGAAGAGAGGGAACGGGACAAAAAAATAATTCTGAAATTGGAAGAAAAGAATGAAGTTCTTGAACGTAAAAATAAGTCAACAAGCCTAGAATTACGTAACGTTCCCGCCTTGTTAAATGATAATACTGGAAGAGAGACTAAAGAAGAGATCGGAGAGATTGTTAAATCATTGGCTAAAGTTGCAGAGGTTGAACTGCAGGATTCTGATATAAGAGACGTTTACAGAATAAAAACAAACAAAGACAACATTAAACCTATTATGATTGAGCTAAATAGCATCTTGAAGAAGGAAAAGATATTGCAAGGAATAAAAAATCTAAACAGGAGAAAGGCAAGAGAAGATAAACTCAACACTGGAAGTCTCAAACTTCCTGGGCCACCAAGACCTGTGTATGTTTCGGAGGCATTAACATTCAGAGCTCAGAAAATATTTTATTTGGCCAGACAATTTGCCCAAAACAACGGTTACTCATATTGCTGGACTTCAGGAGGCTTTGTTTATATGCGTAAAACTGAGGGAGACGCACCAGCTCGAATTGAAAGAGAATCCGATCTTTGTAAACTTTTGAAAGGGAAGTGACTATGTGGTTTTAGGATTAACAGCGTATTATTTAGATGTATTTTGCATTGTTACTTAACTCTTAGATTACATCATATACAACACATATTACACTTGGCTAACTACACAGCACACAACTACTTACTACCTACACTTACTTACAACTCACACTCATCAAGTCAGCGCTATCATGTACACGTCACACAAGTAGCAATCTCATCTAGTCAACTTATTGCAAATTTTTATAAAATGCCACATATCACAGCAAGTGATTGTTCAAAACAAACACGGTACTATTTTATGGGTCTTCTACTAATAAAGATTAGAATTCGATGTGCTTAATAGGGATTATTTGGAGAATTTAGACAATTTCAGAATATCTGATTGCTTTAGGAGTGAGCCTGAAAATTGCGAGAACAGGGTGACATTGGATTCTTTTAAGATACTCACGCAAAATATACGAAGCATATCGGCTAATATGCCTAATTTCTTAACACTGCTATCCAGGTTGTCTTTCTCACACGATATTATTATTCTCACGGAATGCTGGCTATCTTGCAACCCAAATATACCTATCTTACCTGGATATAACTACTATTATAGTACTAAACGATTTAACAAAAATGATGGAGTTGTTGTATATGTCAGAAGTGGTTTCTGCAATGTAACCGTTGCTGAACCGGAGTTTCCGGATGCTAGTTGTATTGTTATTAAAATTGGTAGCGAGACCTGTATCCTTGCACTTTATAGGTCTCCATCTGTTAGAAATGTTGCTAAATTTTTGACCGCCCTAGATCACCTACTGACTCTAAATTGTTCTTTTGGCAATATAATTGTGACTGGTGATATTAATATAGATATTGCTTGTGGCACCAGGGATTCTCGAGCTCCAGATTATCTTAATCTTGCTGCTTGCCATGGTCTTCTACCTGCACATAATCAAGTAACACATGGGAATACTTCTCTCGATCATGTCTTACTTAAGAGCAAACTTAAAGCTACGACTGTAGTCCTAGATTCCACCGTTACAGATCATAACGCGGTGTTACTCACTTTAGAAAAATTTAATACCATAGGAATTAGAAAAACTACACAAACTAAAATCGACTACACAGTACTTGAAGAACAAATTAAAAATATTGATCTCCCCTCTATCTACGAATGTAAAGACCCAAACGCTGCCCTTGAATTGTTTCTTTCTTCATTAACCAGAGCCCTAAGACTCAGTACCAAATGTTTTTATGTGCCTCATCGTTTGAGAATTATCAAACCCTGGATTACTCCGGGCATCCTCAGATGTATGAAAAATAGGGATCAGATGTATAAAAGAATGAAAAATCATCCTGAAAATGATACCCTCAAAACCACCTACAAGAGGTATCGCAATTTTTGTAACGCCATTATAAAATCCTTAAAAAGACAGCATGAGAAAGAAGAATTGAGTAAGGCTAAGTCTAACCCCAAAAAAATGTGGAAGCTAATAAGGGAAGCTACTAATACTAACAGAATTAATTCTCCTTCCACTTCTCAGTTAGGGATCCATGATTCTATTGACGCATCCATCAATAACGTTAATAAGTTCTTTGCTAATATTGGGAAAGAGTTAGCTCACAAAATTATACTAAACGTACATGATCCCTGTGAGGAATCACAACAAACATCGCTTAATTCTTTTGTTTTTCTTGAAACCGATGAGATGGAAGTGGAGAATATGATACTTACCCTTCGTACAGATTGTGCGATTGGAATTGATGGCATATCATCTAATCTTCTTAGACAGTACAGGGCAATGTTGGTTCCGCCACTCACATTTATAATCAACCTTTGTATACAAAAAGGAATTTTCCCAGACTTACTAAAGAGGGGCCTTATCTATCCTATATTTAAATCCGGCGATTCTGATCGTGTCAACAACTATAGACCCATATCTGTCCTGCCTTCTCTGTCAAAGGTGTTTGAGAAAATCATGAACAGTCGTCTAACCAAGTACCTTGAAGCTCACAATATCCTATCTAACAAACAATATGGATTTAGGAAAAATGTCTCTACAAATGACGCAGTTCATGATCTCACTGATCATGTGGTGAGGGCGTTGGATGGCGGCAAAAGATCCTTGGCAATATTTCTTGATATGGCTAAGGCCTTTGACACGGTCTCTATCCCTAGGCTGATCCTTAAGCTGGAGGCTATTGGACTCAGGGATAAACAGCTACAGCTGTTTCGCAGTTACCTGACCAACCGTACTCAATGTGTCAAAATTGGTGATCACGTCAGCAGTCATCTACCTGTTGAGTTTGGTGTTCCTCAGGGTAGCATACTTGGTCCCACACTCTTTCTAATCTACATAAACGGACTTTGTAACTTGGACCTAGTAGACGGTAAACTATTGGCCTTCGCAGATGACACAGTGCTTGTTTTTGCAGCTTCCTCTTGGGAACGAGTGTTTGACGCTGCACAGGCGGGATTTGACAGAGTAACTAAATGGTTATCTAACAATACACTGTCTCTCAATATCGATAAAACTAAATATCTGTTGTTCAATATCAAAACACGGAAACAGTTAAGTAATAGTAATTTTAATATCACAGTCCATAATCACGCAGCAAATACACAGCTTGCTTGTAACTGTTCCACACTACAAAGAGTGGATACTATTAAATATTTGGGCATTATTTTGGATGCACGGTTGAGTTTTGCACCACACATTGAATTTCTGACGGGGAGAATCAGGAAATTGATATATATTTTCAAACATCTGAGGCACGTGGCGGATCTCAATGTTTTGAGAACGGTGTACTACTCTCTGTGCCAGTCTCTCATAGCGTATTGTATTTCTTCCTGGGGTGGTGCTTGTAAGAGTAGTATGATGCGATTGGAACGGGCACAGAGAGCTATTCTAAAGGTTGCCGGTTTTAAGCCTTTTCGCTTTCCTACCAAGGAACTATATAGCCACTTCAGAGTCTTAACGGTGCGACAAGTGTTCATTCTCCAAACTATTCTTAGACAACATACTTTGACAGGTGATAGTGAATATCCTTCCACAACATTCCGAGCTCAAACAACTCGTAGGTTTAGACTACCCCTAAACGAGATTCGCAGAACCTGTTTCAGTCAGAGGTTCTTTTGCTTTCTTGGACGCTTTTTATATAAAATTTTAAACAAGCTATTATATATATATATTATATATGAATTTTGTAAACAAAAACAAATCTTGCTGTAAGAAGGTTGTTACCGACTGGCTTCTTACACTTAACTATGACGAAACTGAGAATCTGCTTCATCCAGTCAAATAGACACACGCCACACAAACACAAACGACAAACATGATACACGCACAAACACACACGGCACACACACAAATACACACTACACACACACACATACGCACACTTTTAATTTAAAACGATAAAGTTTAATTTTTATCTACGAAGGTTCGATTTGATTTGGTTGTTTTTGTCTGAATTAATTTGATTACAATTACTAACCTATTGGTGATCATTATATTATTATCATGTATTTTGTTTAATTAGTTGGATTATTATTTTGAATAAGTTTGATTACAATTGTTATTTTATCTTTATTTTGATTAGATTCTATATATGTATATTGTTCAGCTACGATGGCCACGGAATTTATTTTTTATTTTATACTCTGTGCTAGAATTGATGCGATGTATTACCTAAGCTGTGCCATGTAAATGGATGCTCGTACTTAAAGCACAGGTTTTCCTTTTTAAGTATGAGCAGTGCAATATTTGTGATTATTAGTGATATAGAGGTGTGAATTCTTGTTGTAAATGTTAAGATTTTAGTGTGAAATAAACATAAACATAAACATTTGTATTTGTTAAAATCCTAAGATCTCACTTTCCTGTAACCTGTGGTTATGTTCCTGTAACCTATGTAATTGGGGATTTACTTGAGTGTCACGGAGCTCCATTTCACTTGATAGGTTAGGTGATAGAATAAATAAAAGTATATTGTTTACACTTCCAGCGGAGGAAAAGTGTCTACAGATTTTAATAAATATAAGGAAAGAATATAAAAATAAAACCTGCGTTTTTGACCTGCGATCGGTAACAAACAGGTGACCAGAACTTAGACAATCATCGGCCGCCATTATTGATTGCTTTTTACGTTTCCCGCCGGTTGGTAGTCGCAGGGCTTTACACATTTTCTTGCTCGTTCGCTCGCTCACTTCAGAACTTTCACTGCTACCACTAAAGAGTCGGAGTCGGGAAGAAGATGTAAAAAAAATTAGTCTCGTCCGCGTCGGTCTTAATATTCGACAGGGCAAACTGTGCCTCCATCTGCGAAAACCACAGGGCTGGCTTCTCTGCATAGAACGAAGGAATCCTCACGCCAATGTTTCCTGCGGTTTGTTGCCAGCTTCACGCTGTAGGGGTGCCACTCTAGGCTTTTCTTCGGTCATCTTTCCCGTGTTCTTCGGGGTCACCACTGTAGATGTGTATGGCTTGGGAAAGTGCAATAAATAAAAGATTCACACTTACAGTTCGGGTAGTTATTTACTGCCACTTAATGTAAATACACAGCACAAGCAAATAACAGTTCTAGCGAAGGCACAGAAGAAGGCAAAAGAGAACAAGCGGAAGGTTTAGCAATTACAGCAATATAGATAGCACGATTGAACAAACAAGCGAATAGCGGGCAACGCGTAAAAAGGGTTGTGACCGATTGACAAGACGGCGGACTTCGAGTGCTAAGTTCGCGTAAGGCTCGGCCGAACCGGTTTCGGTCGGAAACAACATCTGTTTTAACAAATAATATCTAATGCGACGCACCCGGACACTTGTCCGTTTGTTCGTTGATATATAAAATATTAATACTATTAGAAATAATTAGATATAATAAAGTTTCCATAAATAACATATAGATAAAGAAAAGTCTTGGTAATTGTAGTACATTGCTTTATTGACACGCTTAGAGGTAAGATTTTTTTTTATTATAAATGTAAATACATCTCATTTTACTTAACTTGTCCAGATTATTAATTATTTAGTAAATCTCACACATCTTTTTTACGCATATTACCTACTACTACCTATATTGAAATGATTAGATTTATTTATTCTTAAGATTTTTACTCAGTATATTATAATGTTTATATATTATAATATACGCCATTGATTTAAATAACTAGATTCAAGAAATGAAAAACTAAAGATAATTTCGCATATAATTATACAAAGCTTTTATTTACGATAGATTTAAATCTATGAAAAACTAGCTCACACACGTAATCTCGTCTACGTCTTCGATTACCTTTAGAATGAACATTATACAGTGTAAACTTGTATACTATAAACACGATTATAGTAAGCCAACCGTTTAAGGGGAATTCTGTCATACATATTTTTGCGTCACCTAAAGTAGTTTTCAATTGAAATGTAGCACACGCAATGGAAACTCTGAAATGGATTATTTTTTCCCATTCTTGAAACATTTTTCATTGCTCCTATTAGCCGTACCGTAATTATTAATAGCCAATAGCCTTTGTCGATATTTGGGCCAGTAGTTCCTGAAATTGACGATCAACCGGAGAACAAGCAAACTCTTTAGCTTTATATTATTAGTATGGATTTGTGATTTCTGAACGCATGCAACAGTATGCAGTCTGTAGCGACCAATATCCGCTACTACAACCACCATCGCTTATAGCAGTGAGACCTAGGCATGAAATCACACCACCCTTGCAAACCTTGGTAAGCAGGTTCGATTCCCGTTGCTGAAATTTCGAGGCGACCGAGGACGCACGACAGGTCGTTTTACAGTCTAACATTTAACGTACATTCCACTCTTGTTTAAGAAGTAGTTCGGAGGTGGATGATTGTGAGCCACGTCACGTGGTATTACTACCCTGTCGTTAAAAGTTATTTTGGCTGTGCACTTTCTGGAATGTCTGCTGGAACATCGCCAAGTATGAGAAGATTTGTTGGTTCTTGAATACGTGTGTTTATCTACCATAAGCAGTTTGACTCCGCGATTTGACAATATTGTTGTGTAGGGTATCCCTTAAACAAGTTGTAATGATTAGTAGTTGTCATACAATACAGGACTTTATTTACATTTGTCTAGTTCTATTATTGCTTGCGTGTACTGATCCAAGCAATAGCTGATAAGTTACTTAAAAGAACACAATACAACAACAATAAGAATTTAGTCATAGTATTTTATTATTTAGTCTTTAAAATCAGTTTCAATACATAGTACCTATTGAATAGTACATTGGATAAAAAGTAGGTAAAATATATTATTATATAATTATTTGTACAGATCAATAACTGCAGCATCTGCAACCTAACTAGGAAAAGCTTGTTTTTTGATTGTCAGCATCAATCCTCCTATTTTAGTGTAATTAACATTTCTATTGCAACTACTCTATCAAGTTTAGCCAAAAAAATATCTTTAAACATATATAGATCGATTGTACGTATAACAAAACAAATGGATTCGTACATCAAATTCGCATAAACTTTGGATAGCTGTGCGAATGGTCTAAGAAACACTCAACAACGTTATCAAATTCGTCTAATTTTACCTTTGCTTTACATTTTTTAGATATTTTGCTAGAACAATACCAGTGGGCAGAATTTTTATTGGTCTTCGCATATGTATAGTTGTTTAGGTATAAAAGCCGTCCTCCTCGTCGAGATGACAGGAACTTAAGTGAAAAACCTATAATAAAGATATCACAAGTGTAAATTAAGTAAGTATAAGCACAAAAAATAATTTGCAACCTGGCGTGTACCACGGAAGTTCAAATATTCTCGGATTTTCTTTACTATAATATGCATGTATAGCAACTAAAGATCTTCCTCTTGAATCACTATATCTATTACGAAGATAACAGAATATAAATTGCGTAGTTTCAAAGATCTAAGTGAATAGATAGAAAGATAGTGGTTTAATAAAACAACTACATTTTTTTTATTTAATATTTTTTTTCTACTCGGGATTAAGTACTTTTACGATACATATTTTGCAATCATATTTATATTACTAAGGGTTCTTTAAGCGGGACGTGAAAAAGCACCTGACTGCAATGCTGCATTGTCTGCTTTCGCAGTGAGTGTAGGTTCTCAGTCTTGTATTCTACTCATACTTTTACATTAGGCTGAATGGAGTCACTTTAGCTGGCTTAAAATGAAAAACAATATAGGAACCACCAATTGGAAGAAGGGAATAAATCCAAAAAATAAGAACGGAGATAATCAAAAAAAACTTCATAACTTTTTACTTTCAACTTATAAGCTTATGGGACATGAATGATTATTAAGAAAATATAAATCCTGATTTATTCACCAACAGACCTGCCTTAAATGTATAATATTTATCTATGTGTGTTCATCGAAATGTGTTGGATTTATTCCCTTTTTCCAATTTATCATATACCAGGTACAAAATAATTTGAAATAATAGACAATGTAATGACAAAAACCATTTGTTTATTACAAACACGTAAGGACACTCTGTTATTCTTCTATTTCTTCACGTTCGGATCTTGTAGATGGCCAGGTCAGAATTATATCGTAGAAATCTTTGACTTCGTCAGGAATATATTGGATTATTTTTTGTCATTCATTTTTTTCTCATTTATGGGTATTTTAGTAACATATGCCAGAGTTTCAGGTACTTTCGGGTTTGTAGAAACTTTTTGGAGCAAAAATGTAGCTTTGACGAAACCATCAATAAATTCGGAACATGTCAAGTAACCTTTATGACTTGAACTATACTCAAAGCTTCTATATTGCGAAATTTTGAATGTCTTCATGTCAGGCCTTGTCTAATGACTTACAGGTTTTCTTAAAACATTAATGCAATGAGTTTTTAAAATCAAGTATGTCGTTTGAAGAAACAGGTTTAACTGAAAAACCCCTGATTTTTGCTGCCGAAATAAGATTATTGTATTCATTTGGAACGTAAATTCTGTCTCTTCTCCTAATGAGCCTTTTAGCTGTCCCAAAATTTGTCACAGTGTAAAAATGAATGGCCAGGCACAGGAAAGTATTGATATATTTTCTCAAAACGATTTTATGCAAAAAGAGTGAGAAAGAATATTACTATTCCTATTTTGTCCCCCGCAAGTATCGCTAAAAACGTGTAGTTCTTTGACAGAGGGATCCATGTTCTGTATCGTTTTCCACAATAAGCTGCATACTTCATCTGGGCCCCTTTTAGCTTCACCCTCATGGTAAGTGTAGAAATCAGCTGAATTCGTCTTTAAGTCATGAATACAAAACAGCCATAGTTTTCTTAAATAAAACATCTCTTGAACTGGGATCTTAGGAATGGGCAGATTTTGCATATAATCAAATACTATGGCTCCTACATCTTTTCTTTCCTTACACAAGGCCAAACTTCTTTCGGCTTATTATATAACTTTTTAGCACGTTTAAGATGTATGATTTTTAAGCTACTTTCACAGGTCATATTTAAACAATAGTTTCATTTGAGGCTTCACCTATAAAAATATTTTTTATAGGTGCAGCCTCAAATACAACTAAAATGGCGGGTATTAGATCGCTGGTATGACGCCCCCCACCACTATGTGATGCGATTTTGTTTATCGAATAAAAAACAGTCAAAAAGAAATATTATTTCTATACTCGTAAAATTGATAGTTGGAAGAAGGGAATAAAGGAAGGATTTGTTTCCTTCTTCCAACTAACAATTTTTTTGGCCGCATGAATCTATACGAAATGAATGGACTTTGTTTCTTTTTTCGAACTCACAACTTAGCCCTACGTCTAAAGAATGTAAAAGTGTATAAAAGTGAATATGTCAAAAAATGGCGTATATTCCTTTCTTCCAATTGGTGGTTCTATGTTTGCATATATTTACGACTCCGTTAGGTTGTTTTTAATTCATATCTTAATAATTGTGCCTTCTTTCGTCTCATGCAGTATGGGGGGCGGATGATTGTGCTCCAGATCGTATGCGACGATGATACGCTCGCTATTCAGACATACTCTGGCTGTACAACCGGTTCCAGATTTTTTCGAACAGTAGAATTTAAGGTTGTTGCTCCCCCGAACTGCGAATGTATTTCCTTGCACTACGATCAGAAATTTGCCTTTTCTTGAAGGCATTACCTTGTAAGTAATTACGTCTGAAAAGGTAAAGAAAAGGATTTTTTAAAGCATACGTTTTGATGCGTTTCAGGATAATAATTGCAATGCATTATAGATAAAGATAGCATTCCGTCCGTTACAAACAATTTATGTAATCGACCACTACATCTTGAACTATCATAGTATAGATTGATCAAAATATACTGGCACCCTTTTTTTTATAACTTAACCCATCACAACACACACACACACAACGGATCGCTGCGATGAAGTTCCGATCGACTAACAGATCAAACGACGCAAATGGAGCTGGATAGACCACACTCTCCGAAGAGATTCCAACCACATCCCGAGGCAAGCCCTAGAATCGAATCCCCATTGAAAACGCAAGCGATTCATCGATGAAGCGAAGGCCATTGGCAAGACCTGGAGCGAAATCAAGCGAGACGCTTAAGACAGAACGCAATTGTGATGCACTGTGGACGTCCTCTACCCAATTTAGGGGACATAGGACCTTAAGTAAGTAAACTTAACACATGTTATGAAATCTTTCAACTACTTATAATCATTAGGTAATCTGAATTTGATGTCTCGTATTTAAATAACTTGACAGCCAGACTTGCAATTAATTGTATAATTTACCTATAAGTGTACAACGTCTGAAATATAGTGTTAATATTTTAAATACTAAAATGGATTACCTTGCATTAGCCGCTACTTTTATAGAAGGTACCTACGTAATGGTTTTTAATCCTTGGTGTGATTTTATTATTTAAAGACACAAAAAATTGTGCAATATCTTTTTAATAGTTCGTCTCACCGTTTCTAAAACTCATATATTACAAAAATGATAACAAACGCAAACAAAGAGCAAGCCGAAACAAACCATAATAATATTAACAGAATTATGTTTACAAACGTGTCTTACATAAATCAGTCTAAGATTTGAGCAAAGCAGTGGTATTATGTAATGTGTTAGAGCGAGATCACGAAGGCCCTTGCAAGTTGCATCGAAGGTCACGTGTCCAAATGCATATGAAAGGATATACGGTACTTCCATTAAAAAAACTTTTTTTTTTGTCTGTTTGTTCCAAAGGAAAACATTGTGAACATAAAATGTTATTATAAGGATTATCAAAAAAATCTGATAATTAATAAGGCCTAAGGCCTAAGCTTACACTCTGGTATCACTGCCCTTGATTCGAGGCACAGATTTAAAGTTTTTTTTAAATAGACATCTCCCGCATTAGGAATATACATCCTATACCGCAGGGGACTTTACAAATATATTTGAAACGGACACAAAGAACACCAAAGTGTTTGTCCCATATGGGATTTGAACCCTCAACACTCGGTTTAGTAGAATGTAGCGGGGTGACCGTTCTAACTGGGCCAACCATGCAGTCACTTTCGTGCGGTTAATATCGATTATATATGCATAAGATTGATTGGATACAGATAATCAAACTATGTATCTTATGAAACTCACTCCAAAATACTGTGGATTATCCATCCCTCTACTAATTCAAGAGAGCAACAATACTACTTTGATAGTGTCGATTATTGGTTTAAACTACATTTTTAATTAACAGGTTAATTATTATTCATTCACCCCTCCCCCGCGACGTGCTTGCGAGAGGACGTGTTTTGAGTGTGTCTCCAACTTTTTAATTTCTATATAAGAAAATAGTCTCTTAATTAGTGTTGTTTTATATCCAGTGTATTGAAGACATAAAATCTTGCTATTTGTATAAAATTGAACAACCGGTGGTCAATATAAAACAGTGTATTGTGAAAAAACTTTAAAAAAGCCGTCGGTATCCTTTTACTTCAAAAAAAGCTCTTACCCTCATTACTTTGTTAATATCCGTGTGCCATATCTGTAATTAGATCACTTAATTCCCCGAAGCTGTTATTGCACAATTGGCCCTGTCGTAGAGGTACAGACTTACATCTGAGTGGTATCGAGTTCGGACCTCGGTGACGATATCAGTTTTTGTGATTTTATTTGATTGAGAAATCTTTTGTATGAACTTCAAGAATTATACTACCGATATATATCGAGACTCGCATCATCCACAAGCGTCATTCCGCAAGTTGCAAAACATCGCCACGCTACCGAATAACAACGGGTAGCGGATAACACTTAATGAAATAGCTATTACATATCTATATACCTACTAAATAAAAAAAAAAAACTAAATATTTGACTTGTGTTATATTGCGTGGTCTATAGTTGTGTTACCTATAGCGTTACAAATTTATTATGCCACGAACGAGACGAACGCCACCTCCTACTAGCGAAACTATGGATAGGGATGTATTTAATACACCTGATACGAATACTTATGACGAGCAGGAGCTAACAAGGATTTCAACTGGAAACAAGCGTCTTAAGCCTGACTTCTCGCCGGAAAATAGCTGGAAGTCGTTTGAAGATAAAATATCCAATATGCTCACGGCATGGAAGTCTGAACAAGACTCAATTTTTTGTAAATTACGTTCTGACCTATCGGAGGTTAAGGAACAAAATAAAAATATTCAAAACATGAATAGCGAAATAGAAAAATCAATGTCTTTTATGAATAACAGATTTGAAGAAATGAGACAAACTATAATCAAGCTTGAGGAGGAACGGAAAGAACATCGAAATTACATTTTAGAACTAGAAAAAAAAGTTAGTGATCTGCAATATGGTTCTCGTTCTTCCCTTATAGAGATTAAAAATGTGCCACAGACCGGTAAAGAGACCACTAATGATCTCACCTCTCTAGTGATGCGAACATGTAGTGCAATTGAAGCTGCAGTAAAACCTTCAGATCTGCGGGATGTCTACCGCTTACCTGGTAAAAAAGGAACTAACAGACCAATTATTGCTGAATTCCAAAACGTACCGATGAAAAATGAGGTATTAATCGCATCACGTACATTCAATAGAGGCTTGCCTATATCTGAAAAATTAAATAGTGGTCATATTGGCCTTAGTGGACCTATCACAGCGGTTTATGTGGCGGAATATTTACCAGGCAGTGTCCGACAGTTGTTTTATGAAGCGCGTATGTTCTCTAAAGCAAACAAGTATAAATTTTGCTGGTACAAAAATGGTAGGATTTTTCTTAGAGAACGAGAAGACACAGAGAGCATCCCAGTTACATCTGCTCAATCACTCAAAAAATTGCAAAAAAGAGAGTAATTTCATGTCCCAACTGGTGATGTTGATAGTAACACTGTTTTCGGGCAGTGTACTGTTAAGGTTGGGCGATGTGATAAGTGGTGAAGTATTCGTGTTTTGTAAACTGATTCTAACTTTAGTTAATGTTACCTTCTCACTGCACTATATTATTGTATTGGGCGAGTGTATGAGTTATAAAACTCATCACATGACAGATGCTTATTTTTGTCGCAAAAATGTTTATATTTGTATATGTATAAATGCTCATTTTTACTGTGCCGCCACCAATTTGTGTTTTGGTGTAGACTTTTCATTTCTTGTGAATTTTAATCAAGAAAAACATTTAAACTTTTGTATGTTACTATTGAGTTTCATAATGCATGTCTTTTGTTCATTTACTTTTGATTTTTACAGTTACACTTACAAAAAACATTACATTCATATATTTCCTCTACCCATTATGGGTGAAATACGAAATGATTCGTCAAATTATTATGGACTTCTACACTCATATCACACAATGACAAACACAAACAATAAATATACATGCATACACTACACTTATCACACATATAACTACTCTCGAATACATAGCAATTTATACTTATTATCCACAAAATCACACTCACAATTCCACTCATTTACTTATCTCTGTACACAATACTTCACACACACACAACACATACATGTCCCTTGCTTACGTTTGGTACTAACTTTGTTTCATTATTTTTTTAATTACGCTAATCACAATAAACACAAATACTCCACAAACACTCACTCGAAATTCCACGCATTTAATCACCCTCTCACACTATACATTGCACACACACAACACTTACATATCTCTTGTTTGCTTTCATTAACTCATCGGTTCATTAATCAGAACACATTACAATTTTCGCTACACGATATATCCATCGACATACTTTTTACACAAAACGTTCTAGCCGATATATGTACCTTTCCCTCCATGCTTGTACGTCCTGAATTCCCCGTGGCACACCTATTGAACTCACCTGCTGTAACTGCTTTTATTTCAATTCGATTTAAATAATACTCAAGTAAACAATGACTTGGATAATATGACTCTGGCCAGTAGTGCTACCTGTGATATGGATGATGTATGTGCTGACATGCTTTATCCAACCGACAAGGCTGTCAATATCATTGTTCAAAACATTCGGAGTATTCATTGTAATATGACACATTTTCAAACATTATTACACAGGTCTAATGTCCAATGGGATCTCCTCATTTTGACCGAATGCTGGCTACTAAACAATCCTTACATACCAACGTTAAATGGATAAAATCATGCATTTACCACAAATAATAAAACTCAAAATGAAGGTGTGGTGGTGTATTATAAATCTACAAATAACTACAAAATACTGGAACCTAAACTTATTGATGCGAATTGCCTTATGATAACAACGAATTATAGTACCGTGATCCTTGCCATATATCGTCGGCCAGGGGAGAAAAATATCTCTAACTTTTTGGAATCGCTAGATAAATTACTCATTACATTGAAATCATATAAAACTGTTATTGTAACTGGAGACATAAATATTGATATTTCTGCTACATCAATTGATAAAAGAGCAGAAAACTATTTGAATCTTCTCGCTACCCACGGTATGCTACCTGCACATAATACTCCAACACATACGCGAACGTGTCTTGATCATGTGGTTCTAAAGACTAGATCTCGTGCCAAGTGTCTCGTTGCACACACTTCAATAACTGACCACTACAGTGTCATACTTAGCCTGGATATCCATCCCAATAATTCAAAACCTAGCGGAATACAAAAGATAATTGACTACACTAACCTTGACGGAATTATAGCTAAGCTTGACTTCGAACCGCTACAAACGATGACGGATGTTGACGAGGCCGTAAACTTCCTAGTAACTATTCTAAAAAAGAGTTTAGACACTTGTACTACCATTACACGCTCTACTAAACGTCATCATATCATTAAGCCATGGATTACTAGGGGCATGTTAAGATGTTTGAGAAATAGGGATAAGTTATATTTGAAAACAAAAAAATATCCAAACAATGAAACTATACAACTAACATACACACGATATCGTGGTTTTTGTAATACTATAATCAAAAATGCTAAAAGAGAGTATGAAAAATCTGAAATCAATAATGCCAAACACGATACCAAAAAGCTTTGGAAGGTCATTAAAAAAATTACTTATACTAATAAATCAAAGAACCAAGCATCATCTTTAATTAATACCAATAATCCTAAAGAATCGGCTAACTCGGTAAATCATCACTTCGTAAATGTAGGAAGAAATTTGGCAGAGAAGTTGCTGAGTTCTAATTCACCTGTCCCTCCTTATCTTCCTTCTTCTCTGGCCCAGCCGCAGTCTTTTGTTCTTTCATTTACTGACTCTGACGAAATAATTCATACCATAAACAAGCTTAAAAGGGACTGTGCGATTGGGTTGGACGGAATCTCCAACCATTTCATAAAACGATACAAATCTATACTAGCTGAACCACTCTCTTACATATGTAACTTGTCATTTTCAACAGGTATCTTTCCAAAGACATTCAAACGGGCTCTTGTTCACCCAATACATAAAAGTGGTGACAGAGACTGTGTCAACAATTATCGTCCCATATCGATTTTACCTGCTCTCTCCAAAATTATTGAAAAAATTGTTAACAATAGACTCGTGAACTATTTAGAAAAGAAAAGCCTTCTATCATCATCACAATTTGGCTTCCGGAAAAAAATGTCTACAGATAATGCAGTTCATGAACTCACAAATACTATAGCTACTAGTATTGATAAAAAGAAGGAAGTAATAGCAATATTTCTAGACTTAGCCAAGGCCTTTGACACGGTCTCTGTCCCACTACTAATCGATAAACTGCAGCGTTTGGGTATTCGTGGTGTGCAGTTACAATTTTTCTCAAGTTACTTGACTGACCGTACTCAGTGTGTTCAGCTTGAAAATGTATGTAGTGATGACCTTCCCATAACGGTAGGTGTGCCTCAAGGCAGTATACTCGGGCCTACCTTATTTCTGATTTTCATCAATGACCTCTGTCAATTAGAACTGACTGATGGGAAGATTATAACCTTTGCAGACGACACTGCTTTGATTTTTCAGGGAGTGTCCTGGGACAATGCATTCAAATGTACACAGGATGGCTTGAACCAAGTCACAAATTGGCTGACCAACAATCTTCTCACATTAAATACAAATAAAACAAAGTACATAACATTCAGTTTGAAAAACAATAAACTTTACCCCAAACCCTCTATGCCCATAATAGCACACTCCTGTTCCGACCACAACCTTTCACCTATCCAATGTGACTGTGAGAAAATACAATCAGTAGATTCAATGAAATACCTAGGAATTGTCATTGATAAAAACTTAAATTTCCATGCTCACTTAGAGTTACTTACATCCAGGACTAGAAAACTAATCTACATTTTTAAAAATCTGCGTCATGTCTCGGATCAAGGAGTTCTACGAATGACTTACCTCGCATTATGCCAATCCATTTTGACGTATTGTATTACGTCTTGGGGAGGTGCTGCTAAGACTGGCTTAATGAAGCTGGAGCGAGCCCAAAGAGCAGTCATTAAAGTGGCACTTTTCTTGCCTTTTATTCATCCTTCGGCTGACCTTTATCAGAGATTCGATGTCCTTACAGTTCGTCAACTATTTATACTACATATTGTCACTAAATCGCACGTACAATCCAACTATGATCCTTTGATGAACGCAACAAAGCGTCGCAAACATAAAATCCTTCAAACTGACACTATTTACAGAACAACGTTTTCACACAGATTCTTTTGTTTTTTAGGCCCTTATTTGTACAACAAAATTAATTCCTGTCTTTCAATTTACAAGTTAAATAAATTTAGATTGACAAGAGTATTATCTACATGGTTGCAGAACTTAACATACAATGAAACAGAAAACCTACTTATTCCGTTAAGATAACAATATCAAAGAGATTAATAACCTGAATTATAAATGACACACTTATGCACATAAACTTACGCAAACACACACTCATACTACTCACACACACACACACACTCCTCCACTCACGCACACACACACCCACGCACACTTACACACACACACACACACACACACACACACACACACACACACACACGCACGCACACACACACGCACGCACACACACACACACACTCACTCACACACACACACACACACACACATAAACAACTATAACTTCAATACCATTTTTTTTTAATTTGTTATGTTTGTTATTTGTTTGTTATTCTAATTTGCACTTGTATGGTGGGTATGTAATAATAATGGAAGCTACCAAACAAGTTATGTCCAAGAGGTGGGGGCCTGGTGATCTGTGGCACAGGTTTTCCTAATATAGACACCAGTCTCTCACAAAGGAATAATTGTCACATATTGTATTGCATTACCTGATCTGTACTTACCTTTGTGAAAGAGCAATAAATAGATTATTATTATATATTATTATTATTTATCACTGTGTTATTGTTGTTATAGGTTTTTAAATAAAAATCATAGCACTCAAACAATAGATCGATGTATAATAATTTATTTATACAACATAGTTTTATAAATACACACACACAAACACACACACACAGTTATGAAACTGACAACAAATGAAATGTACAAAGGGTAACCCTATCACTTAGAGCAACCTCTTTCTGACAACCTTTGGGTGGAGCTTAATCTTTAACAAAATTAATAAAATATTAAAATAAAAGCGTCAAGATGTGTGTATAACTAAAGTGATTGTGACATCTACTCTACTAGGCTGCCAAAATGTGGGTAACCATTGTCCGCATCAAAAGTGAGGATAGTGACCACCATTTCTGGATTGCACTCATGCATTCCATCACTCTGAGTATAGTCATTTTTTCATCAAAATTATTTGTAAAAAAAAGATTAATAAACTTATCCTACAAAACTATTTCAGACATATTTTTCATGCAGTGATTTCTCTTGATACTTATTAAAGCGAATTAAAACACAATAAAGTATAAGTAATGGGCTTCATATTTTGATGTTATCGCGTATAATAAACGCCATTCGACTTTTTCATCAACGTAGGAGGAGGATGATTGTGGTTTGTATATGCAGATTCTATACTGCCGTCTTCCCTCAGGGTGAGTTTGGCTCTACAGTCCTTCCTCGATTTCTTCGAACAATACTGGTGACGCATTGTTCTCCCAACCTTGGAGTATGTAAAATTGTTATAAAGAATAATGTTTCTTTTCTTCATTTGTATAATTTCATATTCACCTGTAACGGAATTACTTTGATTAATTCAGTTATTTCCAAAAAGAATTATCCTTCATAACTAAAAAGATGACAGTTTTCACAAAAACATTATTTTATTTTTTCTATACAATACTAAATACACTGTGTGTTTTTTGTTTTGTAATTTTATTTAAAAAGTAAATTGTAAACAAGGATAAATTAAATAAATGTTTGCTGTCAGAAATGCAATAAAATAATTTAGTAAACATTAATGTTAATTATTATTTTTCTCAAAATCAATACAAATTTACTTAAACTAAACATAATCCTTTACTTGAGTTCAGTAATAGAATATAAGGCTGCAGTCTTTTAGTTTATTTGCTAGAAGAAAGGCAGAAGCACGCAAAATATATTTTTGCTGTATGGTATTTGGTACCTCGATAACTATAGTGATCAATAATAAGACTGGAGTTCTTAACAATAATCTCTTTTAATTCAGACAGAGTCTATAGGAGTTAGATAGCTATAGTATTAGTACACAATTTCTCTTAACCTATGTTAGTAATATAATGTTACTTTTTATTAGGATTTGATTAAGCAACGTTCTAAGAAGACTTTTCATAATATTTGAGTCGTATTCATCGGCTATTATCTTCAAAATACTATGATTGCTGTCCCGCACTCTCCTCAGCAAGGAGTCAGTTCGCTTACGTATACGTATATTTTGGGTTTAGTTGACTCACAAGCTACTCGTGTATCAGGTTTGACAGTATGCTTTAAATAGTGTTGGTTTGACTTCATCGCTATAGCGAACAAACCCACAGGTCAACATATTACCCTTAATCGCCATCGCCCTGCGTTCCCTATCGGTGTCTTTCTGATCATCGAGATCTTCCATAAGGTAGTTATCATGATATTCAAATTTTTTAACCCGCTTCAATTTAATTTAATTTAGTTTTAGAGGTGGTACTCTTCATGTCCATCAAGAGTACCACCTTATTACCGCGTGACCTATACATCATATAGACACTCCTAAATATTCTGGCTGTTATAAATCAGACTATGGCTTCTGCCATATCTTTTGCAAATGATCAATAGCCTCCGCAATGCACTGTTGGACTCTCATTCACATACATTAAATAACTTAGAAGAACTTAACAGCTCACTCCGCACTCAAAGTGGTACTTGTCAGAGTAACCGTCAGCCAACTAAACAGATTTTTTTTTTATTGAATAGTGGGCAAACGAGCAGACGTATCACCTGATGGTAAGCGATTACCGCCGCCCATGGACACCCGCAACACCAAAGGCGTCACAAGTGCGTTGCCGACCTTTGGGGGATGGGAAAGGGGATGAGGGGAGGGGTTGGGGTATGGGCCTCCGGTATCCTCACTCACTCGGTAATGCGCGCAAACGCTATTTCACACTGGTTTTCTGTGAGGCCGTGGTATCACTCCGGTCGAGCCAACCCATTCATGCCGAAGCATAGCTCTCCCACAATTTGTCTGAATAGCATACCAGAACTGAATCAAATGTTAAATCAGCGCTTGCACACTTGTTTTTCTGAGCTTCCGCCAAAGAACATCATATGTCACTAAATCAAAAGCCTTCGTTAACTCTAGAAAGCATGCACATACACATGTATTGCACAATATGCTTGAGACTGAGTATAGCACTTTCCGTAGAGGGACCTGGGCGAAACCCGAACCGTGCAACATGTATCTCTAGATGTTTGGCAAATTCCGAATCAATCACATACCTCATAAAGTATTTTCTCTATAAGGGTCATCCAGTTCTGAATCTCACGGGTTGAGATCTATTCGGTGATGTACTTGGCTTTGAACATTACGGCACAGTGTATCTAAAGGAACTACATTTATATATTGCATTAAAGAAAATTCAGGTATGTTTTTAATTTTGCGTGCTGTGATAGGTTCCATTCGAGGCTATAAATAAGCGTGGTGGTAGATGATTGTGACGAGTATCGACACGAGCTATGGACCCGTCATGGTTCAAGAATACTTTAGCTGGGCAGTTGAGTGACCCCTTCTTAGAACAATACTGATTCAACCCAGATAAACCTTTTCTTGAAAATGTGAAATTTTTGTACAATAACGCCCTCCTGCCATTCAACGAGATAAATGTGTATTGATCTAAAAAGGAGATAATAAATTTAATGTAAGGTACACTTTTCTGTTGATGTAATTATTTCTTTGGCCAATTATAGTGTGTTAATAATATCGCAACGTATTTGGTAAGTTTCTGAAAAACTATATTATATAAACTAATAGTCGATCGTTATTTTAAAAGCTTTTGTTTATGGAAATTGGAATAATTATCAAGTAGAAAAAAATTATAATCCTAGTACTAAGTATGTTATATTTCTAGTGTTGACTATTTTCTGAAGATAATAATTTTTTGACGGGATTTTATTATCGTCCTTTTGTCTGTACTGTCAACAAAATTTAGCGGCTGTCTCCACGGGCGAGTGAATCGCAGCGATATTATCGTCGTGCCACGTATTTGGACGTGGAACGTGGAAATTACCCGACGATGGAACCGCTGATCTGTCGCGATTCTCTCGTCTTTTAACTTATTTATAATTCATGAGAAAAGTCGAGTGTAAATGAAACCAAATTAGAATATACAATTTATTTTTATTTCCTTACCTTAAGTACATAATAGATAATGTAAATTTTAGTATTAGGTACTTAAGTTAATGTTATTCTAAGATTCTTTTTAGACTGGCGTATTAGTATAGCGTCTAATGATCTAGATTACTAAGATATGGTGGATTTAACTCTCCCCAATGTAAATAATGGGTGATGAGTGAAATCATTTGTTTTCTGTCTGTATATAAAGTTTATTAGTAGTCTGATTAGGCTTAAAACGCACTTGCAGTTGGCGATAATGCGGTGTGCTATTTCGATTTGATGTTCATGTGAAAATGCAGGATGTAAAACCACCACTTGCGGTCCACTATTTCCCTCAAATGCACTCGATGCGGACAGCCGCAGCCGCCGCTTCTCTTTCCAGTCCATATTTTAATTAATTGTTGCATGTTTGTCCTGGATTTTGATACGGAGAGTTAATTTTAAATTTAAAAAAACGCCAATCAGTTGTCCAAATCTTTTTCCGGCTGACCGTATACACACTAAATGCTGTTAACCGCTAGTGCGTTTTTAGCCTTACTATAACCAAGATTCTACCTGGTTTATGATCAGATGACCGTGTTTTAAACTTCTAATATATTTTGATATTACACATGAATATTACGATTTATTTCAATAAGCTTAACATTATTAAGAAAACAGGACTTGAATTACAGTCGGCTAGTGAGATTCCCTGCAATGTCCAGCAGTGGACTTGGACGATGATGTATGTACGCACCAACGTTATTTTATGAAATAACTTTTATTATATAAGATAGTATTACCCATCTACCAATTTCAGCCTATCGCAGTCATAAAGTACATTTCTCATCTTCTAAATTCTATGACCTGTAATAATTTTCATACCCCATTATCAATTTACTGGGAATCCAGAAAAAACGAAAAAGACTACTCTAATACTTAACATTATATGACATATTCAAACCTCAATATTACAACAACAAAAATTTCAAGAGTACGGAAATTGATGGAACAAAGAATAGAAAACGACCACAGAAAAAAATGGAATGAAAGAGGATATGGCTAGAAAGGGAGTAAGCAGTGAACTGATAGGTGATAGAGAAGAATAAAAAAGTAAATTAATAGCACCGACTTCAAATAAAGTGGGGAAAACGGTAGAGAGACTTTCATAGAGTTCGGATTAAGGTTCATTCTCAGAAGTCCCATTGGCCAAATCCATGATGGATCTAATGAGAATATTTTGAGAATGAACCCGCATTAATCAATGATGTATTAAAATGAATATTTTGAAGTTATGTTTACATCAAAATTTTGCTTAAAGGCTCAATTATACAGCCTTCACACATACTACAATCATCATCACAATTAATTCTTATGGACGTAACTCCCTCAAGACTAGACCCTTATATACTGTCCATTACCAGCTTTATAAAGCTTAGGAGGTTCATGGTTATGAGGAATATTGACTCTCAGCACAGTACCATCACCACTAATGGTGATCTTCCCTGGGCAACACTTCAACTTCTTGCTTGAACAGAACCGATACTGAGATGTAGGACCATTTTTAGAATACGTGTAACCATCGTAATAAACAATTTGTCTTTGGTTAATCCAAATCACTTTATATTGACCTGAAAATTCAAACATGGTTAAAAAACATTCGAAGGATGGCCCTTTTATCAAGTTGTATTACTCAAACGTAATAAAAAACTAACAAATGTATAGGAATAACGTCACGTGGTAATTAAATATATGTCAATAATATAAGAATAGCAACATTAGTGATTGTAGGAAGAGCGAAACACTCGCACCTTGACTAACGGGGCTCGGCACAGAACAAATCTGTAGCTGTAGTCTATAGCGACTATACGAAAATAATTCTCATTTGAATAGAATTACTCCACATTTTTATTTATTTGACCTTTTTTATTCGCCGGGATGTGCTTACGTATTAAAATATTTAAAAGGGTATTTAAACAATTTGGTTCCGTATTGATATTGGTTAAAGAAGTGCCGTACCGTACCACACACACACACACACACACACACACACACACACACACACACACACACACACACACGCACGCACGCACGCACGCACGCACGCACGCACACAAAAAACTAGGCAGCTGATTCACTATACTTAATTTATTTTTATAGAGCTCTATCACCTAAACTAAATAAACTAAATTGAGATTTAATTTATAATTATTTTTTTAAAGCCAATTCCCGGATTTGGAATATCGTCGAAGGGGACTTTACAAACATACGTGAAACGAACAGAAAGAACACTCAGACTTAGAATAACAATTTGTGCATCTCTCAAAGTGTTGTTTTATGTAGGATTTGAACCCGCAGTAGAAAGCGGCGTGGCGACCGCTTAAATCACTAAGCCCTCCGCGCAGTCAAAGTTTATTTTATTGAATACGTTATGCGAACAGTTATGCGTTTATACTAGACAAATGATAGTAAAAAGTTACAAATAAGTTTATTACAGCTAACATCTAAAGTAGTGTCCATTAGGGGCTTTGAAGATGGACGGCGGGGGGTGGTTGTGACAATTTGTGTTCGCATATTCTATAGATCCATTGTCGTTGAATAATATCTTCGCAGGACAATTCTTGGACGTTTTGCTAGAACAGTACCTGTACCGGTTACTAGGCCCGCTTCTTGAGTAAGTGTAATTATTATGGAGAATTATATTTTTGCCGTTAATCGTGATGACTTCATATTTCTCTAAAAGAAAGAAAAGAAAAGAAAAATAATGAGTTGTAGGTACTACTGTCAACGAGATAGTCCTGTTCTGGACTCACACGTTACATAATTTATGCAAGCATATTAATTTAAAAAACATTACGAATAATTTTAATTTACACCACATCATCTTTTGTCGTGTTCAGTTTTTGTATTATACACAGATATTATACGTATCAACACAGAAATTTGGTATAGCTAAAAAAATACAATTTAGTAAAAACTTATAACGTGAGTCGAAATGTAGGCTATCACTCAAGAGAAACAAAAATAGGTTAACTTGTACAATTCAAACACATTATATCAACAAATTATACTACACTAACTCGAGTGTAAGATAAAAGCTTTAACGTTTTTCCATTCATACAGTTCTACTGTTACGTATAGTTTTGTGAGTTTGTGTAATATTATTTGCTGGTCTTAGTATGATAAAACAAGGGTTCAGCAATTATTTTGTTGCTTTTCATTTGCCAAAACCTCCTCCCAAAAGAGAGGTATATTTCCAGACCTGGACTAAATCTGTAGTTGATTTTCATCGAATGACTGAAATGCATTATTAGTAACATATAACTTTATTCTTTTACATATATTTTTCCTCTACACTTAACAATTATTATGGATAAAACTTACATTAGGACGGATGAGATACACAATAAATTGTTTACTAATATTCAATACCTTTATTAAACTTTAAATTGAGATACATTCTAAAGTATACACCATAGTTTAGTTTTTGAAGTAAATTTACTGTTTTACTTTGTGATTTCTTTATTCTCCATCAGTTAGTATCAGTGAATAATATCATTCCTTCTCTGCATCGAAAGACAGTAGAAAATGCCTCAGGTAATGCCTGAGGCATTTGTACCTATGCCACACTAGTGCATAAACAATAAATATATATAAAAATAAATAAATAATTAACATGTACATATACTTTATAATTTTTTTAAAAATAATTATAACTGTATCAGCATCTAGACATTATTGTCAAACCTATAACTTCCTAGATGATCCTCAGTTAATAGAATATGGTCTAGGGGTAATTCTTAGGGGCAAAGTCAAACAAACATATTTTAACTAAATTGCCTGAATCTAAAGTATTTGCCATTTGAACCCTTTACAATAATTGGTGGAGGATGATTGTGATTTGTATAGGCATGGCATATCACCCCATCGTCGTCGAACATTAATTTTGCCGGACAATTGTTCCTCTTGCTGGAACAGTACCTCAAACGGGGTGAACGACCACTCTTAGGAAAAGTATAGTTTTCATATAAGCATATTGGTTTTCCATTTAATATTATGAATGTGTTCACATCTGAAAATTAATCATTTACGCTCATATAACATTTGTTTACAAATATTCATTATTCTAAAGTATACATACTTAAAAAATCTTATAAACATTTATTAAGAAATTGATGTTTTAATGTCAGTAACATTTACTATATTTTTTTTAACATTTTCATACACATACAAATGAAAAAAAAAGTAAAAACTGTCCTTTATTGTATTAACCATTATACATTAAAAAAATGTAAGCTTATGTTGTAAGTAAATACAATGCTTATTCGAAACGAAGTAACAATGGAATTATATATTTGTCTTAAAATCGATTTACTTTCACTGCACCTCAGTTTTGGATCTAAGTCTTTAGTTTAAAGGAAATCCGCCTTCAATGGTTATGTTCATGAACATAATCGATAATCCTGTTTTCCCAAGTAATGAGAATAGCTTTGCAGCCGTGGCCTGTTCTAACACAGGCCCACCGAGCGCGTTTACCCGTGCTTGCACTCCTTTTATTATATCGGTAGCGACCCAACACGATTACAGGCCTGCCGTATCGGGACATCGCATAAACTGGTGTATTATTCTCCATCATACCTGAATTTAAATTAAAAAAATTAGAATACACCAAGACTAGCATTAAAATAAACCTCCATTTCGGCCATCACTACTGCATTGTATTTTAAAATGCTGATTTTCTGAGTGTGTTCTCTACAACATAAAAGGCGTATTTCGAAATTGCCTGCTGCAACTTACTGATAACTCTGTGGTAACGAACACTTATTAATCAATATACTGCACGACAATTTACTAATCTATGAATATATTTTAAATAATAAAAAAATATTTATGAATAAAATCAAATATTTGAACTTATGTTTTCATTTTTTTTTAATGGAATGTAAACAATTTACATACAAAAATAATGAAAAAAACATTGGCGTTATTTACTACAAGCTTCTTAGTTGTCAAGAAATTACTAAAATAGAACGCTACACACGATGAACGCTGCTTAAAAACGACAAATAGTAAATGAAATGTCATGTTACAGTTTCTATGAATGTTTTATTTAACACAAAAGACAAATAAAAAAAAACAATTTGTAACAACAGTCATATTTAGCACGTAATCATTATATAAGAAGAATAATGATAGATACTCAAAGATTGGACAACTGCAGCTAGTCTCAACGGAGACCAGCCAACTACGCAGGAGTTATTATAGTACACAAGTAGTACACAAACGTAGGTGCACTCTTTGTTCCTCAACTCTAATATAAAAATTTGTGAAGTAATGGAGTCTTAATGATTGTGTTCGTGTACACAGTGGACAATTTCATCTTCTACGGTAATTAGTACTGCTTTACAGCCATATCCAGTTCTCACACAGTTCCACCTGGCACGAGCGCCTTTGCTTCGACTCCATTTATTAAAACGATATTGTCCGATCAATATTACCGGTTTTCCGAAACGTGATGTAGAAAATATTGGTGTGTCATCTTCTGTAAAACATAATACCAAAAGTTACTATGTTACTACTTTTTCTATAGTTATGTCATATCAAAACCGACACATTTACATATACATGCTTAAAATAACCGATTTTTATTACTTACCTTGAATTTTTCATAATCGGCCGTCGTTGTATATAAGATTGTTTTTATCATAGTCAATGCGAGGTGATTTTAAAAACTATTTAAAATTTAACACATATTTTAAACATTAATAGTCACTTTGAACGGGCAGAAACTTCCATCCAAGATGTTTTTTGAACGAATGTAGTTAGCTGCTTTTTGTCTATATAAAATAGTGACACTAGCTAATTTGTTAAACAAACAAAAATAACATTATTATTTTTATTAGATATTTATTAAAAAAATAACCTTAATGCAACATTTAACATGTTAAGTCATTATAACACAGTAAACAACATTGATTTTTTTTTATATTTAATCCCGATTAAATGACTCTACTTTGCCTGACGGTAAGCATGAGTAGGATCCAAGAGTGGAGGCCATCATGTTTAGATAAGGACGTATGATGGTTAATGCCCGATTCCTATATTTAACGAATCGTCATCGTGTAAAAAAAATCTACAACCGACTACGAGTCATAAATACCGTTCCTCAATTTATTTTTTTATAGGAACGATTTTAGCTTACGTCCCGTATAATATACTACTATTCGTACCTAGAACTGATGGTTTTTCAAATATAGGAACTGGGCATTAATGTTAGTTTATCGGTATTTTGTACCTTATGATGTGGGTCAGGCAATCGGTTGTTTAAGCTATTTACATAAACGAAATGGAGAAAAACTATGGCGTACAACTGAGAACGTAAACCTTCATCACTAGCTATTTAATCTTAAAGTACAGCCCATCAAAAGTTTGGAATATCTTCGGCGGTGGATGATTATGTTCCGTACAAGTCAGTTTTATACTTCCATCTTTATGCAGTGTGAGTTTCGCTGGGCAGTTCTTGGCAGCTTTTTGTGAACAATATTGGTTTCGGAACGAGAGACCGTGTTTTGAAAATGTATAATTTTCATAGAGAAGGACTTTCCTCCCGTTAAGGGAAATAATTTTGTAATCTGTAAACAACGTCCTGATTTAAGTAAAAAAGGGAAGTTTCAAGATACATACTAACATTTATAAATCACAAGAATCGATATTATCACTGAAATATTCTAAATAACATGCCGTAAACTCGATGGCGTGTCTACAAAAAAGTAAACATTCTAAATTTTTATTTTGAATATTCACTTTAATACATTTGCTTTTCAAAAACTCTGTTTAATTGAATGGATAAATCAGGTGTATACTATACGAAATTATACATATAGACTATACATCTTTTCGTTTTATGATGAAACAAATCCCTGGGGTCTTCGCAGAGAACCGCCTAAAAGCTTAATTACGCTTCGCCACTTTATCTGTTATTACTCGTTACCTATCAGGAAAAAGAGAAGGTCAAGCACAACAGAGTTTAATCTAATCTACTTTTCTTTCAAGAATTTCTTCGAGCAGTTATTATGGTGATATTATCTAAAATTCTACTATTTTTTCGTCAGATGTATTGTAGGCTAAGTTTGTGTCTCAAAAAAAAATAACAAGTTTGAACATAGCACGAAGAAAAGGCAATGTGCTAAGCTTTATAGTACCTCCCATCAGAAAAACAAATCAAATTAGGCGGAGGATGGTTGTGATCAGTGTTTGCCGATATCACATTGCTATACGCATCTAGAGTAAGTGTAGCCTGACACTTATTTTTTCTTTTCTTAGAACAGTATTGCTTAAAGGCTGATCCTCCTTGCTTTGAATATGTGTAGTTTTCATATAGAAGTACTTTCTGGGCATTTACCTCAATTATCTTGCAAGACGTTGCTGGAAGTTTATTTAAAGAGCAATTGCTTTAAAAGTTCCCTATTAAACTAAAATGACTTAAGGAAATGAGTACGGAATAAATAAAGTACTACGAGTATTATATAAACAAAAATCTTTTATTTACTCATTAACTAGCTGTAGCATTAGTTCCATGATGAGAAGTGAAGAACAAAACGGATATGACTTTTGTATAAAAACAGTCTTTAAAGCCATTCAGATATCGTGTTAATGTTACAATTTGAGCTCAATCGATATAAGTAGTACAGATATTTTTAGACTTTTAAAGGTCTCCACAAATTAAAGTAACATTTTTATTTACAGAACAATTCTTACGGCCCAAGATATTTAAACCATTCCAATTGAGTTCCATGATATTAATTATCACAAATAAATGATTAATCTTATCTATTCACCCTCTCATTCGTAAACGTTCTACCGGTTTAAATATGTAGGTACACCAGTTCTGTGTTATTTGTACTATGTGCAACTTTAAGGTAATCAAAGGATGTTTTTTTTTTATTGAGTAATTGGAAAACGAGCAGACGTATCACCTGATGGTAAGCGATTACCGCCACGCTTCGGCATGAATGGGCCGGCTCGACCGGAGTGATACCACGGCCTCACAGAAAACCGATGTGAAATAGCGTTTGCGCTGTGTTTCACCGAGTGAGTGAGGATACCGGAGGCCCATACCCCAACCCCTCCCCCCATCCCCTTTCCCATCCCCCAAAGGTCGGCAACGCACTTGTGACGCCTTTGGTGTTGCGGGTGTCCATGGGCGGCGGTAATCGCTTACCATCAGGTTATACGTCTGCTCGTTTGCCCACTATTCAATAAAAAAAAAAGAAGAAAAAAGATTAGTCCACGATAAATAAGCAGATATTTTTTACTTTTTTGAGAGCAACACTGAGAAGGTTGTTGTGGATGTGGATGTGTTTTGATGGTTTTTTTACTTTAAAGCCTAATATATTGTCCGGTAGAAGTACGAACTATTTTTGGAGGTGCATGGTTGTGATCGGCGTACACGCGTTTTAAAGCTCCATCATTATAAAATAACAATCTAGCTTGACAATTTAAGCTTAATTTCTTTGAACAATATCGGTTATTGGAGTTATTTCGCTTTGAATAAGTGAAATCCTGGTACAGAATCACTGGTCGGCCATTTATAGTGATAATCTCGTAGCTTTTGTCTGTAAAGAAATATATAATTACACATCATTCATCTATTAAGTTGTGTTTGCAACTTTGCCATCTTTACAATAAAAAAAAGCTATTCAGGTAACGATAAAAATCGTATTACTTTAAAATATTGTTCTGCCATAACCGTCATGTAAATCGTTTTCCTATTTTTAATTTAATAATCGGTTTTAATCACGTGTGTATTTATTTCGGGCGTACCTGACCATATTTTTCTTTTTTACAGCAGAATATTGAATTAACTTTGGAGGTGAGTGATTATGATCGGTGTACACGCGTTTTATATCTTGATCTTTATCAAGTGACAATTTAACTTGTCATTCTAACGTAGATTTATTTGAACAATATCAGTTATTGCAGTTGCCTCGCTTTGAATGAGTGAAATAGAATAAATAGTCGGTCATTTACATTGATATTCTCGTAACTTTTAGCTGTAATGAAATTTTTGGTTATCTATCATTCTGTATAACCCACTGTTAAAAGCTCAGCTCTCTCACGAAGCTATTAACATTCATCAGTGTGATCACTGATAACGATTAAACAAATAATGATTAATACTCAAATATTTATTAGTTGACAGATCAGCTACTGTTGACCCACTAAGAAGTTCGAATTACAAATACACACACACACATATTAATATTTTTAATAAATGTATCAGTGTGTGTGTAATTTAAACGTATTCAGATTAAAACTAGTTATGTATTTTTGTATTTGTATTTACATTATGCGTCGCTGAGAGAAGTGTGTAAGTTTAAGAAAACTATATAGAAAAAAAAACATCGTTTTGTTTGGTCACTGCGCAGAGCAAATTTATAGCTTACTAAAAGCTCAATCAATTCGTTTTAAAAAATAGTCACCATAAAACCAAATAAAAAACAAAAATGGATTTGTAAAGCTTTCCTTATTTATTCGTTTGTCTTCTTATTTTTATAACTAGTTACTACCAATTTCAGGGTAAAATCAATAAATAAATTACGTACAAAAATATATCGGTCGTTTAACAAAAAAAAAACAATCACACATTTAAAAGTAAAAATAATAACATTAAATAAAATTTTACTTGTTCCAACTAATATACAATAAGGTTTGTAAATGACAAGAAAAGGAGAAGAGAAAAGAGGGGAAGGGAGAGAAGGAATTAAAAAATGAAAATAATTTTTCACCTCCTCCCTCGTTTGCCCCCTTCACAATACAAAAGGCAATTAAGGTACAATATTTCTGGTAACGATAACAATTATGTTACTTTAAAATGTTATTCTGACATAACGGTCATATACAATTGTATTCTTATTTCTAATTTAATAAACAGTTTTAATCACGTATGTATTTCTGGTATGCCTGACTGGTTTTGACAGTCAGTGTCAAAGCCAGTCAGGCATGCCAGGGATTATTAAGAAGTAAGTCGACTTTGTGCGTCGGTGTTCTTAACTACCCAAAATATCAACATGACTAAACTCTTGTCAATTACAAATATTTTACTATTCTATAAAATCAAAATACCAATTATTATTATTTTTAACAGGTACAGCTGGTTTTCACTATAGATATATACCTTAAAGTCTAAAATATTCTCCAGTAGAAGTCCGAATTAATTTTGGTGGTGCGTGATTGTGATCGTTGTCCACGCTTTTTATAAACCCGTTTTCATCAAGCTTCAGTTTAGCCGGACATTTCAAGCTAACCTTCTTTGAGCAATAGCGGATACCGGACTGATTCCATTTTGAATAAGTGTGGCTTTGGTATAGAAGAACCGGTCGGCAATTGATAGTGATAATCTCGTAATTGTTGTCTGTAACTGCAATAAATATATATTATTAGAGCCAAAGACTTTAAAACAATTAATTAGTTCATGACTTTCTATGTTTTTTTCTACGACTCGAATTAAAATTACTCAAGGCCTTTTTGGCGAACCAAATCCATTTATTTTTGAACAGTAGGCGAATAAATACAAATCAGAAGTAACATAAAACAATTACAAAGATCCAGGTACAAAAATTGTTACTTTTACAAAAACACAAACTGTATATTAAAAAGTGTAAATGATGATACAAAACAAGTCTTAATCTTGTTTTCAAATAAATTTGGGTCGAAATAAATAATGTATGATCATCTTAACATTTACAATGAACTACATTTTTAAAAATACGTGCTTTGGTGGTAATAATATACTTTTCACACAAATTATTTTAATAAATTAGATCATTCAGTTCAGAGATATACAGAAATCCAGGTCACTATGAGCGATCGCGCTCATAGTTCTGCCACGCTTGCCACGCCCACATTGCATTTCTAACTTTATTTTGTGTTCTGTGGGAATCACAAACCAGATATTGCTACTTACTAATTATAACCTGTAATATCGGCCATCAGAAGTTCGGACTATGTTAGGTGGTGGATGATTATGTTCCGTGTACGTATAAGTTATGATCCCATGTTTGTTCAGGGTCACTTTGGCGCCACATTTCAATTTTATTCTTTTGGAACAGTACTCGGTTCGACTTGACCGATCGCGCTTGGAATACGTGTAGTTCCGGTACAGGAGAACTGGCTTCCCGTTTATCATAATTCTCTGATATCCGAATCCTGTAAACGCATTCAAAACAATATTTTTACTTAACATGTATAGTAGCAAGTACAATGTAAAAACAAACTTAACATAAGTACTGTTTTCGACTGACTCTGTTAATTAACACTAATGGACATAATTACTTATACAGCCGTTAACAGACACAACATTATAAACTAGCGACCTGGGCAGGTCCCCCTAGCCAAGTTGCAAGCGTTTTTGTCTAACGCTTGCAACGATCGACAACGACACGAACGACAACGATTGTGTGTCATCGCTAATGACACACGATAATTTAGGCGTTAACGATCGTGTAAAGAAAAACGCTTGCAACTTGGTTAGGAAGCCTTTGTGGCTTCGCACGGTTGTCTTTGACATCCTCAGATTTTTTCTGCATGTATTATACATATATAAATCTTTCTCTTCAAACACTATCTATTGCTGAAAACTGTAGTAGTAATAGTTTAAAAGATCTAAGCGAATAGACAGCGGAAGCGACTTCATTTTATTCTACTAATATTATAATCGCAAAAGTTTGTAAGTATGGATGGATGGATGTTTGTGGCTCTTTCACGCAAAAACTACTGAATGGATTACGATAAAACTTTACAATAATATAGCTTATACATCAGAATAACACATAGACTACAATTTATAAAGATACTAGCTTCGCCTCGCGGCGCTGCCCGCGGTTATTGTCGTACCGCGGGTAGCACCGCGAGGTTCAGCTAGTGCTATATAAAAATGGTTTTATGACAAAACCGCTTAACCAATTTGAACCACGGACAAAGCTAGTAATATATAAGTGTGAGAGGAGTACGATTTGTCAGCCTTATTCTGAGTCTAAGAGGAATTTGTTTACAATATTTTAATTTATTTCGCCAAATATTTATGCTTGTGTTACAGAGTAGTACATTTTGATCTTAAACAATAATTAGACTAATCAAAAATTGCACTAATCTGATACTAAAGTAATGTAATTTTTTTATCGCTGCCTGCCTGAAATAGGGTAAACCTGTTTCAAGCGATCACTTGACAAAAAAATTGTTAACTAAATGCTATGTAGACAACGTACAGCCTAAACCCTCTCCTGAGAGGAGATTCGAGCCCAGCAGTAGGACATAATGGGTTGTTGAGGAAGAGAAAACAATATGCACATCAATGCGTATTTAAAAATATAATTTTTGTACAGCATTTTACCGTTTTACAATTGTAATGTATTTTTGATTTGTTCAACTATATTTTTGTTTATATTTTTTAGATACTTTTAAATTTCAATGTCAATCTGAAGCTGCACATGCGCAACGAAACAGTTTTCAAACAAATAATTAATTATTTATTTAAAAAAAGACCCCTCTGCGTCAATTTCTGCCATCTTTCAGGACAGATTTTTTTTTTTAATTTTGATGTGCTCATTGTCACTCTCACGATTAAGACGAATCTATTTACAACACTCACATAAAAATACGACAAGCCGTTTAGGCTCTAGGGCGTCCCAAAGATATATACATACAACCACTCGAAAAACTTAACCCTCCTTCTTTCGCAGTCGGGTAAAAAGGCTCCTAAAAGCTTTTTAATAATTTGACCAGCGGAGGATATTTAAAAATAAAACTAAAAAGTTTCTCATAAAATTTAATATTTTTAAGTTTTTTTTATATTTAACACAAAAATATAATAAATAGTTTTCAAAAGTTTACAAACAATTTCAAAGGAAAAAATATTTTAACATTAAAAGTGTTACATTTTAATGACTTACTCGTATTAAAATATTTATAATATAGTGAAGAGCGCATCTTTGTTATCTGTACATGAAAGACTAAGAAAAACTGAAAACAACATTTTTAGAATTTATGTCTGTTTGTGTTTGTGATGTTAGAATTGGCTTAACCGATTTGGATAAAGTTTTCTCATATTTGAGTAAAATTCACTTAGAATTGAGAATATGGTTTATTTTAATCGAATGACAAATAAAAAAGTTATATAATTATATATATAATCACCGGCGACGTATAAATAACTCACCACGGTAAAGTCGCGGGGCGAAACTAGTCTAAAAAAGTATCTAAGTTACTCCTTATATCATGAGCTACCTACCAGTGAAAGTCCTGTCAAAATCGGTCTAGCCGTTCCAGAGATTAGCCGAAACAAACAGAAAGACGGACAGACAGACAAAAATTGTAAAAATGTTATTTTGGTATATGTACCGTGTATACATACATATGCATTTATTAAAAAGTGGTTATTTTAATATTACAAACAGACATTTCAATTTTATTTATTTGTGTATATGTACGTAAATCAGCTGTTTGGTTACGACAAAACAGTCTGTCTAATATGGAATCAGGCAACCGTTTGTGAGATGTGTATTATTATTCTTTACAGTCTAATGTAATTACCATTAGAAATACAGACTAGTTTCGGAGGTGGATGGTTGTGTACAGTAAACGTCGACTTTATACTGCAATCATCGTTTAAGGTGACTCTCGCTCGGCATTTGAATTTCCTCTTGGAGCAGAAATAGTATCGTGACGAGGTGCCCCACTTCGAATAGGTAAAATCTTCATAAAGGAGTACCGGCTTTCCATTGATTACCACAATCTCGTAATCTAAAATGTAGAAATTGATATTACTACTAGTGTTTTGTTTTAAATTATGATGAGAAAAACAGAAAAAATTATCAATGATGAATTTTGATGACAGTTATCGTCTACTTCGGCACCATTCGACACATCGCCGGTGTGATATAGCGCTTGCGCTGTGTTTCACCGAGTGAATGAGGATACCGGAGAACCCATCCCCTCCCCCCATTCCCCTCCCCATACCCCAAAGTCCGGCAACGCACTTGTGACGCCTCTGGTGTTGTGGGTGTCCATGGCGGTAATCTCTTACCATCAGGCGATACGTCTGCTCGTTAGCCCTCCATTCAACAAAATAAAATAAAATCGCATCGACAGCCTTTGACAGTTCAGTTTACTGGATATAGGCGTCTTAGCTAGGAAGTTTTGGCCTCTCTCTCTCTCTCTCTTTCTGTCCAGACGCATTAGTATAGGGTTTGTTTCAAGTTTTCCTTCTCTTTGCAGCGATTCTGTCATGCGTAGTTTGCTCGCTTAGTCGGCTTTCCCGACGCCACGGGATGAATAGGTGATCACCATATTTTTTGCGCCACACGGACTCCAAGGACGGCAACGCACTTGTGACCCTTAAGTGGCAACATTTTAATTGCCTCGCTGGTCTTGCAGTTGACGTATGCGACTGCCGGTCTCGGGTTCAAATCCCGGGTCGGGCCTAAAGTGTTGTTGAGTTTTTCTGATTATACTTAATAAAAGCTCGGAGTTTGGAAATTGGGGTCTGAACCCCCGAGCCTCGAAGAGCACGTAAAGCTGTCGGTCCTGCGCCTAATCTCTCCCCGATCGTGTTGGTTAACCGTCCCATCGGATTATGAGAGAGTGGGAACACAGAGTGCACCTGTGTTTGCGCACACAATTATGCACTATAATATCTCCTGCGTGGTTGGATGGTCTCCATTGAGACTGACCGCCATGGCCGTTATCGGCTAGGAGAACATTATTATTATTATTGCTGTCAGTGGACCGGTCTGTTCGTTGGCCCCCTTATATCACAAAAAAGCATCAGTACCACTAGATAATTAAAAAGAGATTGTTTTTACCTAACATGATTTATTTTCTTTGTAAACACATTATTTCTCATCGACAATACAGATTTTAAATTAGTTATTTATACAAATTACTTTTCAACCTTTTATTTATTTTATAAAGACAAATAATTAAAATATGGCATCCAAAAATAATATAATATAGTTACTAAAGCTAATCTCACATTCCATATGACTTACTGCCGAAAACTGGATTTACAAGTAATTTGTAACATTAGCGTTAGGTTATAAAATAACCTTATACCACGTTAGGTAATGACAGATTCTGTAAGTTATTACGTGATAAATAAACAATATTATCAAGGTTAAAAAACATAAGAGTCTAAAAAGGACGAAACAAGAAAATAATTCAAATAGAAATCAAGAGCTACCAATATTAAATTCTACTGTATTGTCAATGGAGATGTTGCTGGCACATGGTGATAATTAAAAAAAAAATGACACCTGTCAGTTCGAATGTCAAAGCATTACTAACTTCAGAAATTAACTATACTTTTAAGTAAATAGCTTGTGCATGTTTATCAATTCCCGCGTATGATACTAGCGATTTTTTTTTAATTTAGACTCTAAAGTAGAGGCCGTCGGAAGTCCTAATTAATTTGGAAGGTGGATGATTATGTTCTGTAATTGCAGACTTTATAGTTCCATCTCTATCAAGGGTAACTTTAGCCCGACATTTCATTGTTCCTCTCCTTGAACAATATCTGGTACAACTTGAGCGATCTTGCTTCGAATACGTGAAATTTTTATATAAAATATTTGGCTTTCCATTTATTATTACATTCTCGTATGTAGAAACTGTAAATAAAATAAATATTATTATTTAGTAGCGGCAGCGTATTAGTTAAAGCGTCGAGTCAGGATCAACTGGCAGTGGGTTCGAATCGAACCGATTTTTACTGACGTGAACCTGGAAGTTCTATTATTAAAAGACTTCAAAAAAAAAACCTGAAGCGAAATATCCATACATTAAAGTAATAAGACATTTTCTCATTTTAGTAATTTATTATAGCACGACTAGGTTTAATATTTATTATGAGCCTTAAAGACCGAAACAATAAATAAATTTAAGTGTATTTACCACCTAATATCAAGTTAGTATAATCATTTCGTCTCTATGTTTGAGTATCCTAAAATAATTTATATTTATTTGTCTGTCAATCCTCAAATCTTACTAAAACAATTATAGTCCATTCGCTTAGATGCGGTCACCCCGATTGCGCCACCGGAACGTCACACGTGCGGCAAGCCACCACAAAATCATCAAGTTTACGCCGTTGTATGAATTAATATTTTACAACAACAACCACAATTGCGTGCGGTTGCACCGATACTATCTAAACGAATGGACTATACAGGTACAATTAAAAATGTCACAACAATATAAGATTCTTAACACATTATGAAGTAAATGCACACGGAGAAAGCTTTACCGATAAAATTTTGTAAAATGAAAAGAATAAAGGAAGAATATTTAAATGTGAGAAACCCTTGCATTTCACAATATAAACTTGTCTAAAATGAACAAATATTATATACCTGCGAAACATGCATGTACATACTAATGCTACATAATAAATGTACAATATATTAAGAATGTATAAATTAAGTATTAGACATACTATGTTCTACAACTAGAACTTATACCCTACGAAATGCTTATTTTGTAAATGCAGTTTAATTCATATCAATCATTTCTAAATATTTATTTATCAATAACATTTTTATTGCTTTAAAATTTTATTTCAAATAATCCTCTACTGGTTGCTCTCGAGGTGCCCGCAACCCTTTTTCGTCTCCCCGCTGAATGGCAATGGACAACTTCTTCAAGACATACTTTAACCCTCCACTGGTCGCTCCCGGCGCAAAGCTTTCTGTGTTTCTACCTTTATGACAATGATCAACATCTTCACCAGAAACGAGCTTAAGCAAGAACATATAATTTTTAATTTACTCTCACGTAAGTCCCATCACCCATCTGAACCAGTTTTGGCGGTGGATGATTATGATCCGTGATTGCCATTTTTACAAGTCCAAACTTGTCTATGGTGACTTTTGCTCGACATTTTGAACTCAACCTTCTAGAGCAGTAGTAGTTCGGTTTGGAGATTCCTTGTTTCGAATACGTGTAGTCTTCGTATAGGAGCACAGACTTCCCGTTTAGGAGTATCAAGGCGGCTCCGGGTACTGTAAAGACGATCAAAGGTTATTATAAGGTCATAGGTATTTCATTTATCTATAATTCCTGCAAAAGCGTAAGGCGACTTTAATGATGACGGCATTTTCTTCGAGTCCAACTTTACTGCCATTTCATTTCAAGAAAAGCGTACTCATTCCTAAAAGGCCGGTAACGCACTTGTGACGCCTTTGGTGTTGCGGGTGTCCATGGGCGGCGGTAATCGCTTACTATCAGGCGATACGTCTTCTCCCCTATATAATAACAATAAAAAAAAGAACTACAACTATAGGTACTATCAATAATAAAGCTTTAAATCTATATATGCACATTTATTTAAAGTGTTTTATTAACAACCACAAAATATTATGTAAAATCAAAACCATCAACGTCTAAATTAGTCTTTGGATTTTATTATTTTCAAGGCGAAATTGATACTACTATTTAAAAAAAAAAAATATTTAAAACAATTTGTTTATATACTTTGGAACATAACCACCTCTTATAGTCAATTTGATTTTAAAATTAAGGAGATGTTTAAAAAAAGTTTTGTTTAAAGTATATTTTAATTATACGAATTTAGAAGTACAAAATACCTTGTGTAAAAAAGAAATTACCGCTCTTACAACAAAAACATACCTTCATTCTATAAGACAGATTTAATTCATTTTCTATGTAAATAAAAAATACTGTAATGTTACTGTGTGAAGAGATAAGAATAAATCATAATTCAAAAAAATGGACAAGAAGTTAATAAATCAAAAAGTAGACGACTAAAAATTCAAATTCTTTTGCAAATTAGACATAAGTAAATCCTTACAGGTACAGAAAAGCTATTCTTTATATAACTGCAATTGTCTTACAAATCCTACTTAAATTTTAAACTCGATTTATTTATTTTATCAAATCACAGACTTCAAATCGTTTTCGCAATCGAGACATCAAAACTTGAATTTGACACGAAAGCTGCTTTTTGATAAAATAAATTAAACATAATATTAAAACCTGTGTCACATATAACAGGGACCAATATAATTAGAATTAAGGGGCTTAGTTGCTGTACAATTCCAAATTATCGAATATTTTAATGAATTAAGCGTAAAAATATTTTAGGTTATTTAATTTATTTTAAATGTCAAATTTAAATATAAATAAATCAATATTCCGGATATCTAACACACAACGCCATCTAGTCCCAAGCTAAGCAGAGCTTGTGTTATGGGTACTAGACAACTGACATAAATACTCATATACTTTTTTTTTGTAAATACATACATATTATACATAGAAAACACCCAAATTCCGAAACAAATGTTTGCAGATCATACAAACATTTGGTCCGACCCGGGAATCGAACCCGAGACCTCAAGCAGTCGCATACGCTACCACTACGCCACGTATAGTTTTATGTATATATTTTGAACTTCGTATGTATTATTATAACATTATTACATAAGTACACCTGTATATAAATAATAATAATAATTACTATCGTTAATAAAATTATTATTGCCATTATTTACTAGGTACATGTTGATTATCTAAATAAATTACATACATATTTGAATTTAAAAGAAAAAAAATATTATAAGCATTATTTGTTCTTATATTTTTCCCCAAATTAGGATTTCATTTACAATTAACGCAAAATATATATATTTTACATCTACCCGAACATAACATCTTCCCGCTTCTTAATTTACTAACATGACTAAAAACTCAACATGAATAATAGTCCACGGGCCCACGTACAAGGGATTTCAGTGATTAATAACAGGCTGAAAGTTTATACAAAGCTTCGTTTTGACGAGACACCCAACTTTTATCATTCGACCAAATTCTGATAGTGGCAGGAAAAAGCGGGATAGGGAGCGAAACACGTCGATTTGATGATTGTCCCAAATTAAATAATAACAGTTGCTAAACATCAATTCTTTGAGAAAATACGATGGAAAACTGAGAAAAACTTGTGGCATACAAAGTGAATGGTACCTTCCCGAGTGACCCCCAGCTCTAACATGTCAGAATGGTGACTTGAAAATTTTTATTCATTTTCATTAATAACAAACTGATTTTTGTTTTGGGGCTTGCAAAATATATATTTTACATAAAAAATGCATCGGCATACAAATTCGATGGTAATTTTTTTGAGACCTACACTCGAAAGTTGTTAAGTCAAGTGTACCATTCACTTTGCATGCCACATGTTTTTCTCAGTTTTCCATCGTATTTTCTCGAAGTATTGATTTTTAGAAACTGTTATTATTTAATTTGGCACACTCATCAAATCGACGTGTTTCGCTCCCTATCCCGCTTTTTCCTGCCACTATCAGAATTTGGTCCAATGATAAAAGTTGGGTGTCTCGTCAAAACGAAGCTGTGTATAAACTTTCAGCCTGTTATTAATCACTGAAATCCCTTGTACGTGGGCCCGTGGACTATAACTCATTATTACATAATACTTATTAACTACAGGCTTTATACTATTCAATAAAATTTATTAGCGTACGTTTTGCCCTTTAAAAACCTCAAAAAGCTTGTGCTGACGCGGTCACCGGCGCCGTTGCCATCGCCGCCGACAGTCAGAAAAATGATTTTTAAAATAATATCTTCACCTATTTATAGTCTAATATAATTCCCGTCGGACGTCCGGAACATATTTGGTGGAGGATGATTATGGTCTGTGTACGCAAACTTCACGGCCCCATGCTCATCAAGGGTGATTTTGGCTCGACATTTCAAATTCGTTCTCCTCGAACAGTAATAATGAGGCACAGCGGGACCCTGCTTAGCAAATGTGTAGTTTTCGAATAAAAGTACCGACTTTCCGTTTAATGTTATCATTTCTGGCTCCGGTCCTAAAAATATGAATAATTGTGTTTAATAGTTTCTCCGTTACATTTTTTTATTTTTAAGTACAAGCTACCAAGTTGACTCTACTCTTGCCTGATGGAACGCATGTGTAGAATCCAAGAGTTTTGGTTACCATCCTCAATGCGAACGTGGACAGTGTAGCATGTTGTAATATTTTATTATTTCAGTAAGGATCCACTTGTAAGAAGTCACCGAGTTCTACTATAAATTAAAGATTTAAATATAAACTAAAAAGGACTTTAAATAACGATACAGCACAAACTTCATATTTATTATTTATTTATATTATGAGGTATTAAAAGATATAAGATATAATAATAATTTGTGTAATTTATTAACAACAACCTAATTATACAAACATTCGTCAAATGAAAGATAAACCATTACAATATAAATTTATATTAGACTTTTAATCTAACAAGACAAACATTTGAAACAAGATTTAAACATGCTGAAGCGAGCAGTGAACAGTTAAAATAGGTAACCTTAAAATATATAGAACAGTAACAAAGTATCAGCCAAATAATTACTAACTACAGTGTTTAAATTGTAGAACAAAAATATAATTCAAAACAAGGTTCTTATCGATCGTCGCCTAAACACATTCTTAAGGATTGAAAAAAATATCGTCAAAAGAATTTGAACTGGCGCCAACATGGCATAAGAAATATATCCTTAACTTCTATAAGACAAAGACAATAATTGGACCACAGGATTTTAGGTATAGTATACAAAGAATAAAGGTGAAATTTTAAAATTCATCACTGGATGTTTTAAGTAACATTTTAGATGAAATTAATTGTAACGTATTTACTGAAAATCAAGAAAATTCGGTTTGTCTTCGAATGACATGTATATCTCCATAAATATTAGGTATTGTATTTCTTAATTACTAAAGTATATAGAATTATAGTGATATATTTCACGCCTTACTGGCTCATTTGGTAGCCCCTTACTGTGTTAGGAATACAACCAACAAAAACAAGCTTAAAAGTAAAATTTTATTTATTTCTGAATACATTCTCCGTAAATATCATGGTAAAGAAGCCAAAAGAAAATAGAGAGAAGGGGAAAAGATAAACTTCCAACTCACCAAAAGCACCATCAGAAAAGAAAACAAACAAGAAAGCAACACTGAACAACCCATCACCAACACTACCCAAAACACATACTAGAGAAATCATAAGAACCAACATACTAAACTATACAGAAGGAGCAAGCTCTGATTCACAAAAAAATCTCTCAAAAAACTAAATATGCCCCCGGACCAACGGAATCAAATGATAAATACACCAACAATTAATTATATACACAAACAATCAACAAAATGTCTTCCATCACGGCTGGTCCCCGCGGAAGACTTAGACCATCACCCTCTAACAAGAATAAAAAACAAAAGGAGTGAGAACAATTTATACATAGCAACTCTAAGAGAAGGGTTGCTAGAGACAGAGTACAGTGGAAATTGTTAGAGGAGGCCTTTGCCAAGAGGCACACTGAACTCAGAGATATTTTATAACTAAAAAGACAATCACAATTCAAAGAAGGAAGAAAGCAGTTCAGGATAAGAGGCTTATTATTATTATTACATTCTCCGTGTGATGTCAGACTTTAAAATACAGAGCGTCACCACCACTATTCATTGCGTGGTAGTTTACTCCTTAGTCTACACACGCGTGGTTGTAAGAGTTGACTAAGGAAGCAAACTACCCAGGACAAAACCACTGTAAGAAGAAGGAAAACTTTAAACAGACACCCTATGGCATTGACATTGACTTAATCCAAACCATATCAACCCGTCGGGCCAGTGTGGTTCAGAAGGCCAATATTTTTTTTTGAAGGAGCACCCTGTCTTCAGTAGTGGCTTGTCCATTACTGAAACTGCTGAATTTATCTCTCTTTACTGGTTAAAACTCCTGAATTTATCTTCAGAGCCGATAATATTGTCCATCTCGTGTACAAATAATTTTCGGTGGCGAATGATTGTGGTTCTTATCTGCGGAGATTATACGCCCTTGTTTGTCGAAATTTATCTTAGCCGGACATTTGTTCTTCAGCTTCTTTGAACAGTACTGCCGATACTTCGATTGTCCTTGCTTGGAGTAAGTATAATTATCGAAAAGCACCACATTCCTTTTATTTAACAGTATCACCTTGTACTCGGACACTGAAAAAAAAAAAGATTGTATAATATAAATATGTTACAAAATCCATCCAAATAATACATATAGATATTTTATTTCATGAGATTTTTGAAGAGAAAACTTCTTTAGGGGCGCTGTGTACTTTTTTGGAATGGGTAAAAATGTATAAACTCTCGCGTCAGGTCACGTGACAGGATAGGCGGCGCAGGGCGCTTGCGCGAATGTTCGTGTGTGTATGTAATATAAATTGTCATGTTTGTGTACGATAGCGCAATAAATGAATATAGTATTCCACCACATAAATAATAATACTTTTATACTGATAATGAAAGTAATTCGTACTTTTTTTTTTTTTTTTATACCTGAGCTACCAAAATGACTCTGCCCTGCCTGATGGAAAGCACCAGCAGAATCCAAGAGTGGTGATCACCATCCTCAATGCAAACAAGGACAGTGCAGCATGGTGACCAGAACTATGGCGGCCTAGTGAGATGCTTTTTCACGCCCCTCTTAAAGGACCCGGGATCATAGTGGGACGGAAACACGTGCGCTGGTAGTGAGTTCCAGGTCTTAACCGCTCGGCACAGGAAGGAAGAGCCAAATCGATGAGTGCGAGAGTGTATGTCTTCCACTCTGAAGCGGTGACTTCGGAGGCCAGCACGTGTCGTCCTGTAGAGGAAGGGAGAAGGGGGGACCAGTTGGAAGAGCTCTTCAGAACACTCCCCATGATATAGGCGATAGAGGACTGCCATAGAGGCGATTTCTCTACGCATTTGCAGGGGTTCAAGGGTCTCGGAGGCTTCGGGACTGCCGACAATGCGAATTGCTCGCCGTTGCAACCGGTCGAGAGCGTCAAACAAATACTGCGCGGCTCCATCGCAAAGGTGTGAACAGTACTCCACGCACGAGCGAACCTGAGTCTTATAAAGGAGACACAGATGCCCGGGCGAGAAGAACCGTCTCACCTTGTTGAGAACACCTAACTTCCGCGAGGCCGCCTTAGTGACGCTCTCAACATACTCGCGCGGGTTGAGGTCGCAGCAGATGGCCATGCCCAGGACATCGAGCCTGCCTTGTAATGGTAGTTGAGTGTTCTGAAAAGTCGGAAGGGGAAGGAATGGAGACCTTTTGGCAGAGAACGCGCACACCTGTGTTTTCTTGGCGCTAAACTCGACCAGATTCTCGCAGCCCCATTGTGAAATGCGGCCTAGAACATGGTCGAGCTCAGCGACAAGCTCCTGTCGTTTTTCCTCTACATCTACCGGCTTTGCCGCAGGGCGCCCAAAATATCGTCCATGAACTGTGCTGTCGTCTGCATAGCAATGAATGTTGCCAAGGTCTAACATGTCATTGATATGCAGAAGAAACAGCGTGGGCGACAGGACGGAACCCTGCGGTACTCCTGCGTTAATCGACTGAACGTCGGAGGCCGCGCCGTCACAAAGTACTCTGATGCGACGTTGGTGCAGGAATCCGGCAACCCAGTTGCAGAGTTTGGGGGGCAAGCCAAATGCCGGTAGCTTGGAGAGAAGCGAACGGTGCCAAACCCTATCAAAGGCCTTGGCCATGTCGAGGCTAATAGCCAAAGATTCCCCGTGCCTGTCAATAGCCTCACCCCAAAGGTGTGTGACATACGCTAGAAGATCACCCGTGGATCGGTTCGGCCTAAAACCATATTGACGATCGTTAAGTAGGGTGTGATCCTCCAGGTAGTGGACCAATTGCTTGTTTATGATCCGTTCGAACACTTTGCAGATAATGGAGGTGACAGCTATTGGGCGGTAGTTGGCCGGGTTGGAGCGGTCGCCTTTTTTGGGAATGGGCTGAACATTCGCCTCCCTCCAGGCCTCCGGAACAGTTCCCGAGGAATATGACAGGCGATACAGGCGCGTCAAAACCGGAGACAACTCTGGTGCACAGTTCTTAAGAACCACCGCTGGGATACCGTCGGGTCCGCTGGCTTTCCGAACGTCGAGAGACCGAAGCTCTGAGCGGACATCACTCAGCCGGATGCGAATATCCCGCATTGTTGCATCGCAGGCCGGAATGGTAGGTGGGTGCATGCCGCGGTCTTCGACGCGGGAGTTAGCCGCAAAGAGATCTACAAGCAGTTTCGCTTTCTCCTGCGGCTGATGGGCAAGTGATCCGTCGGGATATTTAAGCGGTGGTAGCGAGGGCTGGCAGAAGTTGGACTGCACGGCTTTAGCCAATCGCCAGAACTTTCGGCTACCCGTAGGGTATGCGACGAGTTCGTGGCCAAGCCGCGCGATGCGCTGGGCATCCGCTGTGATGTAAGCCTTCTTGCATTCCCTAGTGGCTTTGTTGAACGCTGCTTTTAGTCGATCCACGTCGGGGTGGCCGTGAGCGCGGGCCCTGGTCCATGCGCGGTAGGCTGATTGCTTTAGGGCGACAGCATGGGCGCATTCGCGATTGAACCAACGACGGGTCGTTGCGCCGGCGACCTCACTGTAGGGAATGTAGTATTCCATTCCGACAGTGATCTCGCCGGCCACAGCGGCCGCACATTGCGACAGATCACTGTATTTAAAGCAGCGTTGTGCCCACGGGATAGATGCGAAGTAGTCCCGCATTCCATCCCAGTCTGCAGACGAGTAGTGCCATAAGCGTCTTTTTGCTGCCACTGCTCGTGGGGGGGCAACAAGAGGCACAGTGGTGGACACCAGGCAGTGATCGGAGGATCCCAGAGGGGCGAGCACCGATACACTGTACTGCTCTGGGTGACTCGTCAGCAGAAGGTCCAGCAAGGAAGGCGCTTGACTCAGTATGTCTGGTATCCTGGTGGGCTGGAGTACCAACTGGGTGAGGTCATGCGTGAGAGCGAATGCGTGGACAGTCCGACCCGCGTGGTCAGTTCTGGAAGATCCCAACCAGGACTCATGGTGGGCGTTAAAGTCTCCCAGAAACACCAGTTCGGCGGTCGGGAACTGTTCCTGCGCTTTATCCACTGCCTGACTGAGATGTTCGAAGAGCTTAGTTGTCTCGTAGTCTCCAGAATGGGATCGATATAGGCACACATAGATTCGGCTCGAGGAGCCAGTATCCACGTGTAGCCATATAGTGGAGAAGGATGGGTCTTCAAGGCAACGTAATCGGCGACAACAAACATCCGCCCTGACGAAAAGACACACTCCAGCCTTGGCGAGGAAGCGCTCCTCAAGCACGTAGCCGGGGTAGAGAAGATATGTCGTGTCGGCAGGGCGGCGTATTTGTGTCTCCGTTAGGAAAAGCATGGCCGGCCGAGCGGTCTCAAGATGTTGGTGGACGGCGTTGAGGTTTGCATGGAGTCCACGGATGTTAGTGAACTCCACCTCAAAAAGCGGGTTGGTGGGAGAATGGCGTGCCGCTGTTGAACGTTTATATTTTTTTTTTCCTTACTGCCATGATAAAAAGAGATGGGGAGAAGTGGGAGCGTAAAAGGCGTGACAGTCATCGTGGCAGTGTAATACTGAGGCTCGGAATGCTGTGTCGCCATACAATAGTGAGGCCTGACGGTGACCGAACCGTCGGGCGGAAGGGCCCCCGTACCCTCCCGGAAGTGGTCGCCTGGTCCCACCGTCCGGTCACCAACCGGCACGACGAGCCACTCCGTGGATTATGCGAGACCTGACGGGGCAGCCTCCCAGGGTGGTTAGCCGTGGTTGGGCCCCTCTCTATGCCGCGGGCGGCCAGCGGCACCACCGTTTCTACGGGTCTCCCTGGCCGACGGTTCGATCCACGTCACCCTCTACATGACTTTACGAACATTCCACTGCTCACACACTTACCACGATAACTGTCACCCCTGCATCATTGGGCCTCCGGTCTCGCACTCACCAGCGAAATACGACAGTACTAAAACCGTCATTTTAGGCTTGTCTTCTGTGCGAGGGTAGTACCTCCCCGGTCGAGCCGACCCATTCATGCTGAAATCAGCATAGCTCTACTACCTATTACAAAACTATTCTCTAACCATTCCAAAATATCAAAAATGCACAACGTTAATATTCAAGTTTTCACTTCTGTCGGCACTCCCGGAGTGCAACCCGTCGATTTTTTATACTCGAGAGTGTTAAATATGTGATTTTTGTAACACATTTCAACACTATTCCTAATGCAACTTGAATGGTAAGTATGAAAACCCTTGTAACATTATTACGAGTTCTCATTCGCCTTCAGATAGCTGTACGATACACTTATGCTTGAGGGTATGTGTGAATTATATTGAAGCAAATTCAAACCCTGTATTACATCTAGTAAATATCACGTCGTCGCTTCCAATAGCTCTTCATCAAAGTCTTGGAGACAGGACTTTATCTAACAGTGGAAACGTTACAGTTAAACGGTCTTGATAACCCTGCTTAACATTCTGATAGATTAATGAAAGATGATAGCCAAGCTCGTTGTTGTTTGGTGTTAAAAAAACTAACGAGTGGTACAATTTTTTTATTTATTAGTAACTTAAGATTAAACACAACGATATTACGAGTAATGTCGAATAAACTGGAGTTGGATTTACAGTTTAATCGTTTTGTGTATTACAAACAAATATTATCGAATAATAAATCGTTGTTATTATAATCAAAATCTTTTATATTCTTAATTTTACTTTATCCAATTACTTATTGTGTACCTACTTATTATGTTTATGACTGTAAACTTGTAAAGATATAATCCTGATGATAAATCTTTATTTCGCCTTAACCAAAGTTCTTGCTTGTCGTCTGTATTTTCTATTTAAAAATATAATTGTTATTAGATTTCAAGTTTAAAATATTTATAGGTAAAACATTTATATGACAAAATATTTAATACCATCGGACTTCTAACTTTAAGTCCGAAATGTTTTTTCGCCTTCATAATTCAAAAGCAACAACAATTAAAATATCATAGGTCCAACTTACAGAAAAATATTTTCTTTCGCTATCTACTTAAAATAAATCGAATGATATCAAGCAAAAAAAAAATGATCAATATGAGGGCTAATCAAAAACGAGTAACGGTGCTTCATAAGCAATCTCTTGGTAAATCATAGACATTTAAAAGCGATAATATTGTCCATTGGTAAATATAATTTTAGGTGGTGGATGGTTATGGTTCGTGTTCGCCATCCTTATACCCCCAAGTTTATCCAGAGTAATTTTCGCCGGACACTTGCAAGTCACCTTTTTTGAACAATAATGGTAGCACATTGAAGGTCCATACTTTGAAAATGTGTAGTTTTCGTAAAGTAGCACTGTTCTTCCATTTATCTGTATAAGTTTGTATTCAGACACTAAAAAGAAAATAATAAAGTTTTAGACTGACGTTCATATCTTAACTGAAAGTACACAAAATCGGTAGGACTTAAGGCAAAATCGATTATTTTCTTTTATAACAACTTGTTGTTGTGATGTTCCTTACTGATCCCACTACACTACTACTACACACTATTATATACATATACACTACATTAACTACATATACAAACATTACCCATACGTAATGCCAGCCTATTATCTACTTCTGAACGAAAATTCATCCAGTACCGTTCAGCGTTCGCTTTCACGTGAAAGAGTAACACACATGTTATGTATAGTATATATGACTGCCTCGGTGGCGTAGTGGTAGCGTATGCGACTGCTAAGCTTAAGGTCTCGGGTTCGATTCCCGGGTCGGACCAAATGTTTGTATGATCTGCAAATATTTGCTTCGGAGTTTGGGTGCTTTCTATGTATAATATGTATGTATTTACAAAAAAAGTAAATAAGTATTTATATTAGTTGTCTAGTACGCATAACACAAGCTCTGCTTAGCATGACACTAGATGGCGTTGTGTATTAGATGTCCGGAATATTTATGTATTCTCACAAACTATCACATTTATAATATTCGCAGAATAAAATATTATAGACATCAAACCTCATTACATATATTACCGAGGAACAGTCATGCTTCGGAACCAACGGGTCTATCCTACCAGAGTGATACCGTGGTCTCAAAAAACCGGTAAGCAATACTATAGTTTTGTTATTGGACCCAAACTCATCCTTCCCTGATTCCAGAGGGAGGGACTCTAGGGGGTCCAGGCATTTCTTTTCTATGGTGCAACTGGTTCCCCGGCCGTTCGAGTTCAATATAACCACCTGCGGATGGTATCCGGGGGATTTCCGTACAGAAAAAAGGAGGAGAGAAACTCAAATAGCAGCAATGCACTTGTGAGTGTTGCAATTATACACCGTAGTTACTTACCCTGTAGGCATCTTTTAACTTATCTCCATATGATATAGGAAAAAACACATTTATCTTCCAAAACTAAGTATATTTCCTAAGCACACTCTTGAAAGTTTTTCATTTAATCTAACTTAACCTACTTCTACGATATAAATGACAAACAAGTAGTATAATTTGTTTACTATAAACTAATACATAATCATATTATTTTTTTATGATGTTAATTATACATTTTTCGGTTTCTAACAACTAAATTCAATATGAAGTAAGTATGTTCTCAATTCGTCTGAGATTTTTTTTATTCAACTACGGTGAAGCCAAAAGAAAAGGTTTTGGCAGGTTGTATGTAAATTTGTATATTTTACCACTAAACTAAGCCGATTTTAGTAAATGAGGAGTCAGAAGAATTGCATTAATGGCCCTGGGGAGTCACCCAAATTTATATAGAATATGTCATCAAAACCAAAATAAAGAACATCAACTAAAATTATAATAATGTTATGGTTCATTTTTATTAATACAAAATAGTCTGCTAGAAATATTTTAATTGCGCTCATAGTCCAGTTGCGCTCAGTGATTAGAAACAATTACCGACGGTAAGCAACGACGGCGCGGTCACCATGAGCTTCTCCGTGATTGTCCTCTGCTTAACGTGACCTCCGACGTTAAGCAGGGGACAACATACAACCGGGACCGCGGTTGTTATCATAGGATAACAGTCGTAAAGCTTTGTTGGAGACCTTTGGGCGGCTTAAAAACATCGAACGGCAAGATTACGTAGCCACAACGTGGTCTTGCCAGTCCCCAATCCACACTTGGCCAGCGTGGGGACGTATGGCCTTAACCCTTTCCTGAGAGGAGACCCGAGCCCAGCAGTGGGGCGTTATAGATTGTTGATAGATTATAAATAAGAGACAAGTGCCTAAACTTGGCTCTAGACCTAAGTATTATAAAACTAGGTTTCTAGCAATACATTTCCTAAAGAATGAACTAAAACGCTGACACTGAAGTAATATTTTCAACAAGTTTATACACAACAATATATTTTTACGTTTAGAAGTGAATAAAAAAGCAGTATAGTATATGATTAGGTATATACTCGTAGTTTAGTATTAATAGTGGTTTTAGAGTTTTTGAAGTGAGAACTTCTTTAGCGGCGCTGTGTACTTTTTTGGAATGGGTAAAAATGTATAAACTAAAAAGGACAGGCGGCGCAGGGCGCTTGCGCGAATTTTCGTGTGTGTATGTAACATACTCGTAAAATGTCATGTTTGTGTACGATAGCGCAATAAATGAATATTGTATTCCACCACATAAATAATAGTACTTTTATACTGATAATGAAAGCAATTTGTACAAAATTATTCTCTAACCATTCCAAAATATCAAAAATGCACAACGTTAATATTCAAGTTTTCACTTCTGCCGGCACTCCCGGAGTGCAACCCGTCGATTTTTTTTTGTAACATTTATTATTATTATTATATTTTATGACATTATAGGAGAGAAAATAATTGAAGATAAGTAAAATAATAAAAAATGGTTCTTAATATTTTCCTCTCTAGTTTTTGTTTATTAAAGGACGAGAAACGATTGCTTCTGAAACCCTTCATCGCGTCTCCATTTTTGAAATATCAAACTTAAACGCGAAAGTATTGTCCATCAGCTGAACAAATAATTTTAGGTGGTGGGTGGTTATGGTTTGTGTTTACATTCTTTATGCTCCCAAGTTTATCTAGAGTAATTTTCGCCGGACACTTGCACGTCAACTTCTTTGAACAATACTGATGACATATAGAAGGTCCTTGCTTCGAAAACGTATAGTTATCGTAGAGAAGCACTGTTTTTCCATTTAGTTGTATCATTTTGTACTGATATACTGAAAAAAAAAAAAAAATTAGTTCCCAAATTCAAGTTCATCTCAATTGTTGATTCACTTATACAACTAAATAGTGTAATTGCAAACGCAAACAATGCAACAATGCAGTATGGTGACCCACACTATGGCGGCATATTGAGATGCATAGGCAAACAAAAATTCACTCAAAATAATATTTAATAAACATGTGCATCATACAATTAAAGCTCTTAAAGATTACCTACATATATTTACCGATACATATAATACATTAGCTGACCCACGCAACCTCGTTTGCGTCTTATGTTGCCCGTAGCGTGAAAATTTTCCCCCGTTTTTTAAACATTCTTCATTGGTGCTCCGCTCCTATTAGTAATATTTTAATTTTGCCATAACTTCAAAACCAAACGACCAATTTTTATCATTCAAAGACCAAATATTATCTACATAAACTGTAGTTAGTGATGAAATAATTTATTTTAATAAGGATTGATAGAATGAGTAAAATAAACGCGTTTAAATGTAGTCCAAACAAAATTCAAGATTTTTAAATAAAAAAATGGTTGTTGTGCCCCACTCGACATAGATAGGTATAGTGTGTCGCGGACTTTTTTGTAGATATTTATAAGATCTACGATTAATTAGAACATTTTATGGTTCTATCTTTTACCGTTTAGGCAGTGTACGCAAAATAAGTAACTTATCTGGTTGATTTTTTACACTTTGGGTCCGAAAAACCCAAATATCTTACGAAACCCTATTCTTTCCAAAATAAAATATAGCCTATGTTACTCGTGGGTAATGTAGCTTTCGAATGGTGAAAAATTTTTTAAAATCGGTCCAATAGTTTTTGAGCCTATTCATTACAAACAAACATACAAACAAAGTTTTCCTCTTTATGATATTAGTGTAGATTACAATTTGCAAAACAAGTCCAAGTTTTAGGTCGATAATTGACAAACTGAATGTAAATTCGTGTGATAAAGACAGAAAGAGTGAATCCAACTGATTTTGCTCTTTACTAGATCTTTACATATTCACCCTCAGAAGTTCTGTGGAACTGCGGTGGAGGATGATTGTGTTCCGTCACAGCAAATACAATATTACCATCGTCATCGAGTCTCAACCGAGCGTTACATTTTCCACGTCGTCTCTTGGAACATACTAGACTTCTTTTTCTAGGGCCAGAAGAAAATGTATAACCTTTATACATTATTGTAGATTTTGAATCCGCCAATCGCAATGTTATTAAACCTGAAGAAATAAATTTAATATATAAGGTTATATAAATATAACAAGTTGAAATGAATAGTAGGTACTGTTAGAGCTGGGACGCAGTGGTATCTTTCTGTGAGGCAGTAATGCTCCAGAAAGAGACCGCTGAACGGGATCGGGAGCGGGCTGATCCCGAACGTAGCCAACGTCACCGGCGAACCCAGCCGCCAACAAGACCGCAAACTGCCAGAGAGTGGGGACGTCTGGTAGCTGATTAATTGATGCGGTCAGGGATAGAGGAGCGTCCTGGTCGCGAAACTGCGGTCGGGCCGCAACATATAACGGTTAGGCCAACAGGCAGGGAGAAGCCCAGACTTCCCCCAGGATAGAGTCTAATAAACGCGGTGTCGTTTCTGGGGAGGACCTGAAATAACTTGGTCCGGGTCCTCCCCAGAGCAGGGCGCCTGAGACCGGCCGCCGGGGTGGTTTTTAGTAGACTCACCATATACCTGGCTCCTCAGTCCCCGACGTCCATGTCCCCGTCAACAAAAAAAAAGGTACTGTTAGAGAGTTCGAAGTTTCTTGCAATAGCGATTCACTACATATAGACCTTTTAGTGTAAGGTAAGGAGAACTGCTACACTTTACAATCACTAAGCTGAAAGTTATCAATCACATTTATTTTATTGTAATTTTATACCTTAGTATTTTCATTCAAAAGAATAGCTTAACTTAATACCGTTAAAAAGCTAAAGGTTTTTAAAAAGATTGTTGTTGAGGCGAGCTATTTAAAAAAAATCAATTGGTATACTTTTACTACTTTTAATAGTCTTTTCCATTTAGATGAGCTGAATGTTCCATACAGCTCACTACGTATTTCCTTATTTCCATATGTACTCGTAAGTATATGCTCTGACTCAAAACATTTCTCTGCGACGAATTTAGAAACGACAGAATTATACAAATCCACAAATGAAAAACTAAAACGGCTTCAGATATCGTAGGCGTGTTGGGCCAAATTGTGTTGGGATAAGTAATTTTTATGGATGAGCCTGCCAAATTGTCTCTACTCTGCCTGATGGAAAGCTTAAGCAGAATCCAAGAGTAACATTTATTTATTTTTCAGCTAATGTTACGAAAATTATCGTATTAACTTCTTATGAAATAGTAGAGTATTAATTTTCTATAATTATATTAGGTTCCCAGTATCTACAGTTAGAAAAAAAAACATAATCGGAGAAAATCATGCTTTTCGGAAAAAAAAAACATACTGAAAGTGTTCATAAACATCATAAATAGATTTAAGGATTTCAATATGAAACAAAACAGTTCTATGCATTTATTGTGACTAGCAAGTTATCGATACAAACACATGCTTACAAATTTAACTTTGCCGACTTTTCGCCGTTTTATTAGGCTGAAATCTGTCTAGATAATTTGTTAAATCTTTGCACAAATGAAAAAAAAGACATGCCTCAAACGACTGATATACGGTTCTTATCGGAAATAATGGAAACATCGGAATAATATGGATTTTTAATTTAGTTTAACGTACAAGCCTTTAGAGGTCTTATGATATACCGGTGGAGGATGGTTATGATTGGTATCAGCTAAAACAATCACACCAGCTTCGTTCAAGTGAACTTTAGCATTGCATTTGCCTCGGATCCGCTTAGAACATCTCAAATACTTTTTGTTTCTGTCAATATAGGAAAATGTATAATTCTTATACATGAACACTCCATTAGTGGTAGATGTTGGCAAGAATGTTATCGCTATATCTGAAATTATAAAGGCAATTTAAGTAGTACTACGTAGATGAAGCTAAACGAAGTTTATTAGTATTGAAAACAAGCCAAGGATAACGTAGTAAAAAAGTTAAAGTGTATAATATGAATGTATTTTAGTAAGTTTGATGACTTAAAAACACTTATCTATTTTTTTTTATATACATTTAAAGCAAAATCTTTGTGTCTCTTATTGAAAATTATGCAAATGGAGGAGCATGAAATTTGGCACAGGCTTTACCTGAGTTGAGTGCAGAGATTAAAAAAAATGTTATATGCTCAAAATTTAAAATAAAGTGTATTTTTCTTTTATGGAATAGCGATTAATTTATTACATTATCGAATAAGCGATTACCGCTGCGTTGCCGGCCTTTTAAAAAGGCGTACGCTCTTGTCTTGAAGGTCGTATTGGTCCGGGAATATCACAGGCGACAGTTCATTCCACAGTGTTGCATTAAAGAGTCGGCGATGTAGTGAATGCAGTAGAAGATGCACACAACAAAGCCACATCTCTACGCAGCGGCAGAGAATCTAGACGAATTGAAAATCAAAGAGTTCACTTTCATCTTAAAATGAAAACGAATATCCTGTACAATTTTGCGAGCTTATTGAATTCTGAGTGAGCGATCTCAGAATATCAGTTCACGGTACTCGAATCAAGAACACAAGCATTATTTTAAAATGAAATATTTCACTTTTCTTATACATATCTTTAATATTATGATGTGTACTTCACAAAAGTATATAAACCAGTATTAGGGTCACGAAAATATATAGGCGGTTTGTGGTTATGAACGTCTACAGCCCTTATGACGCACCCATTATTATCAAGCTTCAATTGGGCTTTGCATTTGCCTCGTAAATATCTAGAACAATACAAAGATCTTCGACAGCCACGAGATGAATACGTGAATTCTCGATACTTAATTACTTCTCCACGTTGAGTTTTCAAGTATTGAAGGTCCTCTGGAATAAATAAAATTACTAATCAAGAAAGAAAAATATTAGCACTCCAGGCCCATTGAAGACAGCTGTCAAAATTTTTAGAAAATTTCTTAGACTAAAAAAATTTAATGTTCTGTGCTATAGTTTTTTAACTGCCTCTCATTATTTCTCATTCTCGATTCTTAATAACTTGAACTACATGTAGTCAAATAATTATTGTCATCTCTACTTTAAAATGATTTACCCTCCCGACTGACTGATTCATCGACCCAGAGTCTACTCCTTTTGTTGCATTTGATTTTAATTGTATTTTCCTTTTGAGTTATTGTAAGGCAAAAGGCAATTAAAAAAAAATAGTATAGGTATGTGTCAGCTCCCTCGCACGACTGCTGATTACTATGAATAAAAATATTGATATAAACGTGTTAAAAAATCATACCACATAAACTTACGACATGATTTCTCTGATATGTCATAAATATGAAAATCTTTTCTCAAGAAGAAAACTCCAAAAAGTATTAAATTAAATGTACTTGAATTTTTATTTTTTGTTTTAAGAATTTGAGCACTGCCTTGAAGACGGTGAAACTATCGGTATGTACATGCCAGTACTCTGACGGTAATATAACGGTGGTTCATGGTTGTGATCATAATCAGCGGAGATAACGACGCCGTCTTTATTTAGTTTCACTTGAGCCTTGCATTTCCCACGCAATTTTCTAGAGCAATATAAAATATGCCGACCTCGATATGTGTATGTAAATTTCTTGAACATATAGACGTTACCGCGAGGAGTTTTCAAACACTGTAGGTGATCTGTAAGAAATTATGTGTAAGTTGTCTGCTCTGGTAAAAATATTAACTATTCTAAAAAAATGACTATTCTATCATCTATATGTTCCAACAATGTTTTATAGGATTATAAATTCCATTTGAAGCTTCCCAATACCAAGTCTACGGGGCATTACAAAAGCAACCTAACTGTTTTATCATACCTCATAAAAGCCTTACAATGAAACTATGTAAATCAGTACAGCATGTTTCGATTTCGCTGTTTATAAATACAAGGATTCTACGCGAGCTTTCTGCAAATAATCGTGACGATTTGAAAAAAACGGGCTTTTCGGCCCATTTCTGATGTTGATCTGAAAATGGTCTATCGAGGTGATTTTGGGCAATGGGACTACACATTTGTTATTAGGCACATTAGGGAAGGTCTATTCATAACAGGACTGTAATAAAATCTCCAAAAAAGCAATAGAATTACATCTACCTTTTAATGGGATCGATTAATAAAAACACTAAATTGTTTAACCATCACATATTTTGAAGTAAAATCCACTAGATGTCTTGCTGTACTGCGACGGCGGATGATTATGTTCAACAAAAGCCTGGACGATATTCCCGTAGTCATCTAGTTTCAGTTTCGCTGCACATTTTCTCGTGCTTTTCCTCGAACAGTATAAGTAGCGTTTCATGTTTTTCGGCCCTTGGTACGAAAAAGTATAGTTTTGATACATAACCAAAGACTTTCCATTTTGTAAAGTGATTTCCGTGTATTCTGTAAAAATATCATGTCAATTAGAAATTTCGAAGATGGATGTGTAACAATTATAGCAAAAGCAGTTAAAAAAAAGATGTAGTTTAAAGATTGTTGTTTAAAGTATATATTTATCGAAAGAGTACATACAGTGGTATGAATGAATCTATCAGTAATTCATAAAAATAAAAACTGAAGTCGTCGAATTGCGGCAACCCAGCCCGCGAGTTTCAAGAAGGTCTATCAGAAATATACAGGTGGTGAAGTTGAGTTAACATATGTTAATAATAACTATTCATTATATGTTTTCTACATCGACGTAATGCTTGTTGCGAGTTACAAAAAGAGTAGACACCAGTAAATAAGAAAACCAGACGGTCTCACAAATCGTACTGTAATGAGTTGTAATCGCACGAGCAAAAAGTACATACACAATTCACATAATATATGCAATATTATGTGAATTGTCAGTACATAATATATGCAATATTATGTGAATTGTGTATGTGCTTTATCTTCTATGTGTAAGACATTTTATTTTTATAAATAACAAATCACAGCGATAGATTGTCGTAATGAAATCCTTAACATTTAAGGCGTATACCTTATCTCTTGGTTTATTATTGAAAAAATGAATATCATTTACTAATGATGAAGACAATTAATTTTATTGGGGCTTGAAAAACTTTAAAGATCAGAATAGTATATTGTTCTTTTAACATGTGTCTATAATGCGATTACACGGCATATTAATGCGAAATTAGTAAAATTACTATATTTTCTTTTTATTAAGAATTGAGCTTAAAATGTCGCTCACTCTCCCGGCAGGATTCTTGACTACATCATCTTCATTTTTCTTGTCCAAAACTGGCTTATTCACAACAGTACGAGTAACGTTTAATCGACTATATTCTCTGTAGTATTTCAGAAAACCGAGACCAGCGTCTGTAAAAAAAAAGAACGTCTCTAGAAGAATAGTTTATTGAACTAAAGTACACTATAAGATCTATTTTAGAGATATTAAGTTATTTAGTCTTCCATTCTAGTTTCTACATAACGAGGGCCAGAAGCTGCCAGAGAATGAGGACCTCTGGCAGCGTTCCGGTCAGCGGCAGGAGGGCAGCCTGGCAAAACTGCATCCAGGCCGCAATACATCATGATTAACCGATAGACAGGGCGAAACCACCAAATGACAAGAGCGCTGGGGTGGTTGTTAGTGGAATCACTCCATACCTATACCATACCATACTATAGCTTCACCTCAGTTCCCGAGGAGCTGGAATTCGAAGGGGTTTTCCACCCATCAACAAAAAAAACAAGTTCTACATAATGTGAACTAGGGTTGAAACCAATTATTACATAATAGGTAGGCATGAAATAACGATCTGTAACTCAGTCTAACTATTGTAGAATGTTGGCTATTGATTAAATAGAGTAGAGATTAAAAAGCAAAATTATTGGTTTATATTTAATCATTTATTCATAAAAATATTTTATTTTGCTCTTTAGATATTCTACTGTAGATTTATTAATAATTAATATTAAAACTATATCCTTCCATATCTCACATATAGCCGTCTAATCCCAAACTAGACAAAACGTTTATATTTTATTTACATACATAATTTCATTAACATTTTCTTTCTACCTCTAAACTCTCCAATGTAATTCATAATATTATGTAAAAAAATACAGTTATGAGTATTCTACATTCTATGAGTATTTTTTCGGAGCGAATAGCCAAATTTTTCACTCTAGGAGAATCGCGCAACACCTGAAAACCAGGTTATTTGACCAATGTGTCCTGAGAGAAAAGTCTGCTGAGAAACTACGAGTAGCACAGACAAACTACGAGTAGAAACGAGTGGATTAAAGAAAAGAGAAAAATCGTAGATGTCGTACAAGAAATAGAACGCTGGAAATGGAGATGGGTAGGACACATTGCTAGACTGGAGTACAGCCGGTGGGCTCGAAGAGTGTTTTAAGTGGAGACCCCGAACAAAAACTAGAGGCAATATGGGTGGATGATATACGGGGACGATAGGGAGTAAGTGGGGATACAGATTGAGAATAAGTTGGGAAATAACATTCTGCACATCGAAGTTTTCTTAATATGATATATACCTGACATAGCAATGATAACATACTAATGGTAGATAAGTTGAATAGAAACCATTACTAGTAATGTGGCTTTAAAGAATTTTAAAAGTTTCGATTACTTCGTTAAACTCACACATGAGGAGACGTAACATTATTATGCATAAAAAGCAATGTGTACCTAATTAGACAATGGGAAAAATTATTTGTGTTGGAATTCCCAAATATCTTACGGTACGAATAAAAATTACTTACGAGTAAAAATCAAAAACATTTGTAATAACAAGTAATATTTCACCCACGTCTTTCATTTAAAGAGTGCCTGTAAGAGGATGTCGATTGATTCAGAATAAAAGAAGTTTCTCTAAATATTTTTTTGTAAAGGGCCGGAAGATAGTAGATATTTTATAATATTATGAGTATTACGTGCCTAACTATTGATCATCTTTTAAGCTTTTATTCCCAAGATTATTTTGAGTCAGCTACTAGTTCAACCGATTTTACCAGAATCTCAGTTTCTTCACGAAACGACTGGCATCGGACCTCCGCAACCCTAAGGGCGAACTGAATTCAATGATTGAACTAGTTGTCAGTATATTTGTGGGCACTGACTTTCCAATAACTAAAAATTTTAGCCTAAAATTTTATTCTTAGCTATAAAGAAATTAAAACTGTAAGGCTGAACACTGTCTAAATAATAAAAACACATATAGCGTCAGCTTTACTATAAAGTGTCTCAATAACTAATTCTAATTCTAAACAAAACAGTCACTTACACCTATTTTTTTTTACTGAAACTCTTGTGATAAATGATATTTATTTTTTCAGTATATACAGCTGGAAGAGGCCGGCATTTCCTAAGACTCACTCTGGGAAGAAATGCCGAAACAAACCACAGAGGTGTCTTTTTTTAAGTAACAAAATAAAAAAATAAAAATCAATGCGAGTACGGTTTAGGATCTGGGTTAGCCTTTTGAAGAAAGGACCATAGTATTGAGTCGGCCTGTCCACGTCCATACAGACGGCATACGAGCAACAGCCATCGTGTTACCTAACCGGTATAAGTTAAGATTAACGACCCAAAGCGCGACTCTACCGCCAGCAGGACATTTGCCGTCGACCAGGGAAACACTCAAAACAACCAGAAAGATACTAAATATGAACTTATATTACAAGCCTAGACAATACTCACATTTACATACACAAAACTTAACTATCAATATCCTACAATGGACCGTAAAGACCAAATCTCCAAACTTTATATAATATCATCACTGTTATAATATAAACTGCTAACAATAGATTCATATCTCTTCGGAAGATGGTTGTGGTCGAACATCTCACTGATGAACTCCCGTCCTTCTGTTAGGAGTACTTGAGACTTGCAGCCTGAGGCTTTCTTGGAACAATACCATCTAGTTTTACTCGTCATCCGGACATAGGTGTTAGATTTGTACACTAAGATCGTGCCACCACGTCGACTTGGAACAAACTGCAGATTTGGAGAGTCGTCGAATCGGATATCTTAAAAATGAAGCAACACATTAGATTTTTAAAATAAATTATAATTATTCTTCGAGCTTTCGTCTCACAATGAAAAAAAAACCCACTTCACTCTTAGACTGTAGATGAAACAGAGGAGTAAAATATGTGTATTAATTATTATTTCATAGCATGAAAGAAAAATAAGCCATTTGTTGTATACATATAATAAATCACATCATAACTGATAGTATTTACAACTGCTAAATTTAAATTAGTCTACATAGTTCCATCCTATCAATATTTAATTCTACAAAACCGTACAAAATAATGCAGTTCATCAATAAAGTTATAGTTTTGTGGATAAAGGTCGATAGCTTACAAGAACTAGATTAGGCCCGTATTTTGAACAGCGTCTCAGTCAGAAATCTAATCTTAAATCTGTTTTTAATATAACTAGAGGTTTTATTATTGAGCGTGACTTAAAACGAGGTCCATCGATCCATACTCGAGTAAATGATAGCTTATTTTAAAATAATGTAATTACACTTTTATGTTCAAATCTCTCTATAGATTTTCACACATGTGATCTTTATATAACGGGTGTTTTTTTAAGCTAGATAGAACTTTAAATTGTAAAAAGTAACACAAAAAATTAAATTTTTATGAAACTTTTTTTTTTATTTGTTTCAGTATACTCTGACAAATCATCATGAATAGACTTACGCTTGAACAACGCTACGAAATTATCCAAATTTACTTTGAAAATCAGTCGTCGATTCGCGCAACTTATAGACGACTGTTTTATCGCAAAATTGTGTTCAGCGATGAGGCGCATTTTTGGCTTAACGGGTTTGTTAATAAGCAAAATTGCCGCATATGGAGTGAGACCAATCCACAACAGACCCTACAGACTCCATTACATCCAGAAAAATGCACCGTATGGTGCGGTTTTCACGCTGGTGGCATCATCGGACCTTATTTCTTCAAAAATGAGGCCGGAGCTCGCGTTACGGTCAGTGGAGATCGTTACCGCACCATGATCAATGATTTTTTGTTTGAAAATATGGATGACATTGATCCGGAAGAGATGTGGTTTCAACAGGATGGCGCTACGTGCCATACGGCGAACGCAACCATCGACTTATTGAAATCAAAATTTGGCGATAAGTTGATTTCGAGAAATGGACCTGTCAATTAGCCTCCAAGGTCGTGCGATTTGACACCTCTCGATTATTTCCTGTGGGGCTACGTGAAGTCACTGGTTTATGCTGATAAACCAGCAACAATTGACGCCTTGGAGGCCAGCATTGTTCGTGTTATATGCCATACAAATGACGAAGTCGTCTATAAGTTGCGCGAATCGACGACTGATTTTCAAAGTAAATTTGGATAATTTCGTAGCGTTGTTCAAGCGTGAGTCTATTCATGATGATTTGTCAGAGTATACTGAAACAAATAAAAAAAAAAGTTTCATCAAAATTTAATTTTTTGTGTTACTTTTTACAATTTAAAGTTCTATCTAGCTTAAAAAAACACCCTATACAAATTTAAGCCAGTAATTGTTAACAAGTTGAAACAAGCAGTGATAACCAGAGCATATTGTTAAACTAAACGTGTTATTTGCTTCTGGATAATTATGAAAGATATTCAATTACTTGTTATACAAATTCGCAGTAATGACGGTTGTGAAAGAATTTTTTTTTAATAAAAACTGCGTGATACGGAATAATAATGGCGTAAGTTCAAATCAGAGCCCGTGATCAATTGAGTAACAATCAAAACGCATTGTTTAACAAGATCGATGCTACATTTTTGATCTGAACTTAAAACTAATTTCAAATAATATAATCACAGTTCAACCGATATTTGGGACATGTAATGAATAAAACAAAATACGGGCCTTTGTTTTCATCATAAATAGGCGAAACCACACATTGACACATACACACACACACAAAAGAATATTACGTAACAGTGATGTCAGCTGAATTCATCAATCCACTTTCATATCATTCAGATCTGTATTCTTAATAAATAAGATATTTATATCTATATTATGTAAACAGTAACACTCTGACTTATATATATATATATATATTTCATTATATATTTTTTTATTAACAGTAATGTGTTTCCTAAGTAGAACTATTACTACTTCTTACATTTAATCAGAAAAACAATATATTGTTTTTCTGATTAAATGTAATTCTGTTGACGACCTTAGAAAATACAATGGCTATACCTGAAGAAAACTCAGTTTCTGAACTTATGAATATGAACGCCTGTCGAGGTCCTTCGTAATAATGGAGGGGCGTGCGTATGGTAACCCAACGATTGAACGAAATCCCCGTTAGAGTTCGTGATGACTTTAGCAGTACACCTGAAAGTAGCCCTCTGAGAACAGTACCATCTCGTCCTGCTGTGCATGTGGAAGTAAGTGTAATTTTTGTATATTAATATAAAGCTTCCACGGTTGCTTGGCACGTATTCAACAAGGTAACCTAAAAAAAACAAATTATTATATAATCTGTACGCTAAAAGTATTAAGATTATCACATACATGTTTAATTCACATATTTATACGCATAACAAAACTTTTTAACCTTTTTGTGAATGTGTGAATACGAACGGAGAAATAGAAAATTTGGCATAGTTAAAATTTATATGGAGGAGTGCAGAACTGCCCACCACTGGTATATAATAGTTGTGCAATCTAATCTTTAAAAAAGCTGAATGTTGTCGACGTCTCTTCTCAAAGAGGCGTCATGTAGTGGCGGCGCTGATAAGAAAAAACCGTCAATCAATTTGCCGAAAAATATGACGTTCGACAATCTCTGACCTCTCGGGTGCCAAGTGTGTTATCACTAATGCCACCAATTACTTACTTACTTACTTCCTTCGCTGGCTCAGCGACCCAAAGTGTGTCTTGACCTCCGACAGTAGAATGCGCCATTCTTTCCTATTCCGTGCCATCTCAGACCAATCGGACACTTTCATCTCTGCCATATCTCTGGCAACTTCATCTTTCCAGTGGTATCTGGGTTATCCCACCGGCCGACACCCGATGGGCTGCCCAAGGTATAATGCCCTTGCCCAAAGCGTCCATTGCCTGTTTGTCGACTTCACGAAAGCCTATGACAGTATTGACCGAGAAACACTCTACCGCATAATGACAACTTTCCAGGTACCCACAAAACTAGTCAGAATGATAAGAGTGGCCACGGGCATAAACGTGAGAGTCAGATGCGATTTAAGTTTTACTGATAGATGGGGGAGACGAGTTGAATGGAAGGCATAAAATAATAGGCTACGCGGATGATTTTGCTATACTGGGGCAATCAGAAACAGAAGTTGTAGGCATGGCACAAGTATTAGACAAAGAAAGGAAATCGGTGGATCTCAGAATCAGTCGTGAAAAGACTGAATACCTCCATATGAAGAGATACAAGGACAATAGAGCCCAGAGAAAAGACCTTACAATAAATGGCACAACCTACAAAGGTGTAGATAAATTTAAGTATCTCGGGTGTACGATTACGGACACCAATCGTAGGGAGGAGGAAATAAACATCCCCATTGTTAACGCACTAAGATGTAGTACCGCAGCCCTTTACAAAGTACTGGTTTCCAAGTTAATAATCAGGACAGCCAAAATCTGCGTCTACAAAACAGTGATCAGACCGATTTTTATGTACGGATGTGAAACTTGGACATTAACGATCAAGGAGGAAGATAAACTCTTAGTCGCAGAACGCAAGATATTGCAAAAGATTCTGGGATCGACGGTAGGAGAGAATGGAGAGCCGAGACAGAGGTACAACCGAGAGATGTATGTAATGTATGTGATGGCTTTGTATTTTTTCAATGATTTTCTTAAAACGCTAAACAAAAATAAAATAAAACAGTTATATCCTTAAAAGTGCACTTTAATTTGAAATAACAATATATTGTATCTTATAAACACTGGTTAAAATTTATACGCATAATAAATATTTGTATTCCATATACAACAACAAATTTAACAAAGTTTGCAATTTCATTTCTAAAAAAACAAACAAATAACAGTTATTATTATATCACCAAATCGATAAACGAATTACTATTTTATTACGTTATAACGGGTCGGTCACCCCGTGGAGTCTGCCCACAAAGACATGACACCGGTAGTCACGCCCTGCTCCCTCGACCGGACCAACACCCCGGAACTACCAACAAGCCCATCAGGGTCCAACCGAATGACCTACCTATAGTAACAGGCGGCGCGGAACTTTACTCAAACAGGCTTTAGACCTGGAAAAGTTACCCCGAGACCCTAGCTGGGGTCTACGAGAAGAACCACATACTACTATTTTATAAATTTACAAAAAAAACATATTATGCCCTTACTGCAACATATTTATATAAAATAACTTTGTAATTATATATTCACCTTCCTAATTCATTTAACTCATAGTATAAAAGATAGTATATTTTGAGAATAGTAGTAAAATTAACAATATTAAAACAGATAGTTCAATAGAAATATATAACTACATATATAAATATGTCAGACTACCATCAACATAACAAATTCGTCACATGAATATTAAGTATATTGCAATAATTTCTATCATAGTTATTCCTGTGCTGGTGCAGTGTGCTATTAAAAGAGGTTATTTTAAAACTCCATTCTTTACACTCATAGCAAATTCTTATTAGATTTTCGGTCGTATTCCTTCCTTAAAATCATACACTTCTTTACCTCTGGATGTCGTTTCAAAAACAAATGGTACCACCTCTCGCCTGGCACCCCATCTTTAAATAGGTTATCTCTTTTTTTGTTTCTTAAATACTCGCCTATGTTAGTAATCATATCTTTTTTACTCCAATAACAACCGTGACTGGTACAGAATTGTATCCAATTTGCCAATTCAGTTTCTTCTTCAGTGGTCAACAGCGTTTGAGGACCCGAAAGTCCTTGTTTTACTCTATATATCAGAGTTGTTCTTGGTATATTATAGGTTAAGGCCGCTAATCTCAATGTCATACCTTTGTTTATAGCATTTATAGCCTTTCCTATTTGTTGGTCTCGTAACATGTTGCGTACTGCAAACAGTAAATGTTGTATATTACAAGTCTTATAATATTGTCAACATAATACGAGTACCTAATCGTTCCAAGAAAATGGACGATTTATAAGGACTGTTACGTCTTGGTTCGAGTACAGCGCGATGACCGGGCCGTATGCTGTAGCATCCTTACCTATTCAATGGAATTCAGTTTTTATATGTTAAATAAGCTGTTCTTTATTTTTACTTTTAACGATGCATGTGTAAAAGAAAATGTTTGCGATTCACACAAGCTTATGAACAATGATGGGAATCAGAACATTTAAACGGTAGCATAGTAATAACCCAGCGCTGTTATCCGCGGTTGTTTAAGACCTTACGCGGCGAAGCTAGTTTAAAATAAAATTAATATAAAGATGAAATTTAAAATAAAAAAATGTCCCGTTCATGACGGACAGGTCTTCAATAGGACACCAACATCATGAAAGGGATTTGTTAAAATAAAACCAAAAACTAATAAGTTCTTAACAGTTATTACAGAAATTCTTACCTACAAACAAATCATTGTATTGTTAATGCAGAGTCTTAGAAGGCTTAACATGTTGTACAAAGTGTTTTAAAACTTCCAGAATACAAAACATATTCATTTATCCAACCAGACTGATTAACTAAACCCAAAGCTCCATCACGTCTATTTTGTAGTACGTGAGACTTCAAAAGTACCCTCGGAATTACAAAAACCGGAGGAATACTGCCTAATACTACCCCTGCTGCATTTACAAATGCCAACATAGTAACTAAGGCTCCACGCTCTGTAGAACTAATCTGGCTTACACGTTCAAGTCCCGCCTTAGCAAACTTTTTAGTGCATTAATAAGTAGTACATCCTGCTTGTATATCCTGTTTCATTGGTGTTCCAAAACATGATTGGCGAATTTTTTTTTTTTAAATTCTTCAAAATTTTGAGAAAAATTGTATAATTGACTCTATTAAAGGCAGTACTTCAATCTAAGGATGTGTTTTCAGGTTTTCTAATGCTTAATATGGGCAAATTAAGCTGTCGTTTCAAAAAATTATTTAGCCAATCAGTCGTTGCTATTTTGTTAGCTCGCCAATTATCGGGAGCAATCCTTAATTTCAAAGCATATTGATAAGCAAATTTTCTGACTTGAACAGTTGTCAATTCTAAACACATTTCAGCTGTTATCTTCAAATACTCCGATAACATATTTTCCTGTTCTATACTAAAAATTCTACGATTTCCGATATTGGGCCGGTAATTAAATTCATCTACGGAAGATGCCTTAGCCTTTACCACGAGTCTACCTAAGTGAGATTTGCTGATATTGTAAGCACTTGCAACAGATCGTAAAGACATTTTTTTTTCTATTACTTCCGTTACGGCTTCTTCTAATTTCGTAGGTTGAACTCGATCTCGTTTCTGCAAGCCTTACTGGCAAGCAACAAATATCAGACAGGTGTTTTTATCGCCCGAATAGGCAACAGCACCCATGGCTTTTAAAATTTTCAACATACATTGCTGCAATAGGTTGAAGCCTTGAAGGATGTGCACGGGTTCATCACGGCACTGTGAAGGAACGGGTATCATGTTCCACCCAACACAAAGGGAGGATCCTCCGACCAGGCAAGGTGATCATGCCTGGCGGGCTACAGCCCAACACTTGATGTTAGGATGTTGTATATATGTAAATCGGCGCGAGAACTATTTATTTCGCGATTCAGGATTTGTTACTCCGTGCAGTGCATTACTTCGTAGTTCAGTGTATCTTCGGTAGATGGCGCTGTAATAGGTTATTGTTGTATTATATGTGGAAGTCGTCACAAGGTTATGGATGTCTGCTCAGGAGGTGCACTATTTTCCAAAGTATCTATACACATTTACGTAGTTGGGTTTTTTTCAATAATTAGTTTATATTAACCAAAGTATTATCAAATTTGGAAAATAGGACTATATAATACAAACAATGTGTTTCACCGAGTGAGTGAGGATACCGGAGGCCCATACCCCAACCCCTCTCCCTATCCCCCAAAGGTCGGCAATGCAAACTTGTGACGCCTTGGTGTTGCAGGTGTCCATGGGCGGCGGTAATCGCTTACTATCAGGTGGTACTGGTATAAAGTACCTACTAACATTTTATTACACTGTAGGTAAAGGAACATTGGAACAGAGTGTCTTTAATTAACTAGCGACAATGAAAGTGTTAATAGACAAATTCTTACCATATTTTTGTTTTATTAGTATTAGTCATAGTAAAATTACTCATTAGTCGATAGACTAGGTTGTAAAAGCAAGGTCATTCTATATGGGTATGGCAACAACAAAAAAGCAAAATATTGACGCATCCATTTTTTATTAAACTTGATGCTTTTTAATGTTGCAAGAACATATTATCAAATCATGTACAGAATCGTTATTGCTAAACGGCTCAACAATTTCGGAACATTCTTCGGAGTTTTGGTAGGCTTAATTTTACTTGAAGTCACTTACGTTGCTTAGGCTATTGATGATATAATTTGCTTCAAGGATGTTGTTTTTAAATTTGGTTATTTATGAATACGTATTTTTTAGACGTAAGTATACGTGCGTAGTTGATTTGAGTTAGAAGGCACTTCCAAAAAACGAATTATAACAAAATCGCAAGATCTTGTGTTGTTGCAGCTACCAATCTATTAACCAAAATTCAATTCCACCACCAGATTGTTAAACGGTCAAATAATTTATTAAGCTAGAAATTTTTAACGACTGCAATACTATGCATTTCGAGGTAATTTTGCGTATTGAGATATGCATGCATGACTGGAGTGAAACCACGGCATCACAGAAAACCGGTGTGAAACAGTGCCTGCGGTGTGTTTCACTAAGTGAGTGAGGAAATCGGATGCCCATACCCGAACCCCTCCTCCCATCCCCCATAGGACGGCAACGCACTTATGACGCCTCTGGTGCTGCGGGTGTCCATGGGCGGCCGTAATCGCTTACCATCGGGGGATACATCTGCTCGTTTCCCCAACACAACATAAAAAAGAACCCTAAAGGTTTTTTTTGTTACGGTATCTAGCACAATTGGCCGTCTTATTTTTCACTCTTCGACAGCCTTTTAATTTTTTCTTTAAATATTTAAAATGTTCTTTCATCTGTAATTCTCTCCATTTTTCAGAATCACTTTTAATACGTTGATAACGTAAACGTTCTGCTTCTCTCTTTTGTGTAAGTATCGCTTCTCTTGTTTTAAGTTTTTTTTTCTTGGTATATCTTCTACCTGTAAGCATATGTAAGAACATTTATAACCAGTTATTTTGTAATGTAAACCGCCAGTGTTGGTTGTGACAAGTCAAAGAGATACCCGCCAACCACAGTCCTGTCAAGACATGAATGAGAAAAAAAAGTACAAAATCAGTGTGTCCATTTTTATTTTACTATATGTGGTATATTTATTTTCTCATTATCAGCCTATCGTAGTCCACCGCTGGACATAGGCCGCACTAATTAAATTTTTTGTCATTTATTTAAAACTCTGAACCTAGCAACACCAACCCTCAAAATATGGTTACGTAATAAGAATAACACAGTAGGTATAACCAGAAAGAAAATAGACATAGGATATAATATTTATTTGTTAGTAAAGACACTAAGACAAAACACACATATATCACGCAGAAAGACATACATACAGACCACATATATGAATATTGAAAACTATCACTGACTAGACATTAATGACTGACATAGAAATCACATTTATTTAAAGTACTTGAGTTATCTCGTACTAACATTTCTGAGAATCGATTTTGTATCGTGTTGCAGTAACGTAATGATAGAATTCGGATAATCTGAAAAGCCGAATTCAATCCCCAAAATGGCTAAATTAATTTCATAATAGACGGCCTCCTTTTGTAATATGGATATAACAACAAATTTCAAGTTATTGACTTGAAGTTTGTTGTGAGTTTGTGTATACCTACACAACAATGAAAAACTCAACCTACCATTTATCCGTACGAAAAAGCTGCTATATCTAAAGGTAAAAAACAACAATCAAATTACACTTATAAAAATATACTAATACGTACGTAATATACATGAACTTTGGTTTTATGACTAATACTGATAATATAATGTTTACTGATGTGTGTAATGTGTACTAAACACATTACTCATTATTGCATTTACAATTCCTAATCAAATTTAACGAGATTATAAAATGACAGACTGACTAGACATTTATGATCAACTAATCATCTACTTTAGTGATATACCAAAAATAATGAAAATACCATAGCAACTATATTATAGTTGTAACACTACTGATTATTAATAGACATTTAGTATATCTTAAGGTAAAACATTTATGACATGTAACATTCATGACTAATGATCGTAATACTATATAACTACGCTAATACTGTCGTAAACTACTTACGATAGTGTAGACGGACTGACTAAATACATGATTGACTAATAATTTCTTTGTTGACATGATAACATAAATATGATTATTAGATTAATTTTTTAATATTATTTATTGGATTTAGGTAAAATACTTGTTAAAATCTGCAGTAAATCAACTACAAATATTTATTTATGACTTTAAATGATTTTCTTATACAACTGTATAATGTGACTAAATAGACATTTATAATTGACTAATCGTAAACTTTGATAATTACTTTTATTTTGTCATAATCTTTATATTAGACATTAATGGATATTGACAAGATTTGACGAATGTCTTAAAAAGTCAATCCTAGGAACCGTATAAACGTAAACTATAAAATGCGATAACTATTAAAGAAGTTTTAATGACCTGTGCCTACTAATTAAAATTAATATTACTTGTAACATTACATTAGAAATATTGACACGGTAATCTGATAAGATCATTGCTATTGAATTCCTTATTGGAATATCGGGTAAGCTCGTCGATATTATCTGTTAAATAATAATTAATAAGTCTTAACTAATATCGAAATCGTAGATGGCGAAAATTCACTCAAAGGTAAACTTGTTTTAAAACGATTTTTCCTGTTTGATCCTAATGAATTAAGTTAAATAGTTTTAAAGAGCAGACAGAAAATATTATATTTGTATTTTCATTGTTTTGATCACAACACCTATTTATGTTAAATGTTAATTATATTATCATGTAAATACTTTTAGACACGTATACGGTCATCACTTTCAAAGTCTTACAAGTAAATGCTAGTATAGTTTCACAGATAATTCGATAAGTACATATTAATACATTAATCATTACCTACCTTACCTAAGACAAAACTAACAATAACTTATATATATTAAGAATGTTTATCCTTAGAATTTGTTACATTGTTACATTATTATCCCTTACATTTATAATCATACACAAATTTAACAAATAAACAATAGTATCCTGTTGTTGGGCTTTAAAAATTATAGTCTGCGTATCTAACGTGTCGATACAATCAAAATAAAACAAACAGTAAAGTTACTCTGAAACCAGCTTGGATATTAGGGCCTGATCCTATTGTATAATTCGGATATAAATCTTAGACGGTGAGACACATAAGATGAGACAATAAATGTATGAGTTTTCAATTGAGTTTCGTGGAAATCCTTTTTTGGTCCAAACCCAACAAAGCAGCGTGAATAACAAAGAACAACTGACTGAAGGGTTTCCATGAAACATAAATATATATGAATATTTTGTAAATATTTTAACAACGATGTCAAACATCTGAACTAATTTAATGGACATCTGACAAATTAGATGGTTAAAGAGTGGATTGGATGATTATGTAAAATAATGTAGTGTATTAACTATTGTATAATAATAAATCAATCAATATAATAATATCTTTCAATATATATTACTCTATGGCATTGGGTATTTCCTGTTATGGTAGCTATGAAAATAAATAATTATTTAAGATACGAGTATATATACCGTAAAGATACATTTGATTATAATTAGACATTGAGTAAATCTCAAAAATTACTAGATCTACTGAGATCATATATAACCTTTCGAATAACTCTTTATTTCGCAGAAAAATAAATCTTGGGATAAGGAACTGAACCTGCACCGACCTTTCTAGGCTTTGGAGGCGGGTGATTATGCTCTGCAATGATAACTTTCATCTTCCAATCGTAGGTGAATCTGATCCTTGCTTCGCATTTGGACTTGAACCTGCATGCACACCTGAGCATATGAGCTCTGTAATTAACCCTTGAGAAGGTGTAACCGTTGTGTAAAACTTTGATGATCCCTCGTTCCGTAGTCATGTCGTCCGGAGCAACTGAAATATTAATATCTATCAGTTTTGTCAGCTGTTAATTTTCCTCTTTTGTATTATCTTTTTAGTTTTACCAAACTAAAAATGATTTATTTGGTAACAATAGGGTACCTACTCTACAGCCGTCAGCATATCATTAAAAAGACTAATGGTCGCCTGTTATCGATGTGGGATCATTTTATTTTTATTTTTTGCACTGCACTCCTTCTAGCACAAATATTAATAAAAAATAATACAGTAATAATTTTAATATATCATCTAATTTTTAACATAGTTCACGTGTGTTACAAATATCCTTAAAATTATATTAAAACAATTCTTTCATATGTCTATTATATATCATATGTATATAGCTCTGGTAAATCTATAGTAACACATATTAATTTCTAACTAAAATAAATTGGTCTGATACAAGTAATTTAACAACAATATAGGTACATTTTGTAATTTAAAAACTAAACAAGGGATTAAGAAATTTAAAATCGATCGATCGATCTATAACTTCCAGTTTCCAAAGTGCGTAGGGCCTTAGGAGAAAAATACTGGCTAATAAACTCATGGCCACTCTTTTTAAAAGTCTGATGTTCAGGTACAACAGTGGTAGTATATCATGAATGCTAAACAGTATGCAAGCTGTTGACACTTTTTTCTGTGCGGGAATCCCCTCGGATGCCACAGACTGGTGGCTATGTCGGATACGAACCGGCTAAAAACCGCACACCGTCTGGGTTACTTTAAGCCGGAACACCCTTGAAATAAAATCCCTGGAACCCCAACAATCTGTTGTCATCTGAATTTATTTTTTTTAAATGCCAATAAGATAACGTACTAACAAAATAACTTTAAGCCCTACTAATACTATTTCGGAAATATGTTCGCAGCCATTTTGTTACTGCGTGGCCGCAGTTTTGGAATAATAATAATAGCAATTATGTATAATTGCATTGTCATCACAACTAAAGGCATATTTCATATTTCAGCTCAATCGGAAATCGGGCAGTGGATCAAATTCAACTTCCAAGATTTGATTATAGGTAAACATCGGCATAGATGAAATTTTTTTTCATATCTATTGTTTGAATGCTATACTTTATTAATTCGAGATCGATTACATCTTAAAAAAACATACTGTCCAGTGTCCGAGACATAGTATGTTGGTGGGTCATGATTGTGTACGTTGTCGCCGAATTGTATTGTGGTCCCTGCAGAATCCAGTCTAATTTTAGCCTTACATCCAGTCTTCTTCTTAGAGCAGTAATAATGCCGTGGGTGCACCTGAGCGAAAGTGTAACCGCCGTACATTAACAGCGGTTTTTTTTTAACAGTTGGAATAAAACAGAAGTCTGAAAGCAAATGAAGTATTTCTAAAATGATCTAAAAGAAAAGTAACCTTTAACCTTTTTTATCTGGTAACCTTTGACAATGCAATAGCACGATCAGTCACCAGTCAGATTATTAAAAATGTTGTTGTTAAATTAAATATTAATTGCGGAGCAAAGTTACAAGTGAATTTTATTTTAAGAACTAGCTGAACCCCGCGGTGCTACACGCGGTAGTACAATAACCGCGGGCAACGCCGCGAGGCGAAGCTAGTATCTTTATAAATTGTAGTGTGTATGTGTTATTCTGATGTATAAGCTCTATTATTGTAAAGTTTAATCAAAATCAATTTAATAGTTTTTGAAAGAGCAACATACGTACTCACATACTCAAATCTTTCGCGTTTATAATACCTATTAGTAGGATTATGTGTAAACCTCAAAAAATTTAGGTAAAAAGAAAGAAGTAGGTTTTCTTTTGAATTTAGGCCACATCAAATATCTTTGTCGATCGATTTTTTTGAGTTCGAAAATTACTAAAAAACAATTAGGTATCCAATACAAAAACAAAGTTATTTTAACCAAAAATTAAATTCTTGTTTTATTTACGTTAAGCGTTATAAAAAATAAGGAATTGTATATTTCAAATTACAACGTTTCAAACAAACTCTCTCAAAAGAACTCAGAAGCTACAGTCGCGTCAACTAGAGATACTAAGTAAGTACATTGTATGTATAAATAAATAATATATTATTTTACAAAAGCTTTCATTCGATATCTTAAATTCTCTTTTCTTAAACCTCTTAGACTTTCCATTACGAGATTGCCTTTTCCCTTCATCTGAAGAACATATATTGTCCTTTTTTTGTGATATAATAAGTAGGTGGATCGTGGGTATGCACATTATGGGCCACTGTGATAGTTTTCAAATCCGAATCCATGTTGATCTTTGCTTTACATCCACTTTTTTTCTTGGAGCAGTACCAATGACGCTTCGAAAACGCCTGAGCGAAAGTATAGCCACCAAGCATCAGTAACATATTTTTGTGACCAGATGGGATTAACGTGTAATCTGAAAATTACACTTAATTAAGAAACTTGTGAGTAAAATAATTTAAATAATAGTTGCTTTCTGTAATATGAACTTACAATCTTTGTTATTATTAGACCAAGTCTAATTAGTAGGTATGTTAATTAAGCCATACGGTTGTATAACAATAATAGAATATAATAAAATATGTAATATTTAATAAATTACGTCTGAGTACAGTCGATACAGTTGCAGGCAAAAGGTCGAATGCCACGGTACACAATAGCGTTATGCTGCTATCTATTAAAAGTAAATATAAAACAATAAATTAAGAATAATGACAAATTACTTTATTAATATGTACTCTCCTGCATTCGTAACATGGATTGAGGGTGGTGGATGACTGTGTTCATCTTGAACAAAAGTTATTTTATCATAAATATCTAGGAACACTTTTGCTTTACATTTTTTCGTTAGTCTTTTTGAACAGTACCAATAACGATTCTTGTGCATACGAGAAAATGTGTGCCCTTGATACACCAGAAGATGATTTTTGTGCCCGAAAGAAATAAGCTTGTAGTCTGTAAAATGTACATTTATTAGTAAGATGAGAGTTCTTGTGTAATGCATAACATGAAAGCAATTAAGTATACGATAGTGATAAGATCGACTACAACTTTGTAACTTATTTTTTGTTATGCATTTCTCTTGTGTATACAATAAAGACATGATATGACATAAATAAATAAATATTATGCACTTTGTGGATTTTGATAAAATATATGTCCGTGTAAAACATATAAAAAAACCTACAACAGAAGATGTTCTAATAAGGTATATTTCTTAAAAATAATTCTAAGGGAAGTAAAGAATTCGTTTGATATCTGAATACTTTATTTGAAAATCACAGGCAAACTAATATTTGTTATACAACTAAGGGTACAAATATGCTTCGATGTAATGACATGGAATGAGAAAAATGGAATACTATTGGAATAACCAAACTTGAGGCGACTGTACTTTAGTGAATAGGTCACTACAGATACACTAGAAACTACCTTCCGAAAATTTGTGTGAAAACCAAAACGAGTGCAACATAAATATATGTCTCCGTAAGATTCCAAAAACTGTTAGATTATTATCTACCTAGAGAGATTGTATAATGTCGAAAGATTGTCAACTGTGACACACTACTTACAATTTAAAGTACTATTTTTCACTAGATGGACTGCCTGGATTTACTGCCTCGGTGGCACAGTAGTAGTGAATGCGACTGCTATGCTTGAGGTCTCGGGTTCAAATCCTGGGTCGAACCAAATGTTTGTGTGATCTACAAATATTTGTTTCGGAGTTTGCATGTTTTCTATGTATAATATGTATGTATTTACAAAAAAAAACAGTATTTATATGTATTTATTTCAGTTGTCTAATACCCATAACATAAGTTCTGCTTAGCTTGGAACTAGATAGCGTTGTGTGTTAATGTCCGGATTATTTATTTATTTAGATTATAATGGATCGAAGTAAAAGAGTTAAATCACAATCTGTCGCGCGTCAAATCGATAACTATCTCTGATTGGTCGATCTTACAGTATGCTGTTTTATGGCCTACATTAGACCTTCTTTAATTAAATACAAATTCCTTATACTGATACAACAATTTTATGTAACTAATTCTAAAGCTGTGAGGTTTTTTCAACATGAAATCGATTTATAATCACAAAAATACTTTACAATACAACGCAAACGATATTACGAATTGACGGTTTCACTTCGCTTAGTTACCATCTAACCAAAAATAATAGACTAAAGTGAAATTAGTATGTTACGGTTCACAATCTTTCGACAGTTTACAATCTCGCGAGATATATTACAATCTAACGGTTTTGCCAATCTGACGGTAATATATATGAACCTTAATACTAATTATATTCTCACGTTAACACAACACAATTAAAGTCTCGATTAATGACTAGTATATGATGAGTATTTTGAATTCTGAAAACTTAAATATCTGACTTTATTCATTATAATCAAAACTTGTCACCAGGTAATAATACCACTTATGAAATGTATATAATAGTTTATACACACGTTTACCCACGTATCTTAAAACTAGAATTGTAGTTAAATGCCACTGCTGTGAGTGGTGAGTATATTTAGAGTAGTTTGACTAGAATGAGTCTCTGACGTAATCTAAGTAATGTTAACCTAAGTAGCCTTACGTACATTACGAAAAGGTCTATAATAAAAATAATGCTGTGACTAGAAAATTACTACAGTAAATATTAAAAACAGTAAGACTAGAATGAGCATTATGTCTATAGGTATAGACAGTTAGGTAGGTATATATACCTATTAATACGTTATAGGAGTGATGTAATGATGATGTACTTCTAGCCGATTACGGCCACGGCGGCCAGTGTCAACGGAGACCAGCCAACTATGCAGGAGATATTATAGTGCACAAATGTGTGGGCAAACACAGGTGCACTATCTATTCGCTCTCTCTCATAATCCGATGGGACGGTTAACCGATACGATCGGGGAGAGGTCAGGCGCAGGACCGAAAGCTTAACGTACTCTTCAGACTCCAACTACCAAACTTCAAGCTGTTATTAAATATTTATATAATTAGAAAAAATCAATAACATTTTTGACCCGACCAAGGATTTGAACCCTCTTGATCGGCAGTCACATACGTCAACCACTAGATCGTTAGTTAGTTAAAAAAAATAAAAAGTTATACCTGAGTGTTTGTGTCGTAGGTACTTATGCATGTATCAGTAGCACAGTGATTGCGAGAAACAGCGTCAATACATTACTCTTAATTTCCTAAAATAAGAGTGGTAAAGAAACACATGTCGACTTTTTACAACTGAAACAAATTAAAGTACTCATCGAGTATTTCTTTCTCATCACGGTTTTGCCTTTCAAAGAGTAATTCGATCTCACGGCGTTCCCTCTCATCAAGTATTTCGTTCTCATTGCATTGCTCTCTCTCATCGCGGTTTTCGCCCTCATCGCGTTTTTCTTCCACTACACGTTCTTCCGTCTCATCGCGTTTTCCCCCCTCATCGTGTTTTTCTCTTTCAATACGTTTATCTCCCTCATCTCGTTTTTCTCCCTCATTTTGTTTTTCCTCCTCATGACGTTTTAATTCCTCCTTCTTTGCATTACTTTTTTTTATCGGTATATAATGCCCAGTGGAAGTTATATGGTAAAGAGGTGGAGTATGATTGTGTTTAGTGTCTTCAAATTCAATCACGCCGTCTTCATCCACGAACACTTTGGCTGTGCATCCACTCATTCTCCTAGAGCAGTACCAACGACGATGCGTACCCATCTTTGAGAAAGTATATTTCTTGTACATCATCAACTTGTTCTTACGTCCACACGGTATCAGTACGTACTCTGAAAATATTTAATTTTTAAAGTAGCTGAACGCAGTAAATTCGCAAAACATTTAAAATTGTTATGAGTAAATTAAAATTAATAGGTATCATAATAAACATACGGTATTTCATTAATAAACTCTCATACACCGGACACAAACTTTTTATTTCATAAAACTACGAGTATACACGAACTTCGAAATAGTTACGAGAAAATATGTCACAAATGGAATCTAAACGAAATAAACAAAGGATACTTTAAATACTCCGACTTGCCAAGAAATCCAACAGCAGCAGCAGCAATGATGCAGAATCATCTCAATAGGCCCCATAGTGTGGGTCTCCCATGCTGTAACCATATGACCACCACTTTTGGATTCTTCACATTCTTTTCATCAAGCAGAGCAGTCACTTTGCCAGGCCCAAATTTAAAAAACAAGGCTTGGAATGTAATCGAGTACGCTACACACAAACACACAAAATTGTAATACAGAATACTGTTGACATGAGACGTACGATATACCTATATCAAAATTAATTAGCAGTATTACATGAATTAAATGAATATTATGAATACTACAAGTGATATGCTCGAGTTCAATTATCTTGTTTGCATTTAAAAGGGTTATGGCCTTGCAATATTCAGTATTTATAAAAAAGTATAAACGCGTGCAGAACATTTGTTAAAACTACAATTATATTAAAATTGCCTACAATGAGTAAATTAAATAAATTAACTGCAATTGTCAAATTGACTAGAATGTGTTGCATATAGTTTGAGCCCTTAATAAATGTTAGGACTAGAATATCGCTACAGTAAATATCGGAATAAGGTATGACTATAACGAGCATATTATGACTAAAAATCTTATGAGTTAAGTGTTGACATATCATGGATAAAATGAGAAATATGATTAGATGAAATATTTTAAAACTATAATCACTATAAACTACAATTATTGCGATCGCGTAACTGGGTTACATATTTTTCAATTGCCTAACCTTTAGACCCGAAGCTTCTCATAATAAAAAAGTGTGTGTGTGTGCTCAGACGCACGACAGGAGTTTATGTCATGCCGGCAAACGGCAGCAGCAAGCACCATGAAATTTTCGGCGCTTACATCATTTTGGTCGCTAGAAAACTATTCCTAGTGATAAGCGTTCAAGCACTTTTTGTTTGAATAATTAGATGACATAACCAATGTCTAGAGCACTGCAGCGTAATACCCCACTTATAGATAACGCTCGATTTTACCGTTCTTCAAATTTTCATACTGCAGGCTAAATATGAAAATCGTTACCTAAGGAGTAAACTACAATATTAAGTTATTCCAAGTTCACTTTTGATTTACTCAAAATCTCACAAATGTTATTAAATATATTTTAATAGTACCACGTTTATTATAATATGATTATATCATATTGTGCATTAAATTGTTATTCTTCTAGTCTTAGTAGGTAATATTTAACCTACTGCCTCGTTGGTCTTGCGGTTGACGTATGCGACTGCCGATCAAGCGGTCTCGGGTTCAAATACCGGGTCGGGCCTAAAATATTTGAGTTTTTCTGATTATAGAAATATTTAAAAACAGCTCGGAGTTTGGAATTTGGAGGTCTGAACCCCCGTGCCTCCGAGAGCACGTAAAGCTGTCGGTCCTGCGCCTGATCTCTCCTTGATCGTGTCGGTTAACCGTCCCATCGGATTTTAAGAGAGAGGGAACAGAGAGTGCACCTGTGTTTGCGCACACACTTGTGCACTTTAATATCTCCTGCGCAGTTGGCTAGTCTCCGTTGGGACTGGTCGCCGTGGCCGTTATCGGCTGGGAGAACATTATTATTATTATAATATTTAACCACAAGAACATCTTTCACGACATTTAATAGATTAAGAGTGAATGATGATGAGTGACCGAATTTTGAACCTATTATCATCACAGGAATTGGCATTCTGATTGCTCTGGGCCATTACCGGCTGGTTTATCAAAAGTTATGTGATCGTTATAACTGCCATACATATTCATTGTTATATAGAACTAGATACATGCGTATTTGTTTGTATTGCTATACGAATAATGTGACTTCTACCCATACTACCGAGAGCGAGTGATTACGATAAACATTAAAATTGTATGATGATAAAAATATTTTTTGTTTTATATATAATACAGTATTTAGCATTAAATAGTAGACGACACTTGACGAGAGCGGTGTGATAAATATTTATGAGATAAATATTCATCATTAACATACATCATTGTTTGTGAACTTAAATTCACGAACGGTGTTAAAATGATTTTCTTGACCCAGTAATTATCAGACATATATACATAGATGCAGAGGATGTTCAATTCCCTAAAATTATAGTGGCAATGAAACACATAACGACTTTTTACAACTGAAACAAATTAAAGTATTCATCCAGTATTTCTCTCTCATCTTGTTGTTCCCTCGCAACGCGGTTTTCCCTCTCTTGAAGCATTTCGATCTCATGGAGTTGTTGCCTCTCACCGAATATTTCGATCTCATGGCGTTGTTCGCTCTCGATGTGGTTTGTCCCCACACCGAATATATCGATCTCATGGCGTAGGTCACTCTCAACGCAGTTTGCCCTCTCACCGAATATTTCGATCTCATGGCGTTGTTCCCTCTCATCGCGATTTGCCTCCTCAGCGCGTTTTTCTCGCTCAATGCGTTTTTCATTCTCATCGTGTTTTTCTCTTTCAATGCTTTTATCTTCTTCATCGCGTTGGTCAGTCTCATCACGTTTTTCGTTTTCACGCTGTTTTTCTACCTCATTCTTCTTTCCAGTACTTTTTTTTATCGGTATATAATGCCCAGTGGAAGTTATATGGTAAAGAGGTGGAGTATGATTGTGTTTGGTGTCTTCAAATTCAATTACGCCATCTTCATCCACGAACACTTTGGCTGTGCATCCACTCATTCTCCTAGAGCAGTACCAACGACGATGCGTACCCATCTTTGAGAAAGTATATTTCTTGTACATCATCAACTTGTTTTTATGTCCAGACGGTATCAGTACGTACTCTGAAAATATTTCATATTTAAAGTAGCTGAACGTAATAAATGTCTATTCATACTTTAATATTATTATTATCAAAACTAACATTTCTCTATTAATTGTAATCAAATTTTAAAGCTTCTGCAAAAAACCACTTAATTGTTGACTGAGACTTTAATAGCAGGTAGAAGTATTAATTAAGTAATTCTGATGTAGCTAATGACAACCATTTATTAGTAGTTTTACATTTTTATTTTTTACCTACACAAATTACCATTTCAAAATTTTATTTAATATCAATATTACTTATTAACATAAAAAATAGATTAGTTTCTGAAATACAACACTAAGTTAGACTAAACTAATGTCAAAAGATATTTAACATAATTTTATTGAACTTTCAGAATATAATGTCATTTAATTTATCTATAATATGTTATTGATACATTAGTAATATATATGTAATATAAGCTATAAACATAGCACAATGAATACTTACATTAGTGAAACCATTCGTTAGGGAATGTTTTATGTATAATGCCTCTGCCTCGGTGGCGCAGTGGTGTTGAATATGACTGCTGTGCTTGAGGTCTCGGGTTCAAATTCTGGGTCGTACCAAATGTATGTCTGATCTACAAATATTTGTTTAGGAGTTTGGGTGTTTTCTATGTATAATATACATGTATTTACAAAAAAAGTATATATGTATTCATATCAGTTGTTTAGTACCCATAACACAAGCTCTGCTTAGCTTGGGACTAAATAACGTTGTGTGTTAGATGTCCGAAATATTCATTTATTATTATTATTTAATTACTTAAGAATGAATGCAATCAATCGAATTGCAAAACAAATATACCTTTACATAATTTCGTTGTCAGTCACCAACAGTTTTTTTTCTATTCTATCGTTTAATTAATACGTAATTTTCCGTGGTACTTAGGACGTGGATGATTATGGTAATGCACCACGTTTGATAACCTCCCAAAATAATCCAGAGTAATCTTCGCCTTGCAGCCAATCAGTCTCTTGGAGCAGTACCAACGACGGCGAGTATTCATCATGGAATACGTGAAGCCTTTATACATGAGCAAATTGTTTTTATGTCCTGACGGTATCATGATGTACTCTACAAAAAAAACATGTTAAACTTGTACTAAGAAATAAAAAATAAACTGCCTCGGTGGCGCAGTGGTAGCGTATGCAACTGTTGTTCTCGAGGTCTTGGGTTCGATTCCCGGGTCGGATCAAATGTTTGTATGATCTGCATCTATTTATTTCAGAGTTTGGATGTTTTCTATGTATAATATGAATGTATTTACAAAAAAAAAGTATAAATGTATTAATATCAGTAGTCTAGTACCTACCCATAATACCATATCCATACCATACCCATAATCCATTCAGGACAAATCTTTGGTAAACACGATCATTGGTTCTGTCTGTTTTTTTTTTTATGTTTTAGCTGCCAAAATGACTCTGCTCTGCCTGATATAAAGCACGAGCAGAATTCAGGACTGGTGGTCACGATCCTCAATGCTAATAGGATAATGCAGCATGGTGACCCACACTATAGCGGCATAGTGAGATGGCTTTTACATGCTCCGCTTAAAGGACCCGGGTTCATAGTGGGAGGGAAACACGTACGCAGGTAGTGAGTTCCAGGTTTGGACCGCTCGGCGCAGGAAGGAAGAACCGAAGCGGTGAGTACTAGAGCGCAAGTCTACCACTCTGAAACGGTGACTTTCAAGACCGGCACGTATTGTCGTGTTGAAGGGAGAAGGAGGGACCAATTGGAACAGCTCTTCAAAACACTCTCCATGATAAAGGCGATAGAAGACTGCCATAGAGGCGATATTTTTACGGTCGAGAGCGTCGAACAGATACTGCGCGGCTCCATCACAAAGACGAGAACAATACTCTACGCACGAGCGAACCTGGGTCTTGTAAAAAAGACATAGATAGCGATCGAGATCGCGGCTGATATCCATGCCCAGGATATCGAGCCTACCTTGTAATGGCAGTCGAGTGCTCTGAAAAGTGGGAAGGGGAAGGAAAGGAGACTTTTTGGCAGAGAACGCACACACCTGTGTTTTCTTGGCGTTGAACTCGACCAGATTCTCAGAGCCCCATTGAGAAATACGGTCCAAATCATGGTCGAATATCTGCTAGCCTAGCTGTGGGATGTACAAAATGTCGCCCATGAACTGAGCTGTCGTCTGCATAGCAATGAATGTTGCCAAGGGCTAGCATGTCATTGACATGCAGAAGAAACAGCGTGGGTGATAGGACGGACCCCTGAGGTACTCCAGCGTTGATGGGTATAATTTGTCTATACAATGTATATGTGATGTATTCAAAAATATAAGTTGTATTCAAAAATATAAGTATGTTTATTAGCAGTCTCATAAGAAGCGCCAATATTTACTAAGATAAGTTTTTCAGAAATTTAGAATATATTAACGACAGAAAAATGTGGCCGTAGGAAGTTTGCCGGATCAGCTAGTATATTATAATAACATTAAGACGTTACCATTGCTAAGAAAAAGCACAATACGATAAGAGAAAATCAATTTGAAAATGCATAGTAATCATTTAAATTATTTTATAAACCGATAGATAACTATTTAAAACTTCTACAGCCGAATCCTAGGATAATTATTCCTCGACTTAAATTGTATTATGCCAAAATGTGTACATGTTCTATTGCTTTTCCTCTTTTTCTTATAACAGTACACAATATGTACTGTTACAAGAAAAAGTTTAAAAAATAAAGCCCTGACTATATGGCTATATCAACCTTTGATAAAATTTATATAGCCTATGTCACCTGCCCCATTATTGCGAATCTTTTGACACCTCTTTAACTCGAATCGGCTCCACAGTGGAACTGTAGAAGAACAGATGTGTCATGTCCCTCTAACACAATGGGACGATCCTCCGATCGGGCGAGGTGATCATACTTGGTGGGCCACCGGTTGATGTGGGGATGTATATATGCTAATCGGCGCGAGACCTTCTATTGCGCGGTTCAGTATTAGTAGTGTTGTGCAGTAGGTTACTCCGTAGTTCGGTGTATCTTCGGTGGATGGCGCTGTCATATGTTTTGTTGTTGCGCTGTAGGTGGAAGTCACCGTAGAACATTAGTAACAAACATGCATAGACTGCTATAACTATTATTCTCTCTTTTGGCTTCGTCGTAGTTGAGTAAAAATACATGTCAACAATAAACAGTTGACAAAGATTTTATAAAACATAGTCATTACCTTTGCACTTAGTTAAAATTAAATTACCGAAAATTCAGCTCTGGTGGACCACGGTATACCTAAATGTCGTCGAGTGATGAAGTAACAAGAGAGTGTTTGACTCGAAAACAATTTTGCTAAGTACACTTGAGAACTGTTCTAGAACTAGATTCTAGAGAACTCTAGACATTAAGCTAAGTACCCTGAATGTTTAGTAGATATTTACCTAATTATCCAGTTATTGCCACCTCTTCTATTTGTATAATCATGTACCACAACCTTATCTATATATAAATACTTAAATCAAAAACTATGTACCCTTTTTTAAGAAAATTATTCCAACGGAGAAGTAATGAATTTAGTATTAGTAAAGTTCATTTGGAGGAAGAGTGCAGAAGGTAAAAAAATACAAAACTAATAAATATATATTTTATTAAAATATATTACTAGCATTTTTAAATGCACTAAGTAAAACAACATTTAATAAAGACGAAACATCTCTATATTTAGAAATCTTCTATCTCTCAGGAGCCTTTAATAAGCACGTAATTTCCATTTGCTGTAATATGGTACTGAGGAGGTGCGTGGTTGTGCTCATTACTCGCATACATTATCTTCCGATTAGAATCCAGAATAACTTTAGCTTTACATCCACCTTTCTTCTTGGAGCAGTACCATCTAAGGCCAGAGCTCTTCCTTGAGAACGTATAACCATTTAGCATCAACAAGTTGTTCTTTAGACCGGATGGTATCATGATGTACTCTGAAACATATAGTTGATTGTAATACCATGTTGACGTTATTTGTTCGGATGTCTTTCTATTTAAGATGCAATAGGTAAGGTACATCTCTAATAGAAGATTACCGAGATAGTTTGTGCTCCTTTGGAGTGGCTTTCGTCTCACAGTGCACAGTGCTAGGCTAATGATGGATGATAGATGATATTCCATGTGGTTTTCCCCTTTTATTATTTGATTTTTCTTTTAAAAACCAAGGTACTTGGATAAGACAAAACAAATACATATTTATGAATGGGTATTGATGTATTAAATATTGAAAATAACATTTTTATAATTAATGAGTAACAAACACTTTAAAAGGGTGTCATACCCTGAAGACCGTATATATTTGCTTAATATAAAAACAATGAGACCATAACAAAATTTCTACATCACCCAAAGGTTGGCTGGTAGAGAATGCCTTGGGCATTAAGCCCGCCGATGTACATGTGTACATAAATTTTAAAGTAATAATTTAAAAATACTACTCTATTTGAAGTCCACAATAAAAAAACACTGAACGCCACATGGTTAAAAGTTACGAGGAAATAAATTATCTTGGTCCCCACCAAGATGGTGTCATCCTGTGGCGAGAAAAATTGTTAGTTGCGGGAGTTAAAGAGAACAGGACAAGAGGAAAAGTAAATATGACTGGACTGTATAAGAGAGAATATGTCTAGGAAGAGAGAAAACAGTGAGTGTAGATTGATTGGAATGGAAGAATAAAATATACTGCCTCAAATAAAGTGAAGATAAGAACAGGTGCCTGACCTTTTCCCTATTTTGGGATGGGTATACACTGTAAAGCATTTACATTAAATTACACATAATATCTTTGAACTCGTACAAATTCATTTCTAACTTCATTTTACATAAATAGTTAATTACATTATGAATGCCCACATCCGTATGATGTGAACCGTTCAAACCGTCTGTGATTTTAAGAAATATTCGTTTCATAAGCCACTAATGAACTCTTATTAACTTAAGTTTAAAACGATAGAATATCAGTCAAGATTTATAGAAATGAATGTATTAACCCAATAACATTTAAAGTTAAAAAGTAATATGCTCCCCAAGATAAAGACAGTCTTGAATTCTGCTCTCTTCAACGTCATTTACCTTGTCATTTTATATTACAAAACCATTCCTCTCTTTGACGGTTTTCGATATGGCTTTTCATCAAACCATTGAGGATCCAGTGCCAAACGTCTTAAAGTAGTTTTTGGGACAGAAAATATTTTTGAGGCCTTAGCATAACTCAATATTTTAAGTCGGACCTGTTTAATGGCCTCCTTCATCTGCCAATTGTTCCACAGTCTTCTTTTCCGTGGCAACCCTACAATGAGAATATACCAATGAATGTGAATATAAAATAATAATAACAAACTTTATTTTCAGACCATAACAAAATATAGAAACAGTTTCCACAGAATATTATATGAAATAAAAAAAAAAAATAAATCTTATCTTTTTTCTTTCTTGTCACTTAATGTGCTTCAACTTTAAATTATTTATACAAATATTATAACAAGAGGAAGGGCGATCGTGGCTTTCAAATATATGTTTCACGAACCCATGAGGTAATCTTTCCATTGAAATCTTAATATCCATAATTTGAAATCACTTTAATTTTCTTCTGTCATAATAAACCTGATATAGCTTTATTTAACCATACTAATATTATAAATTCGAAAGTAACTCCATCTGTTTGTCCGTTACGCTTCCACGGCTGAAGCGCGCGGCTTACGCCGATTTGGATGAAATTTACAATGGAGATCCTTTGATTTTTAAGAAAAGAAGGCTACGAGTACTATTTACTGCGATCACCGACAAACACGGGGGCGGAGTCGCGGGTAAAATCTAGTAACAATATAATAGGCCTCTATTTAACTTTTGCATATATAACACACAAAGTGATGAGTTTACATTTAAAAACAATAAAAAAATCCGACTGAGTTACGATACGATCTATTTAATCATAATTTATCTTTAAAAAATACATTAAGTAACATTTTAAAATCAACAAATCTTAAAATTGAGCGCTTAAATACACACTAGCCCTACATTTACCTTTCAATAAAATTTTAATATTTATTTATAAAATTCATCTGCAAATCATTTTTATTTTTTGTTATTATTTTAAATAATAATAAGAAAAAAATCTTCGTGAATTACCTGCTATAAAATTTGTCTTAAAAAGATTAAGGCAATATCAGGGACGGAGAAATATCACATTTCGAGTACACCATGTAAATCGGTAATATATATCTACTATTACATATATTATTAGTTATAAATATAAATTATAATGTTTTTTTTTTATTTAAATAAAACAACATAAATGCACATAGCTTGTTTTATAATTATAAAAACCAACCAAAAATTATACGTTCTTTTCGTATAATAAGATGTCAATGAAAAAAAATGACTACATTCTTACATCGTCCCTAATATTGTCTTTATCTTTTTATGGGAAATTTTGTAATTGGTATTACGAAGATAAATTTCTTCATTTAAAAAATAACATTATAAAATGATGAAATATATATAATGTTACACAATATCACAAATAGGTCAACAAAGTAAATAAACTTTTGGGAATGCCGAAATCGAACCCGCTAGTACCGACTATCAGGCGATAATCTATTGGAATTTGTTTAATTTTCGTTTTAAATGCAATTTTTAGTGTGCAATAATTAATGTGCCTGCCTAATTTTATTCAATCTTTGACATTCAGAATATCGTTTGAGAAGACAAAACTTAATTTTTAGTAATTTTTAGATTAGCGAGTTATCAAACAACGCGCCATCGTCTTTAATTTTAGATATGATCTACTTTAGAATCAAGAATCTATTTACTAGAATAAGAATCAAATCAATCTACAAAACGGCGTGGTTAAGCGGCTGCCGCGCGGCGTCCTAGTAGCACTGAATGTTGTGGGTTCAAATCCCACAAAGGACAACAATTTCAAGTCACAACATTCTTGGATTCTGCTTATGCTTTCCATCAGGCAGAATAGAGTCATTTGGACAGGGTCATGCACAAAAAAAACTGTAAGATCGAAGAAGAAATTGAAGTTCGTGTAACTTTAACGTACTAAGAGCCAGTTTCAACACTTGCTGATAAAGTCCTTGACAGTCTAATGCCAACTTATCGGTAATACCTAAAGCATTTGGTTTCATAAGTCTTGGATACAGAAATGTATCTTAAAGATCAGAATCTTTTATTTGTTAAATAGTGTTATATGACAGATAACAATCAGAAACTTTATCAGGAACTAGTATAATTAGCCCTTAAAAATTTTAAATGTCTAAATTCTAATATACCATCCTTCTTTAACTTGTTTGTAATATTTTGGAGCATGACAGTGTACATTATCAATATTGGTTATCTTTTCTTGTTTGTCAAGTTTAAGTCTCGCTCTGCAATCTTGGTTCTTAGTGGAACACACCCAAAGGTTGCTATGTGATATTCTCGAGAACGTATACCCATCAACCAAGATCAGGTTTTTACCTCTCTGTGATTTTACAATCTGGTAAGGTGTAGCGACACCTGCAAAGAGTTATAGGTATTAATGAGTTAGTTAACAAGGATTTGATGAAATAATAACTTCACACATAGTATTCTAAGCCTCAGACCAGTGTTATAATAACCATACCACTGATAAACATGCATATTTATTTCTAAATACATGCATATATATCAACCAATCGCCGTCCACTGCTGAATGAAGGTATACTCTCGGGAACGAGAGTTATCTCGGTCTTAGGCAGTCCGCAACCATTCGCTGCCAGCTGCTTTCTTAAAATCGTCTGTCCATCGTACCACAGGGCGCAATACACTACGTTTACCGCATTTCGACTCGAATGCAATACATACTTATCATGGGTAAATACACCCAGACATATTACAACTAATGATTGTGCCCATCATACAATAATTTAACCCAGGTATTAATCGAACCCACGAACTCTGGCTAGCAGTCGGGATAACTAATCACTAGGATAACAATAGGTTATATGATTGCATCGTAAATAAATACCGATGTCTCCCTTATTAAAACGAATATTACAAAACATCTCTGAAAATATAATTAATAAAGTTTTTATTTCTTTCACAATTTTTTAACGAATAAACATTTAAATATATTGCTCAATTGAGTAGTATAAAAAAAAATGTGTGCGTGTACTAGCGTACACTCGTAAGAAGTGAAACTTCTTTATGACGTTATTTTTCAAAAAATAAATATCATAATATGTCGACGTAAGGTATAACGACAAAAGACTTATAAACCAGCAATATTCGTGACAATTCTTATTTCAAGTGCAATAAAAGTTAAGGAGCGAGACCTGAGTAAATATTTCGCGATCTGTGGTGTGAATGAAGTAAGTTTGTGGAATGTGATGTGTGTAGTTATTTACATTGTGGACTAAATAAAATAATATTGTTTGTAATGTGATATTTCATTGTAGTATTAATTTGGTCCTGTTCGTGTTTGAAAATGTTTTTTGTTTTATTTTATAAATTTGACGCGTAACGTAACGGATAAATGTTACACGTAACGTAACGGATAAATGTTACGCGTAACGAAAAAATGTTACACTAAATTTTTTGACAACCCCGATAAAGAAGTTTCACTTCAAAATGTCGTCACAAATTTGTATTTAGTATTTTTTTTTCAAAAATACATGTCAACATAAACAAATGACAAAGATTTTATAAAACATAGTCATTACCTGGGTACTTGGTTAAAACTAAGTTACCGAAAATTTCTATCACTAGTGTTCAAAGCGTTGTCCCAGTTCTGGTTGACCACGATATACCTAAATGTCGTCGATTGGTGAAGTAACAAGAGAGTGTTTAACTCGAAAACAATTTTCCTAAGTAGCCTTGAGAGCTGTTCTAGAACTAGACTCTAGACATTAAGCTAAGAACCCTGAATGTTTAGTAGATATTTACCTAATTATCCAGTTATTGCCTCCTCTTCTATTTGTATAATCATGTACCACAACCTTATCTATATATAAATACTTAAATCAAAAACTATGTACCCTTTTTTAAGAAAATTATTCCAACGGAGAAGTAATGAATTTGGTATTAGTAAAGTTCATATGGAGGAAGAGTGCAGAAGGCAAAAAAAATACAAAACTAATAAATATATTAATAAAATATGGTACTAGCATTTTTAAATGCACCAAGTAAAATAACATTTAATAATGACAATGTTTTTTATAATCTAATAGACGAAACATCTCTATATTTACAAATCTTCTATATCTCAGGAGCCTTTAATAAGCACGTAATTTCCATTTGCTGTAATATGATACTGAGGAGGTGCGTGGTTGTGCTCATTACTCGCATACATTATCTTCTGATCAGAATCCAGAATAACTTTAGCTTTACATCCACCTTTCTTCTTGGAGCAGTACCATCTAAGACCAGTGCTCATCCTTGAGAACGTATAACCATTTAGCATCAACAAGTTGTTCTTTAGACCGGATGGTATCATGATGTACTCTGAAACATATAGTTGATTGTAATACCATGTTGATGTCATTTATTCGGATGTCTTCCTACTTAAGATGCAGTAAGGTACATCTCTGATAGAAGGAACTGAATAGGGATTCAGTTGACCAATAAATTCAATAGTAATCTTTCACGTCAAATGATAATATGACACACTAGCTGCCCCGTGCCCACTTCGTTGGGCATAATGTTAGATAATAAATAGCCTTTTTTAGAACAGAGTGTTGTGTTTTAATTTCTAACTGCCAAAAGGAGGGTTATACGTAGGTATAGTTTGTATTTGCATGCTAATATTAATATGTCCGAAAGAAAAAACATTTTCTGCGGAATTTGCGATAAACATTAACAAACAAAAGAAACAGTTTTTGTACTCGTTAAGGTTGTGTTGTTTAATGCCTCGGTGGCGCAGTGGTAGCGTATCGGGTTCGATTCCCGGGTCGAACCAAATGTTTGTATGAACTGCAAATATTAGTTTCAGAGTTCAGGTGTTTTGTATATATAATATGTACATATTTACAAAAAAAAAGTACCCAACTATATGTGTATTTATATCCGTTGTCTAGTACCCATAATACAAGCTCTGCTTAGTTTGGAACTAAATAGTTGTGTATTAGAGGTCTGAAATATTTATTTATTATTATTATAAAAACAATTACCTAAACTGAAAGTTTTACACTCAGCCCCAAAACGATGTGGATATAATATGTCCCAATTAGCCGTGTTACGAATGAAGGAACTAGGAACTCACCTTAGTTTAGATTTTTTTTAAAGAAAAATATCTAACCTAACCGCTAACGCTAGTTGAACGGCGCTGTATAGTATAGTAATAGCTAGGCTGGGTTTTGATTGTGCGGCTAATTAAGCTAGTCGGTTACGACATTTATACAAAATATCTGTACAGTACGGAAATTTTAGCAAATAAAAGTATTGGTGTTAATTTAATAGATATTTATTATCCAAGTCATTTTCAACTAACTTATTCTAAAATATATATAATTAATATAATATCAAAACATGACAGAAAAATAGCATTTAATGTACTCATTAACATTATTATTGAATTAATATTGTATAATTGAAAACTATTATCTTGTGTAGCCGTGCTCAACTCGTCCTTTATGTATGGTAACGTATCTTGGGTTGTGGAGATACTCACTAAGAAGTATGAGATATAATATTAAAACATGACAGAAAAATAGCATTGAATGTACTCATTAACATTATTATTAAATAAATATTTTATAAGGGAAAACTATTATCTTGTGTAGCCGTGCTCATCTCATCCTTTATGTATGGTAACGAATCTTGAGTTGTGCAGTGGAGATACACTCACTAAGAAGTATGAGTGGTGTGAAATTTTGTGACAGAGTCAGGAATGTAGTTATAAGAGAACGTTGTGGCGGTGATGACAAGAATTGAAACGGGCATGCATCGATGGTTTGGCATGAAAAGTCACGAAAAAAAAATTTATAAAGCGAATGTGTATAGAAGTGTCGGAAGAGGTCGTTCACGGCCGACCAAATATGTGATGTTCAGAAAAAGGGTAATGTGAGGAACATCAGGAACCGACGTGGAGAATGGAGAATGGAGGAGGAGGATCAATTGTCTGCCTACCCTCCTCTGAGAAACAAGCATGACTGTATGTATATACATACATAAGTACTGCTCTCGCGTAATGAAGCTATATGAATACACATTTGCAATATTTTAAACTCCTTACTTTTAAATCACTATTGCATGTCACCATTTACCTTAGTACATTCTCAAGTTCCAGAGTTCATTTTTGTTTTACAAATTCTAATGTCTACAAATAATCTCTAACAAAGTCAATTACTCACACTATAACGATACTTCTTACTCAATTATACCCTGCACCTTTTAAATTATACCGTATTATACTCAAATTTCATTCTATTATGTACAGTGATTTCTAAGAACAAAATACGGTCTTCAGCGGCCAGAATAAGTGATGTATTCCCCACTCTTTGTTTTTATATATTTCTTAGGCGGATGACAATGTTCATTATTGATAAATATTATGTCACCTTCAGGACTCATTTTCACTTTCGCCTTGCACTCAACCTTTCTAGTAGAACATCCCCAAGTGTTGTGGTAAAGTTTGGCAAAAGTATAACCGTCGATCATGATAAGATCCTTGCCTCGTTGAGATTTTATTATATGAATACCTGTGCGACAGAAACAAAATTAAAAAGACATTATCCAAACCATTTATCGTCAGTGAAAGAGCTAGGCACTGCGAAGCTAAAGGCTAGTTCCACCAGCTTCTGATAAAGTTCTAGATAGCTATCTGCCAGATGAAAGAAAGAAGTTTAATTTATGTCTCTTTCTAAAACTTCGAAATCGAAATATGTAGTTACCTGACAGTTAAGTTTATGATAGTCCGTCAGGGACTTTATCAGTGGGTGGTGAAACACGTTCAAAATTGTTGTGTTACATATACTTAGGCAGCTTAAACTAAAAATAAATAAAATCGATAGTGAATGAACTTCTTTTAGTAGTCCAAGAGTCTACCGTTAGTTAAAAATCAAGTTATTCAAACATTAAAATATCGTTAATAAATAAAGTAATTTCTTACAAATGTGAAACAAATAAAATATCCATATATATAACTTGTGAATATTTAATGGCATCAGATAACTAATAAACTATTTACCGTAAATAGGTATGTAGAATGCATAAACAAGCAAAATAACTTGTATGCGTGTGTTCAATAAATATACTTTTACAACATGAATTCATTAAAATGTAATCTTAAAACGTAAGTATTTAAAACTATAGTTTCTTAACTAAACTCAATTGCCAGTTCATTATCTTCTGTTCTTTCCATTTTATAGAATTGAAAACATAACCTATTTAACATAAAATTAAATCAAAGTCTGTCAAACATTGAGATACAGAGATGAAACAATTTTGTCATTATTATCCTTTGATTTTCCACAGAAAACCGGTTTTAAATAACGCTTGCGCTGTGTTTCACCGAGTGAGTACCCCTCCCTATCCCCCAAAGGCCGGCAATGCACTTGTGATGCCTCGGGTGTTGCCATGGACGGCGGTAATCGCTTACTATCAGGCGATACGTCTGCTCGTCTGCCCATCTATTCCATAAAAAAATATATTAGGGCCAACATTTTTGTACTTTTTTGACATCACGAAAAACATTTGTGCTGCCTCAATAAAATAGTATTGTTAACACATAATACAGTATAATGTACAGTGTACATTCGAAAGCTTAGAGAATAATAAATTTATTTTGGCACTTATATCGAATTTATTATAACATCTACCGTGGGAGAGCCACGCTTCGACATGAATGGGCCAGCTCGACCGGAGTGATACCACACCCTCACAGAAAACCGGTGTGAAATAGCGCTTGCGCTGTGTTTCACCGAGTGAGTGAGGATACCGAAGGCCCATATCCCAACCCCTCTCCCCATTCCCTCTTCCCATCCCCCAAAGGTCGGCAATGCACTTGTGACGCCTTTGGTGTTGCGGGTGTCCATGGGCGGCGGTAATCGCTTACCATCAGGTGATACGTCTGCTAGTTTGCCCACTATTCAATAAAAAAAAACATAATAATGAAAATAATGTTAAATAAATTAACTAATATGTTATATTTGATATACTAAAAAGCAAAATAATATATGTAGTTAATCAGTTATATTATGAGTATTTAACAATTTTTTTTCTTAAATAAACCTATCAAAGTAACTCTACTCCGCCTGATGGAAAACATGAGCCCGAACCCGAGAGTAGTGGTCACCACACTCATTGCAAAGAATACAATACTACAATGCAGCATGGCCCACACTATGGTGACCTATTTGGATGCTTCTGCAACATTGCAAATATCATTCTAACTAATCCGGATATATCTCCCTTCAGCAGTGATAGCCAATTTCCTCGCCGGATGGATATGTACGTTAAACATATCAATGATATTTCCTTGGCTATCTAACTTCAGTTTCGCCTTACAATCGGGGGAATTGGTGGAACAAATCCACCTGCGAGGCGTAGTTTGAGCGAAGGTAAAACCGCCATATAATATTAGATTTTTGCCCCTTTGCGACCTTACTATTTGGTAGCGTATTGGCTCTGAAATGAATTTATTTTTTAAATTATATTTAATATGTATATTACAATATATTTTACCTTATTTACAACCAAAGAAAGTACTATTTACATTATTTGATATCTACACGAATAAATAAAATTTAAGTATAATTTCAAATTAACAGATTTTTACTAAATGCATATGTAAGTATTTAGGGTACTTACATAAAAAAAAATTGCCACAGTGATGACACATGACATCTATCTGATGGAAAGCATAAGCTGAATTCAAGAGTATTGATCACAAAACTTCTAGACAGTGCAACAATGCAGCATGGTGATGTAGCGATCTCCACATACAGCGCAACAACAACATAACATACTACAGTCGCGTCTACCGTAGCGCACTACACGGAGTAACTATCCTGAATCGCGCAATAGAAGTTCTCAGGCCGATTATCATATATACAACAACCCAACCTGAACTGCTGGGCAGTGGCCCGCCAAGCATGATCAGTTCGCCTGGTCGGAGGAGTCTCCCTTTGTGTTGAAGGGACACGACACCCGTTCCCGCTACACTGACAAACACTATGGCGGGCTATTGAGGTACTTCTGGATCGTTATGCCTAATTCTTGTACTCACAACGAAACCTCATAGCACAAATGCTGTCATTTTAGGTTGGTCTTCTGTGAGAGGTGAGTACTGTTCAGTTGACATGGTATAAATTTAATATATTAGGTCTTTACCTATGAAATTGCCGTTTTGTATGCAATAAGTGAAAGTACTTATTTTTTCAAACTTTTTTATTTCTGTTATTCGAAGTAATCACCCATGCAATCGACGCATCTTTGCCAACGCATTGGCAGTTTATTGATGCCCTTCTTGTAAAAATCAGCTGGACGGGAGGCAACAAACTCTTCAAAGGCATTTTGTACTGCCTCTCGGGAATTGAATTTTTTACCCACTAAAAAGTTGTCTAAATTTTGGAAAAAGTAATAGTCGGTAGGTGCAAGGTCTGTTGAGTATGGCGGATGAGGGAGAGCTTCCAACCCCAGCTCTTGTAGCTTGGAGACTGTCTGTTGCGCAGTATGGGGTCGCGCGTTGTCGTGAAGGAGCAGTGGGGACGACCGATTGACCAAGATGTTGCTTGCAGCTGGTTGCAGATGTGCAAGCTTCTCCATCATTCTCTCCAGTTCTTCACAGTACACATCTGCATTAATGCTCATGCCGTTTTGTAAAAAGCTGTGGTGAATCACACCCGCACTAGACCACCAAACAGTGACCATCACCTTTTTAGGGGTCATTTTTGGTTTAGGGCATTGCTTTGGTGCTGAACCAGGGTCTAACCAACTTGCTGAGCGCTTTCGATTGTCGAACAGAATCCATTTTTCGTCGCACGTAACTATTCGTTTCAAAATTCCTTCATTTCTTTGCCTGTTGAGCAGCGAAAGGCAGGTCTCGACGCGTACGCTGCGCTGGCGATCGTTAAGGTCGTGGGGCACCCATCTATCAAGCTTTTTTACCTTGCCAATTTGTCGCAAATGGATCAATATTGTTTTGATGCTTACATTAAAAGCTGCTGCTAGCTCAGCTGTAGATTGAGTTTCGTCAGCTTCCACAATCGCCTTTAATTCATTATTGTTAACCAAAGTCTCCGGACGACCACGAGCTTCATTTTTCAAGTCAAAATTTCCAGAACGGAACCGGGAAAACCAATAAAGGGTTGTGCGTTCGTTTGTACAGTTCTCTCCGTAAACGTTTTTGATGTTACGTGCCGTTTGTGTCACGTTGGCGCCACGACGGAACTCATATTCCATAATTACACGAATTTTTAAAGTATCCATTATGACGAAAAATGTTCAAATGTAATGAAAATACAACGCTAATCAAAAAACAAAAGACTGAGTTTGTAAATAGAATGTCATGGTTTTAAAACAAAAATAATTTGAATTTAGAATATAGAGCCATTACAAACTTTTTTTATTTGAAATGACCAGTACTGAAGAAACGCAATTTCATAGGTAAAGACCTATTATTAATCATCATCACTAAGTGTCTATCAATACGTAAAAGAAGTAATAAATTAATAAAAGATTCATTCTCATCATCATCAGGATATAGTAAAAATCATTTGTCTCTTTATTAAAGATTAATAAAATAAATTATAAAATTTAAAGTTTTCTTTTGTTTTTGTATAAACTTTTAAGCCTTTTGTCAGACATTCATTGTAGTGTACAATACAAATAATATATATATATATATATATATATATATATATATATATAAGAAGTTTTTATTAAAATGCGGTCTATCGAGAGGTTCCGACATTTCTAATACCTTAAAGTAACTTGTTCGAAGATAGGTTTTGCAATCATAACACTGGAAACAATTGAAATAAATCTAACATAGTTATATTATGTAAAGGCAATAGCGTCTACAGGCATACAAGTAGGTATGACAATTTACTTACACTTTGAAATGTTTTACTAAAGGTACTATAAATTTCTAATATTGTGTGACAAAAATCTTTCTTTTCTTGAATGACATTGACAGACAACTGACATTTTAATTTCTGACTTGACATTTGAAGACCGCAAATTCGTATACCACTATTTGTTAGCACATATTGAGTAGGTACACAAATCAAACTATCTCTAATCCTCTAGCAATTAAGACTCACAATCGAATGTAGGTTCCTTCTTCAGTGATTACGTATCTTCTGACTGGATGTGTATGAGTGGTCGACTCCGCTACCTTCAAGTTCTTGGTTAGTTTCAACCTCGCCTTACAGTCCGGATAATGAGTAGAACAAACCCAACTCAGTGGTGTTGTTTTAGAGAATGTATATCCTCTGTATAGGATAAGGTTCTTGCCACGTTGGGATTGTACGATCTGGTATTCTAGAAATTTCGTAATTATATTAATTATGGCAATAATACTTTTGACTTGCTACAATTACAAAGCAAACGACAGAATCATCACGGCCAAAATGAATACTGAGTAAAACAAGTAATAAACGAATGATAATAAATAGAATTTGATAAAGTAATGAGAACGGTGTGGTGATGGATAAGGAACCGAGTGTTGTTTTATCCAGTTTTCCAGTGAGCGTCCGAGTGATCAAGATAGCATACTATGCAGGACTACAGCCCGACAAAGAGAAGGAAACTTCGACACCAATTTATTTATTTTATTTTATTTATAAAATTTATTTCACACTACTACAGTAAACATTTGAACAGTGATACATATACGGACACCAACATCAGGTATCAGAATAGGCGGTTTTATCGCTAACGGCGATCTCTTCCAGACAACCTTTGTACGGATATTATAAAAAGTCAATTTTATCTTATTTCCAGCACTTGACTGAGATCTCAGATGCAAAAATGTACTTAAATGTATTGCCCTGGAAGTACTGGAATTTCTATCAGTCCCGATTAAAATTTAAACAAAACTTCAAAGCATACATCTTAGGCTGCCATAACTCCTGATTATAAACATTATAATGTTTATATTATTGTAATATAATTATAAAGTGAGAAAACTTAAAACCTTCCTTCCACCTTATCTCTTTCTTTCTCATTTGATCAACTCAAAAAGTAAATAAGTATTACTTAGGTATACTAAAAGTAGACAAAATTAAGTACGCTTAACAACAGTTTATTATAACATGTGGCATTTTTTTATGAAAAATACATTTGTAGTAACAAAATTATTACGAAAAATTATACGAATAGTTATAATGCCAAAAGCTATCAATCAGTTCTGAACCATCATAAAAGTTTGATGTATAAAATAATTTATCTCTTATAAACTCATTGGACACAAAATAGAGATAAATAGACCGGTGTTCAAATTGTGAATCGAAAAATGTCATAAAATTTGCCTAATACAAAGTTGTGTATTTAAAAAAAATACCTAAATTTAATTCGTGAAATATAACACTTTAATTGGCATGTATATTCTTAAAACAAAACACAAAAGTCAAAATAATTTAATTGGAAAATAAAACGGGATAATAATAATGATACTGATGATAACAAGAAAATAAAATAGGATTAAAAATTAAAAGAACCAAAACCAAAGTAAAAAATATAACATTACCGAAATTAATAATAATAATCAAAACCTCTAAGATAGTAGTTTTTAAATAGTTAAAGTAACATTCTAACAAAAAACTACAAATTTTATTACTTATTGTTTATCTCGTTTTTTAAAAATAGTTTTCTTTTATATTCTAAAACATTAACTTTATCAATTATCCTAGCTATACTTTCTATAAATAACGTGAAATATCATTTCTGGTATTCTGATTTTTACTAAAACGCACTGGTCATTGAAAATTTCAGATAAAAATTGCTTTATAAATCTAACATCATAACAACATCACTCAAACAGAAACTTTGTTCGGTGATTTATTTAGCTTGCCTCTTTTTTAGCTCATATTCACACGCGAACGTACTGTCCGTTATGTACTACAAACTCCCTAGCTGGATGAGGGTGTTCATTCATCAAGCTGGTGATCTTTCCATTTTCATCCATCTTCAACTTGGCCTTGCAGTAGCGATTCTTAGTTGAGCATACCCAGGTGCTGCTCTTAATTCTTCTGGAAAATGTATAACCATCGATCAGTATTAATTGCCTACCCATTTGGGACCTGACGATCCGATACTCGTAACCTGTAACAATATTGAAAAGTTAGTATGAATCAACCACTGTTAATCCCGTGAGGGACTTAAGAGCCAACTAAGGAAGAAAACACTGCAGAGAAAACAGGCACGCTGATTTCAGGCTTTCAGGCTCAATGCAAAAGCGCCTCAACAGGCTGTGATAGCGTACTATGTGCAATGCTGCATTGTCTGTATTAGTAATGAGTACGGTCCAAACCAAACCAAACCAGTTATCTTGGATTCTGTTTATGCTTTCTATCAGGCTGATTAGATTCGCTCTGGTAGGCTCATACATAAAGCAAACGGTATATGGAGGCAAGAGTAACAATAACTAGAAATTATAGATATTCTAATAATACAATAATAAGTATCCTATCGTTGAAACTCTTTACAGGTTCTCCTTCAAAGGCTGATTTAATATTACTTAGCAGTTACAACGAAGATACGCAAATATTGCGAAGTTTCAGTATGACTTTCTTGCGATAAAAAAATTCTCTTACCGTGTGCTAACCTTATAAAAATAAGATGAAATAAAAAATATATATATATTTTTAATAAAAATAAATAAAAATCAAGGTTAATCACAATAAGACTACGTATACTATAAAATCAATTTTATTAACTACAATAAAACCTAGATTGAAGATATTATGGTTTTATATAAATAAATTTTCATTTTATTAAATACAATAAAGTAAATTGAATGGTCATTTCCAAATAAAAAGTACTATTCTGGTACAGTCCCTTGAGGCTCCATGCTAGGGAAGCTTGGCTTGATACCTACCTAACACATTTTATAGATTTACAGTTTTATTATACATGAGACTATAATAATGGATAATTAAAAACAATCCTCTAAACTATAGTATGATATAGTAATTCCACATTGAAGATAATTATTTATTTATTAATTATGGTTAATATGTATGTCAAGATCGGCATCACTATTATGTTAAATAATCTAAAACCTTTTTTTTGCGTGTTAAACTACTACTGTTAAATTAACAAATAACATAAAAATTAAAATAGTTAAATACCCTAAAATTACCTCAACCTTCCTAACTACCTCTTTAAAAATAGGTAAAAAATATTATTATTAATCCTAAAACTATTATTCATTCGACTAAAATTCAATTTAATATCTAAGCTTATAAATATTCGCATATGGTGGTGATGTACACGATCATCACAACGGGCAATGATTATATAGCCCACAAAATTTGTAAGGAATCACAAGCACTCATTTTCTACGGAGTATTTTAAAATGTGATTGATGATGTGTGAATTGTCATTTTTACACATCACAAAAAAACTGTTATTTATTATAAACTTAATTCTTGAATTACAATTAGAATTGGTTAGTATAGCTATAAACGATAAAAGCTATTATTAAACTTGAATTAAAAAAATACATTTAAAAAATACATCTATTTTATCATAGTTTTCCTCAATTCAAAATATATTTAAAAAGAAAACTACCAACCTCCCTAATCTTTTCTCGAAAGTATAATAAAGAAAGCCATTTAAATATAAATGTCGCAGATATATTGTCAAAGCCATGTTGAGATATTACAATTTCACTAGTGTATAGTATTTTACAATTTACCGTGGGAGAGCCACGCTTCGGCATACATGGGCCGGCTCGACCCGAGTGATAGCCTCACAGAAAACCGGTGTAAAACAGCGCCTGCGCTGTGTTTCACCGAGTGAGTGAATTTAATTTTTTTCAACTTTACACACGAAAAGTTTGCCCGCCTGGTGTAGTCCTAAACTCCCTCGGTTCATGTGTGTGGTTATTATTTAAGTATATTATCTTGTTCTCATAGTTTAATCTAAGCACCGCTTTGCAGTTGTTCTTCCTTGACGAACAAACCCAGTAGTTGGACTTTTTAGAAAATGTGTAACCACCGACGACTATCAGTACATGACCTTTTTGTGAGAGCATCTTCTTATATGGTGTTCCATGACCATGTTCTGTAATGAAATAACCAAGTTTCAGAATATTTTGTTTCATTTAATACTATTTTTTATTAAATAAGGCGACACATATCTATATGTACTAATAATAAAACTGAAGAGTTTGTTTGTTTGTTTGAATCTCAGGAACCGCTGGACTGATTTGAAATATTATTTCAATGTTGGATAGTCCATTTATCGAGGAAGGCTATAGGCTCATCACGCTAATACTCAAAGGAGTGGAGCACCAATGAAGAATGTTTCAAAAACGGGTGTTAAATTTTCACGCTACGGGCAATTGAAGACGCAAACGAGGTTGCGTGGGTCAGCTAGTTTATAATACAAAGAAATGTAAATAAAACAATTTTGGCAAGCAGTCTACAAAAATATTTTTATTTTAAGAATATAACAATTGAATTGTTTCAAAGTTAAAAATAAATACGCAAATACATTTAAATCATATGAGATCGTGTCACATCATATTCTATCTATAAAATAATTCTTCTTCTTTTGATGAAATGGCAACCAGCCGGATCACAATTATAAGTCTTCGAGTCTTCAACTCTTCGTCGTGATGAAATTAATGATAAAACATATGTAAAATGTGGATGACATGAAATGGGGACCGTCTTTCGAAAAAACAAAAAACGATCTCATCAAATAATTAGTTGAGTGTTTAAATTTCGCGCCTTACCGCTGCTGCAAGCTGTCACGTGGGTTTGATGACATAACAGTGTATTAAATAGACAAACCACTGTCAAACTATAGAAACACTATGTTGTATAATAGTTTTTAAAATACAATTTTATAAACTATGACATAAAATATTATTTGTATATTAAAGAATAAACATATCAATTTGTTTTCATTTCTAATGTTTGATTCAGTTTCTTAATCTGTCAAGATCGGATAATAGTGAATTATGTGAATTACACTGAAATTACCTCAGTGATAAAAAGTCGCATGTCTGAGAGATTAATCAAAAATTATACTTATAACCCTAATTATATATAACCCTTTAACTAAAATTAGTGGTGATATGCACAAATCATAACAATTTTTCAAAAGCCCTCAAAATTGTAAAGAATCCAAAGCACACATTTTCGAGGTAAGGATTTCAAAATGTGTTTACAATAAATGTCATTCCATTTCTTATTAACGAATTACAAATGGCAGAGAAAGATCAACTCCCAAAAATATTAAAATTAAATTAAAGCAGCACTTCTGGCAAAAGATATCAAACAATCTATAATTTTATCTTACGTTTATATACATACATACTCACTCATACATTACATTTATTTCGGAATTCTCAACTTTAATTTCACAGTCGTCTTTATTGGTTAGTATTTTTGTAACATACAAAGTTTCAACCATTATTGTTTTATTTTGCAATAATGTATCACTCTGTAGAACATATTAAAGATCTCTGCTTATAAGAATATTGTGATCGGATCATCGAGCGCCGGTCGGCTGTGATCGGTTGTGGTCGGTGCTGGTGCTAAGCGCGATTTGGTAGGGTAGTGGAATAACATAAATTGCAATGACTACCCTCTCTAATTTATAAGTGACTGTATATATTTCTTCAATTAAGTGTTACTAAAAAAGTAGTGTTTCATAATGCTGGTTTATTTTATAACCATGAAAATGTATGAAGTTGGCAATAATCGTGTGTAAAGCAATTGTATTGTAAATGTAAGTAGATTTAAATATGATTTGGTGATGACACGGATGCACGGAAAAACTCAAATGAGTTTATGTGGCATCTTGTATTCAATTTCTTGTACCTTATATTGTTTGAATAAATAAATAAAAAAATAACAACTACGACTCATCAAGTTTTATGTTCAACGCGGCCAATATATTAGTGTGAATTGCGTTTTCTACAATTAAGATTTGTATACATCACCAAAAAAGCATTTTGGAAGTGAAACTTTTTAAGGCGCATAAGGGTAAAAAATTTACGGATGAAACGCGTCACGAAGATGTGCAGCGTACATGTGTACTTTGTACACACACACTTTTTTTTGTAAACTTAACGATAACTTAAATATTGATGATGCTATGCTTACTATGTCAATTAAAATGACACAGTTCAGATTATGAAACTTTGATAGAAAAAAATTGTGAAAACATTTACATTTAACCTAAATAAGATCTATTTTTCTAGTCATAATAAAAAATGGTACTATTGACAAAAATATTCTAATTAGATCCATCACAGAGCTGACCAATGGGGTTTCTGATAATGAACCGCTCCCTCGCTATGTGAGTGTGGTTATTATTTAAGTATATTATCTTGTTTTCAGCGTTCAATCTGAGCACCGCTTTGCAGTTGTTTATTCTTGTCGAACAAACCCAATATCTGGGCTTCTTTTTAGAAAATGTGTTACAACCGACGACTAACAGCTGGCCACCTTTTTGTGATAGCACTTTCTTATATGGTGTCCCATAACCATGTTCTGTAATAAAATAACCAAGTATCAGAAATTTTCTTCCGTTTAATGCTTATTTTAATTAAATAAGGAGGCGACATATAATTATAATTTAACTAATGGTAAATAAAACAGTTTTGTAAAGCAATTATTAAAACATATTTTATTATAACAACGTAACATTGTTTCATAGCTAAAATCAATACATAAAAACAATCAAGTCATATGAGATCATGTCACATTATAAACAAATGAATCACCTTTTAATAAGTGCATTTTTACAGCGTTGAAAAGAAAAAGCGTGAAAGAGCATCTCACTAGGCTGTCATAGTGTGGATCAATCACCATATGGTGAATATTCACCATACTGCACTGTTCACGTTCACATTGAGAATAGTGGCCACCATTCTTAGATTCTACTCATGCTTTCCATCAAGCATAGTATAGTAATTTATGCTAATACATAAAAAAGAAAGAAAAATAAGATATCGATAGAGAAAATTAAAGATTCAGATACAAATAAATTAATGATCGAAACATTGTCAACTGTTTTAAAATAATTATACATATGTCTATTTATTAAGTCTGTGTAATAAAAGAAAAGTGAGAAATAAATAAAAAATATGAACCACGTGATGGATTCTACTAATGAAGCTAATTATAGATCCTCAAAATGTACGAACAAAGACATGTGACATTTTTATTTAACAAACACATCTAACGAACATCATAATATAATTCTACATTACATTAATTTACATTCTTCTTCCTTTAAACATAAAGTAATTTATTGTTTCTCCAAATATATATATATATATGTGATATTCAATCATTCAGTCATTTCTATTGGCTCTAGATCATATCTGATTAAAACATTTTGTAATTGGTTGGATATAATATTTATTTCTACTTTCACAGTTTAAAATGTCAAATATTATAAGAGAGACGTTCGTTGTATCTGTAAATTGTTCTCTAATGGCAATCTTAAATACCTACCTCCGGGTATCTTCACATATTTTCTCTTTGGATGTATATGCGTTCCATGCATACTTGTAACTACTCCCTCATCAGTCATTTTCAATTTTGCTTTACATTGCGGAGTGTGGGTGGAACACACCCAACGGCTCTTGTATTTACAAGAGTATGTATAACCATTGATGAGTATAAGGCGTTTTCCTCTTTCTGAAGTTAATTCTTCGTAATATATACCATATGAACCTAAAAAATATAATACGATAGAACATAATAATTAATGAGTTCTACATTGATCTCCACGACCTTATCAGTTAAAACCAGTAACAACTAGACCAAAAACGAATTTTACCAGCTACTGATAAAGTTTTAGATAGATTTTAGCCATTTTTTTAAAGGAATTGTAATTCGTTGGATAATGTAATAATAATGGAATTGTAAGGCGTTGCCGGCCTTTGAGGGATGGGTGAGGGGTAGAGGTATGGGCCTCCGGTATCCTCACGCACTCGGTGAAACAAAGCGCAAGCGCTATTTCACACCGGTTTTATAAGATTTATTTAACATACAAAGGTTGCGGTTACAAGTCCGCCGCGACACAGGATGTATATAGTAAATGCGGAAGTTGTTTTTTTAAATGAGTAACAAAAAATGTAGTCAAGCAATAAGATTACTCTCATCTAGTACTCATCTACAAAATAATACAAACCGTTATATATTGACAAGAAAACTTTACATGTACATTTATTTTCTAAAACACAAGCTTTGACAAACACTTATCAATTGTAAGGTCTTAATATTAACTGGAACATGAGTGACTGTGCTTCATCAATAGTTTTTAATACTCCACTGCTGGATACAGGCCCCTTCTTAGAAATGACCTTCGACCTACTGTACCACGTTTGGCCCGACGAGTTGGTGTACGTTTCATTTATAAAGTTGCAGTGCTGCAATATTGTCCTGTGTCGTTTGTCAGTTCTTACGACGCCCAAGAGATGAGTAAGTGGAATTGAATGGCATTTTTACTCATAACATACGGACCCGAAACGTCTACACTTACCCTACTGTTTGCCCACAAGCTCAAAGTCCCGCAGCGTACTATGGGAAGTACTATGCTAGACGTTTCTCTGAGGGATGGTATCAGGAATTTTTTTCTTTTATTTTTTTTTTTTTATGTCTTAGCTGCCAAAATGACTCTGCTCTGCCTGATGGAAAGCACGAGCAGAATCCAAGAGTGGTGGTCACCATCCTCAATGCTAATAGGGACATTGCAGCATGGCGACCCACACTATGGCGGCCTAATGAGATGCTTCTTCACGCTCCGCTTAAAGGACCCGGGTTCATAGCGGGAGGGAAACACGTACGCAGGTAGTGAGTTCCAGGTTTTGACCGCTCGGCACAGGAAGGAAGAACCGAAGCGGTGAGTACGAGAGCGTATGTCTACCACTCTGAAGCGGTGACATCCAAGACCGGCACGTGTTGTCCTGTAGAGGAAGGGAGAAGGGGGGACCAGTTGGAACAGCTCTTCGGAACACTCTCCATGATAAAGGCGATAGAGGACTGCCATAGAGGCGATATCTCTACGCAACTGCAGTGGCTCAAGGGACTCGGTGGTCTGGGGACTGCCGACAATGCGGATAGCTCGCCGCTGCAACCGGTCGAGAGCGTCGAACAGATACTGCGCGGCTCCATCGCAAAGATGAGAACAGTACTCTACGCACGAGCGAACCTGGGTCTTGTAAAGCAGACACCGATGCTCGGGCGAGAAGAACCGTCTCACCCTATTAAGGATACCTAGCTTCCGCGAGGCCGCCCTAGTGACACTCTCAACGTATTCGCGAGGGTTGAGATCGCGGCTGATATCCATGCCCAGGATATCGAGCCTACCTTGTAATGGCAGTCGAGTGCTCTGAAAAGTGGGAAGGGGAAGGAATGGAGACTTTTTGGCAGAGAACGCGCACACCTGTGTTTTCTTGGCGTTGAACTCGACCAGATTCTCAGAGCCCCATTGAGAAATGCGGTCCAAGTCATGGTCGAGTTGAGCGACAAGCTCCCGTCGTTTTTTATCAATATCTGCTAGCCCAGCTGTGGGATGTCCAAAATATCGCCCGTGAACTGTGCTGTCATCTGCATAGCAATGAATATTGGCAAGAGCCAGCATATCATTGATATGCAGAAGAAACAGCGTGGGTGACAGGACGGACCCCTGAGGTACTCCAGCGTTGATCAGCTGAAACTCGGAGGCCGCACCGTCGCAAAGGACTCTAATGCGGCGCTGGTGCAGAAATGCGGCAACCCAGATGCAGAGTTTGGGGGGTAAACCGTATGCCGGTAGCTTGGAGAGAAGCGAACGGTGCCAAACCCTATCAAAGGCTTTGGCCATGTCAAGGCTGATTGCCAAGGATTCCCCATGCCTGTCAATAGCTTCGCCCCAAAAGTGTGTCACATACGCTAGAAGATCACCCGTGGATCGGTTCGGTCTAAAACCATATTGACGATCGTTTAGTACGGAGTGATCCTCCAGGTAGTGAATCAGTTGTTTGTTTATTATCCTTTCAAATACCTTGCAGAGAATTGAGGTGACGGCTATCGGACGGTAGTTTGCCGGGTTTGAACGGTCGCCCTTTTTGGGGATGGGTTGAACATTCGCCTCTCTCCAGGCCATCGGGACAGTTCCCGATGAATAAGACAGGCAATACAGGCGCGTCAATACCGGAGACAACTCTGGTGCACATTTCTTAAGAACCACCGCTGGGATGCCATCGGGTCCACTGACTTTCCGGACGTCGAGTGACCGAAGCTCCGCGCGGACATCATTCAACCGGATGCGAATATCCCGCATCGTAGTGTCGCAGGTCGGAATGGTAGGCGGGTGCCTGCCACGGTCGTCGATTCGGGAGTTAGCCGCAAAGAGATCAACAAGCAGTTTTGCTTTCTCCTGCGGCTGATGGGCGAGTGATCCGTCGGGGCATTTCAAGGGTGGTAGTGAGGATTGGCAGAAGTTGGACTGCACGGCTTTAGCCAATCGCCAGAACTTTCGGCTACCCGTAGGGTGTGCGACGAGTTCTTGGCCAAGCCGCGCAATGCGCTGGGCATCCGCTCTAATGTAAGCCTTCTTGCATTCCCTTGTGGCTTTGTTGAACGCTGCTTTTAGTTGACCAACGTCGGGGCAGCCGCGAGCGTGAGCTCTGGTCCATGCGCGGTAAGCCGATCGCTTTTGCGCAACAGCATGGGCGCACTCGCGATTAAACCAGGGACGGGTCGTTGCGCTGGCGACCTCACTGTAGGGAACATAGTATTCCATTCCAACAGTGATTTCGCCAGCCACGGCAGCCGCAGTTTGCGACACATCTTTGTCTTTAAAGCAGCGTTGAGCCCACGGGATGGATGCAAAATAATCCCGCATTCCATCCCAGTCCGCTGACGAGTAGTGCCATAGTCGTCTTTTCGCTGCCACTGGTCGTGGGGCGGCAACTAAAGACACCGTGGTAGTCATCAGGCAGTGATCGGAGGATCCCAAAGGGGCAAGCACCGATATATCGTACTGCGCTGGGTGACTCGTCAGCAGAAGGTCCAGCAAGGAAGGCGCTTGACTCTGTATGTCTGGTATCCTGGTGGGCTGGAGTACCAGCTGGGTGAGGTCATGCGTGAGAGCGAATGCGTGGACAGTCCGACCCGCGTGGTCAGTTCTGGAAGATCCCAACCAAGACTCATGGTGGGCGTTAAAGTCTCCCAGAAACACCAGTTCGGCGGTGGGAAACTGCTCCTGCGCTTTGTCCACCGCCTGACTGAGATATTCAAATAGTCGAGTTGTCTCAGAGTCTCCGGAGTGGGATCTATATAGGCACACGTAGAATCGGCTCACGGAGCCAATATCCACGTGCAACCACAGGATGGAGAAGGATGGGTCCTCAAGGCAGCGGAAACGGCGACAGCAAACATCCGCCCTAACGAAAAGACATACCCCAGCCTTCGCGAGGAAGCACTCCTCAAGAACGTAGCCGGGATAGTGTAGATATGTCGTGTCGGCAGGGCGGCGTATTTGTGTCTCCGTTAGAAAAAGCATGGCCGGCCGTGCCGTCTCAAGATGCTGGTGGACGGCGTTGAGGTTTGCATGGAGTCCACGGATGTTTGTGAACTCCACCTCAAAAAGCGCGTTGGTGGGTGGATGGAGTGATGAGGAATGAGGTGATTTGGCAGAGAACTAAAGTCAACCTAAATGGTAGTGACAGTGTCTGGATTTTAAAATACACGATGATACCTGAGTTAGTTTCGTTCTTCTTCCTCAGAGCTAGTCCAGCTAGGAAAGACTGCATTCATCTCATAATTATACTAAAAAAAAATCTAATTGCAGAACCAATCATTTCATTTCAGTGGCATGACCATATTAGCCGCAACCGTTGAGGTAGAAGAATTATCTAGTAAAGAGTGGCGTACAATGGGAGAGGTCTATGTCCAACAGTGAACTGCAATAGGCTGATGATGATGAGTTACATTTGCGAATAATAACTTAAATATCTAGGGCTGTGCATATGCAGTTCCTCAACTTCCTTGAGGCGACCATCTTTGTCAAAGTGGACATGTGCTTTACATCCAGATCTTCTTTTAGAACAGTAGAAGTACCTAGAATCATTTTTTTGCCAATATGTATAGTTATTTAGCAATAACAATTGTTTTCCTTTGGAGGTAGGTATAAACTCGTAGTGTACTTCTGTAAATAATAAAACGTCATTTACTTAAGTCATTACAAAATAGTAAGATCACAAAATGTGATGAATACCTAATTAATAATTAACTAATTTAAAACAAACTTTAAAAAACAAACATTAACTAACATAATCCTAATTTAAAAAAAAACAACAGCACGTTTGGCCTAGTGGTTAAGCGGTCGCCACGCCGTTCCCTACTTCGTAGAGTGTTATGGGTTCAAATCCCACATGGAATAACACTTTGCGTGATCCATAAATTGTTGTTCTAAATCAGGATGTTCTTTGCATCCGTTTCATGTATGTTTGTAAAGTCCCTCGAGACACAGGAATTATTACTAGCGCGAGATTTGTAAAAAAAAAAAAATAAAGCCAGCTATTGACTAAACTACGAAATTATTTCTTCTTTGTTCCATGTTGACTTTATTATAGATATTTTGAAAACGATGTATTTATATATTATGATGGTATTTTCAAACACGACATTTATACAAGTTGAAATTTGTCAAAAATACCTGTACTATAAGTACTACATCGGGACTCGGAAGAATTTTTTATTTATTAGGTTAGAGTTTTAGATGTCTATAGCAATTCAGCAGATAATTCCTTGTAGCTCTGGTCTATGTTGCTATCTTTATTTTAAAAAATAAACCAAACTGAATAATTAACCTGGTTGTTATTCGAAATATACTTTGAGGATTTTACTTTGGAGGTGGTATACGTGTTTTTTAAACGGTTTTATTTAGCTTATCCTGTTTATTTGTTATAGCATAGGGCTCCCCACACATAACTGCGATGCGATACGATGCTGCGTGAAGTTCTTGCGGTGCATTCGTGCGAGCTTGCGAGGTATTTGCGATACCACAGGAGACCCGATGGCCTCTCCTAAGAACTCAGAAAGAAGGTTTTGGCCTACTGTAGCAGCATGGTGGTATAGTTAATGGCATTTTTACTCATAACATACGGACCCGAAACGTCGACACTTACCCTACTGTTTTACCACAAGCTCAAAGTCCCTCAGCGTACTATAGCAAGTGTTATGCTAGCCGTTTCTTTGAGGGATGGTATCAGGAATGAGGTGATTTGGCAAAGAACTAAAGTCAACCTAAATGGTAGTGGCAGTGTATGATACCTGAGTTAGTTTCTTTCTTTTTCCTCAGAGCTAGTTCAGTTAGGAAAGACTGCATTTATCTCATAATTATACTAAAAAATAATAATTGCAGAACAAATCATTTTATTTCAGTGGCCTGACCATATTAGCATTAACCGTTGAGGTAGATGAATTCGGTAGTAAAGAGTGGCGTGCAATGGGAGAGGTCTATGTCCAACAGTGGACTGCAATAAGCTGATGATGATGGGTTACATTTGCGAATAATAACTTAATATCTAGGACTGTGCGTATGCAATTCCTCGACTTCCTTAGTCGACCATCATTGTTAAAGTGGACATGTGCTTTACATCCAGATCTTATTTTAGAACAGTAAAAGTACCTAGAATCATTCTTTTGCCAATATGTATAGTTATTTAGCAATAACAAATGTTTTCCTTTGGAGGTAGGTATAAACTCGTAGTGTACTTCTGTAAATAATAAAACGTCATTTACATAAGTTATTACAAAATGTACTGAATATCTAATTAATAATTAACTAATTTAAAACAAACTTAAAAAAACCAAACATTAACTAACACAAACTAATTTTAAAAAAACAACAGCAATTAAGCTGATAATTGACTGTATAACCTGGTTGTTATTCAAAATATACTTTGAGGATTTTACTTTGGAGGTGGTATACGTGTGTTTTTTAAACGGTTTTATTTAGCTTATCCTGTTTACTTGTTATAACATAGGGCTCCCCACACATAACTGCGATGCGATACGATGCAGCGCGAAGTTCTTGCGGTGCATTCGCGCGAGCTTGCAAGTATTTGCGATAACACAGGAGGAGAGAGGAGACCCGATGGCCTCTACTCAGAACTCAGAAAGAAGGTTTTGGCCTACTACAGCACGGTGGTATGGTTAATATAGCGTTTGTTTTATGTTTTCATTCATTTTTCTTAGAGTGCTATTGTCCTGTTTAGTTTGCCCCCATAATCGATACAATTAATACACTTAAATATTGGTATACCTAAATATGGAGTGATACCACGGCCTCACAGAAAACCGGTGTGAAATAGCGTTTGCGCTGTGTTTCACCGAGTGAGTGAGGATACCGGAGGCCCATACCCCAACCCCTCCCCCATCCCCTCTCCCATCCCCCAAAGGTCGGCAACGCACTTGTGACGCCATTGGTGTCGCGAGTAGTGCCAGTTACCTATAACGATCTTTGCTATCTTCACTCTATAATCATGTCTTATACTACATCGCCTGTAGATAAATTTCGATGAAGGGAATTCCAGAAAAACGACAGCCCTAAAAACATAAATCGTTTATTATGAAATATATAAACATCTTAATACTATATATGCTTACATCAATATGTGTTAATTAAACTATCGCGTTGGAGATTAACGCATTCATCTGCACATGCCCATTGTGGACACGTTTATTACCGACCCTTCTACCAATTTTCACTGACCCTAGTCACAGGCTGGCAGTAGCAGCCACCTTTGTTTAATATACATTACGATCATTCTCGTAAATATAAGTTCAGTTATAACTACCATGCATTACTAAACAACAGGTTTCAAGCACCTCCTTTGTGTCTTACTGTAACACCATTATTTTAAAACACAATTAGAAACAGTTGAAGACCAAAAGATGAAAAAGACGCGAAAGTAATATTTTTGACCAACGCTTAACAATTCGTGTTATAATGATTTAATTATTACTGCTCCTATATGGTACATACAACCCGAGTCATTATTAATAATCTATTGGTTTCTAGTTAGTCTAGTTGCTTTTATTTTACTTTATCTTTTTAATTTAATTTTTATCTATTATAATTTGTAAAAATGTATCCTGTACGCGTCTAATTCCATTGTATCATATTTTTGGTTTTTGTGGCAGCCCAAGATACAAGCGTAGCTTAGTTTGGGTGGCAACAGCAATTATTGTAACACTTTGTACAAGCATTTAAATAAATAAATAATAAAATAACAAAAAAAAATCATAAAATCAGTTGAGCAGTTTAGGTGCTGGTGGAACATACATACAAAGACTGCCAATGAGAGAGCTAGTTTTAACTAGACTGCGAAAATGAGAAGACTACAACATTCGTTATTTAATAAACTCTGACATAATCTCCTTCTGGCGTCACGACATATTTCGGTGCTGGATGACAATGAAATGTTTTTGATTTTGGCGATATTTGACCATTGCAGTCCAGTTTGATCCTTGCCCGGCACCCAGCGTCTTTCTTAGATCAATAGAATAGTTTTAAATCGCGTTGCTGAGAGAACGTGAAGCCTCTGTACATCAGCAAATGCTTCCCACGTCTATTTGGTATCATTTTGTAAGTTTTTGTGTCTGTAAGGATAAGGAAATATTAATATTATTGGACATTCTAGAACACTTGTTGCTCGACTTATACGATTCGCCAAGCTGCGGTGGCCTAGGTTAGTTAAAATCGTGCGCGCTGTTGGATGTAGGTACACACGTTTACATTACAAACACATTCCTCTAAATATATTAAACTAGTTGAGCTTCTGAGTTCAATTTCTGAATTACCGAAAAACTTATTTTAATAAGCCCGTGTTTGACTGAAAGGTATATGGGAGCGAGCTGTGGAAGAGGCGCTCGTACAATTCAAGTTCCAGAACGACTACGATTCGAAAGCTACAACAGTTCATACTAACGGACAATACACTGTTGCCCCGTGTAATGAACCACCAACATTTTATTACATTAAACTACTCGTTGCTAAATTATTTTCTTTGGAAAATATATCTATTAACTTTATATTATTGATAATATTTAATTCCGTTCACTACAATGTCCATCGGGTTATATAGCGTTCCACTCTTTTAATCGATGCCGATATGGTTCGTTCCTCGCACGATCGTTGGCACTTATTCGTGGTTGTTGCGATCGAATGTTGAATGTGTTCGTAATGTATACATGAATACATTCAACAGCACGTGCGTTTTTAGCGAACGATCACAACCATATACTATTAGGCATGCTAAGACCCGTCTAGGAACTGTGTTCATCGAGCGTCATGTGGCCTAGAATGCCCAATAATTACCTACTGGCTTCTTTAATTTGAGACAGTCATTCAAACTTCTTCGTCATTTATTACCAAACGCCCGTGTGGCAGATTTTTTATGTTATTTCAATGTATCTCTTTTTTATGACAAAAAGCAGGTATATATAAGCAGACATATTACCTGCAACGCTTGCAAATCAGGGATCATAAGCTCGTTGCAGGCCTTTGAGCACTTTAATTTTCACTTCACTGACAAGGTTTGAAGTACGTATTGGTCCAGAAATATCGCAGGGAAGAATTTGCTTAATATATTGGTTGCACAGGGAAATAAGTTTCTTAAAAAGTGCACATAGGTGGAATATCTATCAAGTAGTTTGAGGTGGTTAGTGTGCGGCGTAGTCGATGGCACAAAGCTCCAACGGGCTAATCTAAACAAATAATGTCTAAATAATTCCTCAGAGCACTCTCCATGATAGAAGCGATAGGGAAAGTAGAGCGATGCCCTACTTCTACCTAACGCCAGGCCTTCAAGCTGATTCCAAAGAGATAAACCAACCATGTATGCCGCATAGGGCCGTATTTGTGCCTTATAAATTTGCAGGCCGTGGGCCGGAGTGCAATAATATCTAAAGGCAGCAAACCTGTGTCTATTCAAGATCAAATTGGATTAATTTCAGCCAACCCCAATCAGAAACTTTCTTCATAAAAAAATAATTACAGATACAGGTTTATTGCTTGTTTGCCTTGTTATAATAATATAATTATCATTTAATAGTGTGTGTGAAGGCAGTTACAGAGAAACTACAATGTTTTAAGCTAAATATAGTTCAGATTGTATATTATAAAAGTATATTCATATCTTAATGCTATATTCAATTACATCAATATGTCAAATAGGACCGTATGTCCACGGTACAAAACGTACAAATAAAATTGAATTTAATAAAATTAGACTAAGTGTAACAACCAGTTCATTGATTTCTTTGTAACATTACATTTATTTTAATTAACAAATTTACATTTTAATTACTACTACTACAGGCAATCGTTTAAGGCAGATCGGACATCAGAACGACGACAATAAGATTTGTGATCATGAGACAAACATAACGAAAAACAATTTAATATCGTTTTACGCATAGTACCATCCTTGAAATGCTGAAGGCAGTTCCTGTGGTAAAAAGTGAATTTATTTATTTAACTAATCTTTATATAATGTCCTTGTGGCATCAGCACGTATTTTGGTGGTGAATGATAATGAACCGTGTTTGAAACTGGCAATATTTGGCCATTGTCGTCCAGTTTAATCTTTGCCTTGCACCCCGCGTCTTTCTTAGAACAATAAAAGTTTCTTGACCGATGTTGCTGAGAGAACGTGAAGCCTCTGTACATTAGTAAATGCTTTCCACGTTTAGTTGGTATCATTTTGTAGGTCGTTATTCCTGTAATGATAATTAAATATTAATAATTAGGACTCCTTTATTTAAGACGATTTTTCATCATATCGCAGTAGGGCAATGAAGTGCTGCAATCCAATAATCTATTACAATAATATTGGATTAAGTTAAGTAATTGGTTTAAGTAGAATAATGATATTGATGGATATATATATTCTTCGATGAGTGTTTGCAAACTAAATTTTCTCTCTTACATTGCCTTTTACAAATAATTACAGTTATCAATTAACCAATCATTTATTTAAAAGTCTAACGTTTACACTGGTTTTGTGAATAGGACAATTATTACTTACCTGAAATGTTCATCACGGTTTTTTATGTTATACCCAAGACTACAAAAGTATAAAAAAAAGTCGTTTAAAAAATGTATTTGACACAAACATCACACTATTTTCATAGAATCTATAAACATTAGATTTTTAATAAAAAAATGTAACACTATGTTCACACTGCTTGGTATATAATAATTGCTGATGACAATAATTGATTAATTATAAATAATGTAAATTGTTCACGGAGTGGAAATTACTCATTAAGATTAAAATACTTGGTCTGATCATACTGTTATAATTAAGTAAACCATAATACATATTATAATACATTTAGATTTAGAATTTGAAATTCTCATTAGAATATTCTTTGTGTTTTTTACTTTAGCGTCCATCGATATTAAATATCCACATCGGAGCACTCTCCAGGATATGTCACATCTCTACCTAACGTCAGGAGTTCAAGCCGATCGGACATATTCTGGCAATAGACGGTTCGAGTGATTCATAGAGAAAAACCCGTACTAGGGTCATCCTGCAAAGTATTTCATGTACGGCCGAATTCGCCTTACAAGTTACAGGCGATGGGCCGGGGTGAAATACCTCGATATCTTCAGCAGACGTAGCTTTTGTGAAGTTATATCGTTTGCAGTGGAGACTATGAAAGTATATATAAATACTAGTTTATCCGGCAAACGTTGTTATGCCATAAAAATAAATATTTAGGGGCGGGTCATCCTTATTATTACCTACCTACTACCTCCTCCTGCCTACCTGGTTACCTACAAACTGGTAAGTGGCCCGAGGTATGTCGGGGTTCCAGGGTTTTCCTTACTAGGGTGCACCTGGTTCCCCGGCTCCTAGTACCCAAGACGGCGTGCGGTTTTAGTCGGTTCGAGTCCGACATACCACCATAGGTGGTATCCGAGGGGATTTCCGCACGGAGTAAAAAAAAAGGGGTATGAAAAATAGATGTTGGTCATTTCTCAGACCTTCCCGATATGCACACGAAATTTCATAAAAATCGTTCCAGCCGTTTCGGAGAAATTCGTTTACAAACACCACGACACAAGAACTAATTGCTACTTCAACTGGTACCTAATTGGTTAAGGCAGACCAAACATCAGAACGACGCGAAATTGTATCATGTTATGGAATGACTTCGGGTCTCAAGAGACAACAAACTTATTGAAAAACAAATTCGTATCGTTTTAAATGTCATAGACAGCTCCTATGGCAGGGTGAGAGCTGGAGTCAGCCTGACTACGTTCTTCATAAGACAACATAGGGTATATTTTTCTTTTCTTTTCACAAATCTTTATATAATGTCCTTGTGAGCTCACGATATATAAAGGTGGTGGATGAATATGTACCGTATTTGAAAGTGGCAATATTTGGCCATTGTCATCTAGTTTGATCTTTGCTTTGCACCCCTCATCTTTCTTAGAACAATAGAAGTTTCTTGACTGGTTCTGCTGAGAGAAAGTGAAGTCTCTGTACATCAGTAAATGCTTTCCACGTCTAGTTGGAATCATTTTGTAGGTTGTTATACCTGTAATGAGAATTAAACATTAATGATTTGGTTTCCTATATTTAAGACAATAATTAAATCTGTTTATTCACAGTGCATCATCAGATTACAGTAGTTTATATGATAGGGCCATTAAGTACTGTAATCCTATAAATCTACAGTTCAAAAAGAAGATAATGGTAGAATGTTATCTATGTGTATCGATGTTTTCGATGAGTGCCTGCAAACTCAATTTTCTTTATTATATTGTTACGAGCTGGGTATTAAATAAATTAAAGTAGTCGATTAATTACCAAAAATAACACAATATTTATTAACAACACTTTTTACAATAAGAAATCACTAAATCACTCGTTGGTCGCACTATAAGATCTCTTCGATGTTTATCCGCTGTATCGTGAAACAATACTGTCCCTACGGCCAACACGTTCCGCTTTTATATGGCCGTGGAAATTACTCGAAACTACGAAAATATTCGATCGATGTTTCTAGGCTAAATAGATTACTCTAGAGCTGCTTGTAGCGCCATCTAGCGTCGAGTAATCGTCATAATGCACACAGTTGCGCGCTTTCCGACACTAGATGGCGTTGTCCTCGACAGTTCTCGATTCTTCTAGTGGACACTAGATTCATCTGGTTATGGCGCAACAATATTTCTCTTTAAAGTTACAAAGTCTAATTCAAAATTTAATAATTCATTTATATTGAGCGGTTTCTCAAAATGTAAAGGAGACACTGCACTTGTGACTAGGGCGATCATTACTTACCTGAAATCATGTTTTTTAATGTTATACACAAGATAATGAAAAGAAGAAAAAAAATAAAAACATATGTTTGTCAAAAACACTACACTATTTTCACAGAATCCATAAACATTAAACTGGATTAAAAAATGTTCTCCCTTCTAATAGTTTATGGTAATTTTCCTTTAAGCTTTATACAATTAACAAAACCTTTTTTCATGTAAAAATATTTATGGCAATATCGAGTCATTGAATACACACGTAAATACATTTGCAGCACTGTCTTTTCGTATATTTTTATGTATTTTTAAATTATGGGACTGAAAATGAGATCTCGTACCAACACGACAACCCAATAAAACTTCCGAATAGAGGTCTCATACACAAGATCTACTCTTCTAATAGCATAAACAGGCATAATGTTTACTTGCTTAAGACTATCTAAATTTATGGTTTTGATGTAACCAAAATATTGTCACTTTATTATCGTATTCGATACTAATAGTCCACGGGCCCACGTACAAGGGATTTCAGTGATTAATAACAGGCTGAAAGTTTATACACAGCTTCGTTTTGACGAGACACCCAACTTTTATCATTGGACCAAATTCTGATAGTGGCAGGAAAAAGCGGGATAGGGAGCGAAACACGTCGATTTGATGAGTGTCCCAAATTAAATAATAACAGTTTCTAAAATCAATACTTCGAGAAAATACGATGGAAAACTGAGAAAAACATGTGGCATGCAAACTGAATGGTACCTTCCCGAGTGACCCCCAGCTCTAACATGTCAGAATGCTGACTTGAAAATTTTTATTCATTTTCATTAATTACAAACTGATTTTTGTTTTGGGGCTTGCAAAATATATATTTTTCATAAAAAATGCATCGGCATACAAATTTGATGGTAATTTTTTTGAGACCTACACTCGAAAAAATATTAACATAATCTTGACAACTTTCGAGTGTAGGTCTCGAAGTATTGATTTTTAGAAACTGTTATTATTTAATTTGGGACACTCATCAAATCGACGTGTTTCGCTCCCTATCCCGCTTTTTCCTGCCACTATCAGAATTTGGTCCAATGATAAACATTGGGTGTCTCGTCAAAACGAAGCTGTGTATAAACTTTCAGCCTGTTATTAATCACTGAAATCCCTTGTACGTGGGCCCGTGGACTATAAATCAGTTACATGAACACACTTTCTACGACGATAATTTAATGTACTGTCCTAACGTCGTAACCATGTAAGTTGGCCGAGAATGATTATGCAATATTTTTTTGGAGTTAATAACCTTCTTGTTGTCCAGCTTGATTTTGGCCTTACAACCCTTTTGAATTTTCGAACAGTAATACAAAGTGGTTGTGTGTCTAGCGAACGTATAACCGTCTAACATAAGTAAATGCCCTCCTCGGCTTGTTTTTATGAATGTATAGTCTGAAAAAACAAGATTTTATTTCTCAATAAGCAAACTCAGACTGAATTCAAAGCGTACAGCGTGAATTTTGTTTCACGTCTTCTAGATCGACACAGTGATTGTATTCCGTTCACCGTACCGATTAAACAGATTCTTTAAAATTCAAGACATGATCTCATTTAGAAAACTTCAACTCAAGTCGACTCCATGACTACCAGTGTACATTATGTGTAACAGTTAACAAAAAATAGCTTTATATATATATAACAATCTTTATTACTGTGTATGTTTGTACTTAGTATATGAGCCCGACTCTAACTGAGCAAAACTCAAAAATAATCACTAATTTTATATATATTTTAACAACAAAACAAAACCGACTTCAAGAACTGGACCAAATTGAAATCAGAGCACACGGGAAGCACCAGTTCTCCAATAAAAAAAAGAATCATCAAAATCGGTTCACCCAGTCTAAAGTTCTGAGGAGGATAAGAACGTGAAAAAAAACAGTCGAATTGAGAACCTCCTCCTTTTTTGTAGTGGGTTAAAAAGGATTTGATTCTCAACTCAAAAAATGGAATTTTAACAAAAAATCGTCTTCAAGAACTGGACCATAATAAAAGGGGTAACTTAGTCGAAAGTTCAAAACTTTAAGAAACATTAAAAAACAGGCGAATTGAGGATACAATCCTCTCTTTTGAATTCAGTTGAAAATAAATTCCTCTAAGTTCCAACCAGAAAAGGTTTTTTTTAATATTAAATCTTAATCTAAATACTAGAAGAAGTAAACATTTTAAATGTAAAGTTCAAGTTTTTTTTTCTATAATCAAATCTTCTGGTACTCTCCATTCTTCGTAAGAAAGATACGTGGCCGAGAATGATTATGTTGAATTTCTTCATAATTTATTACTCTCAAGTTTTTATCCAGCTTCACTTTTGCTTTGCAACCTTTAGTATTTTTATCCTTCTTTGAACAATAATAAATATAATCTGAACTCATTTTGGAGAAAGTATAACCATCCAGCATCAGCATGCGACCGCCAAAACGGGTTTTCATGAATTTGTAATCTGAAATACAAGTCCAAGAACTATCTCAGTATTGCTTTGGGATAAATAATGTTACATATGTGTCAACAATGGACATAATCTGTTTAGTGATGACTATGTAACGAAGTAAACGTAGTGTAGGAAGTTCAAAGGTTAGGTTTGATTTCTCGATAAAAGCAGTTCTATTACCAGAAATCAAATCCTCCTCACCTATCTACCGTGGGAGAGCCACGCTTCGGCCGAATGGGCCGGCTCGACCGGAGTGATCCCACGGCCTCACAGAAAACCGGTGTGAAATCGCGCTTGCGCTGTGTTTCACCGAGTGAGTGAGGATACCGAAGGCCCATTAACTCTAACCCCTTCCTCTCCCCTCCCCCCATCCCTCAAAGGTCGGCAACGCGCTTGTAACGCTTCTGGTGTTGCGGGGATTTTAGGGGAACAGACTGAAAGACAATTGTAAATCTTGAGGGTGATACGGGTTACGCATCACCTCGTTTACTTCCCTATACTATAAAGATTGATGACGTGGATTTGGCACCACTATTCATTTTAGAATATCTTCTTCCTCTCTTTATATATATAAATCAATTGCTGTTCGTTTGTCTCGCTAAAACTCGAGAACGGCTGGGCCGAGTTAACTGATTTTGGTTTTAAATGTGTGTGTTAGTCCAGGGAAGGTTTAAACGGTGAAAAATGTCACGTGTATGAAGCTAGTAGGCATAGCTAGTCCACAATACAATTCCAAAGTCGCAGTAGAAGTTTAATAAGGTAATAATTAAAACATTTCATTCAATTACATTTTATTTATTACGTATGATAAACAGTGTTATTCACGTACATATTTCGTTAGTGAATGCGAGACCGGAGGTTGGGCCTCCGATGCAGAATTATCTCCATAACCTACCGTAGTATGGGTCACCATGCTACATTGTTCCATTGTCAACATTAGCAATGAGTATGGTGACCAACTCTCTTGGAATCTGCTCATGCTTTCCGTCAGGCAGACTAGAGACACTTTGGCAGGCCCATACATATAGAAAATCCTCTTCATAAAGATTTCTTGTTAGGTTCAAAACTTCATTCTTCTTCGACATCTTTATCTCCATAAAGACCCCCAAAATATACACATGAATAAACTCCCTCCCCGCTATCCACTCTGTATCTCTTATTTAATATACCTACATTAAGAAGAAACTTTTATGTATTCGCCAGACTTTGTTATCAAATACGTAGGTCGAATATGATTGTGCACTATCCCTTCATAGTCGATGACCCTTTTGTACGCATCTAGTCTAACTTTTGCTTTACATCCGTTTGCCTTTTTGGAACAATAATAGATATTCGAATGAACCTTTGCAAACGTATAACCATTTAACATGAGTAGATCACCACCACGGGATGATTTGATGAATTCATATTCTGAAAATTAAATTAAAATCCTGTTATTAAGTGCATGGAATGATTAATTTACACCTAGGACTTTAAAGCTAGAGGGCGTCATTTTTAGAGGTGTCTTTTCAGTCTGTGAACATTGATTAAATTAAAGCTAATCGAGTACATTATGGATTCTGGATTCGCCCGTTGAAGAAATGACCATGGATTTGGGTCGGCCTGTCCATAAAGACAACAATGGTGTTGGTCAACAACAATGGTTGTGATTAACAACCCCTTTGCTTGCCATTACCCCAGTAGTACATTTGGGTAGGCGGTAGAAACACTAAATACTGTAAGAAAAATACTAATTAGGAACTAATTACAAGTCTAGACAATACTCGCACATACATACAAAGAAAATAAACAAGTCGTGAAAAGAATAACGAGTTTTTTATTTATTACGACATTTGCCAGGCCAGGCTTTGCCGTTCTCTGTACAAAACTGTTATACAAAATAAAACTAAAATTCTAGCATAAAAGAGTTTATTTTCAACATAATATATTTTTAGGAATTGTATGTTTTTTCGATACAAAACAATCGAACAATTAAAAAAAAATAACTTTTTCATTTATCTTAGTAAATATGAGGAATGAACATGCACTTGTTCCAAATTCAATTTCAGCAGCGTTTTGAATTATAATTTATATTATAAATTAATTTATACTAATTAGGCAACAAAACTGTACACTGTACATTAAAAATATATCATAAATATTTAGGTGATAAAAGGATTTTTTTGGTACAACTTTGCTTAATATTAAAACAAAAATTCGTCTTAAAGATAATCATTTTTACGGCCTTTAGACTCTCATTTTACCCGTTTAAAAACTTTTACTACATCTTCTTCATTATAATAATAATAAATAATAAATATTTCGGACATCTAACACACAACGCCATCTAGTCCCAAGCTAAGTAGAGCTTGTGTTATGGTTTACTAGACAACTGATATAAATATCTACTTATATACTTTTTTTTTTGTAAATACATACGTAACGTAACTTTGTAAATACGGGAATCGAACCCGAGACTTCAAGCTTAGCAGTCGCATACGCTACCACTATGCCACCGTGGCAGTCAGTTATGATCAAATCAATGTTTGAACACATTATCACTGATATATTAATTTACCTAACAATAGCATTTGTCCGCTCTTAGTAAGTCTGATTACTTCTTCTCTTTCTAATAAAAAACATTCATCACATTTTTTCTTCGCAAAATGTAATAGACAAACAAAGCGTAAAGCGTATGCAAATTGTATAGTAACCGATAAATTAATTTTAATATTTATTAGGATAACAATAATAAATATGCCGTACATCTAACAGACAACGCCATTTAGTCCCAAGCTAAGCAGAGCTTGTGTTATGGGTACCAGACAACTGTTTTTTTTTTGTAAATACATACATGTTATACATAGAAAACACCCAAACTCCGAAACAAATATTTGTAGATCATACAAACAGTTGGTCCAAACCAGGATTTGTACCCGAGACCTCAAGCACAGCAGTTGCAATCACTACCACTGCGCCACCGAGGCAGTAATAATCATTGTTTTAGTACTGCAGTCTCGTACTTATCGGTTACTTATAAAAATAAATAAATAGTGCTTAACTTCGATTCTGTGCCTGTGTTTTTACCGTTTTTCTAGAATTTCATTCAATTTAAAACTGTCATTAATCATATCTTGCGCAACCGGTACTTCCCATTTTCCACAATCGTGTAAATTGGCGGCGGATGGTTATGATGTATGTGTTCATAATTCGTTACCTCATTGTATTTTCCGAACTTCACTTTCGCTTTACAACCCTTCTTAATCTTAGAGCAGTAATATAATGTCGAGGTATTTTTGGCAAACGTGAAGCCATCTAACATAAGTAAAATTCTGCGGCACGTTGTTGTAATGAATAAATAACCTGAAAAATAAAAAAAATATAAAATAAATTTACAAACTCATAACAGGGAGAAAAATAACTTTGTATATAAATATTAAAGTGTGTGTAAACCAATGTTGTTATTTTAGTGTGAAAACCTATCAGTAACCTGTAATAGCGAGATGATATGGTACAAAAGCAACACGGTGTTCCTTTGGCTGCAGAGAGAATTTCCCTATGAACCCTTACAAAGTTGGTCTTGTCAATTACAGGCCAACCCTGTCTCGCTTTATTTCATTATAGTTTATTTAACAATAATAATCAAATATGTGACAAATTTTATCAAAATATTAAAGTTTTTTTTTTAAATTGCATAGTGGCCAAACGAGCAGACGTATCGCCTGATAGTAAGCGATTACCGCCGCTCATGGACACCCGCAACACCAGAGGCGTTACAAATACAATGCTGACCTTTTAAGAAGGAGTACGCTCATTTCTTGAAGGCTTGAAGGTTTGAAGGTCGTATTGGATATAAGATTAACCTGAATTATAGAATTTAAATGTTTCGAAAACACGTACATTTTTTAAGTGTAGGATTGATTTCCTTTACGAAATCAAGATTTTCTTCTACTAATATTTCACTTTCTATAATTTTTTTTTTTTTTATATATTTATTTGTTATTTTAAAAATCGAAGCGTAGAAAATAACTTTTTGATACGTTAAAGGGGTTTGTTATGATTTGACACTTAACTACTCATACTCATGCCTTTATCGTGGTATTTTATGTACACATTATTAAAGCTACAGAAAAAAAACTGTTTCTTAAAACTAAAAACTAGTACTGCTTTCTACGGATATATCTAAAACTATTTATATGCGTATGCAAATACAAGTAGAGGTCATTAAACCAAAAGTGGAAACAAACTAAACATATACGATGGCATGGCTTAGATTTTGAATGGATATTATGAGAGGCCAAGCTCCGGCATTACCGAGTTTGAATTTAAATACCTAGATTCAACGCAACAGCTATTAGTGCTCTGATAATAAGCTCAAAATACGTATTTGGAATACAAATAAAGAAACTCCAAAAATGATAAAATAAAACTAGTGTGTAAACCAATTTATTTAGGTATCCACTTGTGGCTTGTTAAATTCCACGGCGCGCATCATGCTTGTCGATTCCGGTGCTCTCAACGAAATGTCAGAGTGCCTTTTCATGAAGTCGTAGTAAAAATGTTTGCCAGCACTGCCTTTTTCTTTATTAAATCGATGAGGAATCTTCATGACTTCAGCTAAGTCATATGCTAATTTTAAAAACTCATTTTTCATGAGCGGCATGCATCTATTCGATAAATCTTTAATGTGATCCACCAAGACTTGCTCATACTCTGCTGAGAAGGTGCTGGTGAACCTACCCAACTTTAGATTCATTGTTACTTCTTCTCCTCGATTTAGGGCCTTTATTTTATCATGTATAGTGCTTTTAGGAATATTGTATTGCATTGCAGCTTGTCTTACACTCAGTTCTTTTGACACAACCTTATCAATAGCAGTTTTTAAGCTTTGTGGCTCCCAGGATCCTTTCTTTTTCTTCGCTTCCATTTTAATTCTCTTCTTTCTACTATACTCTAAAACAAAATTATATAATTAGAATAAATGACGTAAATTCTCACAAGAAATATCAATATGTTTATTGTCTGGCACTAAGGGACGATTTAGTGTCCGGTGTTAAGGGACAGACAATTTCGTTCATTAGGTGGTACCTACCAAAATTGTTTAAAAGATCTAACAATATGCTACCATTTTACGGATAACAATCAAGTACTACTTTTATCTTTGCATACAACTCAAATGTAAATGCATAAATATACTAGAATTACTTACATTGATATTTATGTGACGTCGTGATTTCGCGCCTAAAACAGAAAACGGTCGCTCCCGCCGTGGCCTCGTGCGACACTGGCGAGGCGCGGCGCGTGATCCTGTACCTGTGCGCCCCCCGCACCCCTTTCACTTGTATTTTGAATCAAACAGATTTATACTCGCTTAAATAGTACGAGTGTCCGGCGCTAGGTGCCGTCCGGCGTTACGGGACTTCCCCCTACTTATAATATTTTCAACTCCATGTAAATATCATCGGTACTTTAAAAGATTGGGTCGGATGGCATTTGAATATATTTCTTGATAAGAATGATCTGCTATTGTGAACGAACCGAAATGAAATCGGACTTTATAAAAAAAATTGCCTCCTTTACAGACTTTATCAATACACACAATATTAAGAATGTTTAGTCAAAAATTTAGCAAAAAAACCCATACAGTATTTGCCTGTGCCGATATACAACCGCCATAATCATCACGACTATTTTGGATATGAAACGTCCATATCCTCCATAAGCCTTCCTCAATGAACTCAAGAAAATAATAAATATAATAAATAAATATTTCGGACATCTAACACACAACGCCATCTAGTCCCAAGCTAAGCAGTGCTTGTGTTATGGGTACTAGACAACTGATATAAATACTTATATATACTTTTTTTTTTGTAAATACATACATATTATACATAGAAAACACCCAAACTTCGAAACAAATATTTGTAGATTCCACAAACATTTGGTCCGACCCAGGATTTGAACCTGAGACCTCAAGCTTAGCAGTCGCATACGCGTACCACTACGTCACCGAGGCAGTCGATTCCTGCAATTTCCGTAATGGAAATTAATTTGACTGTTATGTTATATACAACCCTTTTTATTGTTGCATGCTGCGCCTTGCAAAAGTATATTACTTACTGTAATTAAAAAATTAACTTATCAAAACATAATCTTGAATTTATTTGAAAGGAAAAAACAACAACAAAGGTTGTCTGGAAGAGATTGCCGTGAGCGATAAGACCGCCTATTGTGATACCTGATGTTGGTGTCCGTATATGTCTCTCTGTTCAAATGTTTACTGTAGTGGTGTGCAATAAAGTTTATAAATAAATAAATAAAATAAATTAATACTGTACCCACTTGCCGGAGTATTATATAGTAGGTAATCACTGGAAAAAATTTTAATACATACTTATAAATGCGAAAGTAACTCTGTCTGTCCTGTTTTTACGGCCAAACCGCTACATCTTTTACAATGAAATTTTGCATGGATATGATTCTTGAGAAAGGACATAGGTTCCTCTTTGCTACGAAAACCGATAAACTCGCGGGCGTAGCACTAAAGCTTGTAAAATATAAATAAGAGTATTTGTTGAAGTAAATAAATACACAAACTACATTCTTGAAACAAAATATTTATTTAGAGACATTACTTGACAAAATTATTTCACAATATTTTCATATTCTTATCCTTTATAATCTTTACCAAAATGTTCAAAAAAAAATTCATTGTAAAAGATGTACTTTTACAATGAAATTTTGCATGGATATGATTCTTGAGAAAGGACATAGGTTCCTCTTTGCTACGAAAACCGATAAACACGCGGGCGTAGCACTAAAGCTTGTTAAATATAAATAAGAGTATTTGTTGAAGTAAATACACGAACTACATTCTTGAAACAAAATATTTATTTAGTCATAACTTGACAAAATTATTTCACAATATTTTCATATTCTTAAACTTTATAATCTTTACAAAAACGTTCAAGAAAAAAATATAAAGATAACTGCCTAAGACAAGCGTTTCTGTTCATAAGAATAACATTTCTTTCCAAAAAAATTCTTAAACTAAATTTTATAAAACAAATACCTATGCACATTATCTTCAAATATGTAGGTGTCCGCGAACAAAACGTGGAGATGTCATAATGCGACTTGTTGATTTGACATAAAGTCCATTTCCCGTTGAGATATAATTAGGTGGCGGATGATTGTGTTCTAATTTTACACTAGCTATCCTACCATCAGCACCAAACTTGACGGAAGACTTGCAACTCTTATACTTCCTGGAACAGTAGTAGGTATTCTTTGCTCGGTTGTTCTCAGTGTATGTATAACGGTTGAACATTAATAGCGTTTTACCGCCGATCGTTTGTATAAATTTAAAGTTTGCACCGCCTGTAATAATATTCAGCATTAGTACTTTTCGCTTGTAAGTTGTCCCTTTTAATTTCTATTTTAATTGATGATGATGACCAGTACCAGTATAATACGAAAAGGAACAAATAAAAGAATTCATATAGACCTACATTTAATATTTATTTTTTAAAAATTGCAAGATTTGTTTTCACAACTTATATTAACCGAATAAATTAACAAGGTAGTAGAAGTGTTTGAAGAAGTTATACAAAAACTCAACTCTAATAACAAAGAAACTTTTTAAAAACTATAACCCGACTACGTAAAATTTTTTGATAAAATTCATACAGTCTATGTCACCTGAGCTATTATAGCACATATTTTGACCCCTCATTCATTAAAATCGATTTATTAGTTTAGGCACTACGGTAAAACATTCATTCGTAGACTCCTAAAACTATTACACATCTTAGATTCATCGTAGTCGGATAAAAGAAATATTATTGTTTTGTGGAACAATATATGCCATCAATTATTTTAATAAGTGAGGCCTGACTTTAAAACACTCAACACTTACCAATCGTATCCACTAAAAAGGGTAACCACATACAAGCCGTTGTTAATATCCAGCTTGTAAACTATATTTTCACATATTTTCCCTCTATTATCCTGTACAAAGGCGGATTATGATTATGTTCAGAGTTATAAGAAATAATTTCATCACAACTCAGTTTTACACTGCTCATACAGCCGGAAAGTCTCTTAGAACAGTAGTAAATATTTCTGCCTGCTTTACGCGAAAACGTATAACCGTCGACCATTAACAACTTGGGACCATTAAAAGTTTCTATAAATTTGCACCGCACAGTTTCTGAAATAAAAAGTAAAGGTGTTTAAACTCTTGATACCTGATATGATCTAATACTGACCAACCTAAAATGAGAGTATTCGTGCTGTCGTGTTTCGTTGGTGAGTGCGAGACCGGAAGCCAATGATCAGACGCATCTCAATAGACCGTCTTAGTGTGGGTCACCATGCTACATTGTTGCATTATCTGGCGCCATGAGTATGATGATCGCCACTCTTGGATTCTTCTCTTGCTTTGCCTCGTTTAACAAAATTGGGGACAGTAAAAGCTTTCGACTCATTCGACGAAGGGTTATTTAGCAGTTACCAATCAATCAATTCAGTATCTTCCTAGCCTTTATTCTTTTCAATATCAGATTAAGTATTATTCGAAATTTTTAAGTTAAATTTTTAAAGTTTATTTCTGTTGCATTTTAGGTAGGTTTTTAAGGAAATAAGTATTACGATTTATGATGGACCATTTTTAATGCTTGTTGAAACAATTCGTATTAACTTCAAGAGGTACGACTTAACTTGGGCTAGTATTGAGATTCAAAGATAATGTTTTGATTAAATTTTGTCGACATTTACTAAGATTGCCTTACAAATAGACAATAAAAAAATAACAATATATATACAGATATATGTAGTGGTAAAATATCGGCAAATCCAAACGACTCTAACGAACGATCTCGGTAAACGTTCAGACTATTCGAACAATAATTATAATAGGTACTTAAGATATGATCGCGTTACTTACTTATGAACAATATTTAAAAAAATTGTGAAGGAAATAAATATTGACATCAATATTATCATTACCCTTAGAAACTACGTTTCAGTTCAATAATTAACCTACCTATAGTCATAATTTTGTTAGACTAGAAATAAGGGCATTCAAAAGACTGAATAAATTCTATTCGGTCGGCATGAGAACGGAAAATCAACTTAAAGATCTTTTGATTGTCTTAAAATAACGTATTAATCGCATATAATAATGTAGGTATATTAACTTGATAAATAGAGAAAAACCCAAGCCAAATTATAATATGACTAACCAGAGGGAATTAATCCTATACTTAGTTGTATTAATATCTTAACAATTCATATATAATGCTGTATTATGTGACAAAAGTGACAATAAAACAGTATATTGATTAAATTAAATTAAAAACACCTTTCACTCTCTAGTTAGAAAAATAAAATTTAGTAAAATTTAGTTTCTACGTAACTAATTTCGAGGCCTTCTTATCTATATCTTCATATGCTTGGAAGCCACTTTATATCTTTTCGTGACCATTCCACGCTTCCACTTTTTGATTCTGCTTATACATTCCATCAGGCAGAGCAGAGTCATTATGGCAGCTAAGATATTTAAAAAAAAATATCTCCACAGACGCGTCCGCCACTAATCAATTCGTTGTCGGTAGCATATGCTTGGAAGCCACTTTTTTTATTTTCACTTTCAAAGCAAATGTAATAAAATAGTGATTGCAAAAAAAAAATTAGTCCTTAAACCATAGTTTGATCTATGTGCGGCTACGAAATCCATGAATTAACTTTGATCAAACAATTTTATTTAACACTAGCCGACCCACGCAACCTCGTTTACGTCTCCTATTGCTCGTAGTGTATTAATTTGCCCCGTACTCCGCTCCTCTTAGTCCTAAGACCTAATGCTAACATGATGATATATAGCCTAAAGCCTTCCTCGATAAATGGGCTATTTAACACTGAAATATTTTTTCAAATCGGACCAGTAGTTTCTGGAATTGGCGCGTTAAAGCAAACAAAAAAAATCTTCAGCTTTGTGGGGGAACGGTGTGTAATGTCCCACCAACACAAAGGGAGGATCCTCTGGCCAGGCGAGGTGATCATGCCTGGCGGGCCACCGCCCTACGGTTGATGTTGGGTTGTTGTATATATGATAATCGGCGCGAGTCATTCAGGTTCTTCTCGTAGACCCTCAAGGGTCTCGGGGTAACCTTTCCAGGCTTAAAGCCTGTCCGAGTGGTTTTCAGCGCCACCTGCAACTACAGGTGGGTCACTAGGGTGGGCCCCTGGGCCTGTTGGTAGTCCCGGAGTGTTGGTCCGGTGAGATGAGCGTAACTAACGGAGCCGAAGCGACCTGCTAGTAACGCCCGGGTCGGGTCCAGTATGGTGACCTGTGCTTAGCGAGGTCGAGCTCCTCGGGATATATACCCTGAGGAGCGCCCGTCAGCCAGCACTAGGTCGGGTGTTGAGGTGGTTCAGGGCTTGTTTCGAAGACGAGGTCTCGTGGCAGTCCATACCTGTCTGGCGGTCGCCGATGATAGGGCGCGAGTTCCCGCAGGTGGCGGGCTTGCGATCCATCGGCACGCACGAACAGATTGGTGCTCAGGCGTCTCACGAAATCATCCAGGTTCTCCACGCGCAGATCCCTGGAGATTGTACTGTTCCGCACAAAACGAGGGGCGTTGACAACGGTGCGTAGTTCGAGCGATTGCTGTGCACGCAGCCGACGGCGGTTCGTCTCGGAAACGAGCGCGAACCAGGCTGGGGCACCATAAGTAAGTCGGGTGCGAAGGTACGCCTTGTACACGCCAAGCTTCGTGCGGAGCGGCAAACGGGAGGATAGTACAGGCCGCAGAAGAGAGCGCGCGGCACGAACCTGTGCAACAACGTTGTTGACGTGGGGCTTCATGGAGAGGGTGCGGTCGATGGTCACGCCGAGGTATTTCACCGTCGCGGACCACTCGACATTCTGCCCCATGAGCTTCAGTTGCGGCGGTGTCACGCTTCCTATAGAGATCGCCTGAGTCTTCGCCACGTTGACCGTCAGTCTCCAGTCCTTCAGCCAGCTGGGAAGTGCGTCTAGTGTGTGCTGCATCTTGGCAGCAGCGTTTGCACCGTTTATCGATGTCGCTATATAGGCTGCGTCATCTGCGTACAACGCAAGTTTCACGCCGTTGGTGACGGGGATGTCATTCGTGTACCAAGTATAGCACACTGGTGACAGACAACTTCCCTGTGGCACACCGGCACAGATTGGTCGTTCTGTGGACAGGGCGCTTTCAACCGCCACTTGAAACCGTCTGTCTTGCATAAAGGTGGCCACAATCTTCACTACTCGACGGGGAGTAGTAGACGTGGACAGCTTGTACGGCAGGCCGGTGTCGGCGCGAGTACTTCTATTGCGCGATCCAGGATTACTCCGTGTAGTTACTTCGTAGTTCAGTGTATCTTCGGTAGGTGGCGCTGTATGTGGAGGTCGTCACAGCTTCATGTATTAGTAAAATCACATATATTCCATATGTGCAGTGCATACAGTTTTATCACACTTAAGTTCTAAAATGACACGCGTGCCTATTGTTACAGAGATCAAGATATATTATCAGGACTAGACTTATAAACACTGTGGATAAAGTCCCTCAAAAGGTTGATGAACTATAAATTTAATAAATTAATTTAAATGTATGGTTTTCTGAGCTGAAAATCCCAGCTTTAACTTTGTGTCGGCTTTTTACTTCTGATTCGATAATATTTTTCACGAATTTTTATAAACTCTGGTGCCGGATGATTATGCACCTCTATCAAATAGATAATCACTCCATCTTCGTTCAACTTGACACTGCTTCTGCAACGCCGACACGAACAGTAATAGCACATCTTTGTTCTGTTGTTAGACGTAAACGTATAGCCATTTACCATTAGCAATGTATTTCCTTTATCGGTTTCTATGAAGTGATATGGTATATTACCTGAAAGGCAAACGGCACAAAAATTTATAGTAACAGCGTGCACTATTTAATTAGAATTTAAATGTAGAAATACTCTGCAGAGAAAAGGAAGAAACTTTTTACATAATACTAGCTGAACCACGCGGTGTTACCCGCGGTTATTGTCGTATCGCGAAACGGCGAAGCTAGTCTAAAAAAGTAGCCTAAGTTACTCCTTGTATCATCAGCCTACCAGTGAAAGTGCCGTCAAAATCGGTTTGGATCATCAGACATAATTTAAATATGTTATTTTGGTATATGTACCATGTGTCCATACATACTCGTATGCATTTCGTAGAAAGCGGTTATTTTAATATTACAAAGAGACACTCCAATTTTATTTATTTGTATAGATAAAAAAGAAGTCACTTCATCTGTCTGTTCGCTTAAATCTTTTAAACTACTCAACGGAATTTAGTGCAGTTTTCAGCAATAGATAGAGTGATTCAACTGGAAGGTTTATATGTTTAATACATTTATCAAGAATTTCAAACACTTCCGTGCGAAACCAGGCCGGGTCGGTATTATTAAATAAATGCGATTAGGATTATCAAGAATAATTCTTTTTCAGTTTCTTAGAATTTTTGTTTACAATAACACTTTTTGAGAAGTGGAAGATGGCCGACATTGAACGACATTGATCGTTAAATTATCATAATAGCATTTTGTAAAGCGAGTGAGAACAGCATTCCTACTTACTTTCACTTAACTGCGGTGTAGAGGAACACTTAACAGGCTGGTATGTTTGGTACGAGCTTAAGAAAATTCAATCACATTAACAGCTTTTAATAGTCCTGTGATATAGGTAATTGGTCCTCACAGAAAGTTCCAGAAATAAAGGTTGAGTTGAAGGTAGGAACACATTTATTAATACTCTCAACAGAATGAGAAATAAAGTTTACAATAATTAACACGGTAAAGTTCAGAGTAAAGAGAAATATAGATGTATATAAACACGAGTCAACACGTCCTATAAATAGTAGATGGAACTAAGAGAATATTTAACGGTATCGATTCAACACTTAGGTTTCGCGCGACCGAGGGTAGTCAAATCATAAACTGATGACTTTGTAACACTAAAGTCAAGGTCGTTAGTATTCAACTTATCATAAGCATGTCTCTTGTTGTGTGCTAAAACAAACAACGTTAAGTATTCAGGATAGTATTTAAGGAAGTCTTTCTTACGACACCCTACAAGGCTCTCTAACACCACACCACAATCAACAGGATATAACAAATCATGCAAAAACAAAAATATTAACATAAATAAATCGATTTCAAGAATTGGACCAAATGGACCGCACGGTAAGCACCAGATTTCAAATAAAAAAGAATCATCAAAATCGGTTCACCCAGTCGAAAATTTCGAGGTAACAAACAAAAAATAACAGTCGAATCGAGATCCTCCTCCTTTTTGAAGTCGGTTAAAACTCTATTATACAAGAAATTCGAGAAAAAGTAATATTTTATACATTTATTCTATAATACATGCTCCTTTACAATCTTATAATACTAAATATGACAATAATATTTTTTAGATTCACTTTAAAGTTATATCGATATTAAGTACCATAATTGTAAGTTAATTATTAATCAATTATTTATTAGTACTCCTTAAAAAAGAAGTTCCTATTTTTCCTCACACTTAGCTGAATTGCTTCTTTAGACATTTCACATTTAAAAACTTTACTTAAATCCTGTTGTATATGCTCATATATAGGATGAGAAGTATCAGGTACTGACGAAGCAAAATAGGCTTTATACTTAGATAAAACACTACGCTGAAATTTTAAATGGATTGCACCTCTCCTGTCCGGTTTAATATTTTTATTGGTGGTTGCGTAAGGTGTTTGCTTCAGATAATTAATATTTCGCACAGATATTCGATTATGTCCTGCAGCACCTGAAATGTAAAAACTCGTTTAATATTGTATTTCATGTTTAGAAACAAAAGATTTTTATCAACAAACTTGGTTATTATTCGCTATTATATATTTCTTATATGCTATCCAGTTTACTACTCTAAAAGTTTAAAAACAGAAATATTTTGTAACACCTAAATGTTTTGACTCAACTACATTTCTACACTACATTGATGAATCTTAAATTATTACCAATAGTTGAAGAAAAGCCATGTGTAACTACGGCCAAAGAGTGTTGATTCAATTTATAAGTTAGATGTTCAATTTACAAACAGGTTAAATGAAAAACAAGAACATTTTGAAATTCGCTTCAAGCCACAAAAATAAAAAACAGTGTTTTGTAATCAAAATCTATATTCCATAACACGTGCAGACGTTTACTTAATGATAGATGTAATAAAATATTTAAACAATTGTATTTCCTTAAAATTAACAAATCAATATTAACGTATTTTTACAAAAGCCCCATTAACTAATCTATATACAGGCGCTGAGTGATTGTGGTTTTCTCTTATTAGAACGAGTGCCCCGGTTTCGTCAAGCTTGACGCTGCTCTTGCATTTCAAGTATCTTCTAGAACAATAATAAATTCCTTTGCTGCTAGACTTCCAATAAGTAAAACCGTTCACCATGAGTAATTTTTTACCATTTTCCGTAGTTATGAATTGATGCTTGTATGGATCTGAAACTAAAATACGTATAAATAGTATAAATTAATTATATCGTATTTGAAAATATATTGTATCGAGTATGGGAGCAAACAATGCAGGATAACAGCACTACAAAGTAAAAGAAAGGATGCAGAAGCATTAGTGTGGGTCACCATGCTGCATTTCTACATTGTTTACATTCGCAATAAGAATGCCGACCACCACTCTTGGATTCTGCTTATGCTTTCCGTCAGCCAGAGTAGTAATTTTAGGAGGGCCAAACATTCAAAAAAACCTAAAACATCCCGTCTGGATATCGTAGTGTCATCAACAGCCTTCAACAGTTCACTGGATTTAGGCCTCTCCGTAAAACTTTGGCGTAGGCCAAAACCACTTTATAGGTTGAACCTACATGTAAGTACATATCTGCAGGCTCTTAAAATGTTCTGCAGCTAATAAGATAATCAGTATCATCTCTATCCATTTTTATATCATTATCATATCGCAGTCGATTGCTGGACATACGCATCTTCATTGCATGCCATTGCTTAAAAGTGGCGTGGAAAATATTTCTTTGTGAATGTCGATAAATATTACTATGGGTCTTTTTGAAACAAATAAATTAAATAAATTAAATTACATTAATGTAATAATTACATTATAAAATTAAATTAATGAGATATCTAGAGTTATTATTTTATCTCATACCGATAACTTACGACGTGAAGATTTTTAAGAGAAAATAACTTATTAAATTATTTAATGGCTACGATACCTTCTATGTCCCGCTCTACATTTTTTTTTCTCTACAATAAAGCTCCTATCATCTATGAAGATGTGGTCTAAAGATTTAAAGAAACAAACTCTGGATAACCATCAAAATCCTAAATGTACTCCTTTTATACGTACGTAAATATTTTAATAAAATTAATTGAAAAAAAAAGCAACGCTCTAATTATAGCAGTTTATTGATTTATTTAATCATTTTCATTCTTTTTTGTACAAAAGAAAAAACACACAAATGAGTAATGCATACGATTGCGTGTTTTACTCATAGTTGAGTTATATGAGTAAAATGGAAACATCGCTTGAAGTTAGATCAGTTTAAAAAAACAATTACTTAATGCAATACATACAAATCTAAGCGTCTCATTGTAAATTCTTCACTGCTCCCGACAGTGGCAGACAATCGTTCAACATTCAACAACGATAAATATTAGGGATAAATCATAAAAAAAAACATGTAGTAGATATATTGGAATTGTAAGATCAAATACTGTACTAGTATCATAATAAGTATATAAGTAACAACAACAAAATATCATTGGTGCAAAGTTTCTTGTAAGATAGTAGAATAAGATTTAGCAAATAAACTTTGCAATAATATTATGTTCTTGGGCTGTACATCAATGAATTAATAGAAAAATATTATATTCTACACTTTTAACTAAAATGTCATCTAACGTAGTCATGTTTTCCTTTCAATTTTTATTTACTGTTAATCAAATTTGTACCAAACTAATAGAAAAAGCTACCAAACCAAACTTTTTGTGCATGGGTAACATCTGTTCTCATACGTCAATTTTGACGTATTTTCCGTTAAAGTTTCTATATACAGGGGGTGGATGATTGTGTTCTTCCCTCAATCTAACTATCACACCATCTGGGGCAAGTTTAACACTGCTCATACACTTTCTAGGCCTCTTAGAACAGTAATAAAATCCTTTGTAGCTTGTTTGCCAATAGGTGTAATTATTAACCATCAGCAACTTCTTTCCGTTCATCGTTTCTATAAACTGAGGTTGACTCGTAGCATAATCACCTGAAATTTTAACGCGAGAATTCATGTCATATTAGAAAATGCTTCTATAGAAATACTGAATGCAGAAGTACCCTAAGTATTTCGACTGGAAGAAGTGCATAATTTGGATTCTAGGTGGTTTATAGTCACAGCGTCAACAGGTACAGCCAGCCACAATATAACCAACCACACATACAATATTCATTTTATGGAATACAGGGCAAACGAACAGACGTATCGCCTGATAGTAAGCGATTACCGCCGCTTATGGACACCCACAACAACGGAGGCGTAACAAGTGCGTTACCGGCCTTTGGGGGATGGAAAAGGGGATGGGGGAGGGGTTGGGGGGTATGGGCCTCCGTATCCTCACTCACTCGGTGAAACACAGCGCAGACGCTGTTTCACACCGATTTTCTGTGAGGCCGTGGTATCACTCCGGTCGAGCCGGCCCATGCATGCCGAAGCATGGCTGTCCCACGTTAATATACAATTAAATAAATAATAAATAATAATGTTTTATTATTTCTCATACATTTCTCATACACTACATAAATTGAATTGAAATCGGTTAAATTCCTAATTTCGATTTCACTGATATATCTGTGATATTCAGTATTAGGAATTTAACAGATTTTTGGTACACCAAATACATACCGACCGATATTTGGTATACCAAATACACGTAAAAGAACGATAGTTCGTTGACGATGGTCAACAGATTATCACAGTCCACTACTGGACAGAGACCTCTCCGCCGAAAGAAGGCTTTGGTGTTCGATACCACACTGGCCTGTCTTATTGGTACAGTTTTTTTAAAAGGTCCATACATCATGAGGAAACATACTATACAATTTTGTTTCTACAATAGCATTACCTTTGTTACACTGTAGCGTAGTCACCATAGCAATGGTGGCTTAATGCAAGGTTTGTTTGATTGCAGGAATAGCAACCTTTATAGGATACATTACTATAATATATTTACAACTACATTAGGATACCTTTTTGGTAATGGTAAGGGCAAGATGATCATCAATTAAATCGCAAACAAGTTAAATATTAGTACCTACACCGTCTTAGTAAAATATTAATCCTACATTAAATTTAATTCTAGACTTATAATCAAAATATTCCGAAGGTCTTTCATGATCCTTAACGTTTAACTTGATTTTTGCATTAATTTTCTAAATTTTCGTTACTTTCTACGTAAAGTTTTTATTAAAAAAAAAACCGAATTTCTTTCAACTACCGTCGTTATCACAAAAGAACTTTACTATTCTTTCATGAATTATTATTAGCTCAGCTTGAAGTATCTCCCATTTACTTTCTTATAAACCGGTGGTGGATGATTGTGTTCTTCTTTCAAAGTCAATATATTTCCTTCACTATTGAGTTTCACACTACTCTTGCAGTTATACATTCTTCTCGAACAATAGAACCAATTCTTCGCGTGGTTGTTTTGTGCAAATGTGTACCCGTTAATCATTAGTAGTTGTGCGCCCTTTGCCGTCTCGATAAATTCTTTTTGGCAAAACATAGTAGACTGACGGGAATCTGAAAAATGTAACAAATATCCAAGTTTATTCCTAACATGTCTTTATGCTACAGATGACTTTGCAACGAGAAGGTAATTGATAGCTGGCAAGTTTCAAAAACCGTGTACTTCATAAATTCTTTAATTAGATAAATTAAATTATGATATTATGATATCAGTTGAAGGAATATAACATACAGTAATATTATAAAGGAATATAATAAACAATAATATTTAGTAATAGTAGTAATATTTTGATGATATACTATATACCTAGGTGTGAGTTACGACGAAAATTTAGACCTTTCATGGTTGTCGTTTATTACTTACTTACTTTAAATCCATTTATGATGACAATTGTTAAACGTCATTATTGTTTAGGGCCATAGCTGACAGACTTCGTGCATGGTACGTCCTGGCATTGTAACGGAAGATATTTATTTTTACTAACTGGGTAGTGTCCGGCGCGTACCGCGTACTTAGCCCGAACAGGGCACGGTTTTTAAACGTTTACACATACATTTTGTATGAAGCAGTTATTTTTATTACAAAGTGCATATGGATCCATGTCCTGACGATAATATTTTTTGTCTCACACTAAAACATGACCTAAGATATTGTTAATTACTTTTTGTTTTAGTGAAGTACAAAATAAATCAGAATTTTACTAAATTTTATCATTAATTTTCTCAAAATCATGAATTTTAGTAATTTCAGTTTTCACTTAAGAGACTGCCTCAGTGGTCTAGCGGTTAGCGTAAGCGACTGCCGATGAAAAGGTCTCGGGTTCGATAACCGATTCGTTCAGAAATTGTAAATAGGAGCTCGGAATATGGTAAATCCGGTTGTCATGAACATATTACGTGCCCTTAAATATACAAACAAAGTAACTAGTCAACCGTCGAATTCAGGGTTGCGGAGGTCCGATGTTTTTTGTTCAATGACGTTTTATTCTTATGTCACAAAGTTTATAATTATATAATACTAGCTGACCCACGCAACCTCGTTTGCGTCTTCTATTGCCCGCAGCGTGAAAATTTTCCCCCGTTTTTTAAACATTCTTCATTGGTGCTCCGCTTCTATTAGTATTAGCGTGATGACATATAGCCTGTAGCCTTTCTCGATAATTGGACTATCCTACGATTATCTACTCCAACGCACAAACGCACACTGTTTTGATAGATATAATTGAATTTGAACTTTGAAGAGCGGTAATAAAGTGCAAATTGACTCATTGACGTTAGGACACACCTACATTGCTTAGACAACAGTGATTGCTTGTAATATATGAACTTTATACAATAGCAATAAAGCTCAAATTGACTTTACGTTTTAGTTAGAAAACGTTTGTATGGGAAAAAGAAAAGGGCTGTTTTTAGGGCTTTTCAGGCCATTATTCGAATTTTTCTCGCCGTAAAAACCATCCTTGAACTTCAACGAACATTTAAAAAAAATTGGTGTTTGTTGTGTGGGTTGGTGAGTTATGCGATTACCAACACATTGAGCGATTCATTTTTATATCATAAATTTCGATATAATCATACTTCGTCTTAAGACATGTCATATATGTCACAGAATTATGACAGCTAAACTAATGAATCTAAGGTTTAAAGATTAACGGTAGCTGAGTTTAGTAGCTGGGCATGGGGTGTTATACCGAAGCGTATTCCAGTTGCCGAAGCACGATCTGCTTTGTCATGCTATGCCACTAACACGGTCAGCGCCGTCCCTTACAATCTTCAGATAATGATGATAATTTTGAACCGTTGTGGTTGTTTACACACCCACTATATACAGATGAAAGAGACATGACACATGATACAATAACTCAGCAAACAAGTAAGTACCATAGGTTGCCAAATTATGAGGAATAGTAAGGAATTATTTGTTATTTTCTGGAAAGGTAAAAGCAAATTATAAAAAATTGGTAAGGGAACTTCTTTTTTGGAATAGGACGCGTCCTTGTGTTGTTGTTCTTGCCAGAATAGGGAATATGCATGTTTTTTTTATTTCTTAATCTAATCATTTACGTCTCTATAACACAGAAATATATATATATATATATATATAGGCTTGAAAATAGTCAAACATATTTTCAAAGTGAAATTTACATACATAGAGTCGCGATTATACGGTTTAAGAACGTTTATTTCTCAAAAGAATACATTATTCGCTTATATGAGAACTTAAAACTATTACTGGTAGTGGTAGTTTACAATGTCACTCTAAAGAGCGTACTTAGCATTAAAATAAAATAAAGGGAAACAATCACAAACACATATTACAAAACTTATGTTAACAAAATCATCAAATGACGGTAGATGTGTATGATAACTTTGCATCAACCGATCGCCATAATACTGATAACCGTAGGTATTGCACTAAGCGTAGTGTGTATAGTCATTACTAGATAAGACTATAAGAAGTTTTAAAATAAAATTATTTATGTAAATAGGTAACACTTTTTTTTGTTTTCCTTTTTTTTTTATTTAATTTATTTATTTATTTTATTTATTTATTTATTTAATCATTTATGTGTATCTAATACCCTTTTATTATTATTATTATTTCAATTATATTTAATTAAATTGATAACTGTTATAAGTTCTTTAAATTTCTAACGTAGTGTTTAAGTGATTTTTTGAAAGTTTTAAATGATTTTGCTTCGCGAATATCGCTTAGTATTTTGTTATATATCTGTGCCCCCTCATACATTATGTTTTTTTTACCATAGTTTGTTCTAGGTAAGTGAAGCTGTATATTATTCGCTCGTCGCAATAATATTTTCTGCGTATTTATCTTTTTAGAAAACGTGACTTGTGAATGAATATCTTTGTGTAATATTTTCCGAATTAATACGCATGTGTTATATATGTATGTTTGCTTAATATTCATTACTTTTGTTTCATTGTACAGCTGAACGGTCGGTGTAAGGTAATCGTAATTAAAAAGAACTTTGAGGAATTTATTTTGGGCTGTCTGAATTATGTTTAGATTAGTTTTAGCTGATGTACCCCATATTTCAATTAAGTAATCAATGTGTGGCTTTACCAGGGAATTATAAATTTGGTATCGTACCTGTTTTGGCATACATCTAGTAATTCCACGCAGGGCTCCCATTAAAGATGCTAATTTACTTTTTAGCTTTTCCAGATGTGGTCTAAACGTTAGAAAACTGTCCAGTATAAGTCCTAGATATTTTTCGGTACTAGTTTTGTTTATGGGTTGATTATTTATTGTTAAGGGTGCATAATTCTCAAGTTTTTATTTTTTGGTGTAAATATCATATAGTTAGTTTTGCTTTTATTATTTGGTAAAAGATTACACTGAAACCAAACATTAAGTTTATTTAAATCATTTTGAGCGTCATCAATTATTGATTTAATAGAATTACCATAGTACATAAGACAAGTATCATCAGCATATAACATTATTTCACCTTTAAGATCCAGCTCGTGTACGTTATTTATGTAAATTAGAAAGAGTAGGGGGCCCAGTGGTATGCCGTACGTTATGTTGGCTGGACTACTGAGATGTTCTCCAAGTCTCACAATTTTGTAACGGTTGGTTAAATATGATTTTAGTATTTTGAATGCACTATCAGCAATGCCAATACTTTGCAATCTGTTTAAGAGTTTGTCGTGACTCACCGTGTCAAATGCCTTTATTAGGTCAATAAATATGCTGAGAGCAATTTGCTTTTTGTCAATTTGCAGCTTAATTTTCGTAACAAGATCAACCGTTGCGGATAAAGTATTAGATTTTGGTCGGAATCCATACTGTTTATCATAAAAGTAGTTTATTGACTTTATGTAACTAGTAACCCGGGTGTAAATGATTTTCTCGAAGATCTTAGAAAGAACGGGCGAAACGGAAATTGGGCGATAATTGCCAAGATCTGCCCTATTTCCTGATTTAAAAATTGGGCTTACTTTAGCTATTTTTAGGTTGTCCGGAAAGTAGCCAATTTCAAGGCAATTATTTATACAATGAGTGAGACTTGGGACAATTAAATTCTTCACACATTTTATACTTTTGCTATTAATATTATCTATTCCTTTAGATGTATTAGTCTTAAGATTTTGAATTATTTTACTTACTTCTTCGTTTTTTACCAAAGATAGTTTAGATAACTTATTAAACTTTTAAACTTATTAAACTCATGTTTGGTTAAATTTTAAGATGTATGTTTGATTGTGATAAGTAGCAGGAATATTATTTGCCAAAAGTGCGCCAATTGTCGAGAAATAGTCATTAAAACAGTCAGATATCTGATTTGGATCCGTTATATTGCCATTTTGAGTTGTTAATATAGCTGGGATGCGAGTTTCTTTGATTTTATTAAGTGACAGACCATATATCAACTCCCACATTTTCATAGGTTTGTGCTTACAATCACTGAAAGCCTTTAAATAATATTGTTGTTTTGCCTTTTGAATGTTTACAGTAACTCGAATAAAATCTTGCTTCAGGTTTTCATCATTAGGTAGTGTTTTTTGTAGATTCCATAGTACGTTTCTATCGTTTATATCTTTTATTATGTTTTTATTTATCCAGTCGTTGCGTGGAGGATTCATGATCTTTGTCTTCTCAATTTTACTATTTTCATGCTTTTTGTTAATATGTTGCATAGCTCACTGTATCCAAAATTTCCACAACCTGCGTTTTCTATGTTTTTATAAAATAAGTTATAATCCAAAGCCTTATATTTTATTTTTCTTCTTGAATCTGGTTTAAAAATATTCTACTTCTAAGTAGATTTGCTGGTCGGACAGTGATGAGTCAATAATGGCAAGATGAAAAGTATGGTATTATAATGAGTTAATCTATTTTAAAATATTTCCCGTTCAGCATAATCCTAAACATAGGTGGTGGATGGTTGTGTTCCTCCTTTAAACTAATTATTGCACCATCATCATTGAATTTCACACTGCTCAGACAGTTGGACTTCCTCTTCGAACAGTAGTAACATTTCTTCGCACGATTATTTTGGGAAAATGTATAACCATGAACCATTAACAACCTTTTGCCATGAATAGTTTCTATAAATTGATAATCCGCTATTCCTGAAATATAATACATATATCTATATAGAACGAATGAAACCTCTTCCTATATGTTGTAACAAAAAATATAACATTAATTTGTGGAACTTACAAGGATACGGATTTCGTGCGAAACTTGTAACCTCTATTTTAAACAACTATGGCGAAGTCAAAACGTAGGTTTAAAACTCTCTCGGCCCGCCACCGGTACCGCAGGCGACCCAGGCACCGAAGATTGCAGAACGATCACCGTCCTCTATATGCGCAAGCAGCATGCAGGCAGGCCAGGCAGCCCTAGCAGAAGTAAGCCCGGTTGGCGACGTGGGCGCTGAAGTGCATGCGCGCCCTGTGGGACAGTAACGGGAACATCGGAATTCCCACACTGGAGGGGGTCATCTACAAATCGTAAGTGTCCCGAGGTGCGTCGGGGTTCCAGGGTTTTCCTTGCTGTGTTCACCTAGTTCTCCGGCATCTAGTATCAGAGACGGCGTGCGGTTTTAGTCGGTTGGAGTCCGACATGTGACCAGGAGGTGGTATCCACAGAGGAAATGGGTGGTATTTCCACACTTTTAACAGATACAAATAGCGGTTACTTGATCATTTGAGTTACATTATGTTTATTTCAATTAATATTAAAGTTTTCCATTTAAAATTAAAGCAATATATAATTACTATTACACCGTTATACATATATATTTGTCACCCTTTGCAGCTTTCGTGACAAATGGTGGTCGATGATTGTGCACCATGTCCAAACTAATGAGTACTCCATAATCATCAAACTTCACGCTACTATCGCAAGCGGACCTTCCTCTGCTGCAGTAATAACTTGTCCTGTTGTGTTGCGTAAAGGTATAACCATTGGCTAACAGTAATTTTTCATTTTCTGTAGTGATTATAAATTCCCACTTTAAATTATCTGGAATAAATTTAACTAAATGTCATTGACCGAATTTATTATGTTGTTCGTATATTGGAGACATCTTTAAATCCAGTGTTTGAAGTCAAAAAAGGAATTCGAAATACATGATTTTTCTAATTGACCAATAAAAGACATTGCTTGTGTTTAAAATATATAGAGACATAAAGTACACGAAACAAATCACATGAAAGGGATTACAATGAAGTCAAATATGCAACGATTATTCACACAAATATTTCTAAGTACTTAATTATAATAATATAATAAAGTCTATGAAGAGATCAATTACAAAATTACAATCTAGACTGAAGATATTTGCCGTTGATTTTCGTCAGCAGGGGTCGTGGATGATCGTGTACCTCCTTGAAGCTCTCAATGAGTCCATTGTCATCAAACTTCACTCTACTCATGCATTGGTAGATTCTTCGACAACAGTAATAGCACCTCTTGCTGTACTGTCTGAACGTATACCCATTGAATAATAGTAACGTTTTGTCCTGTATAGTTGTAATAAACTCCCACTTTCTACCTAGAAGAAATACAGAAAAACAATTGTTTGATGGTTTCGTGGTGTGAGTTGTACATTTTTTTTTTAAATCCTTACTACTACTACTACTACTTACTACTTAAATACTACTTAAATTATTTAAGTAACTGACATCTGCTCCTCTAGTCAAGTTGGTATTCTATAAACGTAGTATACGATAATAGTTTTCAAATAAATATATGGAAACGACATTTAATTTTCTCAAAGCTAAGTCACTTGGTCAAAACACTTATAACCCACTTTACCTTAAATCACGGTTCACTTTTCTACACGATACACATCCCAAATTACTGAGACCGTCTGAGAACTTGAAACTAAAAATACCGTCATATTCTACCAAATTCTCTGACCACTCTTTTTCTGTCCAAGTTGCTCGACTGTGGAACGCCCTACCAGACGCAATAAGACGTGCACCAACAATGACTGCCTTCAAGAGACTAGTAAAGGAGCATTACCTGGAAGACATTTAGGACCTATGTATTTCTCTCGCTTAGTCATTAGATCACCTTATCCCATAGGAGTGTGTTAATAGTAGTTTATAGGCATTTCGGTCACACTCTTCTAAGTTTTTATTTAATAATCCTCAAAAACCTTTTGATTTGTGATCCACGGACAGTACATTGCTGACACGGGTAGGGTAGCATTATTTTTATGTCCACATATAGCACTGTCTTCACAGCCTGGTATGCCCTGGTATGATGGCAGTTCATAATTTTAGTTTTAGTTCTAAGTTTTAGTTTCTTTCCTGATTCAGCAAGTTTAGGGACAGCAGATTTATTTTATTATTTTAAAGTAAAAACGCAAATATAACAATGATAGTAACTGCTGCGGCTATCGGCGTCAAATCGAGTGTTGCGGTAGACACTGAAAATCAGTACTGGGATGGGTTACTTACACCTATCGCAGTTAATGCTGAGAGGCCGCCATTTCGTTGGACACGGTTTGCAGCCCTCGATACATTTTCTATTATTTAGTGTTCTGTTTTGGGGGCTAAATTTAAGATATAATAATTGTTCACATTACCAAATGTCAAATGAATCGTGTGCCATGTCATCAATGCCACGTCAATTGACATTTCTCTATTGTTACCAGCCTCATAACTAAGTTTTTATTTTTTATTTTTTACATTTTACTTAGATTATTTAATTTTAAGTTTTAATATTGTAAGCTGTGTTTAGCGAATAAAGTTTTATTATTATTATTTATTTATTTTATCTACCTTCCACCCTATATATCTATACTAATATTATAAAGAGGAAAGGTTTGTATGTAAGTATGTTTGTAACGAATTGGCTCCAAAAGTACTGGACGGATTTTAAAAATTCTTTCACCATTTGAATGATACATTATCACTGATTAATATAGGCTATTATAATTGTAAGAAAAAAAAATAACAATATGTAAACGAATAACTGCAGGTAACACCGCGAGGTTCAGCTAGTCGTGTATATTGCTTTAACTTTTCCTTCAAATTATTATAATATTAATGCACCAGACACAACCCTCTACTTTCCCCATTCTGTTTTGTCTCCATCCATAGGAAAACTTAAACTACGGTAGTAACCAAACACTTATATTAGGTCCTTACATTTCAAATTGGCGTTTTGTTGCACTGGCCACTTTTTTCTGAAATATACCCTCTTTGGTTAAGAACTCCAAATTCAAAGTTATAAATTCAATTAATTGGTATAATTGAGTTTCGAAAACAGGCATTCGTTTGTTTGGCTCCTTATTAGTTTTCTTTGGCGTGGTTCATCTCGGAAAATGGAAACCTTTAGATATCGGATTATTTAAGAGCACAAATTCTAGCGTGGCATCAGTGCTGCAGAAACAGCTCGAAGTTTTAACGATGTGTATGGTGTCACAAAAGAAAACACGGTACGTTTTAGATTCTAACGTTTTCAAAAGCTACGATATATTTACAGTAAGCAACCATCTCAAATGTATACATAAAGAGTTCACTAAATCCATTTTTTAAAGGATCAATTAAGGTTGGCAGGTATTGAGACAATGACAGCAACAATGTTTTGGTGTACAAGTTATTTCAATTCCCTTCCTATTTTAAACACATCAACCGCACTAGGAACATCATCATATATTATACATGGATCTTTACAAACATATATGATACAGTCACAAACAACATTCATCATCATCATCATCATCATCATCAGCCTATCGCAGTCCACTGCTGGACATAGGCCTCTCCAATAGCACGCCACTTAGTTCGATCCTCGGCCTCTCGCATCCAGCTCCTGCTCGCCGTCTTGCGCAAATCATCACTCCACCTGGCCTGTGGACGTCCTACACTACGTTTGCCGAGACGCGGTCTCAACAACAACATTCAAAACAACAATTTGTAGATCACTCATTCGGCGTAGTAGGAAGCGGTCAGGCGATCACTATGCCATCCGTTCAGTCAATTGAACGTATTCTCCATTCTGGAGTCTCTTGAGAACCGGTGGAGCGTGATTATGTTCCTCTTTTAAATATATCAGTGAGCCATTATCATCAAGCTTGACTCTACTCTTACAACCAACATGTCGCTTCGAACAATAGTAACACTTTTTGTTATGTTGCCTAAACGTGTATTCGTTCAACAACAAAAATGTGATACCTTTTACTGTTTTAATAATCTCCCACTGTATTGAATCTGCAAGTAAAAAAACAATTGTTATTTAAATAATTAAACTGTAAATTTACTTAAGTAGTACTTACGCATATTTATTGAAATCTAAATAACTAAAAATAAGCGCTAAAAGTGTTGCTAAGCGGAAAACTCGAAGACGACCAAGTCGGCTCTTAATTTTTTCAATATTTTCGTTAAGGCACAAAATAAAGTTCTTATGGAGAGAAAAAACATACTTACATACTTTTCTTTTCTAATACCAACCATAGATTGAATTAAAACATCTGCCGATAAAGGCAACAAAACGAACTCTGCCTGCGGTACCGGGATTGCGAAAGCTAGTTTAAAATATATGAACGATATTTTCATTGCATTGAAAAGACCAGTGTATTTGTACAATATATTTATTTATTATTGCATCTATATTAAGAAGAGAATTCACAATCAAAAGAACGCGTAGCTCCTAGGATGAAAATAGCTTATTGTTAAGTGACCTACGATGCTATGATGAAAATTGCTTATAGTTAATCCAAGACTTGATTACCCAATGATGATCGACTTCAAATTCCTTCTTCATTGATTTTCTTTATTTTCCTTTTCAAACGATGAATTTTATTCACCATTTACATAGACCACTGTCATCTACGAGGTTGTCATTGTACAATCGTAGATTGCGGTGGTGTACGGAAATGGTGAAAAATCAAATGAAGAAATATACAGCCAGTTTTCACAATTCAATGATGATACAGCACAGGACCGGCATGTCTTGAATATTGTTGTCTGTGTCGATGTGTCTAATCTATACGTATCCACATTCCATTCTGCATTTTTCTGTACACAGGAGGTGGATGATCATGTTCTTCTTTTAAAGAAATTAACGCCCCGTTCACATCAAACTTTGCACTGCTCTTGCAATTAAAATTCCTTCTGGAACAGTAATACCATCTGTTGCCAGATTGCGAATACGTAAAACCATTAACCATGAGTAATTTCTGGCCACGTATTGTTTGTATGAAAAACCATTTCACACCAGCTGAAACCAAGAGCTGCGTTATACATTTCCATTAACTCAGTTCACTAAATGTACAAATACTTAACATAATTATGTATATTGCCCTACTAAATATACTTACCAGCAAACAGTAGCAATGCGTTTATAGTACAGACATACATAGTAGACATGTATAGTATAGACTGACAGACTATTAAAGGCCCACTATACTACGCTAGCAAGAAGGGTTGCTATAGGGTTATTTTCAAGGTTTACTTTGCAGTTCCTTCAAGGGTCCGGTCGTGTTAATAACTGCAGTTTCCGGACCCCTCCCTTCTCAGGCGCAGAGTGGCACACCGTGTGGTTTCAGTAGGTTCGATTCCGACACACCGCCCCGTCGCAAACCCCGGCGGGGTGACGGCTCGAGGGGGTTTCCACACGTAAAAAAAAGGGTTATTTTCAAGGTTTACTTTGTAGTTCCTTCCTAAATCGGCTCTTACAGCATTAGTGGCATGATTAAGGGTGGTGACATTTCACAATACGGAAAAGGTGGGTCTCGTGTCCAGCAGTCTGTATCGGTATACAAAAGCATATTTAACGCACAGGAGACCTAAATTGGTGACATAATACGAATTAGCTTTTCTTTCTTTATTGAGAATAACAGATTATTGTAGGTAAACATTATATGGCAGTGCGACTAGAAGGGCTACCCTTAGCCATCTTTAAAATGTTATCGAAAGTTTTTCGATATAAATTTTATTATTCTACAAACGATATCGATCACAAGTTAATGTACCATGTCTACTTATAATTTCTGTTAAAGGAAGTTTTATTACTTTCGTTATCTTAGTGCATGTATAAATTACTTAATAATATTCAATAATAAAATGATTTATGTACTAAATAATAAATTTTTACTTTTGACACATTTCCTTGAGTTTTACTACTAATCTACTTAACCTACAGAGATTACATACGAATGTTAAAAATTCTACCGACGAGTAAAATTTCACTTCTATTTTAATGCAAATTCTGCTAGGAGATCTAACATTAAATTAAATGGATTTAACGAAAGGGGTGGAATTAGAACCTAAAATTTACGAGAATTGGTGCTAATTCCATTGTTCACAAAACAACATCTTATCTTGTCGAACTATTCAACTAAAATTAGATATGTCACATTAAAAATAGACGTTATTTGGTTACGTACTTAAGTACATACATACTATTTTAGAAAATAAGTTTAGTGACGTAACAATAGAAGCATACAACAATTAACACAACAGAAGCAAACATTATTTTATAACAAACAAAAAAAAACAAAAACTTGCTGAATTTTTTTTGGTTCTTTAATATCCTTAATTTAATCATTTAAAATATAATAAATAACATGTTCATTAGTGACTTTCTTAAGTACATATTCACGCTAAATGGCTAGTAATGTGCACACCTACCTTTATTATTCCCTAAATATAATAACCATAATATTTCAAACTAAATTACCTATTATTTAAGCTTTTCTGATACGTATTTTTCTATCTGAATAATTTTGAATCGGAGACAGTTATTGACACAAGTGTGTAAGAAGATTATAATACTTAATTAAAGTTTAATTATTTTAGAGAGATTAGTAGGTGTTGAGCTTAATAAGTTGCCCTGTGGCTGTAGTGGCATACTCCGGTGGTTTGTGGAAATGCACGACGTTCGCTGCACGAATCCGTCCCTGTCTATCAAATTTGACGTAAGCCTTGCATCCACACAGCTTCTTGGAACAGTAATAGGAGGAACTGTAGTGATCTTGAGAAAATGTGTATCTGTTCACCATTAGTAAGTTTTTCCTTCCAATTGGTGACGGGATAAACGTATACTTCAGATCTAAAAAGAAAAAAATATTAGTACGTGGTTCACATACTTCCTATATAGGCGAAAAGTAAGTGGAATTATTCTGCCAAGTTATAATAACTCAATCCAAATATTTTTGTTGTAGTTGTTGTAGCGGAGACCGCTGAGCTGACAGGTCATCTGATAATAAGTGAATACCACGGCTCTTGTACACCTGCTACCCAAGAGTCACAAGTACGTTACCATGCTTTCAGTCTCTCAGAGTCCCTTCAGAGTATGGTTTTCACTCCACTAATGTTACTCAGTCAAAATATTTATTTTTATTTACATTGCTGATTACAGTAGCGTGGTTCTAAAATGCAATTCTATGGAGGAGAACAATCGGCAAAAAGGTCCATAAATTAATCTATAATTATGTATTTACAGGGTTACTGGGGTTAAGTCGAACTACATATTTTAGGCGATTGTATTGGTCATTCATCATCTTCCTAGCCTTTATTATTACCAAGATAATTGGGTCAGCTACTAGCTCAACCGGATTTACCTAAACATCACTTTTCCCACGGAGCGACTGAGAAGCTGTGAGAACTGAGACCTCTGGCAACTGCCAGAGGTCTCGGACGTTTGCAACTGCATACGCTAACCACTAGAGCATCATTATTATTATATACATATATATTGCAAAAATAGGAAACATATATAATAGCAAACTAAAATAAAACATGTATGAAAAATGTCTAGAAGGCATATAGACAAAATAAAAAATGTAATGTAAAAGAATAGTATAAAAAAACATATGGTACACAGTGAGTGTGCAAATGTGTGTGTACAGAAATTGCATATGCACTGTAGACACACATTTGAACACTTAAACATATTATTATATATACATATATATTAAACTAGCTGAACCCCGCGGTGCTACCCGCGGTACGATGATAACTGCGGGCAACGCCGCGAGGCGAAGCTATATCTTTATAAATAGTAGCCTATGTGTTATTCTGATGTATAAGCTATATTGTGGTAAAGTTTCATTCAAATCCATTCAGTAGTTTTTACGTGAAAGAGTAACAAACATCCATACATACATACATCCATACTTACAAACTTTCGCCTTTATAATAGTAGTAGGATTATAAAGTCATCACCACACACTGCACTATATTTAACACAGATACAAAAGGTCCCTTATAATGTAAGGGGAAAAGCAGAAAAAAAAAAAAAAAAAAAAAATCCACTAGAGCAACGAAGCAGTCTGGAATTATTTTTTTTTTTTTTTTATTGAATAGTGGGCAAACGAGCAGACGTATCACCTGATGGTAAGCGATTACCGCCGCCCATGGACACCCGCAACACCAAAGGCGTCACAAGTGCGTTGCCGACCTTTGGGGATGGGAAAGGGGATAGGGGGAGGGGTGGGGGTATGGGCCTCCGGTATCCTCACTCACTCGGTGAAACACAGCGCAAACGCTATTTCACACCGGTTTTCTGTGAGGCCGTGGTATCACTCCGGTCGAGCCGACCCATTCATGCCGAAGCATAGCTCTCCCACGGCATGAAATAGTGTCTTCAGGTTAGGTATATGGTATTTCATAGTTAATTAAAAAAAAACTATTCGAAATAATACCTACGTATATCCCCCTAAAGTAATTAGATCCACTTAATCAGTAACCCTGCATTATAGAAAGTAACTACATTAATAGAATTGTTTAGATGTTCAATTTAATCAGTTGCTAAGGTATGACATTTTTTAAACACACTAATTAGTCTAATCACACTCAAAATAGGGTAGGTAGTAGACTGTAACATAAATAAATACCGACCTTCATTAATAATATTTTCACAAAACATCTCGGCATATAAAATTATTATAGCTTTTCATTTAAATTAAATAAACATTGAAATATATAGTTGTAGTAGTCTAACACAGTAAGATTTTTTTTAGATTTAATACATGTTTTATACAATAGGTTGGCAAATATCTCCCTTCCGCCTACGAATATCGATCAAATCATGGAAAACATCGAGTTAGACTAGCATGTGGCATCTCGTGACATTGCTCAGGCGATGGGTGTTAGTCACTAAACCATTTTAAACCATCTGCAGAAGGCTGGATACAAAAAACTCTTGATGTTTCGGTGCCGCATGATTTGACGCAAAAAAAACCTTCTGGACCGAATCAACGCCTGCGATATGCTGCTGAAACAGAACGAACTCGACCCATTTTTGAAGCGGATGGTGACTGGCGACGAAAAATGGATCACATACGACAATATCAAGCGAAAACGGTCGTGGTAGAAGGCCAGTGAATCGCCCCAAACAGTGGCCAAGCCGGGATTGACGGCCAGGAAGGTTTTGCTGTGTGTTTGGTGGGATTGGAAGGGAATCATATAGCCAGACACCTTATTCTATCATCTACTGCGAACAACTGGACCGCTTAAAGCAGGCGATTGACCAGAAGCTTCCAGAATTGGCCAACAGGAAGGCTGTTGTGTAGTGTTCCACCAGGACAACGCTAGACCACACACTTCGTTGATGACTCGTCAGAAGCTACGGGAGGTCGGATGGGAGGTTTTATCGCATCCACCATGTAGCCCGGACATAGCGCCAAGTGATTACCACCTGTTCCTGTCCATGGCGAACGCTCTTGGTGGTGTAAAGTTGAACTCAAAAGAGACTTGTGAAAAATGGCTGTCCCAGTTCTTCGCAAATAAGGAGGGGGGCTTCTACGAGGGGGGTATTATGAAGTAGCCGTCTAGATGGAAACAGATTATCGAAAAAAACGGCGCATATTTGAACTAAATCCGATCACTATAACACTTTTTATAAGGCATTGAATAAACAGCAAAAAAGCGGAGGGGAGATATTTGCCAAAAAATAACTAACGTGTCATCTACCCTGTTAATAAATTATATTTAATTACCTAGCAATAATTTGAAAATTATTCATATCTTATCATATTTACATTCATACATAGGAAATGTTAAACTAATCAATATATTATGAAAATTTTACATGTTTTTTTTACATGAGCCTGGCAAATGTGACTCTACTGCGCCTACTGGAAAGCAGGAGCATAATTTAATCCATATCTTCTTGGAATTTGAATGTAGCAGCGTGGTTCGTGATTATGGTCCAATCTGCCCACCTTTAACCGTCCTAGATGATCTAACGAAACTGAAGCTTTGCATCCCATTCTCCTGCCTTTAGAACAGTAGTACATTTTGCCATGCGGATTTTTAGAATAGGTAAAATTATTCCACAGCAACAGGGGCTTGCCCATTTGAGAAGGAATGAATGTGTATTCTGAAAGTATTTAAACATTATAACGGAAACTCTTTAAAATTAGTTATAAACCAAGCGGGTCATATAGCATGTTAACAGAGATTAAGAACAGATTTGAGAAACATAAATTGAGGTCATGTGACCAAGTTTAGTTCAACTTGTCAATCAATTCAAACGTATCAGAATCGCTTTAATGCCAGTCAACATTAATATATATATTAAGACAGAAAATTAAGTTAGTACGTTAGTATAAACTCGCTAGAATTATTATCATACACACTTTATTTTTTAGTAAATTAATAAAATACATACATTTTTCTAAACACACTGATCACACCCTATCACAAAATAACACACACACACACACACTACTTCAGCCATTTTGAACTAAGGCCTATAAATTATAAGAGAATTACATTATATTTCAATGAATTTTTTTTTTATATATATATATTTACATTTTCATTTATAACAAACTAGCGACCCGCCCCGGCTTCGCACGGGTGCAATGCTGATACTAAATACACGTCGTATATAAAACATAGCTGACCCACGCAACCTCGTTTGCGTCTTATATAGCCCGTAGCATGAAAATTTTCGCAAAATAAGTAACTTTTCTGGTTGATTTTTACACCTTGTGTCCGAAAAACCCAAATATCTTACGGAACCCTATTTTTTTCCAAAATAAAATATATGCCTATGTTACTCGTGGATAATGTAGCTTTCGAATGGTGAAAGAATTTTTAAAATCGGTCCAGTAGTTTTTGAGCCTATTCATTACAAACATACAAACATACAAAAATAGGTACAAATCTTTCCTCTTTATAATATTAGTATAGATATAAATTGGCATATACTTTTTGCATTGACGTGATATGAGATCTCCTTTTTAAGGAGAGGCGTATTTCCAGCAGTGGACTATTAAATGATGTTGATGATGAGAAATGAGGAACAAAACTAATAATGAAAATAGATTAAAGACAATCTTTGAAGCAATTTGAACAGCTTGTCGAAAGTTGAGTTCCATCAGTGCAGATTTTTTTTATAGTTTGAAGCGTATACAAACCTTAATATTTATTGGCCAACTGTTCTTTGTTATTTTCAACTTTAAACTTACAGTCTTAAAGTTAAAAATAAAAAGAAACGTTTAACATTAAGGAGCGTTTATGATTAAAGAGGTATTTATGTTTAAATAGGAAATTGCAACTCTTAACTATAATATTATGCCAATCTGAATATTGACTTTTTGAAATCTGGATATTGTGGAGCGGGTCCTGATTATGGTCCAATTTGACCACATTTAACTTATATTGTTCATCCAACGTCACTGAAGCTTTACAGACACGTTTCCTGCCTTTAGAACAGTGGTACATTTTGACATTCGGATTTTCAAACTACCTAGTTTGAAAATCCGAATGTCAAATTATAGTTATTCCATAGCAAAAAGGGCTTGCCCATTTGAGAACGAATGAATGTATAATTGCTTAACGTTAAATAGCGTCTATGAATCAACTTTTATATATATAACATTATGCCAATCTGAAATATTGACCTTTTGAAATCTGGATATTGTGGAGTGGTTCGTGATTATGGTCTAATTTGACAACCCTCAACTGTCCCTGATCGTCTAACGTCACTGATGCTTTACAGGCACGTTTCCTGCCCTTAGAACAGTAGTACATTTTGCCATTCGGATTTTTTGAATACGTATAATTATTCCACAGCAACAAGGGCTTGCCCATTTGAGAGCGAATAAATGTGTAATCTGAAAGTATACAAACATATATTTAGTATTGACTTGGTATTCAAAGTGATTATTTTCTAATACTGTAGGATACAAACAGAGGAAAAGTGGGGGTAAATAACTAAGACCGTTTGCAACTCAAAATTGTCACACGTTGACAGCTTTATTAAATAACGCTATTTAATTAAAAGTTTCATTCATTTCGAATTTTCAGTATTTAGTTAGTACAATGTATACGACTTACAATCATGTATTCACAATTTCATAAACACAGTTAAAAAACGAAATCAAAAGATGGAAAGACGTAAAGGGCAGTCTTAAAGAATTGTGTAGGTACAATATTTTTTGTTTATTGTATATTTTTATCCGTAATACAAAAAATTATTAAAAATTCACACAATCTATCAAATAAACAAAAAACATATATCTAGACAACCATAACATTATTGGATTGGAATGACATCAAAACACACGTCACACGCTCTTTGAAAAAAAATACAGAAAACCAATATACAAGCAGTCAAACATATACTTAAAGGGACAAATAGTCATACAAAAATATTCACACAGCTAATATCAATCATGATATCCCACAATACATAACAATACAAATCATAGACGAACATAATCTCCCCTTGTCGTAATAGTGTACTTATACGGTTTATGGGTATGTTCAAACTGTCCTTTTTCTATTTTTCCATGTTCATTCAACTTGAGAGACGCTTTGCATGCCACACTTTTACCTCTAGAACAGTAATATGACTTCCCGACCTTCCTTTGATAGTACGTGTAATCGTTCCACAGCAATAGCTTTTTTCCTTTTCGGGACTGGATAAATGTATATTCTAAAAAAATATCAAAACGGATTTTAATCGTAAATATTTATACTACAATTATTATCTCTACACTGAAGTACAAGACTGTACTAACTGCTGCTGCCGCGAGCTCGCACTGAATTCGCTCACGTAGACGCTGCAGCAGCTTACCATGATATCAAAAGAAATAGATATTTTTCATTTGTTTGGCTAAATATAGTATGTTTATAAAAAAAAGGCGGGAGATAAATAGAATTTTTGTTCAATTTATTCCTTAAACATTTGCCTTCTTGCTCCTAGCCTTTATTATCCTCAATATTAGGGCTCGGCTTCTAGTTAAGCGGGTTTTACCTGAATGTCGGCTTAGCGTGCTCTCCGAGGCACCAGCGTGACACACCTTAAACTTCCCTACACGCCTATTTTATGTTCAAAAAGGGCTAAAGTAGTGTGTGTCATCAATTTAGATTAAATCTAAATAAGATTTTTCGTTGATTTCAAAAATGTCAGTAGCTCAATTTGACAAATATGTCGCTTATGCTTTTTCTGCTTATTTATTTATTTATTTATTTATTAAAACTTCCTGCAAACATGTTGCACAAGGCGGACTTAATGCCACAATGCTAATCAGGGTACCTTTACTATAAATTATACAGATTTGAAGAAAATTATGTTTTATTTCGAATAGGTACTTTACAGTTTAATAAATTTTCCCGCTGATGTTATATAATAACGAGGTGGATCATGATTATGTACAACTCGGATCTTTTCGACATGCCCCTCATTATTCAACTTCAAAGATGCTTTGCATCCCACACTTCTGGTTCTAGTACAATAATACCGTTTCGTATTGCAGTGTTCGTAATAAGTGTAGTTGTCGAACAAAACTAAAGGTTTGCCTCTCGACGATCGGACGAATGTGTAACTATCTGAAATTAAATAACTTTTTACTAACAAAATCACTATCAAATAATATTTTTTTGTAAATACTTACAAAGACAACATTCAAACACATTTAGTTTTAAAGAGTACAGGATCATACTCGTATCTATTCGTTTAGCATCATCATCAGTTCGTTGTAGTCTACCACAGAGCCCGGTCTGTTTATTTTGCATCTAGTCGCTGTAAGCTTACATAAGTCGTTCCGCTATCTGGCCAGAGGGCGTCCCACTGTGGGACTAATACATTACGTTGGTTTGGCATAGGGAGTAATATATTAAAATGATTTAGAGTAAACAATAGTTTACTATAAATCATTAAGTTTGAGCATTAGCTAAAAGGTTTTCTTATTACCAGCATGGTTATGAGAAGCGTCATTTTATTATTGCAATTCCACGTTTCAGTGCCATCTTTATTTTCCCTTTTCCAAAAATCTCCTATCGTGACACAAAATACGCTCACCTCTCCTGAGTACTTAAGAATTCCATGTTCAAATCACTAACTACGAAGAATCGTCAAACACAACACTTAAGTTTGACGCTAACTCTTAGTTATATTTAAAAACTAGCTGACCCACGCAACCGTCTTATATAGCCCGTAGCATGAAAATTTTCGCAAAATAATTAACTTTTCTGGTTGATTTTTACACCTTGTGTCCGAAAAACCCAAATATCTTACGGAACCCTATTTTTTTCCAAAATAAAATATAGCCTATGTTACTCGTGGATAATGTAGCTTTCGAATGGTGAAAGAATTTTTAAAATCGGTCCAGTAGTTTTTGAGCCTATTCATTACAAACATACAAACATACAAAAATAGGTACAAATTGTTCCTCTTTATAATATTAGTATAGATATACACTTCAAAATTTAAATTAACTACTTACAGAATTTGTGATTGGTTGTTACATAAAGGAAAAATGTTTGACAAATCATCAAGAGACAATTTTAGCGTTCTCCATTTCTTTCTTAAAATCTCCAAATTAAAAATAAATACTGGTTGAATTTATAAAAAAAAGAAATTCATTTTATTTTCAATATTTATTATATCTTAGTAAAAAATATACATCGTCAAATTTATATTCAAATAACGGCAGAATAGTCATCTAGAAATAATGTAACTTTTTTTTTAATTTTTAAATAACTTTATTTGCAATAGACAACATTTTGATATACTCGCCCCGATGCCGTATGATAGTATTTAGGCGGATCATGATTATGCACAATCCGGACTTTTTTTACACCTCCATCCTTATTCATTTTCAGAGAGGCTTTGCATCCCACACTTCTGCTTCTAGTACAATAGTAACGTTTCGAATTCCGGAGTTCGTAATAAGTGTAGTTATTGAACAAAATCAATGATTTCCCTTTTGATGATTTCACGAATTTGAAATCTGAAATTACATTTTACATGTACTTACATACATACTTAAGTCGTTCATTTGGGAAAGAAGTACAAGTACAAATAATTCTACATTAAGTTACATTTCACGTCGTCTGCTCGATTGCCCCCCTATTCCAGAAAAAAAACACGTATTTTTTCAGCATGGAATCAAATATTTTATATATAATACTAGCTGACCCAGCCAACTTCGTACTGCCTAACAGCCAATGAATGAGTGCAGCAGCAGCAGCAGATGAATACTATATTTTTATACTTATTATCCTATTTCGGACGAAGACAAATTCACGTTGCGATCGACGTGATGTTAATACTCCGTTTAAGCCTAACTACACAAGTTTTTCACTTAGCACTATAGTAGCACCGTCACCACACACAGGTTCATGGAGTAAGGGGTTCAGACGGCGATAACAAAGGCATTTAATTGTTTTTTTTTTTTTTGTAAAATAGGGTAGATTTTTTCACTGATTTGATTCTTTGTTTTATATTTAGGTTTATTTAAGAACACACAATGTTTTATGTCTTGCAAACACTTACAATTGTTTATAGAACACACTTAGACTTGTAATAATATAAATTATTGAGAAAAGAGAAGTATACTATTCACAAATTAAACTATATGCAGAGCTCGTGACCGCTACTACCGACGTCTCGATCGAAGAAAGATAAAAGACTTGCGACTTTCAAAATAGTGCTGCAAAAATTTCGATATCTTTTGGAAGTAATCCTGAGGTGTACCTCAGGATTACTTCCAAAAGATATCGAAATTTTTAGTGTACTATCAGGTGTTTTTTTGTATGCTTTGTACATTGTGTCTCTATTACGTCTACACCTTAACAAACCGGGGGTTATCCAAGGCTTTAGGATTTTAAGGCGGTGTGGCACAGTGTAGGTATATGAACTTAGTGAAATAGATATATAGGGTAATTAATAGATTTAGAGAGAGAATCCACAAATTACCTGCAAGCGTCATTAGCATCTGATAGTTGATACATCGAAGAGAAATTCAAGGATTTAATATGCTTATCAAGAAGTTTATCATTTTTTTTTTTTAACTTTGTTATTCTTTTTAAGTTTAAAGGATTTGTTAAGGCAATGCATAACTGCATAGTGGTCTGTTACCGTGGAATCTAGGACTAAAATTGTATTTTTAACTTTGCTATTCAATATAATATGATCTAGACAGGTATTAAAATGAATTACTTTTGTAGAACCGGGCAATAAACCATGGCTAGCCAACAGATTCAAGTACTCGAGGGCCTTAGAATCGCAATTCTTTTCAACGATATCCATATTAATTTCGGCTATTAATACAGCTTTGGCGAACCAAGAATATTTCATTAGAATACAATCGAGAGATTCAAAAAAGTTGGCTATATTTTTGAACGAAGGGGGTCTGTGAATAGCTATAATGCAGATATCTCTACTTATACTTATTATTACACCGTTGGCATCAGAAAAATCTGCTTCTATAATTGTATAGTCCGTTATGGTATTTCGAGTGTATACAACTATGCCATCATTATGATTAAATGTCTTGGTATTATAAAAACAATCATAACCATCAAAGACTGGGATATTAGGTTTTCTAGATAACCAACACTCAGTGAGCACTATAACGTCCTGTTGCACTTTTATTCTCGCTATTAAAGTACTCTAGATAAATTAACCGATATACTTCTTATATTCTGAGCTATCACTGTAAAAATATCGTCCTGATTGTTAAGAAGAGTGCTACACTCCTCAGCCTCACAAGAATGCAAGTTGGATATCTGTGTCTATCAATGGAGTTCAAAGTTTCATACAATGGGTTGAAAATACGAAAATATATTATAGATAGGTATGCGTAGGGGAAACAATGAAATGTTGTTATCTTATAAAACTGTGATGAGGTTAAGTTACTGATGCTACTGCATAATGTAGATTCTACCTGTAACGTTTGTAACAAGTAAAACATAAATATTCTAATAAACATTATAGTTATATCAGATACAATTTGCACTGCAAAAAAAAATAAGGGTGACTTTTCCACCCCGTAAAGGGCCATAGACCGCACAACTCCTGCGTAGTCTGCTTCAGGAGTCATCGGGCCCCCTTATATTAAGTAGTAAAACGTGCCAATGCACGTTGCGCCAACCAACTTAGTTACTCGAGACGGAGTGCGGTTTTTAATCGGTTCGAGTCCAATATAGCCCGCAGGTGGTATCCGGGGGAATGTCGTCACTAAAAAAGGGTACTCTTTTCCAATTGAAAAATTACTTAACTTTTATCATAATTTTAATGCTTCAAAACTTTCCTTACTTAACAAAAACTAATAATACTTCAATAGACTACATATTCCCCTGATGATGACGATTTATATTTTTTAAATTTAATTACAATAGATTTAGAGCTCGTAATGGAATTATAATGACCAAAACGCATTTCTACAAATAGGTACATATTAGATCTAAAACGTACCTGTATAAAGACGGAACAACACTTTAAACACTCAGATTTTTCTTTTCATTACAAACATTTTCAAGAAACAAGTAATTCTGAAACTGTACAGATTATACATATTTATTGCTACATAATTATCATTTATTTATTTTTTTCATCTCCCGCATTAGGAATAATCACTCTGTGTGGCGGGGGGCTTCACAAACATATATGTAACGGATACAAAGAACACCTAGACTCAGGACAACAATTAGTGGTTCACATAAAGTGTTGTCCCATGTTGGATTTGAACCCACAACACTTGGCGCAGTAGAAATCCACTAAACCGTGCTGTCTTTACTTTAAGACTTTAATTGATATTTTTTAAAGTAGATCGTTTACGCTCTGTATTTTTTTTAAGTAAGACAAGTACCGCACTAAGAATATACTCATGGGAAAAAGAACACTTTACAGTCATACATTAGACGAACACAAAGAATACCCAGTACAATAATTTGCACACACACAGACAAACATAAGTCTCTCCCTTTGCTCGCCACACTAATCGATTTTGGGTTTTTTCGCATCCAGCTCATTGTCAAATGTGGGATTTAAACTCACAACTGTAACTGCTTTAGTGGTTGCGCGAATGTGCAATTTCATTGTTTGCTTTTAGAATATTGGTTCTGTAGTAACACATGAATCCCCTGGGGGATTAAAATGGAATTGGAAACCAAAAAGTTCCCCTAGGAGATCAGTGTAGTCGAAAATTCCACATGGATCCTCCAGAAGATCTAAGCAGTGGATCCAAGTGGACGGAGTCATCAATACGCGTCTATCGACACCTTCCAAGCCAAAGTCTCGAGTTCTTTAGACTTTAGAACTTGGCAAATAAAATACGTATACATGCATGCATATTATACACTCAAAAAAAACAATCCTCCTTCTGGGGCAGTTCTGTAAAAAGTATTTTATATTCACTGTACTTTAATATATTGTCCTGTACCCGTTATGAAGTAACAAGGTGGCTCATGAATGTGTGGGTACCCAGAGTCTTCTATGGAACCATCTTTAAGCAACTTAACAGTAGCTTTGCATCCATTAAATCTCTGAGTGCAGTAGTATCTGCTAGTTTTATGGTTTTGATTATACGTATATTTTTTCCACATCAATAATTGTTTACCCTTTCGGGAAGTAACAAATCTGTAGTTAATTTCTGAAATATGAAAAAATATTTATTAAAATATTAATTACACTCGGTTAGATCAAAATAAAAACAGACCATAAAAAATAAAAAATCAACTGAATTATGTCTTCCGTATTTTTCTTGTAGGTACTAATTTGTTTTTGTTTGTGAGTTGTCATACTATAGGCTTGCTTTCGTATGTACATTCGAGTTTAAGCTCACTGTAAAACCTCTTATTTAAATTATCATACTTTCATTTGTCCTGTGTCCGAGTGTAATATTGATCAATACTTTATATGTTCATCATATCACAGGCTTGCTCGAGTTCGAGACCAGACCAGTCCGACCCTTTTATGAAATTTCTCAAATGCGTTATGTTATCTTAAACGTGTCACTTGACAGTGATCAGAAGTATAAAATAAAAAGATATATGTTTAAGAATAAAATATTATTATTTAAACTTTAAAAAAAGGATGAATACTTATCACATAGTAACCATGTGCTCATCGTATATATCGAGAATGGCATAAACTGACAAAATTAAAAACATTTGTTACAACACTATTTATAAAACTAAATACCTACGTTGTTCATTATTAAGTAATAGTGTTATTAATATCATTCCATGACCGAGAATCGGTTACAAAAAAACTGTCCATCAACATACCGATGGTGGATCGATTCATGGTCCTCGATGAAAAATGAATGAGAGATTCTTAGCCGATTCGAATGGTGTGCAATGAGATTTTTGATGACAATAATAGCCAATCATATGATACAGCAGAACATTCTTAAAATATCAATTTAAAATATAACCAAATGTAGTCCTTTCGCCTTTAAGAAAATAGTAACGCATTGGTAAAACCATTGGAGTAATACCGGGGTGGGGCCTTATTACGAGAATTTTGGACTAGTTTTTGACCTACCCGGGACTGATAAAACAGGTAAAATGACTTTGAATTGGAATGGATTGAAGAAAGGTGCCAACAGTGTCGAATTCAAAACTATTCGGACACGTGAGTCACTAAAGTGTTTATATCTTTATTTAAAATCGGCTTCAATCTGGGTTCATGATTGTGAAAAATGGACGATGTTATGATCTGCATGTGTTCATGGTCTGTCCTCAGGAAAGCTGGACACTTCTGGTGCCGTTTAGAACAGTACCAATAGACACTGCTCTTGTTGCGCGCATCTCTCCAGTATGTATATCCATCTATGAGTAAAAGGTATCCTGTGCGAGTAGGTATGAATTCTAATTTCGCTGAAAATTTCACAAAAATTGTTATAGTACATAAACTTACTAGACGGATGGCGTAGTGGCTAAAGCGGTAACCTCACCGCTTCTTTCTGCGCTCAGTGTTGTGGGTTCTATTCCAGCATAGAACAACACTTTGTATGATAAAGAGATTTTGAAATTTCAGAGTGTCATTTTTACTTTACTCTTTTCCATATTTTGCTAATCAAACACTACAATGATCGTTACTTTTTGCGTTAGAATAAGCTATTTATTTTGGACTATTTGTTTGAAGGAAATAAAACATTAATAATTAAATTATGTCAATTTAATTTTATACAATAATTACCCACATAAATACATGATTATTGTTAAAAGTAAAACATAATAATTCTAATAACTAATAATACGAAACTGCAATCTCAGAAGATGTACAAAGTACATAAAACATTTTTTAAATACCCTACGAAAATGTAAAATATGTACATTCTATATGTTTTATTTTATTTTAGTACTTCCTGACCCGCGCAAACTCATCTGCAAATCCTATTGCCCGTAGTGTGGTATTATAACAGGGTGAACAAATTTGCTTTCCATGAAGAAGGTTATAGTGAGCCAACCTACGGACAAACTACGGACTTTTTTAGAACTATTCTTGTTCTGTGAAAAGGGAAATAATTCTTTAGTACATTGTTTTTATGAAACTTTCAATGTTTATTCAGTAATGGAAACTCTCAAAAGGAATAATTTGACAGATAATACTCTGCTCCTGTTTGCTGTTCGTAGTGTGATGATATATAGCCTATAGTCTTTCTCGATAACTGGACTATTTAACAGTGAAATAATTTTTCAAGTCAGACTAGTATTTCCCGAGATTAGCGCAGTCAACCAAACAAACTCTTCTGCTTTATAATATTAAGTTTACTGTATAGATATGTTTTTTTTATTACCTAATATTTATTTTTACATTGATATCACACACTTTGTTGAAACTGCTCCATCGCTCAGACAACTCTTAAACCATAACAAACTAGTTACAAACATGGTTTTTGGCAGTTTTCAAATATATCCCATAATTTCAAATATTATTTTACCTAACACCATCAGTCAGACCAACAGATTCATAATGCAGCATATTAAAAAGTAGCTGTACCATATAAAATAATTAAAATTGAATTCACACAAGTACTAAGCATAAAAACCATTTTTTTTTTAAATTGACATGGCTCAGGTATTGTTTGATGGAACTGCTTGTTTATTTTGTATATTGCCAAAGTTATAAATAAAGAGATAAAGTTAATGCAAGAACCACACAATAAGAAATACACCAAACTACATAGTATACATATTTATTATCTGGCAAACAATTAAATTAATTCAATCATTCTCTCACAAGTTTTTCCACTGGGGTAATTCTCTCAATATAATTTAGTGGAACATTTACCAATCGAAGCAGTAGTATTGAGCTTGATTAATATACCGTCGGGCGAAACTACAAATCGCTCACGATAATGAGCATGTACCCCTACTAAGCATTCTATATATCTTTCATCTGGGGTCAGTTTGACCTTGGCCTTGCAACTAGCAGTGGTGCGGCGAGAGCAATACCAGTTAAATTTATCCGATTTACTGTATGTGTAGCCATCAAGCAGTATCACAACTCCTCTTCGGTATTGGACAAATGTTGGTCGTACTGAAACAAAACCCTGACTTAGAAAACTTAAACTTTTATATCATTGTAAAATATAGTATGAGTTGATTAGTTATAGTGATGACATAAATACTTCTTCCAAACATTACTATTTGTTTGATTATTTTAAAATGTTGCCATTTAGAATATTATTGGTTTTCATTAGAGTAATAATAATAAACAAATAATAAACTTAATAAATAATAAAGATAGAGAATAGTAAAGAAAAGATAAGTTAAAATGTCTTTAAAACATAATTCATTTTTTTAAAAAAAACAGCCCTAGATTTTAGAAATAAAAAAACAATGTACAAAATGTTTTATTTAGGAATAAAAGATACTTTTTATTTCTAAAACAATTTATTTAAACATTTCATTCAAGAAAGGGATAAAAAGGATCCAGTATTTTTAAAAACTTTTATTTCACATACATAAGTAATATACATATTTAAGTAGAAATGTTCAAAAATATATATTTTTTCATATTAATTACTAATAAAATAGGATAGAATACAAAAGAAGAATTAATGGTTAAAACACTTACCATATACTCGTTGGTTAAAACTTGTTGATTTTCAAAACAAAATATTTGTTCGCATCTTTCTTCCTCTGTACCTAATTTAAATAACTACTACAAAACATTTAATAAGGTATTATATATATATATATAAAGTATAATTAATAAACAACTCTTAGATGGGCACAACAAAACATAAAAATACAACGTAATCGTATGAAACCGTATAGACATTCGCTGCAATAATATTGTAATATAAAAAACACCGAAATGTCCAAAAATTTCAATTTCTAACTATTAGATCCATTATAAGATAGATCTGTAACCAAATATCAAACCTTAATTTCTATTACTCACCACCCCGCTGAGAAGATTTTACTGCATTTCCATTACAACAACACCACAACTACATTAAAAACATATCACAACATCATTTTCACCATAATTTTCACTTAAACAACAACAAAACAAATAATTCACTTAACACTTTAAAGGTTATTATCACAAATAGCCTATATGCGAAGTTTCAATGTTAATTTATAGCACGCACGAGCATACACTGCTTTTCGAACGATATTTATCATTAAGGCAAATAAATATTGCCTGGTTTTTAATACAAAATCCTTTTAAAAAAGGATAATGTCAGTAATTTGTTTTGACGTTTGACATTACTAGAATGTTTACAACGAACTAACAAAACCTTTCACAGAGATGGTTATTATCAATCGGAAAGTAATTCATTTCTTGTACATAACATCATTGTTATTTTAATATAATTATGGGTAAATTAGTTGTAATTCCATTGAATTCCAATATCTTAAATATTACTTAAGTATTTATAGATTTATCGACTTAAATTTTGCATTTTAACGGAAATGGGTAAACTTGTGTATGTTTAGCAGTGGCACTACCTCGCTCATATCTCTAACCGTTTTCTTATTGGACTTTTTATTTTGTAACATTTTGTGACACTCTATTTACTAAATACTTTACATGCTACTATTTCTAACACTTGGAACGTTTTACTTCCTTTTTTGGACCTTCATTGCTTTTTAAATTTTTGCGTACGTATATAAAATTGTTATTATTCAAAAATCGTATTCGTAATGCTTATCGTTTTCAACAGCTTTTGATTGTTAACTCTTGGACTCTCCTAAGTTGTACGCTTGTGGAATGCATTGCCAATAAATATCAGGAAAGCGAAAACTGTAAATAGTTTTAAGACAATGGTTCAAGAATTTTATAGGTCTTAACTGATGCAGTCACGAATGATGGTATGATATGAAGTTATACATTTTCATATGTGACATAACTAAATAATTATGGTGATTAGTGTACTCATGTATATGTTTGTGTATGTTTATTTGTATGTATGTGTACATATATGTGTGTATGTGTATATGTATGTATGTATGTGTATATGTATGTATGTGTGTGTAAGTGAAGATATATGTGTATTTACCCGATAATTTTCATAACAACTTAATTATTTAATTTGCTTTTTTAAAGTAGCATCTCCGATACTTTTGATCCATCCTAAGGTTGCCTGGAAGAGATTGCTATTGACAATAAGGCCGCCCTTTGTACATTACAATAAATATTATTCATTTCTGTACTCTCTTATAAATTTGTACAAATAAAGAGTTTTCTATTCTATTCTATTCTAAAAGAGAATTCAGTCAAATATATTATAAAATCACAAAATGTACACTTAGTTAGCAATAAAGATTTAGACTACTTAGGGTATACTTGAAATAAATCCCTTTTTTTACATGTGGATACCCCCTCGGACCGACTTGAAACAAACCCTACATTAACCCGTCTCAAAGTTGTCAAAATCTTTTTTGCTAACTAAGTGTACATTTTGTGACTAAGTGTAGGTACATGTTTTGGCGAAAGTTACGCAAACGAAAGAAACAAAGTCAAATTTTGACCACTGGGCGACCATTACTACATTTATATATTATGATTTGATTATAGAATAGAAATACATAGAATAGAAAAAAGTTAATAGCAAAAATGAAAATATGTATAAATACTAGTAGCGCCCCGCTGTATTACCCGCGGTTTTTGTTCCTTTTGTTGACTTCTAGCGAAGGTACCGTGAAGCGCGTTTTGTGTCAACCGCCACTTGTACCTATAAATAAAAAACGCACGCGTTTTTGTATTTCACTTCTAACATGTGTCAGAAGTGAAACTTCTTTGACAAACTAACTTTTAAGTCTTGTTTATATTTATACAAATCTAAAACTTTACATTTCCAAGACTTAGAAGGAGGGAAAAGGGAAGATATGTTAGGAATTTAATGAATTTAATTGTATTTAAAATATTAAGTGTTGAAAATTTATACAAATTATGATCATTATTTTTTTATTTATTAATAAAAATAATTTAAGAGGATTATTAAAATACATTTATTTTATAATGTTTAAAAATAATATAGTAGAATCCCAGTTGATAAATATTAAATTAAAATTCGTTTTTTCTCACTCTCTCTGAACAGGTGTCAATCGCTCTCTCCCTCTTCTTCGACAAAAACGCTGCAAATCTTCGTTACGCTAATATTATTATTACATATTGCGTTTCATCCGTAAATATTTTACGCTCATGCGCCTAAAGAAGTTTCCTTTTAAAAATATTAAGTTAAAATTATCCATTGGACCGAATTGTGAATCTAAACTATTCTCGAATCGTCAGGAATAGACAAAAACTCATTAAAATCGGTTCAGCCGTTTCTGTGTTTAGTCACGTACACACGCACAGACTATTTATTTAAATACAGACTAGATGAGTCTAACTGTGCTATCCGCAGTTATCAAGTACATTTACAACCCATAAATACATAACACCCCATCAAATGAATCTAATCCATTCTCGAATCCTCAGGAATATACATAATAAATTTCATCAAATTAAGCGATCGCCATGCCGCTCTCTAGTGCGCAAGTGTTATAAATAAATGATTAATACGGACATCTAACACACAACGCCATCTAGTCCCAAGCTAAGCAGAGCTTGTGTTATGGGTACTAGATAACTGATATAAATATGTATTTATATACTTTTTTTTTGTAAATACATACATATTTTACATAGAAAACACCCAAACTACGAAACAAATATTTGCAGATCATACAAACATTTGGTCCGACCCGGGAATCGAACCCGAGACCTCAAGCTTAGCAGTCGAATACGCTACCACTACACTACCGAGGCAGTCAAGTCAGTTATAGATTCAAATATCACATGGAAAGCGGGCATTATCTGTTTTTAAATAATAAATAGTTTCATAGTGTTTACTCAGACTCTTTCTCTTCACTTACAAATACTGAAATAGGTGCAATATTTTTTATTTTTAGCATGAAAGGATTGCGTGTAGATCTCACGGTTGTTCTTCTTCTTTTGATGAAATGGCAACCAGCCGGATCTCTCGGATCAGCTATTTCTGCCAATGTCAAGTATTTAATCTTCAATTATAAGTCTTCAAGTCTTCATCGTGATGAAACTAATGATAAAAAAATATGTAAAATGTGGATGACATGAAATGGGGACCGTCTTTCAAAAAAATTAAAAACTATCTCCCTCACGGTTGTTGTCGACGATAATCGAAGTAGACGTTGGACTAAGAGCGATGTCTTCTAGGGGTCCGGTTGTGTTAATAACAGCAGTTCCTGGACCCCTCCCTTCTCAGGCGCATAGTCGCACACCGTGTGGTTTTAGTCGGTCTGATTCCGACACCCCTCCCCGCCGCAAACTCCGGCGGGGTGACGGCCCGTGGGGGTTTCCGCACATAAAAAAAGGAGCGATGTCTTTTCGAGATATCGGCACTGCTTTGACTCTTTCTTCAACTGCAAAAGAGGATTCATGGTTGATTTCGGTCTAAGTAGGTAAACACTTCCATAATGCAGTGGGGGAATAGGAATCAGACAGTAAAGAATCTTTACTTTCCTGCATTTCATTTCGAATCTTATTGCAAACGCAGTGTTAATAAAACTTTAGCCACCACACATGCCAGTGTGTAGTGTTAATTTTGTACTTAGCTTACATTAATAGGTACATTTAGATAGGTAAATTTATAGTAGACGACACAAGAAAATGTTGCAGATTAATTTAAAATTAAACTGTTGATTGCTAAATTGTACCATACAAGTTTCATAAATGACGATAAATTACAAGAAGTAAATATACAATTTAACTATAATAGTTATAAAAGTACCACAGCACCAATTATAAATTACGAAGATACCGTTTGTTATTATATAGATTCTAAGATCCAGTTTGGCAGTTTGGCTGAAGTGTAGATTTGTGTTGTTGATACCTATTATCGCAGTGACGTTTGACGTTTATTCGATGCCTAAAATAACCTCAAATAGTCTTGTTTATTTGGTATTAAAATCGGTTTTCCGGATTCGTGAGGCTTAGTCTGATATACTAAAGCACACATTTCATTATTATACATATTTTGCATAAATTCGAGTTAGTGTAGTAATATTACAGTTTACTTTCATTTTATAGAAGTTGTATTTGGAAAAGTTTGTACTCTCTATTGCCATTCAGTTTTAACTAATAATATTGTGACCGTAGTGTATTCATAAGTGTCTGCAATATAGTAATAGAGATGTGGTTTAAAAGTGAAGTGAAAATATTTGATAATATCGAGATATGACAGGTAAACAAATTCATGATCATAGCCTTGTGGGCGCTTGATTACTTTTTGGGTAAACTAAACCAAATATCTAGAAAGTTATAGTCTCAAGCCAAAAAATATCAACTTCTAGCTCTTTATTTTTATCACTAATTCACGTTATTGGTGGTGCGAGTAATAGTAGTTGTAAGTACCTACATATAATAACACTTTATAAGCTAGAATCGCTGTCCTCCTCAAAGTGATGATATGGTGCTAATTTCTGTTGTTGCGTCACTTAAAGCAAAAACCGAAGCTTTTTTTAGCTAATCTTTTAAACATCATTTGACTTGACAAAACACTAATTTAGTCTGAGTTCTGGTGTTATTTAGAGACATTTTAGAACAACAGAATTAGCACCAACAAATAATGTAAAAGTCTGGTCTTAGTTGCAGCGACACAAGCCTCGAATTTAGTGCGGAAAACCATTGTTGAGTTCAAACCTGTATTTTGTTAATGTACTTACAAATAAATTGGCATAGTTACATATGTTTATATATCTGTAGCATGCTTAGTATTATAATATATCTTAATTGAATCTATCGTAATATTAAGTTACGCCTGCCAAACACAGTTTTGCAACACCCAAAGGTTTGACTGGTAGAAAATGCCTGTGGCATTAAGTCCGCCTTGTGCAATATGTTTGCAGGAAGTTTGTATAAATAAATAAATAAATAAATAGTTCAGAATAGTTACTAGAAAATGAAATTTTATGCCTTATAATACTTTTATGAATAGGAGCATATTAAAAAACAAACTGAACCTAATAAGAGATTGCCTTGAGATATTAATCTGTTAGTTACATTTACATATTTGTAACTGATTTATTTGTTGTAAATATATTGTATGTAAATAATATTCTAAAATAATCTCTGCAACCAATGTACCGATTTTGACAAGTCTTTCACTGATAGGTGGCTGATGATATGAGGAGTCACTTAGGCTACTTTTTTTAGACTAGCTTCGCCCCGCCGCCTAGCCCGCGGAATGAAAATAACAGCGGGGTTCAGCTAGTGTATATATATATAATCTGAATATCCTGGGTCGGACCAAGTGTTTGTGTGATCTACAAATATTTGTTTCGGAGTTTGGGTGTTTTCTATGTATAATATGTATGTATTTACAAAAAAAAGTATATATGTATTCATATCAGTTGTCTGTACCCATAATACAGGCTTTGCTTAGCTTGGGACTAGATGGCGTTGTGTGTTAGATGTCCGAAATATTTATTATTATTTATCTGAAATGGCAACAAAAATAGCAATAATACATTGCCAAAGAAATTGTCGTAATCCAAGTATGATGTAATAGAAATAATCACTCATTGATGTTTTATTTTTTTACAGGTATTGTGAATCATGCTCTTCTCATACAGATCCTGACATTGGTGAGTGTGCATTTGAACTCAAAACCTTTTAAAATTCATCAGTTTGAGGACATTTTTATCCCCATAATTGTACCCTTAAAAAAATTTAAAAAAAATTGAACCCTTATAAGATCACTAGGCTGTCCATCTTTCCTCCTCCTTTGTTGATGATTTTGTTGTTGTCAGTATGATATAAAAATCTATTATATGACATTCTCTTAAAAGTTTTACTCTGGAAATGTACCAGGTTCAAAAGGAAAAATTAAATTGTTAAGTGTCTAACTATAGCAGTACCTGAGTGACCTTCAAATGTTTATGTAACTATCTAAAAAGTAAATAAATAAAATTAATCAACTCCATTTGTTTTATTACCAACATTTTCTTATGTAAATCTAATGTAGAGTAAATAACTGTGATAGCCGCATTGCAGTAGTATGTACACAGTAGGACTTTTAAAAAATATTATATTTAACTACTTAGCTGGCCCACGCAACCTCGTTTGCGTCTCCTATTGCTCATAGCGTGATAATTTTACCCCGTTTTTTAAACATTATTCATTGGTGCTCCGCTCCTATTGGTCTTAGCGTGATGATATATAGCCTCTAGCCTCCCTCGATAAATGGGCTATCTAACACTGAAATTTTTAGTTCCTGAGATTTGTTCAAGCAAACAAACAAACTCTTCTGCTTTTTATGTTAGTATATATATAGCTAGAATCAATTAGTAAACATTGTTTTACAACTCACTCCTAAAACTTATCTAATGCGGCGCACTGAACTTTCTCATTACAATTGAATTGAGCTGCAACGCTACCGTGAGTCTCCCAAGAGCCCTGCCCTGATACTGGTACAGGTTTGTTATTCATTAAAAAACTTAGAGGATGTAATTTTTCACTAAATTGTGTGTACTTATGTCAAATATTCGAATGTCATGATGCCCTTATCTTTCTTAGCGTTTATTGATATTTTGATCTTCAGTCAATTACTGTGTAACGATAGTCTGAACTCCTGGGATGAGCTGAAGATTGTTAACCGCACTGGGCCTCCGGTATCCTCACTCGGTAAAACACAGCGCAAGCGCTGTATCACACCGGTTTTTTGTGAGGCCGTGATATCACTCCAGTCGAGCCGGCCCATTCATGCCGAAGCGTGGCTCTCCTACGGAAATTCTCATATATTAGGTAGGATTCCTATATTCCAGTCAAGTTAATATGAAGTAATAATTATAACAATAAAATTAGGACGGTAACGTTTGTCCTTGACGTTTCTCCAACATTTGATGAAATTCATTGTTAGAGTTTAGCTGTGGTTTGAGTACCTAAAATGACATTCCAGTGTTTCCAGTAAATTTCGTGAGAACTGTCCGCGGAGCTCTTCTCATACTACTCAACGGTCTACTGTATCGCCAGCAATGTAAAGCAACCAAGGAAGGAATTAGGACATGGTACTGTGTCATGTACGGGAGGTTCCAGTGTCCTGCAGTGCTCACCCTTGATGCCTACAATAGTGTAGTATGCGTTAGGGGCCATCACAACCATCCTGATCCCGTCATATTTGATACTCCAAGAGGTATTGTCCATAAACACACAAAAAATAAGAAACGCGGAGGTAGAAAAGCCAGAACTAGGGCACCTAGTCCCGCTTGTATATTTTAGATGGATGTCTTTACTTTTATTTAACGTAATGTGTATTTCATAGGCGGTTGACTGATTTATACCTGATGACGAAGGCGGAGGGGCTGTTATAGGGCCAAGCAATCTGATGCCCTACTGTGAGTTTATTTCACATCGGCTCGATTGTTATTTTAACCGTATTCGGCGTTGCGATTGGTCTACACTGACATCTCCACCAATCGCAACACCGAACGCGGTCGCTGCTAAAAGCTAGTTGATGTGAAATAAACTGACACCAGTGTCGAAAGTTAAACACATAAGTTGGAACCGTATATGTTTAATTAACTTTATACAAATTTGACCAATGTCAGTCAGTCAGTGAGATCAGACATTCTAGTCATCGATCATATTTTCTAAGGATACAGGCTTATTATACAAGAACATAGGTACACATGTAAATTTTATATGATATGATTTGCTGCGTACATGTCCTTTATGCTACTGCTACATCTGCGTTAGCGTTAACGTTAATGGCAACAGCAAACTACATGTTTAATAAGTCATTAAAAATGCGCGTTGGATACATTTACAATGGTTACAATGTCGTTAAGAGTAAAAAAGTAATACCTCTAGAATTCACGCGTTAACACACAATTTGGAGGTTAAAGTGTACGCAGAACAGAGCTTGAAGCATCTACTCTCGTTGCAACAATGCGACAACTCCATTTTCGTTCACGTATATGCAGTTCGTCTAAAACAAAGTACACTGGTCCTTGCTGCGCGCTCGTGTCCCATGGAATAAGACGGCGATAATGTAGCCAACATCACATAAATCCCTTTGATTTTTTAAACTGTACGGTAAAGTAAGTTAGGAAAGATTTCTTTAATTTTAACTATTTGTTGTATGCAATTCTTTAGATCACATTTACAATAAAATAAATCATAAGTACCCACATATTATTATGTAAATACTTGGATATAGTTTTAAATCTCAAACAAATTCTGTCAAAACTTTCTGTTTCAAATATGCTTCTAGAAACTACGCTTGATGACGTTTTGACATCTCTTAACTCAATTCAGTCAGCTGGAGAATATTTAGTTCATTTTTGTGATTTTTTTAACTATATATGTGGTCGAAAATATAACTGTATATACCTATATGTATTTAATACGAAATATTTATTTCAGTATTTAGGTGTTTTCTATGTATAATTATTATATATTTGTATCAGTTGTCTAGTACCCATTACAATCTCTGCTTGGTTTGGGATTAGACGGCGTTTCATGGATGTGGTAGAATATTATTATAAACATGTTTAAAATGTGAAGTCGTAAAACATTAATTTTTTTATCGTATTAATATTAATTAAAGAATAAGTTAAGACAAGGTTTTTGTGTGTTTAATTTTTTATTGATAGTTTATTTATATGACGTAGACATCCACATTACCAAAATTTAAAAATATTTACCCTCCTTCTGAAGCAGTCGGGTAAATACATCGGCGTCTTCATTGACATTGTACGTAGATGCTCAAGCAGCTAACAGCAGTTCAGCATGTTCTGAAAGCCTAAAGTATCTGTGTTTTACAACAGACTATAAATCATAAACTTATTAATACCAATAATTAAATGATTTTATACGGACCTATGTTTTACTTTTACTACCTGTATTAACATTAACGTTTTTATTATAATAATCTTGGGCTGTCAAACACGCAGGTGATATATTCTTTTAGTATTATGTTTTTATAACTGAGGCAATTGTTAATCAATTAATTATAATTGTATTTTTTATAATAATTGTTATGTAATATACAAGAACATTAAACTAAAGTTCATTTTGATTTTTGTTTATTGAAGTATGCCGCTGAATTTCTTTTGTTTTGCAGAAGCACTCATCATACCTTCCAGAAATAAAAGAGGTCAAGGCATGTTGGTGTTTCGCAATTACACGTATTCATGGCGAAATCACAAGAAGAATGGCAGTTATTGGACCTGCTCCAGTCATCACAAGAAAGGTTGTAAAGCAAACGTCACTACTAACGAATCAAAAATACCCTTCAGAATAACAAAATTTCACACTAAACATAATCATCCGCCTCCTGCTATTAAAATACCCACAGATATTGAATTTATTTGATGAAAATGAAGCATAAATAGGTATCTTGATTTAAACAATTACAGGTAATATAAATGTTGATAGGTTTTCAATGATGGCGGTAGAGATTATATTTTTCACGGCGCCTCCGCAGCTTACAGAACACCCAAGTATTTACTGTGGTAAAAACAGAGTTTAGCAAAGGGCCAGTTATGGAGATTCGGTGATGTAACTAGGGAGTTGCTCCCAGGTGCTACCCCAGGCTCCGACAAATTCATTTACATTAAATAATATTACTATTAACAGATGCATTTAACACCTTCCAACAGATACTTTAACGTAAAGCAATTGTCTTCCTTACTTCTGCTGTTCATAGAATTAAATGTTTTACTTAATAATAAGTGAATAAATAAATATTGAAATGTTTAAAAAAAATAAAAATATGTTTTAATTCCTAATCTTCACATTTGTGAACCAAGTTCGGATCATTTCGTTTATAAACAAGATAAAATACTTTTTGTGTATTTTTTAATGATGAAATTTTAATAAATTTTATAAAAGTAAAAAAAAACATTTTATTGAATATTTAAACTAAAGAAACACGTTTAAATTCCTAAAGAATGAAGCAGCTCCTGTGTTTCTATTAAACACCTCCATTGTAGACAGACATATTAAAATATTTTTTCAAGATTTTAATAAGTTTTTTTTATTAAGGGCCTTTTGGGGCGATTGCCATAAGGCTGCCTCAAAACAAATATTTTATTTGTGTCCCATATCCATAATTGCGATCAACTTTAACAGTATTTTTGTGAGTAGACCTAAATGATTGTGTGGTCCGACTTCTGTCTTTATATACCGTACTGTAATTTTACCACCTCATAAGATGCAACAAAAAATTGCATTGTTACAGAAATACACTTTATCACTTCGAAAAAGGGTCATGAGTTGCTTGTCTATGAACAGTATACATTTGCGAAAAACTCAAAAAGTAAAAACCGAGTCACTTGGACCTGTTCTTCCAGGTGTTCAAAAAAATGTAATGCTCAAGTCACCCTAAGTCACACAGGTGTATTTGGAGTTGTAAATAGTGAACATACACATCCGCCGCCTGTATTTTATGTAAATAAACAAGGTGAATACATAAGGATGACGAAAAAACAGTTAAGTCAAATTCAGGATGAAGACGAAGTTAATTTTCCTGTCAATGAAGATCAAGATTATACTACAGACTAGATTGTACTGAAATCTTAGTCATATTTAACTTTAAAGACAAAGATGTAGCTTAAGTTACAGCATACATCATACGCAATGACTATAGGGGGAAATATTTATCTAGCTATACCATAGTCAAATGTCAATAGTAAAAAACAAACGACTGCACAGTTTGGCATACGATTGTATTTTTTTTTTAATATATAAACTGCCCTTTTACAAAACAAGTTTCTAATGTAATAGATGCAATAAAGTATAGTGCCTAAATAAGAAAAGAACTGTTGAAATGAAATCGATGTATTTTCTTATGATTCGTATGTAATTTTAAAGTTAGTTTTATACCAAGATCTTCTCAATAAAACTTGTGTTTTAATTTAGTTTAATTAATTTAAATATTTTAGTGTAGGTAATTCAAATACATTCTTGTGGTGTAAGATTTAAACAAGTTGCTAGCTTTATCATCGGGCTACCTATTACCATTTTTTGCTAAAAAAGTTCAAACGCTACGTGTTATAAGTTTTTGTAATTATAAAAAAACTTTGTTTATGTAAGCCTTCTTTTATTTATGAGACACTAGCTTTCACCCGCGGCTTCGCTTGCATGTAATAAAAAGTATTCTATGTTATTTCTAAAACTTTTTTTTTTTTTATTGGATAGTGGGCAAACGAGCAGACGTATCACCTGATGGTAAGCGATTACCGCCGCCCATGGACACCCGCAGCACCAAAGGCGTCACAAGTGCGTTTCCGACCTTTGGGGGATGGGAAAGGGGATGGGGGGAGGGGTTGGGGTATGGGCCTCCGGTATCCTCACTCACTCGGTGAAACACAGCGCAAACGCTATTTCACACCGGTTTTCTGTGAGGCCGTGGTATCACTCCGGTCGAGCCGACTCATTCATGCCGAAGCATAGCTCTCCCACGGTGAAAAATATGTGTACAAATTATACATTTTTTGCCTTCTTCTTCCTAGCCTTTACTTTTTCTAAGATTATTTGGGGTCGACTACTAGTATAAACCAGTATAAGATAATCTTAGATAAATACATAATTTACTAAAATGGGGGATCCATAGTCACTTAACGTCAGGTGATCAATCTGCTCGTTTGGCGAAAATAAAAGCAAGTCTATTTCGACAGATCTCACAGGATTCATAATAATCACGTATAAATATTTATATCAGATACAGATTTTTAAGCTAAACATAGAAATAATAAAAAAACTCAATAACTATGCTTTTTATTACAAAAGGTGCACAGTCCAGCTTCATAAATGCAGATTCACCACCAGCTTTGTGGTGATAACTTATATAATCCAGATGCATGTGCATGTGATATTTCAATACACACACATACATATTCAAGTCTGGAAATAGTAACATACACAAGATACTGGCGTACAAATATGAACTTGACGGTGGCACTGCACTTATGACCCTTAACTGAACATTGAAATATATTTAATTGGATATCTAGTAAGAACCTCTCGCGTCCAGCCGATGTTGGTATACCAGGGTGTGTACATTCAACAAAAGTTATTTTGCAAAAGATGATTCGATTACAAAATGGTACTGTTCTTCAAGAAATTCGGATGCTAAGTGCAAGGTTAACGTAATGATTGACCCTGATAACTTAGTAATACACTTGTTATCAGAATCAGTGTTAGTAATGTAATATAATTAGGTTTAATTTTATTTTAGAAAATGAAAGCATAAAGTAAACTGACATCGAATTTTCTAGTGCACTTTCCACTTGTAAACAAACTATGTAATTCGATTGGTACATATTTTGCTACTTATTCAATTAAAGTCAAATATTTGAGGCTGCAAGATATTAATGGTAACATATTTTTTTCAGGGGCCGACGACAAAGACTTTCACGAAGTAACGGACAGTGATTCTGACATGGTCATAGACGATGAGGAGGTTTTAGGCACAATCAACAACATGGTGTCTCGTAACGCTTCGACGGAGCCTTTAGTTCCGGCAGATTTTACATCTTACGTGGCCCATGTACTGAATGAAGAAGACAGACTTAATGACCTGGCTATCAGAGAGTTTGCACCTGTCGACTGTTACGACTTCCAATGGAGTGAAAACCGACATAGTTTCACAGGACGTCGTGAGAATTTCACCGGGACGGCAGGACCTACTTTTCCTATTACTGACCAAACGCGAATTGTTGATATTTTTTACAAAATGATAGACATGGACTTCATTGACAGGATTTGTACAGATACCAACCGCTACGCCGACCGCAAAATTAAACTTTTAAAAGACCAAAATAAATACCTTGAGACTACACGACTTTTTAGATGGACGCCGACGGACAGGGACGAAATGATTAGCTTTTTAGCCATTATTATTTTACAAGGTCTATACCCACTACCGGAGGAGAAGTCCTATTTTAGTTTTAATGGTTTCGGCACAATGCCTTATTTTTCCAGAATTATGTCGTACAACAGATTTGCTTTGATCAAATCAATGTTACATTTCGCGGAGTATGAGACGATTTCCGAACCAAACAAACTAAGTAAAATACAATTCGTGTCCGACTATTTTAACGACAAATTTTCCGACATGTATTATCCTTCTCAAGATATTGTGATCGACGAATCTCTTCTGACTAGGCATGGGATATTAGGTTTCGCTCAAAAAAAATTTTCGAAAGCTGCGAAAGTCGGATCCAAAATCTATGAGCTGTGTGAGTCTGCCTCTGGCTACCTTTGGAAGTTCATTATATATGTTGGCGAAGACCAGACCAGGACTAACACCACAACGACGATTGAATATGTTAACGTTGATGACATGGACGAAAGACCTAAAGAAAGAGTAGCGACTCACCAACTTACAATTAACAGTAGCGATGCACGCCCCAGCAATGCTACTGCCAAAATTGTATATGACTTGGTAGAGCCATTACTTTACCGTGGGCATACGTTAATAATGGACAATTTTTATAATAGTCCATTATTAGCGCGTTGTCTAAAACGACAACAGACTGACTGCTACGGGACATTAAGACTGAATCGGGAATTCGTTCCCGATTCATTAAAGACTCTGACAAAGCCTGAACTTCGACAAGGGGAAGTAATGGCAAGCTACTGCACTGATTTGGCCATCATTGTATGGCGAGATGCTAATTTAGTTAGCATGATTTCGACATACCATGATCACCAAATCAGTACAAGACAAAAATATAACCGACTGACTTACAAGCCAAGTGTTGTTCTGAGCTACAACAAATCCATGGGAGGTGTGGACCGGAAAGACCAATTTCTGTCTACTCAGCCCTTGGAACGCACCAGAAACAAAATTTGGTATAAAAAAGTTTTTCTGCGCTTATATAACACTGCCGTATTTAACTGTTGTGTTATTTACAATTGCTTCAATTCCAAGATTTCGCACAGACAGTTCAGAACAACCTTGGCGGAAGATTTACTGAAAATACATCGACATATTGACTTAACGACGGAGCCGCGACTTATAAATACACGACCTGGACAGGCGCAGACAATAACCCAACCAAAACGAGCCACCAACAGACCCAAACTTGAGCACCGCCATTTCCCAGTTAAAACCGGGTTCAGACAGAGCCGCTGTTGGATATGTTCAAAAAAAAAAGTTACTGCCAGAACCGTGTGGAAGTGCCTAGAATGTAATATCAATCTGTGCATTGGGACTTGTTTTATGGAGTACCATATATAGGGCTATATTTGTACGTTAACGATTTTATTCAAGAATACAATATTAATAAAACTATAAATACTTTCATTATTTGTGTTTATTTGAAAATCCAAGTCATAAATATCATTTTCTTTAGTTGATTAAAATTGCTTGAGTGAGAGGCCTTAGGCGGCCATGTTTGTATTATTTCGCCTCGACAGGGTCGAGAGCGCAAGAGATATTGCGGTAAAAATTATGAAAAGGAGGCGTTTTGTCTCGATTTATTTTTTTACTATAGTAAATAAAATATAATAATTTATATACCATAAAAAAGGGAAAAAAGTCTAGTTTGTTGTGAAAATAATATTATTGACAAAAAATGCAACAATCGCTCCTTGAAATGTAAAAAGATAGAAATGAATTTGTATTTTTTTCTGAATTACACGTATAACCCGACTTTACGTATACTAAATAGTAACTTACCATTAAGCAATGTAGATAATTTTATTCAGTATTCTTTTAACTATTTTCTCATATTTTTTTATTTATTCTTGCTTGTACTGTTAAGTAGCTATGTAAGTTTTTATTGCGTCGGAGCTGGAAAGTTGAGCGCGGCTCGACAGCTGCTAACGGCTGAATGTTGGACCGAAAAACTGTCGCGCGGGCTGGACGTTTCAGTGGTTTATAGATGAGAAAATAGATATGAATATAGTTTTAATTATGTCATCGGTGGTAGACGGTGGGTAAAGCAGTTTATGAACTTGTAACACATCAAATTGTTTTTTCCAGGACCAGTCATTATTAAAGGTAAAAAGAAAGGGCAATATTTTCTTCTATACAACTCTTACACGTACACTCGAAGTGCTAATTCGAAGAAAGGAAAAGTATGGAAATGCACTTCGTTCAAGACCGAGGAATGTAAAGTTAGAATGACCACAGACGATAACTTGAACGTTGTTGTAACTAAAGGAGATCATAATCATAAACCTCCAGAACGCGAAAGTAAACCTAAACATGTATATTTTACAACTTAAAATGCAAAGTTGTTGAAGAATTTTATTTCAGAAAACAATATAGTTTGTAAAACGTTAGTTAAATTAATTTTAGGTAAGGACATGCTTTATTAATGTTTCTTTAATGAAGTGCGTTTTAGACTTGTTCGGTAAAAGAAAATGTTAAAATGTCCGTTGCACATGCTTGCAGCCGTAGAAAAGTGACAGTGTGGACCTCTAAACTCAATACCGTGAGTTAATAGACAGATACTTGGGTAGTTCCTACGTAAATAGGCAGAAAATTTAACAAATACTTAAGTAGCTCCTACGTAAATAAACAGACAATTTACTAAAAACTAGGGTAGCTCCTACGTATCCCGTTCTGTATTCTACACATGGAAAAAGCAGCTTGAATGAACTTATGATGATGACATATAAAAAAAACTTCTATACTATATTTTTTTCTCTTCATGATGTGGTAAACAAATAAGTTTTATATTTTTAAAGTTTTTTTTTTTCAATATTTTTGGTGGTAGTATAAGTAATTAACTTTTTCTTAGAAACTTATTGTAGAATTATAAGGCTAGGACGATAATTGACTAGATTTACAACTATTAAGGTATATTCTGTATTTTTGAGATAATAATATTAACACTGACTACTAAGAAGAGATTTATTAGGTCTACTATAAAAGTACAAAATATTTATGGTAATAAGTACAGACAATTTAACAAATATATTTAGTTAGTTTTTGAAATAATTACTAGAAATCAATAAAAAATACACAAATACGGTTATTTTATAAATCACATTTGTTCGAATGGGCAAATCTTTGACAGCATTGCCAAAATGTTTAAATTGTGCCGCTATTTTAGGACTAAGGCAGTAGCTCCTTAGTAACCGACCTAAAATAATCTTGGGATCTATAAAGTCTAGGAACATGGTACTAAATATGTAGCCGTAATACTATAAATCTGTGTCCATATTATAAGTATCGTCACAAATGATGACTTTTACTTATGGTACCGACTATGAATGTTATTTTAAGAGTCATGTAACGTAAATATCATGTAAATCGAAGTATCTTATATATTAGTATGACATTGGGCTAGCGTGTAAGATGAGTGTCGTAAAAATAGGTTTTTATAAAATAACTAAATAAAAGTAAAAAAAAAGTCTATACACTTAAATACATTGTTTGAATAGTTTAGTAGTTTTCTTGTATGGAGTCTACTCCTTAAGAAAACATTTTCGTATTTAGTAAGTGGTATGAATATTTTATAAAGAGTAAAATTGATCGTTAAATAAAAGTAAAGCGTTACGCTGTAGCGCTTGTCATTAGTCGACGACAGACGACTTGTCGTCTAGTAAGCTTTTGAAACAAATTACCCTAGGAGAGCCACGCTTCGGCATACATGGGTCTGCAGTCTGCTTGACCTGAGTTATACCACGGCCTCACAGAAAACCGGTGTGAAACAACGCCTGTGCTGTGTTTCACCGAGTGAGTGAGGATACCAGAGACCCTTACCCCAACCCCTCCGCCCATCCCCCCATCCCCCAAAGGCCGGCAACGCACTTGTGACGCCTCTGGTGTTGCGAGTGTCTATGGGCGGCGGTAATCGCTTACCATCGGCCGAAACCCCTGCTGGTTTGCCTACTACAACGTAATAAAAAATAATTAGAGCTAAAACGCTTATTAATTTGCGGGGCGTAGGTAGTCCAAAACATTTAACATGTAATACCAATCTGTTGTTGAAATAATTTAGTTTTTTTTCAAATATTATGTAACAAATAGTATCTAACACATTTATGTTATTTTTATTTAAATCGTTTTGTGGGTAAATAAAGTGTGCTAACATAGTAATATTGTTTTATTATAAGTCTCTTTATATTTTTGTAAATAAATCTGATAAGTAAAAATCATAAATACAATCTTAATTTTGAGAAAATTTAATTGGGTTGTTGAAATATGTGTACGTATTTTTTAATACACATATATTAAGCTTACCTGGGTCTATATCTTTTAACCCTTTCAGACCTGATACCTTCAATTGAGGACACAAAAATCTCAATTAATACATAATTAATAATATATTGTGTTTTTGTGTTATTTATGCTATATTCAACCTGAAATATTTTATTACCTACTTACAAGAGAAAAAATAATTCAAATCTGAAAGGACTATGGCGATCTATCATGCACTAAAATTAGTCCTCAGAAAAAAAATCTATATTAACTAATATAATAATTGAAATGCAACTGAATAAATCCCACTTCAATTAAGTAATTGTGTACACAAGTTGATTACTACATTTTATGAAATTTAAGTAAAATAAATAACATATATAAGAAAAGCGAAAGACTCGAAAACGCACAGCATATCTAGTATTAAGTTTAAAAAATTAAAAAAGATGGCGGGAAAAGCACCTGTCAACAGTCGAACGGATCAATTTATTTCTTTTGCTACTGTACAATTCGACATGAAATAGGTAATTACTCTATTTAAAGACATTATTTAACTTGAATGCACGAAGTGCATTTACTTGTGGATTCCATAATGTTATTTTTCCATTTACAAATGTCAAGAAACATTACCTGAAAGTCCCAAACACATTTATTTTATTAACTATATTTTGTGTGATACGTAGCTATGCATTTTAGTGACACATTTTTTTTTGTTACTTAACTCTTCAGTTGCTCATCAAGTCTAATAACTTGCAGTGTCAGTTGTGACAGCAGTCGATGGAGCCACTCTTCTGATGCTTAACGGCTACTCCTTCACAAACCCTGCACCCATGACAGGAGGCGAACGCTGGTACTGCTCGGGACGGGTCAGATGGAAATGCAACGTGTGCCTTCATGTTAATGATGATTATGAACTCGTTTGTATTTCGAACGAACACACTCACAAAGCACCTGTGTATGAGCGCACTCCAGATGGCTTATACATGCAAGCTATCCCATAGTATCGCCGTAATTTCTACTACTTTGGACGTTTTTGTGCCCACTTCTGTGTTAAAAAAATAATAATGTCTTGACTTGTGTGCAGTTTCTGATTATTGTAAACTAGAAACTTACAGTATTTTAATCCATTATGACTCAGATATTCTTTCTAGAAATATTGGAAAGAAGAGGTAAGTATTAATTATCAAAAAAATTCGACAAATGAAAAGACTTCGATCTAATTATTCATATTACTTTAAATCAAAGTTTTTATGATTTCAAATTCAAATTAGTTTTTGAATAGATCTGAACGGACGTAGACCAAGGCTAGGCTGTCATTGCGTCGCCTATACTAAAAATATAAATTTTAATTCGTCTAGGCAGCGAAAATAAAATCTGTAAATATTGTAATTAAATGTAAATTTGAAATGAAATTTATCGTTGCGTATTTTACAATCAAAATATGTGGTCAGGGTATAGAATTTTTTATATATTACGTTACAATTTAATATATCTCTTTGTATGACACATTAGTATGATCACGTGTGAAATAATAAAAATATTTTTTACTTAATATTTTTGTTGCTGTTTTTTTTTTCAATTAGCGTATTCCGAGATATGGGTAAATTAACTTCCTAAAATGTTAGGACTGTCAACGACATTTATAGGCGTAGGTTATTATATTATCGAGGTAAACAATTTATTGGGTAACACATGGTATTAAAGTGGTTAAGCTGTTTCAACTTTTTACAACACAGCAAACTAGAATCTATCTTCTATTCTAAAATATAAAAATGAATCGCTTAATGTGTTGGTAAGCGCATAACTCAACAACGCCTGGACCAATTTGGCCAATTCTTTTTTTTAAATGTTCGTTGAAGTTCAAGGATGGTTTTAACGGCGAGAAAAAATCGAATAATGGCCGGAAAAGCCCTAAAAACAGCCCTTTTCTTTTTCCCATACAAACGTTTTCTAACTAAATCGTAAAGTCAATTTGAGCTTTATTGCTATTGTATAAAGTTCATGTATTACAAGCACTCAATGGTGTCTAAGTAATGTAGGTGTGTTCCTAACGTCAATGAGTCAATGCACTTTATTACCTCTATACAAAGTTTAAATTCAATCATATCTATCACAACAGTGTGCGTATGTGTACATAATCGTTGGATAGTCCATTTATCGAGAAAGGCTATAGGCTATATGTCATCACGCTAATACTAATACGAACGGAGCACCAATGAAGTATGTTTCAAAACGGGGGAATATTTTCACGCTACGGGCAATAGAAGACGCAAATGAGGTTGCATGGGTCAGCTAGTATACCTAGTAATAAAAAAATTTGTGAACCAAACATCTGATAGCGCAAAATTTTCGCGGAAGTTATTAATAAAGACCCGGGTAAGTTCTTAAGACTAGGTGTTTTATAGCACGACTCAGTATCTCAATCAAGTTGTCAAAATCAAGATCAAGAGCGATTTTGTAAACAAAAAACCAATCAACTCGTTGGTTGAATTAAGAAAATACTTAAGATGATTCTTAAGCCTCTCTAGGTTCTCTTAAATAAAATCAATATAATTGATATGATGATATGACTGCACTTTTGGCCTAGTGGTTAAGCGGTCGCCACGCCGTTCCCTACTTCGCCAAGTGTGAGTTCAAATAACACTTTGTGTGATCCACAAATTGTTGTTCTAAGTCAGGGTGTTCTTTGTGTCCGTTTCATGTATGTTTGTAAAGTCCCCCGCGACCCAGGAATTATTCCTAGAGCGGGAGTTGTCTTTTAAGAAAAAAAAAAAATACGCGATTCTAAATTTAAGGACGATATTAAGATTCAGTAAAAATACGATTAATTTACCTTTACATTTTTTTCAATTAACCTATCGCCGTCTTCTGCTGAACGAAGGACATGTTAGGCAGTAACATGTTTGATATACATTTACAAAATTTAACAGTTCCCATTTCTAGCAACATGAAGAAGGAATTTTAATAAATAATCTTTTGCATAGTGTAGACTAATTAAAGTTGCAACCATTTTTATTTTCAGATTTCTTGGAGAAAAGGTCTCACGTATTCACTGTTACCCTCGGTGCTACTCAAAATGATAGACGGAGGTGTGTGATGTGCTACAAGATATGTTCACAACTCTTCGGTTCCCGTAAAGCTAAGAATAAAACTAAAAAAGTCAAAACATATTGTGCTCAGTGTCCCGGCAAGCCATATTTGTGTTCACAATGCTTTTTAACGAGACATTGTAGGTAGAATCGTATTCTCTATTAATCTATTTTCCATTCTGTGATACCTACAAATATTCTTAATAAAGACATATATTTAAAGTTAAACATCGTATATGTAAGATAAAATTTTAATATTTACGTAAAACCAAAAGTACGAATTATGGTTTCGTTACTATTCTTAGCCTTTGGACGATACCAGCATCATGGTGATATCCTAACAGCTGGTTTCCCTATTACAGGGTAACAATAGCGTCTATTTTTACGAAATAAAATTTATTAAAAAAGTTTTCACGTCTAATTTTCTCTTTATTTTATACTATTTAAGCACCTACAATAAATTTAATAAAATACGTCTGTCATAGTAGTATTCACAAAATACATTTTCATAAAGTATATTTTCAGATTTGAAATACCATTTCATACCATCGGGCCGAGGAAAATATTGTCTCTTGATGTTGGACAACCATACGTTTAGCCAAGTTAAAAAGGACAACAGATACTGGAATTGCTCCAAGAGAACCACAAGAGGATGTCGGGCCAAGGTCCATTTCGATAAAGATCTGAACATTGTCAGTTATGTTAGTGATCACAATCATAGTCCTCCTAGATATTTATTGAAGAATGGATGCTACTTTAAGTTGAGCTAAAGTAATAACGATCTTTATTAGTGATTTGTGAAATTAACTGTCGTAAACCAGAGGGCCTAGTGTGAGTTTATTTCACACCGACCCGTTCTCAACGACACGCATACATACATCACCCGATTGGTAAAGATTTTGCTGAGGGCCAATCGCGTTGAAATTTTCAGATTTTTATCAGTTTTATTGATGCTTAGCACAAATATTGGAAGACATACAAAATGGTCTATAGAGATCATTACCTTCTTCGTCATACCTGGTTATGGCTTTGTAGCTCTATTGTAAAAATAATATAGTTATAATAACAAAAGTTAAAATAAAGAAATGTCTATATTTTAACTTTTTTATTGATTGTTTTAACATGTTGTGTAAGTGAATTATGTCTAAGAATCTCGTAAATTGTAAATATGAATGTTAGGTTGTCCTAAAGTAAATATAAAATATATGTTGTAATCTGGTCATTATTAAATTACATGTCTTGACTCTTGTTTTGGTTTTATTTTTTTATATTATACATACTTTTGCTTCTGTCCTATCTCATGCTTCGTAACATTTGATCCACAAAGCGCAAAGCAACGTGTTGTTTTCATCAATAAGACCGCATAATTTTTGACACCTTTCTGTAAACTAAGAAAGCCTACTGCGTGCCCCACGAAGCCTAGAGCAGACGTATCATTCTAAACGAGGCGAGCAGTCTAGAATTTCATTCAAAGTGATAAATAATTGGGTAAGGTGTTAAAAAATTATATCAATTACTTTTAAAATAAATACTGTAAAATTATTTATCGTTTATGTATGCTTATATTGGCCAGTTACTAATTTTGTCTTGCCAAAACTTTACCAATATTTGCATTTAGATAAAAGGGAATATGTATGTCTTTATTTATTTATTTATCTGATCATTTACGTCTCTATAACATAGAAAAGATATAAATGGGCTTGAAACTAATCTAAACTAATTTTCAAAGTGAAATTTAAAACGATGACTAAATTTAAGCTATTCAAACGCCGCCATTTTGCCCGCGCTTTTGACACGGCCAATGACGTCATTGTCTTTTCGCTTTTGTTTACTATTCAGTGTTTCAGTCACTTTATACTTATTTTACAGTTTAAGTGCTATAAAAATCATGGAAGAAATTAATTTTTCTCACTAAGACCACTAACACAGTATGAATTTCGACGACGATAATTTTAATGAAGTGACCATCGACGACATTTGTATGCATATTCCCTATTGCTTTTACTGTGTTTTAGGAATATGTATTAAAATGATTTTCTCTCAGTGTTGATAGGAATAAACAGCTATCTATCCTAGCTCCATTTTTGTAATGATAATTGAAGCAGACGGTCGTTACATATCGTGGCGACTCTCGACGGCGAGCGTGTTTGGCGGTTCTATTCAGTGTTAGTTAATCACTGTGTCGAAATGTACTCGCTGTAGGTAAAACTATGTAACATTCTGCTTCTGAAAACTGGTTTCTATGGCAAGAGAGTTTAATTCATACAGATTTGATTTGAATTGTTTTTTTTATTTCAAATACAATTTTAACCCAGCTAGAAACTTGATAGCTACGTTAGTTAAAAACTTGTTTGATGTTGAAATTGTATTTTGTAATTTTAGTTCTTTAGTAGCATATGTTTATAGCAGTATTTGTTGGTTGGTAGTTTGTATCTTTAATTCTAGATTTCCATTGGGTTACCCAAAACTACCATTGCGATCTGATAATTAATAAGGTAATAGTCGTAATAGTAATATTAGGTAAATATTTTTGTTATTTTTTACACTTAGGATCCGTTAACTTTGTATTTTATGTGTGAACTGGCCTTTGGTATGTTTTTTTTTCTTCAGTTACAGTAGTTACATTGACTACTGGCAGAACTCTGCTCATAGTCAATGGGTATACTTTTAAGAAGGAGTTAAGCGTCGATGGTGGCTCAAGATGGAGTTGCAACGAACCAAGCCAATATAAATGCGATGTTTATGTGCACGTTAATGAGAAATACGAAGTAACTTCGATTGTAAACGTCCATACTCATGATCCTATACTTTGTAAGGTATTTCAGAATAGAATTATGTGATAATAATGTATCTCTTGGTTGTTGATTTTATTCTTAAATTTATTGCTCTCATTAATCTAAGGTTGTGATTTGTTTTGTTTATGTCTTTCTTGTTCCTTGATTATTTAATCGTTTAAATAAAGTTGTACAATTTTAAAGGTTCTTTTGCTTTATAATAACCTCTATATTAAGTGTATAAGATGATATTTGTTAGTTGTTTACAAATGAATTAAAAATAATTAGTATTTTCGACAGCAACAGGAATCAATTTAATATTTAAACATTTACAGATTTTCTTTGCAATCTGGAGGCAGACTTAGAAGATCAAAATGAATACTCAACAGATCTCATTTATGAAGAGGAAGAGCCAGTAGAAGCGTTATACGTTAGATCTCGTAAAGGAACAGCAGTTCTTCAGTACAAAGGTCATAGATATAGAAGAGCCTATAGAACAAAGAATGGAACTCGATGGAATTGTTCTCTGAACAAAAACTGCGGGGCGTTTATATATCTAAATGATCAAGATGAAATCCTCATGTCATACGAAGACCACGACCACCCAAAGAGGACTGAAAATCGCACTGCAGTTGATCAAAATGGTAATTGCTGTTTTATTAATAACTAGCTTTTGGGCGCGGCTCCACCCTGTTTGTCGGCTATCGCAGCAAAGAGTAGCTTATATCCTTCCTCAAGAATCAAAGTATGTCCATGCCAAATTTCATTGAAATTGGTGCATTGGTTTGGCCACAAAAGCAGTACAGACAGACAGACAGAGTTACTTTAGCATTTATAATATTTGTACGAGTATGTATTTTTTTGAATAAGGAGATCCTTTAAGTATCTCATCTCACTCTTCGAACTGTTTACACAGTTTTTAAGTAGGTGCACAAGGTTTTTTTAGCAAACTTATGTTTCTTTTTTTTTTAAATACCTGCCAAAGTCCCTCTAGTCTACCTGATGGAAAGTAGAGCAGAATCCAAGAGTAGTGCAGACAATGCAGCGTGGTGATCCACACTATGACGGCCTATTTAAATGCTCCTGCATAATTGTTTGTTATAGTAATCTGCAAATTCCACAACATAAAGAATTCTCTCTAACCAGTATACACAAATAAGATTTCATAGACTATCACATTTTTATATAATTATTTTATTATAGATACAGCAGTAGTCATCACATCTCGCAAAGGAAAAGAAATGCTCCTGTTTCGTAAGTACACTTACCGCAAGCAGTACGACAAAGGGAACAAGTCTCGATGGATCTGCTCGACCCTCAAGAATTGTAGGGGCTGTGTGTTTACGGATAGCAACAACTTAATAATTTCTGCTTTCGAAGAACATTGCCACAACCCTCCTAAGTATTACTTGAAACCAGATCACGTCCTCAGCGCCTTGAGGGAACCTCTCATCATAGAGACAGATTAATTGAGGTCATGTTAAGGAAGGTGGGGTAAGACGGAGACTTTAAAAACTCTTCGTTTTTAATTGTACAATTGTAACTTAAGAGTCTAAAACAGACATAAATAATAACATAGAATTATATCAAAATAAGTAATATTATTATTTGAAAAAAATACAAAATCTTCCCTTGAGTAAGATAGGATCTAGAATATTAAATCGTCTTTATCTTCACAAACTGGACAGATATGGACAGCTTAGTCACCATTGTCTTACACTCCTGTACAGCCACAATACGCCTTTTCGCAGCAATTCTGGCAAGTGATCTATTCTTCAGTCGACTAAGAATATAAGACATTCCGTATCTTCGTCATCTGATTCCTTCATCAGTTTTCTTGGTTTATCTTTTTGTTTAGTTTTCAGTGTCCTTTTGCTTACCTTTGCTTTCGGTTTTTTACTGTTTTGTCTTTCCTCTTACTCTTTTTATATGGAGAAGTAGTGATAATAGCTGTTTTCCCTCTTTTTCGACTGTTACTGCTTTAGGATAGCCATATCTGATAAATACCGTCAAATGGTAGGTATTAAAATAATTTTTTAAGCGACATTCTATGATCTGTCTCGATATGGTCGCTACTCCGTGTACCCCACCTTTTTTCTAAATAATTTAGTCTAAGTTATTTTCGATATCTACTTAAGTAGTAAGTAAGTTATTTAATAAAAAATTTGAATTCTTCGTCCGTTTCATTATTTAATAAAGAAAAACACTAACCTCGTTGTTAAAATAACTTGCATTATTTTTTTTGCCTTACCATTACCTTCTCTCGAATCTGTCACTAGAATTTATAGCATTCAAAAGAATGGACTACCTTTTAATACCAGTAATTTATTTATAAGTCTAAGTGTCTTTCCTTATGTTAATTTAATTTATGTACATGCCATTTTCAGTTTACAAAATAATGTCAAAGCGTGGAAAACCTCTGATCGTGTATAAAAACTACACATACTCACGGTACCCCTACCCTTTGAAGGTCGGCTGGCGATGGTACTGTTCAAGGGTGAAGAACTGTAAGGCTTGCATCCTGACCACGGACGACAACAATATCATAACAGCAACAGGACAACACAACCATTTACCTACTAACTCCTATAACCTTAAGACTGTAGTCCTCAAGCGTGGGAATTGGTGATTGAACACCCACATTTAAATTTTACTTGCACACGGACGCATTAGGCACTGTTGCTTATTAACCATGGCAACTACTCAATCTATATTCGGTTTTGTATGTCCCACAATGCACGCAATGTATCTTGTCATATCGCAAAGTTCGCGGGCTTGAAGTGACTCATTAACGGCCTAGTGAGTGTTCCAAGTGCATTTATTTCATGCACAAAATATTTTTACACGGTATAAAGTTATGTCGCTCGCGCTGTCTGTCAGCTTAGATCTTTTAAAGTACGCAACGGATTTAAATGTGGTTTTTAACATTATTTAGGTTATGTTTCAAAGAAGATTTATTTGTATGATATGTTATAATAATGGAACATAATGTTTAATGTTCTTAAAAAAATAATTATTGATCGCTTTTATTGCTAATACTGTCAAAATTTTACTAGATGTATGCCCCAGTTTTTATTCCACATTCATCTGGTTGCTTCGTTGATCTGCTGGCTAGCGTATGCAACTAGTTGCCGGTCAAAAAGTCTCAGGTTCGATTCCCGAGTCGGGCCAGTTGATATATCGTGTTTTTCGTATTTGAAAGAAAGAAAGAAAGAAAGAAAAAACGTTTATTCTGGCAAACACAGTACAGAGTATGAACAGAGTTTAGTTTATAGGATGTAAGTAGTTGTCCTGTGTTATGCCAGAAAAGGCGCCCATCTCAGCATATTGCTGCAGTCAGAGTGACTGCAGCGCTGGTCTTACGATAGGGCCCGCGCCCTATCGTAAGACCTATTTGAAGTTCTTATTAACTTGCCCGGAGTATGGAAAATGGCGGTGTTACCCCCAGCCCGTTCCTCGGAGAGCACGTTAAGTCGTCGGTCCCGGTCGCCATGAACATCAATGGTAATCGTTATTGAGAAGTTCAGTGCGGTTTGCAAACAAAATTTAAACAACTAAAAAAAGAAGAAGGGCAAAACTAGTCTAAAAAAAGTAGCATAAGTAATATTAATATTACAAACACACACTCCAACTTTATTTATGGCTTCAAGATTTACCTGTACCTACCTGTTGTAACACTTGTAATTTACGTATTAGGGAGCTCGGTGCAAACTACAAACGGGCGTGGTATCGCCTTGTATATTCGGAGAGCACTGAATTTTTTGATTTTTTCTTAGTGTCAAATAATAAAGTTAGTTTTTTGTATTTTGTAAAACTGCAACTTTTCGCGCGATTTTAGGGACGCGCCCCTTAACCAACTACTACTGCTAATGAAAATAATGATTATTTATTTTACAATAAGGTTTACAAGAACACTTTTGCGTGTTAGATAGATTGCGTAGTGCAAATGAGTTCGGCCTTTTCTAACTGTACTAGTCCTGAGAAGAAAGGACGAAGCAAACTTCGGCATTATCGTCTCTTTTATAAGTCCAGACAATATTCTGATTAGGTAAATGTCAGTAACTATGCTTAATCAAAGGAAATTTGTCTTAAATTATTATTTATCGACACGTAAAAAAGAAAAAAAATAACAACAGGTCATTTCTTGTAATAAAAATTTGACAGAAATTTAGTTCCGTTATGTATGTCTCTGAGACTATCAGAATACTGATTTAAATTTCGGTCATAATACGATATAATCTGTAACTTAAAATGTAGTAGTGATATATGTATGTGTTATTTATGTTAATATTTTACAAAGTTATTACGTATATTAAAAAAAATAATATAATTTTTGTTTTTAGCTTTTGTGATTATTAAAATTATATTTAAAAGTTACAAAAAATACAATATCGATTGTAATATAGAAAAAGGAAATTTAAATATTAGTTACATTTAAAGAAATGTAATTATGGTATACTGATGACTGTTATTAGAAACATTATACGGTACTTACCTATATTAATAATTCTAACTAAAAGTATGGTTTTCTTCATAGTAATTAGTTTAATGAATTATCTAAGATATATTTATAATATATATTATATACATAATAAAAAAAAATTATATTTTAAAGTTAATAATAAATAGGTACATGTCTTTCGACTAAGCAAATGTCTTAAAGTAACAAATACGCCTCGCGAGTCTTATGTTTTTTTTGCAAGGTTTTCAATATCTGCGAATACTTTTAAGAAAGAAATTACTTTATTAGTGACACAAAATAAATATAAATAATAGAAAACATTTAACAAGGCTAAGCAACAAAACAGACAAATAAAGAAACAATGAAATAATCTGGTTGTTACTAAATGACCACAGCCACAGACCACAGAAAATAAGAAATGTGTGAGTAGGTATATAACAGGTAATAGGTACATGTTCGAACTCATTTTAACAGATTTACATTAAAATAACTAAACCTAAGTAGACTATTTACTGCCCAAACTAAATTACCTATATATACCTAATATAACCTGTTACACACTTAAGAACTAAATATAAATAATGATATATACCTACGCTATTTGAAATGTGTGTGTTTCTATGTAGTAATTATTAAGGGTGCCTTTGTAACAAAGTGAACTTGTTCATTGTTAATCTAACAAACCAGATTGTTTATTTTAATAAAGTATTCTAAACTGATAGAGTTGTTTCTTGTGACATTCACTATTCACCCCGCGGGTGTCGTAGAGTAGGCAAGCAAGCTATACAGGCACAGGCACTGCAAAGAGATGTGGATAAAAAAAAAACAATTTTTTTTCCTAACCCGTCTGATCAACGTGCCATTAAGTAAGGCAAAACTTTCTTTGTAGGAAGAAACCTTTCTCCAGCGGTGGGCTGTTGCTCATAATGAGAGTTTTTTTATTTAACTTCCTGGGGTTCAAAGTTATAATACAAAGACAACATCAGTTTGCAATGAAAGACCAAGTATATTGTAGCAATTACTCACTGTGATAATACTAGAACAATATATTTACTAACACCTGGTATTTCTATATTATGCGCCGTATCATGTTAACGTTGTTAGTTAATCTGTGGATCTATTTGGCATTATGGCAACATATTGCTTTAAGTGAGCGGAGGGTATCTTCGATCTTCTTTAGGTAGCCACGAAACCAACTCTCATCGCACACAGGCACGAATGCTTTCATGAAAATAATGAAGGCATACCTAGCATGTGTGCCTGTGGTTTTATCGATGTAGTAGTAGATCAGCAAAAGTATCTTGGTCTGATAATAGACAGTCGGATGTCGATGTCGTAGAAAAGCCATATAAACCTAGTTTGTGAAAAACTGACAGGTATTTTGGCTAAGTTCTCTCTTATAAAGTGAAAATACAAATTTGGCGTCTGTTGAACCGTGCCGCGCGGCCGTTATTCGTTCGAATATTCGTTCCGACTCATTGAAAGGTATTGTAATATGTGATAAAAAAACTTCGGGATCATCTACAACTTTTAATAGTCCACTACTGGTCATAAGCTTCTACTTAGAAATGAGGACAATTTTACTTTTCAATAAATTTCAGGATCAATACCTATATCTTAAGGTATTAGAGCAGCATAACAGCACTAATGGTGGGCTCGACCGGGACAATACTACCGTCTCGTTAAGACCAATGTAAAATGACAGCATATGTGTTGTAGTTTCGTTTGATGAGTACGAGACCAGAGGATTAATGATGCTGAAGTATCTCAATGGGCCGCCATGCTGTATTGTCTGCATTCAGAATAAACAATAGATATGGTGACCACTACTCTTAGATTCTACTCATGCTTTCCATCAGGCTCAGTTAACTATACTCTATACTTTCGTTTATTTTCTTTTTACTTTAATAAATTACCGTTTTTTTTCTTCTTCTGAATAATGTACGACAATAATGTCTATATAACTATAAAACAGTTCTTGAAATACGATAAATGGATCATATGATAATAATTATTTATCTGATAAAAATAACTTCAAAATGGTACGTATTTTTTCTAAAAATTTAATAAAAAAAGGAGGATAAAAATAATTTCTATGACTCCAAGAGTGATTATATGCAAGGAATTAAGTTGAAATCTTGGAATTTCAAACCAAGAGTAAAGAACAATAACTCTTATCATTCATTGCACGCGTTAGTGAAATTTAACTTTAAAACGCGTGATTAATAACGTCTAAATCAAGTTTAAATCAAAAGTTATGAGAAAATATACTTGGAAAATGAAATGGAAAAACCAAAGCAGAAGTAAAATTTTTGATCTGCATAACAAATTAGTTTTTATTAAAACTCAATACATACTTGTGGACTTATATGTCACTAATTAAGTGCTAAACCATCCTGCTGCCGGATACTATAAAATTCCTTCTTTTAAATAAACCACTTCATATTTTCCATCACTTTTCTTCCTGCTACGCTATGACCACTGTACAGGCTACTATTAACACTTTAACAAACAACTTCAACAAGAGAATGGAGGACTTCGAAGCCCAACTCACCAAGTCATCTGCCTCCTCGGTAAGTGTAGCCAGTTTATCTGCCGACTTTGCCGCATTTAGAGTATTTGTGACCCAGGCCCTACAACTGCTACAGGGTCAAGTTGAGGCTCTGTCCCACACTATGGATAGAGTAGAAATGCAGGGAAGGCGGAAGATTTTGCTCCTACATGGTGTTAAAGAAGCTAAGGATGAGAATGTTGCTGACACCGTTGTGCAGACGCTCTCGCGTTGCATCGAGGGCCGGGACTTCACGACTAACAACATCAAGCGCTGTCAAAGGCTGGGCCGAACCACTTCTACCAATAAAATCAGACCCATACTGATCAAGTTTGCCGATGTGACCATGCGTGACAACATGTGGTTTGGTAAAACTAAGCTGAAGGGCTCGGGTATTACACTATCGGAGTTCTTGACCAAGTCTCGCCATGAGCTCTTCATGTCGGCCCGTGAAAAGGCAGGGATTGCGAGGTGCTGGACTAAGGAGGGCATTGTCTACGTCTTAGGCCTGGATGATGCTCGTCATCGAGTGACGTCCTTGGCTGAGCTCGACAAGGTGATCGCCATACCACCGAAACCATCCATCGCGGTCCCTAAAGCTTCAGGGACGAAGCCAAAGCGTACAACTGCTGCAAAAAGTAGGTAATCCACCTACTTAACTCACATGCATCATTTAGTGAAGGTACCGCCCTAAATTGCATAAACATTTTGTTTGCATTTACATTGATTCTATACCTTCATAGAGTTATTTATCAATAATAACCCACTTTACCTGAAATAACATGTTATTAAACCACAAACATATTCATTATTTAGCTGTCATTATTGAATGTAAACAAAGTGTGACAGACGTATGTCAGGCGTTTCGTTCGACGGTAATGTGAATGTTTGGATCCAAGGCTTTTGAACTTCACTTAAATGAACATTATTAATTTACGTTTTTTTTTTTTTATTTTATTTTTTTATTTGGTTGTTCAATTTTATTTTAATCTTTGGTTGTTAATTAACTGTGTGTTATTTTTCTCTTTTTAATTTTTTGAAACTGCTATGTTATTTTACTGGTTATTTGTAATTGGCTACCGGCAGATGGAGCTAATGCCAACTGATATATATATATATTTGTTTTACATAACGACTACAACTTATTCTACTTATTACTATTTTACACTATTTTATATACTGTCTTTCTCATTTTATTACTTTGCATTAAGTATTATTATTATTAATTGTCAAGCCTTCGACACAAAGACCGAAAGTATGTCGTCTTGCTACAACAGTGACGATAGCGACGACTTTTTGTCGGCGTGCAGTACTCTCAGCTCCCAGGGTGACCCAACTATCCTTGAGACTCTCTCTTCTCGGTTCTCTGACGTCCCTAGGAATCTCAATCTTGTGCACATCAATGCACAAAGTATTCCGGCTCACTTTCCCGAAATGCTGGCTTCTTTTGACTGTACGAACTTACACGCTATCCTTGTCTCTGAATCGTGGCTAAAGCCCTGCTTGCCATCTTCTGCATATTCACTTCCTGGATTCAACCTCATCAGGAATGATCGCGCCGTGGGGGGCGGCGGTGGTGTTGCAATCTATCTACGATCACACATTCCTTACACTGTTATTAGTTTGTCGCCACAGCCCCCCCCATCGAATGCGGGTGAACATCTTTTCCTGGAAGTTGAACTTCTTCATTTTAAAATTCTTCTCGGTGTTTTCTACTGCCCCTCCTTGCGTATCGACTTCTTTTCATCGTTTGAACTTCTCTTAGAACAATTCACTCCCTCGTACGGTCATACCATAATCATGGGTGATTTCAATACCTGCCTCCTTAAAAACGATTCCCGTTCTACTACTCTCCGATCCATTGCCCAATCCTGTAAGTTATCTATTCTTCCATCTAATGCAACACACTTTTATCCACATTCTGCTCCTTCTCTGCTCGACCTTATCCTTGTTTCCTCCTCTAATCTCGCAGTTAAGCACGGTCAGTGCGCAGCTGACGAGTTCTCCTATCATGACTTACTATATCTATCCTACCGTATCCGTCCTCTTAAACCTAAATCCAAGTTTATACTGCAGCGGAACTACAAGACTATAAACATAGATGCCCTAAAAATGGATGCCAACGATACTGACTGGACATCTCTCTACAGTGCAGATAACATCGACGATAAAGTAAACCTTTTCAATGCTGCAATATTATCTCTTTACGATGTACACGCGCCTATTCATGAAATGAAAGTCAGGCGTCTCCCATCCCCATGGTTAACCGCAGACATCAAAGCGCTAATCCATAAGAAAGCAGTAGCCAAATCTAGATTTAAAAAGAACCCAAGCGAAACTAACCGGGAAAAGTATGTGTCTATCAGGAATCAATGCAGCAAGGTGTGTAGGAATGCACAGCGCCGATACATCCTCCACTCTGTTGAAAGTGGAGATCCAGCTCGGGTTTGGACATTTTTAAAGTCAATGGGAGTGGGCAAATCTGTTCATGACTCTTCTCCTAAAATTGTGGACTTAAGTTTACTTAATCAACACTTCTCTGCTTCAACAAACTTCAATAAAATAACAAAGGATGCTACACTGAAACATCTAACTTCCGCCCCAACTCCTGACTGTTCTCCTTTTTTCTTTAGTCAATTTCCTGGTTGTGATGTTAGGAAGAGCATAATATCTATTACTTCGAATGCAGTGGGTTCCGATTGTTTAAGTCGTAACATGATCCTCCCAATCCTGGATGAAATTCTCCCTGTCATCTGTCACATATTAAATTACTCGATCTCGTATAGCGTTTTCCCAAAGGCCTGGAAAGATTCAAATATTATTCCCATCCCTAAAAAGAAGAACCCTGGATCATTTTCCGATTACCGCCCCATTTCTATCCTCCCCTTCCTCTCCAAGGTCCTTGAGCGTTTAATTCACACAAAATTTTCAAATTTCCTTTCTACAAACCTGCTCTTAAATCCTCTCCAATCCGGTTTTCGACCTGGCCATAGCACCACCACTACTCTTGTTCACATTACGGAGAACATCAGATACGCTATGGAAAACGGTGAGCTCACAGTCCTTACACTTCTTGACTTCAGTAATGCCTTTAACACCGTTGACTTTGACATACTGCTATGTATATTACGCTCTCTTAACATATCTCCAACTGCGATTGACTGGTTTCACAACTACCTGTTTGGTCGCCGACAGCGCATCAGCATTGACAACACTGTCTCTTCTTGGTGTAGCACGTACACTGGCGTACCTCAGGGCGGCGTGCTATCTCCTTTACTTTTCTCCGTTTTTATAAACTCCATCACTAGTAATTTGACTTCGTCCTACCACCTTTACGCGGATGATCTCCAGATTTATACTACGGCAACACCGACTGCTCTGGCTACTGCAGTGAACACTATAAACGCTGACCTGGAGAAAATCTGTAAGTGGAGCACTTCCCACGGTCTAAAGATAAACCCAGCCAAGACACAGGTTGTCGTTGGAAGTTCAAGAAGGATATCCAAAATTGATTGGACTTCACTGCCTCAGGTCTATTGTGATGGTACACCTATTCCGTATAGTGACAAGGTAAAGAACCTGGGAATCTATATCGACAGTACCTTTTCCTGGGGTCCTCAGCTGCAGGAGCTGAGTCGCAAAATGTTTGCCGCTGCAGGGTCCTTGCGCAGACTACGTAACTTCCTACCTATCTCTACCAAGATTGCCCTAACACAATCCCTTCTTTTCCCCATCCTTGATTATGCTGATGCCAGTTATTTAGATCTTACTGAAGACCAATTCAATAAGCTTGAGAGACTCCAAAACCTCTGTATAAGATTCATATTCGGATTACGGAAATATGATCATGTCTCCTATTATCGTAAAAAGCTTAAGTGGCTGCCCATCCGCCTTCGCCGGAATGCTCACGTCCTTTCTCTTCTGTATAACATTCTCTTTAATCCTCATACCCCAAGCTACCTCAAATCAAGGTTCAATTTCTTACACAACTCGCATCTCAAATCACTAAGGTCGTCAGAGAACCTGAAACTGAAAATGCCTGGCCATTCTACCGAATTTCTCGACCACTCCTTTTGTGTTCGAGCAGTTCGATTGTGGAATGAACTACCAGTCGCGATTAGACGAGCACAAACACTAATTACGTTCAAGAGACTTGTAAAGGAGCATTACTTGGGAGATATCAATGTCCCTTAACCTGCTATTTATTTATTGATTTTTACTTATTTTATTTATTTAGTTGATTGGGTCACACTATTACATCTAAGTTTATAATTAACTATATATTTGTCTTATTCCTTGTTTGTGTTTATTTCATAACCCACACTATGTATTAGTATAACGGTATATAATCTTTATTGCTTTATTTATTTATTTTCGTCTTACCTAGTTTTACACCAGACACTACCCAACACTCTCTTAATCTATTTTTTTTTTTTTCTCTCCATCCAATGGTTGCCTGTAAGAGATTGCCTCCGGGCGATAAGGCCGCCAATTGTACTTCTCTAATTTTAAGTTAACCTTGTAATGCATCTGGTGTACAATAAAGTGATCTATTATTATTATTATTATTATACCCTTACCCATGGGCGTACCCAGGGTAGGGCAGGGGAGGGCAGCTGCCCCCCCCTAGATGCTAGATGTTGACGTTCCTACTATTTTCTTCTCTCGATTATAGGTATATAAAGCACACTCAGACGCGTAAAAACGTGACTAAGATCGACTATGGACAAATAAAGATTTATTTTCTGTGTTGTTGTAAGATCGGCAATCGGAATCGGAATCAGTTCTAGGGCTATGCGATGTTCGAGCGTAGTGACGATCAGAGATCATGCTCTTTAGCGAGGAGAACCACTCATCATAGTCCTAAGATATCAAATCTTCCGAGTCGGTTTATGTAGTTTTTAAGGACAGCTGACATGCCCATTCATTTGGAATGTATTTTAGTCACTACAAATAATTCTCGGAAGCAAAATAATATCGTCTGATATATCAGAAATTTGTTGTCCAGTAATAATTTGTAGTTTCGTCCTAGCATCCAGTACAGGTTTTTGTGCCGCCTAGATATACAGGGTGTCTCAAAAGAAATTTTATATTTGTTTAGCTTACTGCGTGAACGCTGCGTACTTGAGGGGTGCGGGGGTTATGTCAATTGGTAGCTTGGCTCTTGGGGATTCAGTCGCTATGGAGCGTTTCTCGGGAGCAGACCGCGCGTTGTGCGTGCGAGAGTTTTACAAGAACGGTGATTCGACAACTGTCGCGCGTAGAAAATTCTGCAGTATTCGAGGTTTTCGCCACTTAAATGATGCGCCAAGCCTTCCTCTCATTCGACATTGGGTTAAAAAGTTTGAAGAGACTGGATCAACGCTGGATAAATCAAAATCCGGGCGACCTAGGTCATCAAGAACGGTAGAAAACGTGGAGAGTGTTAATCAATCTGTACGTGACGACCCGAGCCTTTCAATTCGGAAGCGCGCGAGTGCTTTAAATGTGCATAGATCATCATTACATCGCATTATGCACAAAGATCTAAAGCTGCACCCCTACAAAATTCAATTGGTGCAAGAATTAAAGCCCCAAGATGCCGGTCAGAGGCTTAATTTCGTAAATCAGATGATTGAGCGATTTTCAACGTTTACCAACATTTTGTTTTCGGATGAAGCTCATTTTCATCTTAATGGCCACGTAAATAAGCAAAACTGCCGCTACTGGAGTTCAGCCAATCCGAAACGCAAACATCAGAAACCCCTACACTCGCCTAAAGTGACCGTATGGGCTGCCATGTCGGCGCGAGGAATTATCGGCCCTTACTTTTTTGAAGACGAAATGGGGCGTACAGTTACAGTGAATTCAGAGCGTTATGTGGAGATGTTAGACAACTTCTTGGTACCTGAACTGCAAAACTTTCCTGGCTATAACCAAAGAACATGGTTTCAACAGGACGGAGCAACTTCACACACGTCCAATATATCTCTGCCACGTGTTCGTGAAATTTTCTCAGGAAAATTTATCTCCCGGAGAGGTGACATAAATTGGCCTCCACGTAGCCCAGATTTAACCCCTATGGACTTTTTCCTATGGGGTTATCTTAAATCTAAAGTTTACGCCAATAAACCAACTTCACTGGCGCATTTGAAAGAAAATATCCGTCACGAAATGGCAGCCATCCCTCACTCCACCTGTCGAGCAGTCATAAGTAATTTTACTGTTCGATTAAATGAGTGCCAACAACGTGAGGGTTTACATTTAGACGATATTATTTTTAAGAAATGAATTCCCAAAAAGTATTTTAACAATAAATAAACATTTTTTCTATATACCGCTTCCTTTTTTTTTAATCAATCCACTAAATATGAAATTTCTTTTGAGACACCTTGTATCACCTTATTTTGCTTTGATATGGTTTTTCCACCGGTCTATATGTAAGCCCACATTGGCTCGCACTCGAAGGCCGATGGGACACCATTTCCAAAGTCTGATTCCCAAGCTGGCGCAGCGCGTGCTTGGCTCGGTTGCTGCCAAATATGAGGGGGCCTGATAACTCCTGCAGGAGACTATACGCGGGCGTTGTGCGGTGCCCAGTATGGGCTGAGGTCCTGAAGGCCAGCGATATCGGGTTATTGCGACGTCCGCAACGAGTGCTGACCTTCAGGTAGGAGACCTAAGACTCGAGAAATCAAAGACCAGAAATTTCAATTCCACCAGGTTCTTGTGGAGGAATGGAAGGAACGACTTGGGCAACCGAGTGCTGGGCACGCCGTTATTGCGGCGGTAAGACCCGTTATGGAGGATTGGCTCGAGAGGCATCACGGCTGACACAGATGATCACTAGGAAAGGATGCTTCGGAGAGCACCTGTGTCTGATCCGCAAGGCGCCAACGTCTGAGTGCCACCACTACGATGACCAGACCGTAGACCCGGCATTCCACACACTGGTAGAATGTCCGGAGTAGGGCGAGTCGAGGCGGCCATCGGAATGGAGGTTCTCTCGCTTGGTAACATTATTGCGACTATGTTGCGTAGCGAGAGCGCGTAGAACTCTGCCGTCTTTTTCAGCGAGCAAGTTATGCTTGCGAAGGAGATCTTACCGTCCGCCAGGCCCGGGAACGGGCCAGGTACCGCAGACGACTCGGGCGCCGGAGATCGCCAAACGATCTCCGTCCTCCACAAGCGCAAGCTTGGGGGTGACAGGTGAGGATCACCCTTTTTTTTTTAACGTGTGGAAACCCCCTCGAGCCGTCACCCCACTGGGGTTTGCAGCGAGGTGGTGTGTCGGAATCGAACCGACTAAAACCACACGGTGTGCCAAGTCTGCGCCGGAGAAGGGAGGGGTCCGATTAACACGACCGGACCCGTCCCAGCGCCTGCCCGCACTGAAGCGGGCACTGTCTGCTGTTCAAATCTCAATTTAGGCGGCAGCAGATCGGGTCCGAGTGAACGTCGTCCTCTCGGGCCTTCTCCGCCGCCTCCTTCTGCGAAATTACGTCTTCGCAGAAGGATGCGACCGCGGTAAAACTGCAATCGCTACCGGCCATGGAGCCTATGATGGCCGGTAGCGAGAGATCTCCTCCTATGACTGTAGTGAGGGCCCGACGCCGCGACACCCAAGCGGGGCAGATCGCCAGCGTGTGCTGGGCCGAGTCCTCACTGCAGTCGCAGTGGTGGCAGGCGGAACTCAGTTCCCTCCTAGCGACCGAGTGCAGGTACTTCCCGAAGCAACCGTGCCCGGAAAGCACCTGCGTCAGTCGGAAGGAAAGAGTCCCGTGCTGCCGCCCTGCCCACTAGAGGTTGACCGGCTGGAGCGCCTCCACGGTGGCAAAATCAGCGCGTGGAGCCTCCAGCCGGCACGACCAACTAGCCATGGTGGCTCGACGAGCGGCTTCACGCCACTCGCGTATTTCTTCGGGCGGAGGAGGAAATCCTCTTCTCCGCCCGATATTCAGCCGCTCGTCGATAAACTTCGGCGAGCACTTCCGCCTCCAAATCCCACGGGGGTGGTCCGGCCAAAGGTTAAGGATCATCCTAGCAGAAGCAAGCCGGGGTAGCGGCGCTACCTCAACATAGTGCTCGCGCCCCTTTTTAAAATAGGTGGCCCGAGATACTTCGAGGTTCTAGGGATTTCCTTCCGAGGGTGCACCTGATTCCATGCCAATGTCTTTTTCATATCCATTTATTTGACGAGGTACTTTTAAAAAAACCCGATTTGCCCACCCCTGGCCCAGAACCTGGGTACGCCCATGCCCTTACCACTTATTTATTTAACAATAGCTACGTAGTTGGGTATGCAAATGAAACAAGTAAAATTTTTAATTACAATGAACCATCAGACTCCTTTTCATAATTTACACTAGTCAATTAAGTCCTCGGTTACATGAATAATTAAATATTGTTCATTTATATTGTCAATCGTAACGTCCCGATCTCAATCAGACATTATTATTTTTCTTGTCCTCTCCACGATACTTGCCCGTTTGTTTCAGTATACTAACCACAACAAAAAGCCCCACATTTAGTCTACTGCTAACTTTGAAAAATTCTGGATGGTTGAAAAATTTATTACACAAACCCACGTATCTCCATCCTATTTGACATTGGCAGAATTATCGACACCGGCACAGTTTGCCATTCCTAAGAAAAATAAAGACAAAGACACTTGCCCAGTTTTTAGGTTCATCACACGCATTAATCAACAATTGCATCATTTTATTCGCTGTAAACGGCGGCATTGTGTTGTTTCTTGCTGCTTAATTCAAAATAGTAAAAATGTAAAGCAATGGGTCATAAATTTCTTAAACGTGATAATATATAAAGCATTGACCTAGAGGCAGTACTTCCTGAGATAATAATAGAGAGAAAAGAAACCATCATACAAGGATAGACTCTCACATTTTAATATGTTATCCCTACAAAAGAGGAGAGATATGGTGGATTATGTGTTTCTGTTTAAAATTCTACGATACAAAATTGACTGTCCCCAGCTACTAAGCAGAATAAAAATCCGTGTACCCACGAAATACCCAAGAGCCCCTATAACTCCTTTACATCCTCCTCTTCGTAGAACCGTCCTTGGTGCCAATTCTCCCATCCCCCGCCTCTCCAAACTACTAAACAGCTGCAGTGATCTGGTTGATGTGCACTCTGACTCACTTGGTAGGTTCACAAGTACTATTTATAATACCTTGTAAAAGCGTCCGTATTTTTGACCATCGCTGGTTGCGGCTATGTCACTGTGACTATAAATGCGTCATTTTGGTTTGTTCGGGATCTAGTAGGGATCTTCAATTCATTTATGATGATAATTTTAAATTATATAAACAAATAATAGTGCATGATGTGCTTACCTGTAAGAAATTGTTACATTAGGCTATAAGTTTATTGAATGTATTTTTTTTCCATGTATCAGTGTAATCAATTGTTGGTGAGCCAAATAAATAAAATAAAATAAAAATAAAATAAATAATAATAATATTCCAGACATCTAACACACAACGCCATCTAGTCCCAAGCTAAGCTGAGCTTGTGTTATGGGTACTAGACAACTGATGTAATTACTTATGATCTAAGCTATGTAATTTTTTGCAAGAATCTGAACTGAGGGCCCAAGTTATTTGATCATAACAGTTTTAATTTACGTTTAAGAAATTTATAACCCATTGCTTTAGGTTTTTACTATTTTTAATTCCTATTTGAATTTTATATCGTTTCGCAAAAATTTAAAAATGGTCCCTTGGTGGTTTTTTTTTTTCGGTGTAGTTAGCTTATTTTGCTCCATACTACTACTGCCGTAGCCGTGTTTGAAATTTTTTGTAACTATTGGAACACTGATTCCTAAGGCGCCCATAACGCGATTACGAACCTGCGACATTGGTAGTAGCGGTGCACCACTACGAAATTCCTTATCAAAGTAATCTTGAAGGCGTCTCATATATATCTATTAATATTTCTAATTTACTGATGTATTATTTATATATCTATACTAATATTATAAAGCTGAAGAGTTTGTTTGAACGCGGTAATCTCAGCAACTACTGGTCCGATTTGGTCGAAAGATTATTTCAGTGTTGGATAGTCCATTTATCGAGGAAGGCTATATATCATCACGCTAAGACCAATAAGAGCGGAGCACCAATGAAGAAACGTTTCAAAAACGGGGGAATATTATCACGCTACGGGCAATAGGAGACGCAGATGAGGTTGCCTTGGTCAGCTAGTTTCATACATAATTTAAAAAAAGGAATATTAAATTTGATATTTTAAACTAAAATATTTAATGAAATCGATTGAAAGTTTTTCTTATATAAAATCGCATAGCATATCAAATCGAATCGGTAATGTGTGAGGGCGTTACTAATTTCGAACTTTCTTGAACTGTCAAAAAGGATGTTTTTAAATAAATCCAATTTATTTATTTAAAAAAATCTTACTGTTTCTGTGGCTCTTTCTTACACATACACAACACTAGAATAAAGAACAAAAGATGCATGTACTATGACATTTTATTAAAATTATATAAAAACTAAATTCATACAAAAAACATTGAAACACATGAAATTGAGTATTACAATCAGTCTTAATTTTAGTTTTTGTCAGTCGATAAGGAATAGGTCCTTAACATTCAGCCATATAAAACTAAACCTAAAATTATAATAAGTACCCATAACATCCAAATTTAAAACTAAATTAAAAACAGGTGAGGTAGAACATTTTTATTAAACTTAAAGAAATACTTAAATAAAAAAATATTATTTTTAAATAAGATTATGAAACTATAAGAAAATATAAAATCATATAAAACTAAAGCCTAACTAAGAAATATTTTGAGGTAGACAGTCTTACTTCAGTCTTGGAGTTTAAAATCCTTAGTTTCATACAAGGTTCAAGTAGGTAAAATGTATTTTCTAATATTTAAAAATTATATTCTTTGATTTACCATTTGCTATTGATTACCAAATAATATTAAAAAATGTAGTAAAACTACAACCAAACTACATAAAAACCCTTGATAAGATTTATATAGCCTAGGTCACCTGGGCTGTCATTATGAATCTGTTGACACTTCATTCATCAAATGCAGTTCATTATTCTAGGTGCTATAGTAGAACATATAAACATACATTGACTGTTGTAACTATAACTCTTCATTTCACCGAAGTCAGGTAAAAAATATGTTGATTTACGAAGTCATGATACTTAATGTTTAAACAAGTTTACATGTCATCATAGATATGCTCGCTTATAAATAACCAACAGCATGTACACTACTCTTTAAAGAGATGTTACATGTATGGAATATGTAAAACAAAATTGATTTTAATTTAATAAATGCCATATAAGTAACATGTCCCCTTCATGTAGACTAAATTAAAATTTAACAAAATATATTAAACATTAAGAATCAGTCTTCAATTTTATTACACCTGTACAGCAAAATGTGCAGCATGTACTATGAAAAAAAAGAATAAATTAATCAAACAACTTTAAAAGAACCATCAGTACGACGGTAGAACCCATGGGCTGGATGATTGTGTTGATTGCGTACCCGTTTGATGACATTACCGAGACGATGTACAACTGTTGTTACATCCACATTGCAGCCAGTCTTTGTTCGTGATGTGCAGTACCATTGCTTCTTTCCATAAGCTAGTTTATTCTTTAGACGAAATGCGTATCCCTCATGGACCAAAAGCAAGCTCCCTTTGCGCGTTGGAATAAAATTTGCCACTGAAAGTATATGAATAAAGTTAATAAATGTCGTTATACTAACGTACTCAGTGTAAGCAAAGTTTTTCGGTTCGTTTAATAAAACAACAATTTACTTTTTCGATTTTATTGTCAATAACGTATTTAAGATCATAACAGATGATCATAAGATATAAACAGTAACACGTTTTTATATTTGAGACGTTATTATTACTATTTGTTTTTCCTAATAGTTATAAGTTTGTTTTCCCTGAATAATATTAGGGTATAAACTAAATATACAACTTTCTAAAACAATTCGCGCGCTTATAACCCTCATCACTTCATCTGTCAACTACTAAACACAATAATAGTAATGATAATTAATGATAAAAATACAAATAACATGACATTTATGTTTTAGGGACTTGTTTTACAAAAACTTATATAATAACACATGTACACACAAAATTATTTTACTCGTAAATATCACTAACTTCATGAAATGAAACACGAATCACAAACACAGACGCGGACCGCGGTTTTTTTGTTTATCTCAATCTACGTTGTCTGTGGTCTAGATATCTTAACCTCTGTAGAGTCTAATAATTAGGTATTTATTCATCTCATCTGGTACATTTATAATATCGTATAGTACAACATCAGTAATTCAATATGTAAAACTGTATATATGATATTTTTATTATCTTTGATACACTCTAAGGCCATATAACCTGTTAAATGAATATTAAGTAGTATCTTAGGCAACCACCGTAATGAAAATAATGTATAAATCTAATGTCCTTTTGAAATAGAAACGAAGAGCACTTACAATCAGAACAACAATTTGTGTAACACACTTCATTCACATAATGTTGGGATCATAATATGTGAAGATACATGTGTACAGCGGATCATGATATGTGGGAATCGCGCTATTATTGTTAAACATTTCAATCACGGGTTACTCTCCGCCGAATTGTGAATTTAACTAATCTCGAATTCTCAGGAATATAGACACAATTTTATTAAAATCGGTTCAGCCGTTTAGGAGGAGTTTAGTCACATATACACGGATGATTTATATATATAAAGATGTACTAAATGAATAAATTATCTATAATTTTAGAACTTCGTTTTATGTTATTTGAATTCAATAATTCAAATATCATAATATTAGGAATATGTAACTCATAATCTCCTCCAGACCATAAAGTAATGACAACCAACCGTCACTGACCGTCACTGTCATAGGCTGACAGTTTGACAAACGTGTTTTGTTGTAAAGAAAACAGTAGTTAAGCGTAGTATTAAACAGATTTTTATTACAACTTTATTCAATTTGTGATATATATATGCATTATATAATTTGATTTGTACTTAACATTATCGCTGTGGTTTCTTTAGTTTATGTTTTAAAATTTGTTAACGTCAGTTTAAAAGTTGTGTGATGTGTAAATAAAGTTCCTATTGAAGACAAAGTTGTTGTGATCATAGTAATGGACGGGTATAAGTTCTTGCTTTATAATTTATTGTTTATCCTAAGGTTAAGGCTAAGATAAAAAAAATAAGATAACGTTTTTAATCAGTGTAAACCTTTAAGATAAACCTACATAGTTGCAACTTTATCCCAGTAAAGTATGCTGCCTGCCTGATACTGCCTGATATTGTAAAGTTAACAAATCCTTGCATAAACTAGCGATACACACTAGGGTTGTACTTGACAGGTTTACCTCCACAGTTACAACTGTCAGATAAGTGTGAGCTGGTTAAAAGACATATCTGCACAGTTGTGTAACATACACACTCCGGTTTACCTGTTTCCATTACCGTTTACTAGACAATCCTGTCAGGTATGGCCTAATGTGTGTATGACTTGCTTTTAGCTACTTAGACTTAAGTTAAAAATCTTGTTCATTCCTCAAGAAAAAAGGTGATTAAACTCGAAATATCCTCTGATTGACCTTACCTTCAGTATAATTACTAAATCTAATCTGAATTAGGTTAAAAAAAGTTATCATGTTAAGATAACACTTAGGAGCTACCTCAAGGTTATCATTTTAGCAACTTTTCAAATCATTTTTCTTCTAGCGATTATCAACATACATTCTACAATTCATGATTGATTAATAAACATTAAGATATTCAATTTGATAATCCCCTTACTTTTGATGATAACAGTTTTAAGTTCCAATGCATAGTTTATTTGTTTTCTATATATGATTCTGTCTAAGTGACTCTAGTCCGAATTCCTGAATGAATAGAAACCAAGAGTTGAGGTCACAATACTCATTGCAAATGCAAATAAAACAACAATGCTATATGTTGAAATCATTCAGCATCATAGTTTGAAATATCTAAGCATAATGGAAAGTGTCTTTTTTTTTAAATTTTGAAGTTTAAATGCAATAATTATTTATGACCATCTAAATTCTAAACAAAAGCATTTTTTTTTTATTATTAAGTATATTCAACTAGAATTATTTTAAGTAGAGCTTTTTAACGAAATATATTTCCCAGCCTTATATATTTTTTAGAGTTTCTGTAAGAATAGATAGATAGATAAACACTTTATTGTACACCTAAATATAAAGAAATAATATTACAATAGTACAAAAAACAGTGGTACAATGGGCGGCCTTAATGCAGTGCAATCTCTTCCAGGTAATCTTAAGATGGACCATACTGAGTAATTTGTAGTTTGTGGTGAATATTGTATATTCTTAATAAATATCAAAACCTTATCTGTTATCTTTTTTTTTATTTTATTGGGAGCAAACGAGCAGACGTATCGCCGGTGGTAAGCGATTACCGCCGCCCATGGACACCCGCAACACCGGAGGCATTATAAGTGTGTTGCCGGCAGTTCTGATAATAATAAATTTTAAAAATTATAGTTACTTTAAACTAACTACTTTGTCCGTGGGAGAGCCGCGCTTCGGCATGAATGGGCCGGCTCGACCGGAATGATACCACAGCCTCACAGAAAACCGGTGTGAAATAGCGCTTGCGCTGTGTTTCACCGAGTGAGTGAGGATACCGGAGGCCCATACCCCAACCCCTACCCATTCCCTCTCCCCATCCCCCAAAGGTCGGCAACGCACTTGTGACGCGTTTGGAGTTGCGGGTGTCCATGGGCGGCGGTAATCGCTTACCATCAGGTGATGCGTCTGCTCGTTTGCCACCTATTCAATAAAGAAAAAAAATAAAAAAAACTACAATTTTGAGTAGGATATGTGTAAAACATATGAGGGTTATGCAGGCATTTTTATAGTCAGTTTAAACTCTCATACCTTAGAATAGCCAATTTGATGTGAAGTATATGTTTGATTCGAATGATTAGAATAAACATCCCTTTCTTGCTATTGCCTTTCATTTCATACACTTTTCATTTTATTATACTTATAGGTTTCCTAAGTAATCTTAAACGTGTTCCTTCAAAAGATCATAGGATAGGATTAATTTTATTTGTTGAACTATGAACATTTCATAAACCACTGTTTATTTCCTTTGGTGACATAGGTTTGAATATAACTATAATATTCATGTTGTAAAGTGTGAAATTGTTAATTGTTTTGTTATACTGAATTATGCAATGTGTAAAAATATACAATGTAAGTTTAATTATGTAAATATTGACCTTTGGTCCATAATTTTGAAATTTATTTCCTGGTTCGAGTTTAAACAAACTTCCCATATCTTGTTAAGTTATTGTTATTAAATTATTAGCCACACGTTATTTGTTTAATTTTCCTTCCTCTTAACATTAAGCTTAAAATCCACAATTGACTATGAGTTACATTTTATTTTTGTTTTCAGGTATATTTATAAACACTAGAGGGAATTCTAAACTCTTTATATATCAGAATCACACGTTCCGGTTCATGTATAAGAAGGCGTACGGAAGTCAGCTCTGGTACTGTTGGTATTTCTTCAGTCGGTGTTGTCCAGCCAAATTACGGATAAACAACGCTGGCAAAGTTACAGAAAGCATCGGCAGACATAATCACGATCCACCGACGTGTTGGATGACTCCAGATGGAAAGTCCTACAATCTCCCACCTCTTCCTGACAAAAACATGTCCAGTAACGAATAGTGAATAAAAAAGTATTTTGAAACATTTTCGTTTCACTGCCTTTATTTTGTTGTGAAATAAACGAACTGCCTCTATATTTCAGACAAGATGAGATTTTAATTTGTATTTTATGAAATGTTAAGTTTGTGACAAAAGTTTAATTTTAAGACACATTTTAATTTTGGAAACCCCTTTGAGAAGGGTTATATTATACTAATTGTATGTTTCTTGTGTGTGTTGAGTGTTATGATGAGCAACTGTGTAAAAATTACATGCCCCACATTCATGTAACTAATTTTAAATTACTAACATTTCTTTGACTGTTTGGCTACATGTGCATTGCAACTTGCGAGGTTTAGTAGTTTGACTTTACATTAGTACCAACTCATAAAGATGGTAGGTACTATTGTAAAGTTCAGTACCATGAAATAATCTATGATAGCCACTTCTGTAACAAAAATGTATCTACCAATGTATAAGTGAGTACTTATGGGTCTGAGATACATGTGTCCATGGCCATGTGTACACATTTAGCATCAAATATCTCTTCAGTTCCCCCAATACCATAAGAAAAGTTGACAAAGACGATGGATAAATGTACCGAGAAAATTTTAAACTTTAAATCTTTGTGAAAGAGAATAGTCATAGTATTCTAGTGGTTCTATTCATGCGATAGTAAGATTTTAAAACAGAGTCTGTATTTTTAAATCTATACATAATCAAAAGTTGTTCCTAATTTGAAATAACTTAAGAAGATAACTGCAAAAATCCTGTATCCTAGGGGCCTGTACCTAATGTAAAATTATCCTGTACCTAGAAAATATAGCCTAACGGATGATAAAAATATATTTCAATTACTTAATGTTTAATGAATGAAAATATTTATACTATCACTCATATTTTATCTAGTTGTATTTTTATTACGACTGGGTATAAAAAACTTTTATTTTTACGACTAGGTATAAAAAAAATCTACTTCCTTTTTATGTTTGTGTAGTTTTAATTTATTATGTGTGCAGTCTTTTTTAAAAGTTTATTAAATTTTTGTGAGAAAATTTTATAAACTTTAAAATAATTGCGAAATATGCTCATTTCATTTAAATGTAATTCATCCCTGTAAGTGTTCTCGTCATTGCATTTAACGTTGTTATTTAACGATTCGGGTATTTTGCACCAATTTTGCGTAGTTTCACGAACAAAGATATTTAGGTATGAAATATGAATAATACAAGTTTTTATTTTTACTATTATTTATTTAGTCTAATTTCTAATCTGAATGTGATTTAATTGCGAAAACAGTTGCTTGTACTCCGTAGATTAGCCGAAGAAATACCCTACTACGTATCTACTGTCTTAGAAATATATACATTTAATTCTTTGTCTATATCAACGTCTACTTTCATATATTATTATATGAGATTATATTTATGTAATTAGCACTTGTAAGTTCGTTTTAGAAAGAAAGTTCCATTTGTATTATAAAAACCTACCTACTGTGCCTATAAGAGTTTTTATGTAAACCAAATATGAAATATATTACGTACCAACCTTCCAGGTTTTTTTCTGCATGTCACCTCACCTTGCTTGTCACCTATTACTTAAGTGTGACTAAAAAATTGGTGGTGGAAAGTTTTACGTGACAACGACTTTGAGTGGTAAAATAATTTTAATGTGAATATTCATTCATATAGTAGGAAGAAGGATGAAATAATAGTAACAATTTAAAACATTTATTTATACAAAGAATTATATTTAAAACATTAATTTTTAACGTTTTAAATATAATTCGACGCGTGCCTTTCACTTTTTATGTCTGTCTCTCTCGCTCTTAGGCGGGCTAACCATGCCCGAGTGGAAGGGACGCGTGCCTCTCACTCGCTCTCATTGTGAGCGCATAACGTGAACGGAGCGTAACGCAGTTTCTTGAAGTGTCACCCGGCAAACCAATTTATAAGACGTTGTCACGTCAATAATTTTAGTCGTAAGTGGAACTAAATTTAATTTAGTCATAAGTAAAATAAATAAATTTTTTAGTCATAAATGGTACTAATGTATTACGCTGGACTGGTAATTAGTCTACAAAATGTGTTTAATATGCCTGTGTCTAGTCTAGCCTCCTTTAGAGGAGAAAGACGTGAATGTATGGTGTAAATATCAAAATTTGTTACACGTAGAACTCGGAACCAAAAGTTGTTTTTCCTAATTTAAAACAGCCAGATTACACAAACAATTTTTTTTCTCTAAGGAATGAATTGGTAAAATAAATATCGATAACCGTTTACTATTAGATTGTGTTTGTTTAAACATTAGCAAAGTTCACAATTAACAATGTTCTACTAACGAGTATTACACTTTGCACTGAATAACAAATACGTTGTGTGTATAAAGATGGTACCTAATTATTATTATTTTAGTTTAATTTTATATCAATTCATTCGTTACTATCATAAGATTCAAAGGTTGTATAGCGGACGTTGACCCTCAAAAATCAATTAAGTCTCGTTAGTAGCCAAACTCGAGAATGATGAGTTGATCGTTTATATTTTTTCCCTTTGTAGCTTTACTTACAACAACAGCCGCAGGTACCACCGCGATGCGAAGCTAGTCGAAAATAAAAGTAGCTAAGTTACTCCTTATATCATAAGCTATCTGTTGGTGAAGGTCTCATCAAAATCAGTCCAGCCGTCTTAGAGAGTAGTCGGAAGTAAATGACTTAAATTTACGAAATATTTATTAGAGACAAAAAACAATTATGCATAATAGTCTGTTACAAATATCTCACAATTCACAAATATTGTGTTTAAAACGAATAACCCGTATGGGTTATACGTTTCAAACACAATATTGTCCACGGACGTGCATTATACACAAAAAGAGGGCTTTACTTTCTATGTGTAATGTTGCTAAAGGAACACGCACCGCAGCAAATAAATAATGTTAAAGTATCAAATATACACGATGATATCATGTAACTGGATCCCAATAAAGATTTGAATGTCTTTCAATAAAAGCAGACGAGAGCAACGATTGATTAATAAAACGAGATCAGTAGCAATTGATATTGAATTGACACTCTCGCGCAAACTGATGGGAACAATTAGATAACTATACCTTAGAATTCTAAATTTGACTCTTAAAGTAGGTGTAATAAAGTCCACAACTATAGATATATCCTAAAAGTAACTTGACCATGATTTCGATATTATAGATCATTTTAATATTGTTAGAATTGCATTGTTATTTTTTCAGAGAAAGAATTAGAATTACTGCCACTGCATCATGATACTACCAAATGAAGATAAGGGCAAAACAATCCCCGATCTCGTCATACGCCATCACCTAAATAGTGAACAGGGCGGCGTTAAAAATTATTGATTATTTATTACTGCTCTGAGTGATGTGGGTTCTAACTTCCCATGGGGGGGACAACATTTTGTGTGAAACACAACATGTTGTTCTGAGTCTGGGTGTTGCTTGTTTCCGTTCCATGTATACTGAGCCTTCAACACGTAATAGAAACAGTTATAAATATAAAACTGATTTAAGCTCTTTATGTTTAAAGTACTTAATGATCTCACTTAAGCTATGTGATATTTATATTGGTCAAATAATAAGATCTTACTATCATAGTCGTTACTTTTTATGTTCATTACTTTAAGACAGCTACTTCACCAATAACATTGTCTTTGTATAAAACCGTTTTTGTGCATAATTTTCAGTAAGTACTAAAGGCTTTAGGCAAGTGTGCGTGTGAACTGAGAGACCACAGTGATATTTTTCTAAAAAAATGTTCTTATATTTAGTAGTACGTTCAAAACAATTATAGAACGAATATGAGAATTTGTTAAAAGATACATTAAAACTACAGCCCTTAAAGTGAGGTCCCTCAATCCTAACATTCCATCAGCCAGATCTCGGAAAGTATTTGAAAAATTAAGGTATTGTGCTTACAGACATTTAGTAAAGAATTAGTAAACATATTTCTAAACAATAACAAACACAAAGCATCAAAGGTTACAAATAGGTATTACAACTAAACTGGTCTGTGAAAATGTTAAGAATAAATAAATCTTGTCGAACCTGTGTAAGTTGTTAAACATGAAATGCAAATACCAAAACTGTATGTAGGTAGGAAAAACAATATAAACAATACGTAAGTATAAATCTAGCAATGCATGGAATTTATAATTGCCTAGGATTGCGTCACAGTCTAAAGTGCAATCAAGATATTCGTCATACTTGCTGAGCTGCACACTGGCATTAAAATAAGTAAGTGTTAATTTGCGCAGGATATTAACGTGCAACAATTTTCATCACACATTGCTTGCCCTTACCTTCCTGGACCGACGGAATGGGACGATCTCAGGAAGGTCATAGGTATCCTGACTGAGCATTGTTCTATAAACAAGCACCTATTCACTATAAGCGCAACAGACAGCCTTCTGTGCAGGGGATGCATGAGGGCAGAAAACACCGTAGCACATTCTCACAGAATGTAGAAGTGTGGCAATGGTCAGCGGGCGGACATCCTCCAATCAACGTCATTCCCGGCAATGTGACCTGAAAATGCTGTTGAGCTTCTGGTGGATGGTTGAAGTAGAAAGATCTCAAATCCGTGTATATAACGGCCCAATCAAGAGGCTAAGTGCGGAAATAGTCCGGTGAACAAACAATATTAACAGGAAAAGATCTGATTTAATTCCTCACCTTCCAGAATATTTCTGGATTCTTCATAAACATCTAGATTATTTATAAAAAATAGTAGATTTGTTAAACTACCTATAAACTGTCGGTTTTGTTACTCTGTCAGTCAGACTATATGTTACCAATCTTTTAGTAACAAAACCGAAGTAACGTAATGTTGTTATGACAAATAAAAAATAAGTAGTTTCAATTCAGTGTCTCACTAGGTTAAACTACATACATTATTGTATTCGTACAAATCGTGGTCATTTTTTAAATATGTGAAATTAAAAATTATACATACATAGGTATGGTAAAATTACATATTGTATTAACATAAAACTGACGATTAATTTAGTTCCCGACAAACCACTGTTACTATCGACAAGATGTTACTTTCATAAGATTTTCAACATACCGTGTTCCATTGAACCTGTGTTGAGATTTCGAAAAAAATACATATTTGTAGAAAGTTTTGCTCAAGAATTTGTAGAAACAAAACCGAAATATCCGAATTTTTCAAATTTCGTGGACAAAAATTCTGTTGGATTCATACAGAAAATATATGTATAATGCTATAATATTAGACCATAGCGCTAAAGAATAATGTTCCTTTCGGTATATAAAACTATAAAATATGTTAGCGTGATTAAATAATATATCGGGACAGGTACGAGCATTAACCACTCTATATTCTTTACTCTCTTCTCCAACTTCTCCTGCCTACTTAACTAGTCAATTACAATATTTAGGTGCAAACCATGTCAGAAACCTTAGATCTTCAAACAACATACTTCTCCACTGTCCCACTCACCGCTCTGACTTTGTACATTCTACTTTCTTGGTACAGTCAATTCTGTTATGGAACGCGCTTCCTCTCGAGATCAGGATGGCAAAAACTCGACAAACGTTCAGATTTCTAGTGCGGAAACATTTTCTAAACATTTTATCAGATCCATCTTAATTCTAAACTCTCCCTCTTGAATTAGTAGGTATTATGTGTATTTATGTATGTAAATAAATATATTTAGTAGTATGTATTATTATTTTTATGTATATATATGTGTATGTATATGTATGTATATATATGTGTGTGTATATGTATATGTATATATGTGTGTATATATGTATATTTGTGTATGTATATATGAGTGTATATAAGCTATATGTATGACCATGTTTGGCTCTGCATCGCCCTAAGGTCGACTGTTAGAAAATGCCTACGGCATTAAGTCCGCCTCTGTACATTTGTGCATAAAGTATAAATAAATAAATAAAATATATCTATTTAATTCAATAAAATTTTCTTAGTTTTTATTAGTTTAGATGAGTTTAATTTAAAATGAAAACAAACCCTGAAAGATTCAATTTTAGAAAATATTTGGTAATTTTAGAAAGTATAAGGAGCGTTAAATTTCATTATTACATTTTAGGAAATGCCCAAATGGGTCTTATACCATATTTTTTAAACTCCACATTTATTTTATTATTGTAGGCAAGTAAGTAAAATCTTTATAATCCTTCCTTTTACTGGTGAATTTTTATTAAAAACGCAAATTAATCATTGCAAACGTCCGGTAGAACAACAACACGCCATTGATAAGTAGCCGATAGTCGAGATAAGCCGTAAGTACTTATCTAAGTATTAAAAGCTGTATCACAAAATTGCATTTTACAAATTTATATAATTAGGCACAGTGACGACTCGGTCGGGTCACGAGATCACGATTTTATGCTGTGACTATATACCTAAGCTTGATACTTTTTTTAATTATTGGAAAAAAAACAGAAGAAGTTCGTATCATTTCGAATGCTAATACCAAGATATGTAGCGGATATGAAGCAGATTATCAATCATGAACATTCCACTGCTGATGCCTCTTTAGTAAGAAGGTTTTAATCTGGTTTTAGTATAGTTATTACTACGCTGCCTGGTCAGACGGATCTTTATAGAATTTGTTTCAAGATTTCAAGAGAAGGCTCTTTACACTGATGTTGTCCTGCAGTTTGCTCCTTTAGTTGCCTCTTACGACACCCACGGGGTGAATAAGGGTCGTGACACTCTGTATTCTTAATCTGTCATCGCACAAAGCGTAGGCAGTAGTGTAGAGTTGTATCACAGCGATTTAATTCTCTTTTTCACATTACTATGTTTTAAATTTTAAACATGAAGAAGGTGAGATCATGGTGTATTTTATTGCTGTACCAACTTGTATCTTAACCTACTTTAAAAAAAACATTGGCATATTTCACCGATTGAGTATGAGAGAAATAACCTTCTATTTTCTCTCTCCCTATTCTCTTCATATCTGTTGGTGCCACCTGATACATAAAGGGAAGGGTTGTGCTGAACCGCCTGAAGGTGCAGATGTCTATGGTGACCCGTCGTATCTTTTGCCCCCTTATCATAAAAAAAGGTAAAATAATAATATCACACACAGACACACACAGAAAACCGGTGTGAAATAGCGCTTGCGCTGTGTTTCACCGAGTGAGGATACCGGAGGCCCATACCCCAACCCCTTCCCCCATTCCCTCTCCCCATACCCCAAAGGTCGGCAACGCACTTGTGACGCTTCGTCTTGACTCGCAATCGCTTACCATCAGGTGATGTGTCTGCTCGTTTGCCCCCTATTCAATAAAAAAAAAAAAACTATTACCTCACACTAAATAAAAAAAGAATACCTACTTAGTTAAATATTTAATAACAAGCAAATTTTGTAAGAAATGAATGAATGAATCACAATTCTTTTCCAAACGACCATGTACTAGTCTGACAAGTGCTAAAAATACTAAACACCTACGTTGGAGTCACAAACATCGTATGATACATACATACCTACAGTGTTGATGACCTTGAGTGCAGTAGTAGCGGGAAGTAAAATCTGATAAATAACAAACACACTGTTAAGAAACGATAAGTAAGGGAAATTGTTGTTGGTTGGTAGTTTGAAGTATTTATTTAGCATAATCTAATGCAAAATTAAAATTCTTTTTATATGTCTACATATTTATAAAGCTTACCACAACAATTGCTAAATATAATAAGCTAGTAATACTCTATTCTTTGTATATGCTTGCGTATCAACAGTTTGAATAAAAGTATCTGGATGATGGTTTTTGGTAAATTTTCCGAAAATGAATCTTAGCTAGATCGATTTACAAACCCAAGCAATACGAAGTCTCAGTCATCTAAACTTATAACACTTATGGTTGTCAATAATAACAAGACATAATATGTTTACCCAATAACGGAAACGTAACATATTCTATTTCTTACAACAATTGTATTCTTCAATAAATTACCTAGTACTTTTTAACCGACTTCAAAAAAGAAGGAGTACTTTAGTCTGGATGAAACGATTTTGATGATACTTTTTTATTTGAAAGTTGGTGCTACCCAAGTGGTCCAGTTCTTGAAGTCGTTTTTTTATTTCCTTTTCTTTATGGAGTAACGGGCTAACTAGCACCCACAACGCCAGAGGTGTCACAAGTGCGTTGTCGGTTTTTAGGGGATGGGATTTGGACCTCCGGTATCCTCACTCATTCGGTGAAACACAGCGGAGGCGCTGTTTCACACCGGTTTTCTGTGAGGCCGTGGTATCATTTCAGTCGAGCCGGCCCATTCATGCCGAAGCGTGGCTCTCCCACGGTAAACCTTTTGTTACCTACAATTGTTTTGTTAAACGCACTATTTCTGAGCCTATTTGTGTTCGTTGTATCAACCTTGCCGAATACTTACAGGCAAACATAACCTCACTGAAATACCAAGAAGAAACGGAAAGCTCGTTAGAAGACGCTGTGTCATCTGCTACGCCAAAAGGAGAGCTGAAGGCATACCATTGAAAACTAAACAAGTGCACACAGAGTGTTTAGAGTGTGGGAAGGCTTTCTGCTATTTCTGTTTTGATGAAGTGCATCAACGTACCTAACAACATAGGGATAAAGTTTTTTGTTGATAAAGCATTCACTTTTTTAATCAATTTATACTCTCAATTGTCGGCACTTGATGTAACTTGTTAAAAATACATTCTAGAATTAAACTCACTTGTAGGTACTTATTTCACTATTTTATTTTAGTTACCAAAATTAAATAGTGGAGTAAGACTGAGTAGACAAGAAAGTTTAATTCTAGAATGCCTTTTTTTAGAGTTTATTACTTAATAACTCAGTTGACTTCCCGTTTGGTGCCATTAAAAATACCTTCTGTTGAATGTACCTACTGTATTGTTTCTCATGTTTGCTATACCTAGTATAATTGACTGGTATAATACCTATGCCGTTAAATCCGGAGATGCATGATATAAAAGTATTTAATAAATATTAAAAAATACCAACCCTAAGACTGTAAAATTAAAGAATGAACAGTTTAGGGTGTTGTTGATCAGTTTTATTTTATTTATACGAACGATTTTTATTTTTAGTTCAGGTTCAGGTTCAGTTTTATTTTATTATTAAGTTAAATACATAGGGGCTAGGGCGAAAGATCTAATGTCTATAAGTTTTTTCATCTCGATTTAGAAAAAAATATTAGCACAAATATCATCCAAAACAGTTCCGATAAAATACTTACCTAATTATTGGTATCTGTAATAAAATGTGTACTTATTTTAATTAAAATGTATAATTGACTGAATCAAAATTAAAACAGATTTTAAGTTTTTTTTGTACCACTAGCGCCATCTAGTTGATGAAAACCATAATACCAAAGAAAATAAGCATATGTTAGTAAAGCGTTACTTTTCCTCCTTAATTTTGTCAAAAATCAAAAATTATCTAAGGGATTGAATAACTAAACTTTGGCCTTTAACGACTGCCAGAATTTTTAGAGGATTGATTGATTAAACTTAACATTCATACATGAGCGAAAACAACTACCTTACAAATTGTACACTTTAAAATCAAAATAACAAGGAAATAAATTTAAATTTAAAACCTACTTATAACATTCTGAAAGTAAATGGGCTCAACCAATAATATCTTCGGTGTTTGAAATAATATTTGTCTACTATAGACAACTAACCCCATCTAGTTTTATGTACCAAGATAAAATTCATGATTCGGTTTTCCTCTGATTATTTCTTTGAATACAGTAATCACAAAAAAAACTGGTGGTATTTTTATAGAAATGCTAGTAACGTTTACATTATTATTTATGTCATTAATGTTACTTGAATTTTGAATTCTTGAAATTTGAGAATGATCCATAATGTTGCTAGTGACTTACTATATTAAATGCGTAAGATGAAACGTGATAATTTAATGTCACATAACCTAGACGTCAATTTGACTTGACAGTTTTGTTGCGTCATTTCATTTATTTTTACTGTTTTCCCACGTTTATTTTAGTGTTTTATACATCACAAATACTTAAAATGAAGCACGGAGTTTTAGTTTGCTTTGTGTTTTACCGTACTATAAATTCTAGTGATTTTTGTACACCATTCCGGAATGTTTTGTACAAACAAATATGTTGGCTGTGTTCAGTTGTTTTGATTCAAGCTATTTATATGAATGTAAATAGAGGTTTTATCTAGTTATTATTCAGAATAACAGTGTTTAATTTGCAGGTGATGACTTTGTGCAGTGTGTGCCAACAAAGAAGGGGCACCAGATACTGTTCAAAGGCTTTACTTATGTTTTTAAAAGTAGGTTGCAGTGCGGTGCGGAACAGTGGATATGTTCGTTCCGACAAAAAACTGGTTGCATATCTGTCATTAATATGCAAACTTATGGCGTTGAAGTAGTCAGAGATTTTCATAACCATAAGAAACCCATGTTTTCTGATTAAATAAATGATTAATTTATGTTTTGTTTTTTATTGCTTTTATTAAGTAGTAATAAATTGTCTTACTACTCGTATGATACTGATCTACATTTGACTACTTGTAATCTGTTGAATATGTATACATAATAAATTATATTATTTGTTTATGTTATTGTTCATTTTTGAAATGTAATACAGCATATGTGTGCATGAATGTAACCTGGAATTTAACATTTACCCAGCAGAGATGATTGTGGAGGTAGTTTATGAATTGTAAAATGCAAACTTCAATAAATAAAGTATGATTATAAAAACCTGAGTTTTTTGCATTACAAATATCATTAAAACAGTGATGTTGATTAAATATTTTATGAAAATGCAGTTAACTTTCATTTAACCTTTGAATCAAGAACTTTATAGTGCAGTGCGACACAAACAAGAATAGGAACATCAATGACCTATGCCAAATGTCCCTTGAAAAGTATGGTCTGCAACAACCTTGTGTTTTTTTAAGGGACAAAGTGTTTAATAATGTTTTTTCTTATTGCATTGAATCTTATAATTTTTATAGATATTTACTGCATTATTATGCTGTTAAATTAATTGTAAATCTTAAATTATTTACAGAAGAGGAGCAACTACCAGATTGGACTTCAATTTACTTTATGAAAATTACAAATGATGAAATCAAATGCAACCTGTGCGATATCAACTTAAAAGTTGATGAAAAATCTCTAGAAGTCTTAGAACATTTGAAAACCGTACATAAGGATGTTTACGACCTCCATAAAGACAATCCTGAAGCAACGGTTGGTTTCCGTATTGAGTTTCTGCACTTAAACATGTTGAAAGATGATGTAGATCCAAAGACGCAACCCGTTATTTTGGGAGAGGTGTGTGAAGCTACCACCGAACCTATAATTGGAGATGAAACAGCAATAGAATTGACGGCTGAGAAGGTTGATGAAATTATTGAGAAAGATGTTGATACTAGCATGCACTATGTTTTGATTGACAACAGGAAAAAGAAACCTAGAGAAAGTACTGGTAAGTGTTTTGTAATACTAACTTCTAGCTTTGTCTTTTAACTTGCTGAGCCCTGTGTTTCCTTGATGTTTTATCATAGGTTATAAAAACACCAGGTTTAAAAAAAATAAGTTAAGTTACTCCTTATATCAGCAGCTATCTGTCAGTGTAAATCTCGTCAAAATTTGTCCAGCCATTCCAGAGATTGGTAGCAACAAACAAACCAATTAATTTTTAGTTTTTTTAATTTATGCAGTTTCATATGCATTTAGTGAAAAGCTGTTAAAGGAGGTGGGTAAAGATTGGCTCATTTTTTGCCTATCATAATCCTGAAAATTCAGAGACGAGATGTAAGAAAATAATTAACTTGGCAAATTCGTTGCAAGATTGTTATCTGGCATCTTTGGGCACTATGCTTCAAAGATGCCAAGCCATACGTTTGTCATAATATCTTTTACAATATTTTCATTTTGGTGGCACTAACATTTATATTATTATATTATTATATATATTATTATTATATTATATCCCTAAAGAATACCATAATCAAGAATATGAAAAAACACAATTACCTACAGTCTTATCAAATAGACATAACTCTTTTAATATGACTGCACGGTTGGCCTAGTGGTTTAAGCGGTCACTACGCCATTTGCTACTGCGCCAAGTGTCGTGGGTTCAAATCCCATGTGGGACAACACTTTGTGTGATCCACAAAGTGTTGACCTGAGTCTGGGTGTTCTTTGTGTCCGTTACATGTATGTTTGTAAAGTCCCCCGCGACACAGGATGTATATTCCTAATGAAGGAGTTGTCTTTTTAAAAAAACAAAAAAATAATATTATTAAGAAACAAAGGAGCATCTGTTATAACAAAGTAATAAGCAGTCATCACCTCATCAATCTATCTATGACTCCTGCTCATTCTCAATATTTCTTTTTAAATAATTCCAGGTCCTCGTAAAAGAAGCTGGGTATGGAAGTATTTCGACAAGCTGAGTAATATCATCTACCGTTGTCGTCTCTGCAATGTGGTGCTGTCCATCAAAGGCTGCAACTCCAACAATATGAACCGTCACGTAAGAACACGCCATCCGCTGGTGTTCAAGAGCGAGGTGACCAAACGGGAGAGGGTTGACACTGTACATGTACTCACCAGCGAAGTGGACACGCCTTATGCGATAAAGACTGAAGAGATATATGCAAGTGATAAAGACTATGAAGAGATTTCTGGTAAGAATATCATTTTGTATTATAATAATTTCATATCTTTAAAGTTCAAATGTCTGTCCATCTGACTGTTAGGCTGAAATTTATAAAGTGTGCTTAGTCTTTGCTTAGAATTACCTCACGAGTTAAGTGGGCATTGAAATTTATAGTCATTATGCATAGCTCAAGCTGACTAAATGCTTAGCATAGTCAAAGTCATTGAAATCCTTGACTTGTAATAGTTACCCGTAAAGATGTTTCGATTGTCCAAGTAGAAAATCCATCATCTAGTTTGAAAGCATTGTAACAGAAGTCCGTTAGGGCATGCCAAGGTCAAAGTAAAAAGTTCTAGAAATTGATCATGAATTTCTATTGAACTCGAGACAAACTCAAATATCATTAAGACATTTGACTGATAAGTCAAAGATGCATTCTGTTTTACTTGCACAAGTGTTATTTTTGCACTTTTTATTTATTTATTTATTTTAAAACTTCATGCACACATGTACAACGGCGGACTTAATGCTCAAGGCATTCTCTACCAGCCAACCTTTGGAAGATGTGGAAATTTTGTGAGGCAGGTGCATTGTGGTGGAAGTAAGAGGTTGTAATTGCCATTATTATGTGGACTTACATAGACTAACATAATTCATAATATACAAATACATATACATAAAATATCTATATATGGATATACATACACACTAATACATAAACCTTTTTAACTCAAATCAATGCAAACTAACGGTTTCAATTTATTGAAATACAATTATATGACTAAGTTTATAAGATTACAAATATTTTAATAAATATGCTATGCTAATTGAAACGTTAAAATTTTTTTCCTTATTTCTTGCTTCGCATTCACTCAGTAAATTCTTAGCTAGCAGGAACTTATGTAAGTTTAACATAAGCAAAGTCTGAGCAAAGTCTAAGCATGCTTTATAAATTTCAGCCTTAGTCTCAGTTATAGAAAAGACTCTTGCAAGAAAAACTTTTAGGTAGTGAAAATACTTGATGACACAAATTTAATTTATTATTTACTACATATTTTCAGAAAGTCCAAGTCAAAAGCTTCGTCGCAGCTGGATCTGGTCCTACTTCGATCGCGTGTCCAGCACACAGGCGCAGTGCAAGCTGTGCAAGCGACACATCTGTCATGGCGGCAACGCCACCGGAAATATGAACAGACATCTCAAGATGATACACAAAAAGACTGCTTGCTCATGTAAGTTGACAATATCGTATTTTTAAAATTGGAGTACTTTGTTTTTTTTTCAATTTTGAAGAAAGAGCAAAGGTTTAGTTTTACACCTTTTTTTCTCCATAGTAGTGTCTCCGTAGCTATCAGAACCATACTTTTATTCTTATCACATCTTTATCCAGTGCTTAAAACTATACCTAAATCAAAATACACTGATATCGAGTTGGTGTTGTTTAACCAGTTCTGCGAATGTGTTATTTAGTGAAGTTAACGACCTTCAAGAAAAGTGTAATCTCTTTTCTTGTTCCTCTGTTAAAGCTGACAAGTATTATGTTCTGCATTAGCAACTTTTCATAAGGTATCAAATTAATATATTCATTTCCAAATAAATGTTTATGGTCCTAGTGCCACTTAAAAAAACATGGTATCGGCAAAAAAAAAAATGTCTATATAATGTTATAAATAAATAAATATTTCGGACATCTTGGATATTGGAGTTTTTACGACTTCACTAGCGTAGAGGTTGAAACAGTCACCTCGCAGCTTCTTACTGCGTTGAGTGTTGTTGGTTCGTTACCCACATGGGAGAACACTTGATCTACATATCGTTGTTTTTAGTTTGGGTGTTCTTTGTGTCCGTTTCATGTATGTCTGTAAATATCCACGCGAGAACGCGATACAAGAAATATTTCCAGTGTAGGAGCTGTCTATGCAAAAACTAAACCAAATACTATTGTTTCGCTATATTTCGCATCATTTTCATTTCTCCATCCACATTCGTACATACAATAAAATTGTAAGTTTCACAAACTGGACGCCCGTAAAAGTACTTATTAAAAAAAAAAGGGTTTGTATTTTTCATCATCATTAACAAACAACCTTTGAAAGGGGAGGAGCTCCTTAGAAAGGAGAGTTTAGTCTACTTTATATAATAAATAAATAAATATTTCGGACACCTAACAACGCCAACGCTTGTGTTATGGGTACTAGACAACTGATATAAATACATTTATACTTTTTTATAAATAAATACATATTATACATAGAAAACTCCTAAACTTCGAAACAACAATTTGTAGATCATACAAACATCCGGTCAAGCACAGCGCCTAGCGCTACCACTACGCCACCGAGGCAGTCACTTTACCGGCACCTTTAGACGGGTTCATACAGGCATTGTTTTGTTTTCCTTCTCTTTGTATTTTGGTAGACTGTAATTCTTTTTGAAAGGTCTCCAAAATTTATTGGCGAATATAAAAAACTGTTTTTATTACATATATAGACAAGATAAATTTTTAAAGAAACCAATTTTAGTCTGAAAAAGGAAATAGCTCATTTTATATTACTTTGTGTAAAGAGATGAAAACTTCCTAATGAGCTGAGTGTGATCCACATTGTGATACGAGGTCGGCTCCATGTAATTAAAGCTTACAAATATTGGTTGCCTTGTTAGATTGAAACAATAGTCTAAATGCAATGACTACACGTGCAGATGTCAAAAAGGCCTTCTTATAAAAAAAGGGACGGACATCGCTAATAAACTATTTGAGTTATGGAGCGTAAATTAGAAACAAAACATTATTCTCTTAACGCAAACGTAGTCGTGAGAACCCTTCAACATCTGGTTGCCATAAAGTAGAAATTCTAAGTGAACGTAGTAAAAAAGGGTCTCTACCTGCTCTATCGGAGAGTTGGTGAGAGAATACGGAGTGGTAAGGAGGACAGTTGGTTTAGGACCTCGGGAGAGTGACGACTTGGTCTTGGGCTGCGCGAGAGACAGGACCTCGAGTCAGGAGTGTAGAGAGCCGTGTGAATCTTTGTTGTTTGAGTAAGTTAAAGTATATAACATTGAAGAACCCCTCTGTCTGGTATTTGACCTTGTAGGGAAATAAGTTTAATGGGGGGGGAGACAAACTTCTTAGCACTCCATGTATTCACCGTGCGGGTGCCGGGTCCATCGTGTGGCAGAGGGAGAAACTCAAAGCAGTTCCCAGGACTTACGACCTTGGTGTAGGTTTAAGGAGGCCCCCTTTAAGATGCGCATCAACGCTCACCTTCACTGCTCGAGTTTCCCGCCCTTCCTAGCCAAATTTGGTAGGAACCTGTTAGTGCAGCCTTGGATACTTGTTCTAAAATAGAACTTACTGCAGATCTCGACAGGCCAAGGTCTTTCAGAAAGTTATAGAGAGATTTAGCTGGTACACCTCTCGCTCCTACTTCTACCGCGTATAAATTAACCACATTGCCATTTTTGTTTAGTTCAATTGTTAGATCGTAATATTTATTTAATTTTATTGTATGGTCTTTAGGAATATTAGTTTTCCACGGAACAGTGAGCTCTACTAATATTGTGTTTAATTTGTCTAGAGAAGAGGAATATGTCCGGTCTGGATGACGAAACACCAACATCCTCTGGGATTTTATAGTGCTTTTTTTTTTTTTTTAATTGTATAGTGGGCAAACGAGCAGACGTATCACCTGATGGTAAGCGATTACCGCCGCCCATGGACACCCGCAACACCAAAGGCGTCACAAGTGCGTTGCCGACCTTTGGGGGGATGGGAAAGGGGATGGGGGGAGGGGTTGGGGTATGTGCCTCCGGCATCCTCACTCACTCGGTGAAACACAGCACAAGCGCTATTTCACACCGGTTTTCTGTGAGGCCGTGGTATCACTCCGGTCGAGCCGACCCATTCACGCCGAAGCATAGCTCTCCCACGTTAAAGCTTTTCATACGTATCCATCAAAATAATCCAGTCAGGTGCAGTACCTAGGATTGAGAAAGGCTTGCTTTTAGATTTGGTAGTTGAGCCATCCTTTATAAAGTTAATTTGTCGTTTATTTGTAGTCAATCCTTTTTGGGCTCTAGCCACTGAAAGACTTACTGCTTCACGTATGATTTCTAGTACTCTATCATGTCGGCGTGAGTAATAACCCCTATCAAGTAGCGCCCTGCAACCTAGGAGGGTCATTTGGAAGGCATTAAGATATAATTTTAATAGGGCAGGAGACCAATCATATAGCAAGGTGCGCCATTTCAGGGCTAACGGGATGCAGAACTCACCTATAGTTAATCACTCACTTTGCATTTCTAGATTCATTGCATGCACTTTATAGTTATGATTTTCATCTTGTTGTATAAAGGATTTTATTATTTCTCGGTCTCCCTTCTTCTTTGCGAAACCCAGCCCGACTCTATTAAACTGTGCACCAGCCATAAATTGTTTATGGAACTGAAGTCTCGACTCAAGCTCTGTAACATATTTATCTTTTGGGAGTGATGAGACTATTTCATCCTGGGATTGTCCTAAGACATGCATTTTGATAACTCTGAGGTGTTTATAGAGTTCCGATGGCTTCTTTAACTTCATCCCAAAACTGTTTTGATCCCTAAATAGAGTTGAGGGGTCAGCTGAGTGTGCAATTCCGAGCCATAACTTCAATATCTTTTTGACATTTGCATCTAGTTTTGCCAGGAGGCTTTTACCGATGTCATATACAAGGAAAGGCCAAGTCAGACGTGACGTAAGGTAATTGTCGTATATCCAAACTTTTTTAATATTGCTTAATGGTTGTTGGTCTACCTTATTCAAGTCATTAAGAAAATTTTCGACAGTTACCTCTAAGGATGGTGTACGTCCTTTGTAATCGATCTTTCTACCAAGAAATTTGAAAGGCACTGCTTCAGCAATCGTGTGGTTACACATTGTCCTCCTATTGAGAGTCCCGGATCATATGAGGTATATTTGGTATTCCGTCTACCCAGACATAGACAGTGTCATTTACTTGGTTTTGCCCTCAGTCCGTCAGTCCATGTACAAAACTCATCCACTTCAATTAATAACTTCTGACATTGTTTTGGATTACGTGTCAGTATTGCAAGGTCGTCTGCAAAGGCTAAGATGGACTCTGTGTATTTATTGTTTATTTTAAACCGATAGCCCCATTTTTTCTCGTGACTTATTAATTTATCTATAAGAATATTTATAATTATATTAAAAGCTATTGGAGACAAGCAGCAGCCTTGGAACAACCCTACATTATAATGCAATGGTTCTGTGTGTTCCTTGTTTGCTGCTATGGCAAATTGTTGCTATGGCAAACGCGTTCCTATGTTTGTTTGGATGTGGGGGTAAGTGAAGTGAGTGAGATACTTCTGTCCCGCATCATGTCGAAGGCATTTAACCTGCTTGTTTTTGTTGTTTTCGCTTGTTGCAGATTGCTCTTTTGGGCGTACTGTTCTGGTAAAGTTGTTACCGAACGCTCTAGTTTGCGTTTTTCATTTGTTGGTTTTTTTTTCTCGAATGATGAGTTTGTTGTATTCTAGTACTGTATACTTTCCCTTTTGCCTTTCTTCTATCAACTGTTGTTGGAGTTCCTTCCTCTTCATTAGTACATCTTTTGGATAATCTTCTGCTAGATAGATATCGGACAGTTTCTTCTTATTAATCATGATTTGATTTTTTCCAAGCATACGTTAGAGCGATGAGAACAGGTCTTGGTTTTTCATTTTCTGTACCCTTTCTTCCTAGGTGATATATGCTGTTGATGTCATTGTAGCTGATGTCTATATTTATTTTTGATTGAATTTTTTCAGTGACTATTTCTATCAGATTTCGTTTTGAAATCTCTTCCTCTTTAACTACAAAGGCTATAATATTATTTCTACGGTTTTTGCGCTCTAAATTATATTTTTTTCGCGTATGTTCTTATTTTCGGATTTCAAGTCTGTTATTTCTTTAACTAAAGGGTTCAGTTTCTCCTCCATCTTCTGCATATATAAATTCGTTTGTTTTTGTATTTCTATCTTCATGTCATCAAAAAGTGTTATAAGATGTTGTTCCATGATGTTGGTCCGATAGTCGCCGGTACCTTATAATTTTCGACTATAGCAACACTCAGACGTCATAAAGACTGATGACAGTTGGTGTTATTGATTGTCAAATATGATGTCGGCACTGATAACCTCCAAAGTATTACGAGTTAAACACAAGATAGTTAGTACACCACTTCACGCAGTGTTTCATATTTAAAAGAAATGTCAGTATCACTTTTGCCCTGCCTGTATTCGTACCTATGTTTTTTAATTTTTTTCCGTATTTTTGTTAAATCTCCGCCTGGAGCGACTACTATTGCGTGTGCATACTTTGACAGCCGGAACCGGAAAACAAACAGTACATTTCATGAATGTAAAGTTTCGCGCCAATGGATATGATCGCAATGTGGGACTTTTAAAAGAAAGTACCTTTAATTTTACTATTACCCTCCAAAGCCACGAAAAAAATGAAAGATATTTTTTAAAGATGTTGTATTTTGTATTCTTCAGATGACCAAAGCTTGACCACCTGGGTATGGAAAGTGTTCGAGGAGTCAGACGATGACTTCTACAGCTGTAAGATATGTCAGTACAAGTGTCTGAAGCACACGGACATAGAGAAAAGCATGGAAGCTATTCTAAACCACTTGAAAGTTGAGCACGGCGTCGTGTCTGGGGATCAAATCATCACCGGGGCTGATGTCGAGGGTGATGATGGTGATTTAATGTAAAAAGTAGCTGGTTACCATTATGTAAGATTTTTAAGCATTGTCTGGCATGTAACTAAAGTTTTTCTTATTTATTTAAGTTTTTGGAATACCATTACTGCAAATATTTAATCTTAAAAATTCTTTATTGCTACTAACAGTGCAGCTAATCATTCTTGATTAACTGCACTGTTAATATATAATCAATTTATCTTAATTAAAACTCCAAATGTATATTCTATAACGACACAATACGATGCTATGCGTCGCGATCCTACAAGCTGGTGTTCTACATGATTTTGGTAATTACTTTTCGAATAACACAGAAGTACAGTAGGAAATTTTTATTCGTTTAATCTCAGAGGATCCCTTGGCTAGATCAATGATGGATCTTATGAGAATATTATTTTCCGTTAAAACTTATTTTAAGATGGTAAGAAATCTATGAAAAAAACATTTTTCATTACATAAATATTTTCGATTTTGCCATCTTCTTGCCCGTTGCATCATCCATACGCAAAATATATTTTTCATCGAGACAAGTGTCGGGAACTTAAAATAATCATATTCACTTGTTTAATTAATTACTATGTTATAAAAAAAACTCATTAGATCCATCATGGTTCGCCACTGCATGGTTGGTCTAGTGGCTTCAGCGATCGCTACGCCGCATTCTACTGTGACAAGTGTTGTGGGTTCAAATCCCACATGGGATAACACTTTGTGTCCATAAACTGTTGATCTGATTCTGGGCGTTCTTTGTGTCCGTTTCACGTATGTTTGTAAAGTCCCCCGGGACACAGAATGCATATTCCTAATGCGTGAGTTACGAGTATCTTAAGTGTATGGCTCTGGCCAATGGATCCACTAAGAATTAACCGTCGCGTCTGGTCGCCCATAAAACAAGTAACTGAGACGTCGAGTCTCTTTTTTTTAAATGTGTGCCTGCCTCAATGGCTCTACTCTGCCTGACGGAAAGCATGAGCATAAATACATGTGTTCGACAAATTACTGCATTAGTGGAACATTGTGGCGCAGTCACCAACGTCCTCTTCTAGACGTGGTACCTAGCTCACGTACTGAGACTGTCAACTACTCGAAATTAATCCAGTCAGTCAAAAAGTCGCGTTTTTAGCTTCAATATTTGATTTTCGATTCATGTATAAATTAAATAACTTTTAATATCATCTCAATAATTTAAATTTCAAGTATTTCAAAGTGCCCGATAGATGGCGGTAAAAATACGCCTTTGAAATGAGTCCCATCGTAGTACGGTGTAGGGTCAGAATTATTCCGATTTTACACGATCATTTTATGTTTAATTTTAGTTTTAACAATCTATGTACACCTATTAATTACTTTTTTAATTAAAACCCGTAGTTATTTATAATAAAAACCAGTAATGTAGTTTGTCGATCGGTATCATATTGTATTGAAATTCTTCATACAATCAGATAACAAAGATTTTTCGGTGCTGTTCCTACTTGCAATATAAACGGAGTTATGCAGTCTAAAATTGAAGTTTTTCACACCATTAGGCAAAACCATAAACAAAATAACTGGTTTTATCCTTTCTCCTATATCATCGTTTTCAAATGGTACTGTATGCAAAAAATACGAAAACATTTAAAGAAAAATTTTAATGTTACTTTTGTTTAGCTAGTATTACATTATATATAGCTTTCAATAGTTTTAAACTGTATATTATAGAACTTATTTACATTTAAATAATGTTTTTATACATTAGTTGCACATTTACACAAAATGAATATTGATGTCTTAAGTGAAGTATGAAACACGAAATGTGTTAAATTAAGCATACAATATGCTTAATTTAACAACAATAGGATTTATAATCACATATTACTTATACGGCCGTACGTTAAAAAATAATAGTTTTTTAAGTATTAAGATATAACGGATATCGCCTAACTTGTTTATGTACTGGCGTTCCCTACCAAGCTTCGCTATGACACGTTGTGGTAGCATTATTACATACTTAATGTTGTAAATTCGAATGTAGTCTTTAACGCTTTCACGCCTAAACCGTTGCACCGATTTCAATGAACTTGGCATGACATAGGCCAATTTTTACCGTCATAACCAACATTCACGCGGGCGAAGCCGCAGATATAATTTATTTAGAAATAAAGGACAAAAATGGCGTAAAAATTTACATAAATATTCTTAGAATTGGAAATTATTTTTATATAAAAATTTAATTTGTCAAAATTTTGGGTACGTACTTATAGTCCTTAAAATATAGCTTAATCTCTTTAAAAGCTGTCACTTATATCATTAATTATTGTCAGTACTCGTAATTCTTAGATCTTACAAGTTACATTTTAGGTGTGAATTTCATATAATAATTATAATGTATATGTAATTCATTTAATATAAAAATATATGGGTATAGGTGATACAAAAATTACTTGTTAAAAATTACTTCTTTGGTGTCATTGCTATCTACCATATAGATCAAACTATATTTTAAGGAATGTTTTAAAAAACAATCTTAGGTTGGCTATACTGTTGGGTTCATGCGGCTTTCGGCTATTTTCATTAACAAATAAATGTACGGCATTGAGATCATATTGGCAACTGCGTGTATGCCACTGACCAATTTAAAGCAGGATTCTATAATAAGGGGTATTAAAACACGAATGTGGGTTTCTCACACGAGGCGTAGTTGAGTGTAATAAGTATCTCATGAGTGTTTTAATACCTAATTGTGTAAAGTTGTATACAAGACTATCTACACTCATTTTATGAATCCTCTATAACAGTTTCTGTAACAGCTAACTAATATCGAACAAAAATGGTGGGATACGTTGATATTATAGTTACTATACACAGGATGTTTAATTGTTGACAATAAGCCAGCTGTTTTAGAAACTTTTATAGAGGATTTATAGCATTAACACATTTTAAAACTTACCCCAATACGGTTAAATATTTATTCATTAGTCGATTCTTGCTGTTTCCTTTTAATGGTTATTGTGTTTCGTAAGTTTGAACTAAATAAAGTCTCACTGTATCTCTTCTGATAAAAGATTATTTAATTATGATTTTAAATCCATAAAACTTAATTTATAATTAACGTCTGGCTATCTATCTAATATATTTCGATTGAAAAGCCTCGTTGTAATAAAAAAATCACCGATCTCGTAACTTCTATTGTGAAACAATAATCTTTGAATTACCACATACTTAGGCAAATGCAGAACATTATAATCCTTAAAATATAGCTTGATCTCTGAGATATCTGTCATTAGTGTCATTTTAGAACTTACAAGGTACATTTTAGGTGTGATTTTTTATGTTTGTGATGCACTTCTACCACGTTAAGAATGAAAATATGTACAGGTGAAATTAAATAAAATCGATTGTTCAGAGTTACTTCGTCGGTTTCGTAGCTATCTATCACAGAGACCAACTATATTTTAAGAACTGTAGTTTCGCAAATGTCTGTAGTGGAAATAAAGGTAAAGAGAGATATAGTTAGACTTATAAGTTAAATAATATGTTCTAGTATCATTATTTTCATAAATTGTGTAGTGACGTCATAAACCATCCTCCATTTTGTGTCTATCACCAAATCGTTATGCATAATAGTGATTTTTACAAGAATTTACTTTTAATTTCACGTTTTTTAAATGGATAGAAGTAGTATATTGTTTGTTAGGATATTTTATTAATTAAATATTAGTTGTGTATATAGTCAAAGTTTACAAATAAATGTGGGTATGAACTGAATTGATTTTATTTGTCACTGAGCTATATTATTGTGCATTGAATGGTATTGAGTAACAGTTGTGCAAACAGTGGGCGGGGCCAAACGGTTTCGTGGGGACCCATCCACTGTCTGACCCCGCCAAATTAATCTATTACGATGTAAACTTCTGTACTATAAAATTATTATCGGTAAAGGTTAACCTTTGGTTTTGGTTTCTAATATAAACTTACTTTCCACACAGGGCAAATAAAAATGGTTATAATAGCTGTGTATTATAGAAATACGTTTGTTATTTTTAGTTAAATATAATTTTATCTGTGGTAATTATAAAGGTTTTGCAATGGTAAGGTAAATTGTTTGTTTGGGTATTAGGTAAAAGGTAAAATAAACAAACAAAGGTAACAGTTATGACTAGTTTATTCTCTTATATCAAACATCGAGTCACATCGAATAATATCTACACAAATTTGGCATGTATTCACTACTACCTTTTATGTTTACAACACACAACCACGCTTAGACGTTACAATTGCTATTATAACTTATAGGTAGCCAATTATATAGGCAGTTTGTCTAACATACATTTGGTAAATAACTCTTGCTCGACTGTTAAGTGTTCCGATGTGTTATTTCTAGAATATTTTTATATTTTTCTGCAAAAATTATAATACATTTATGATGTATTTTCGATTTAAAATCTCATAATATACAAACAGCAGCATAAAAATATATGTTAGTGAAGGATTTAAAACGATATAAACCTCGAGTCTTATATATAGTGAAAATGATAGGTCGCTTAGTGTATAACAAACCCTGTATTTGATCCTATATGAGTAAAGTGCTTAATACACTGAGTAAAGTGTTCAATACACTTAAGATTTCTTCTTAATTATGATATTTTCCTTGTTTTTCATTGACTGTATAATTTACGATAACACTGTATTTTTACAACATTAATATTTTTCTTAAATAATTTTATTGAATTTGTAAATAAAAGAGATACTGTTTTACGTGTGTATTTTGAAAATGGCGGGCTAGTTTAGGACCGAAAGAATCTTAAGGTAACGTTCTCATATTACGTGACCGTAGTATATGCCCTAACCCCCTGTCTAGATTTCACATAGTAAATTAAATAAACATGATTTTAAAACATTTTTTGCAAACGAACTTTGCTACATATGATATTAACGGGTATTACCCGTCGGAAATATCTGCGCTCCCGGCTGGAATACGCTTCACCTGACCTTTGCCTATCTAGTCCCGGTAAAAACACAAGCGCCGACGCACGTGTATTATTCTTGCTTTCGTAATATCATTCTGCTTGTTTTTCTGTTCAGTGAAATATTAAATAACTCTCTAGTTAGCATGACGTCATTAAGGCAGGTTCGCAGATGTTTCCGACGGGTTGTACGGATAAGTTTCCTTGTCTCAGGGTAAAGCATCCAGCAGCTGTATTAAAGCTGCAAGGATATCTTCCCCTTAGATTTGTGTATACAAAATACGCATGATGTGAAACCCTATATAAATAATACTAATTCTATTCTAATATTAAGTACTGTACCAGTTGCCCTACATTTATGTACGAATACCTGTTAAATCTTATACTAATTTAAGTAATTACTTTCAATGCTATGAGTTTACTGGGCGTATAAGGATCAAGTTTTTAATACTCTCATTAACATTTGTAAAAACAATAAATTTTATCGCTCTAGACTTCTAGACGCTAGATGATCTAATATTTTTCACACGGAGCTAATACAAAAAGCGGAGAGTTTAATAAATTGTGTGATAAACAACTAGATCTAATTATGTCACATCCTTTTTGTATTTGTTCCGTGGTTTCACTTCTTAACGGTTAATAATACTTTCATCCTACTTTGAAAGTGCATTAATATACTGAGGTATTTATGTTTTATACAAAATTGATACTTAATGCTTAAACATAACCCATTTTTTCAAGGACGGTAACTATAACTTACAGTTTACAAATGATTTGTTGATTTTACAATTGATTTTTACTCAAATTTTAATGTTTCTCATGGAAACTTGACAATATTAATTTAAGAATATACCAATAAAATACATTTATTTACATTTTGATTACAATTTTTAAATTTTGTTTTTAGTGTCTACAATAATGATTAATTCTTGTCAATTGTTGTACCTACTGTCAAATATTTTTGTACTATGTATTCCTGCATTCAATACTTATAAATATTTTCCATTATATGCTCCTTATAGATGATATAATATAACACAATGATGGACTCCTAAGATATGTGGCAAAATTGCAGATTTATTATCTGTTTTTAAGTGTTGAGTTCGAAGAAGAAAGTCTCGACTCCGAAATATTCATAAGTTAATTTAAAGTGTGTAAATAAAATGAGCATCAACAATTTTTTGAATTCAAGACAAGTAATGATTAATGATTCACAATAAGGGTACAGATAGAATCTGTAAGATAGTATTCAAAGGTGTCTATAAAAAGAAAACGAATTCAGATATGAAAATAGATTTCAATATTCTTTTTGTTTAAAAATTTCAAGATTAAGATTTTCTCAAAAGGATTATTAAATAAGTTCAACTATGTTGAAATACTTATTCGGTACTTACAATAAAATTAATACCATACACTTTTAACATTTTTGTAGAATAATTTTGTAACAATTTGGCAAAATACGACATGCTTTTATTTTTTATAAAACTGGTGGCTTTGGGCCACAGTTGTGTGTACTTTGTATGTAAACTATTCTTCCTCTGAACGTGTGCAGTGCAGCTTTACACCACGGGCCTCGAGAACACCGCCATCGGACTTTACCGTTCCTTGCGCAACCGTTGAATCTGAACCTGTACCCTCCTACGTTGATGCCCATCTTGCCTTGCTTGCTGAGGCAATATGACGCGAAGCATCCCGTGCCACTTAGACCGACTGTAACAACAAACACGAGCATTTTAATATCTAATAAAAAAAATGTATACCTGTGCAGCGTTGTAATTATTTGAACTAGTAGAAAGGAATCAGGGTTTCATAATAAAACACACGATTTTTTTTTATATTTCTTTTTTATTTTCTGTATTTTTTGTTTTTATTTATGTTATTTTTTTTTTCTAACAAAACCATTCATTTTCAGTCCGCTTCGGTTTGTCGAACCGTGGTCACCTTGTGGTTCACGTTGGCAATTACAAGTTTATCAAACACGAGTGTTACAAGAAGAAAGTGAGATGGACTTGTTGCAAGCGGATACAACTTGGATGCAGAGCCAGCATCACCACACATGACTCTGTCATTGTGAGATCGTTTTTAGATCATAATCACTAAACACAGGATAAGCAATTCGGGATCCAGTGTGTTTACACTTATCCCTTTATATTTAAACCGTTATTGGTTATAGTGCACCACACTTTTGCATTTGATGCTAAAATAATATTAACTTTTCTTGATGACTTTACAAGAGAACATAATTTTTTTACTAATATTTTAATTGTATTTCATATATGGATTTAAAATACATGAATATTTTATGGAATATATCGGTGTTCGTTCAAATGAATGAACAAACTAAATAATAGAGGTCTAGAAAGATTGGAAACAAAATCATACTGTAACCAGACAAATATTTATTCTCTCTACTTTTTAATAAACTTTGATTGAGAGATTCACAAGATCAGACATTTTTACTTTGGTAGAGGTGTAAAAATATTACATTGGTTTAGTATTATCGTATATTTTAAGATTACTTTGCAATCATTCCCTAATTATGTAGATTCGATACTTGTTCTATTAATCAGGGTCTTTATGAGGATTGAATTTGTGTAAGTGACCTGACTCGTAAGTGCCTTGTTAGCTTGTCCACTTATGCATTTGAAAAGTGTTGCATTTGATGCACGCTTCAATCAGCTTTAAAAATAATGTTACATAGTTTTGGAATAAATAAACCTTTCGTAGTATGTAACTATATATAATTATAAATCATTATTTTTGTATGATGTTGACACATTTGATATTAAATCAATTATTTTTATGTAAGGTTTTTATTTACTTTTTAATTTACCTAATAACCTATTGTGTATGGACTTATTTTTAAGTACAATCAAAATGGTAAGCAATGAACGAAAATGAAGGACACAAAACAATAGGTGGAGTCTGAGTACAGACAGTAATAATAAAGTATCTTCACTACTAGAGTTTTATTTTTGTATCGGTGTATAAATATTTGATGGATAAAAAGAGTGGAAACAACGTAACTGTACCTGAATGGTTAAATCAGGTACAGCGGATATCTTTATACATATTTTACGTGTCACATTGTTACTCACAATAAACTTCGAAACTATCTACCGAAAATCGGTACTCAGTTTTTTTTAATGTGTTTTTTGCTGGCACTAGCTAAGATAAGATGGCTAACATCATGCTTGGACGAAAAGTAGCCGAGCACGATTTAAAAGAGGCGCAGACTAAGTTGTGTGGGTCAGGTAGTGTGTATATGAAACATTTAACCATTCAAAATTCATTAACCGTACGTTCAGGCTTAAAACTCATTAAGAATTAAATGTATGTTTTCTTGTAAAAGTTATTAACAATTAATCTTTTTTTTAGATAAATTAGCAAGTAATAAATCGTCAGAAAGAAAACAGCGACGTGCACCTTGGAGTCAAGAGGACCTGGATATGGCCTTGCATGCTATTAATAGTGGCGAATTATCACGGAGAAAAGCTTCTAAAAAATTTAAGATACCACGAAAAACTCTCAGAAACTATTTAAAAACGGGCAGCACAGAAATTATTATTGATACTCCACGTATTCTCTCAAGCAGACAGGAGAGAGATTTCGCAAAAGTTCTTCAGAAACTTGTAATAGAAGGGCATACCTTGACTCCAAAAATGATACGCCGACAAGCTTATCATTATTGCAAAAAGCGCAATCTTAAAAACAAGTTCAGTGATAAAACAGCAATGGCGGGGAAGCCGTGGGTAAAAGCGTTTCTAGAAAGAAATTATGATATCGCAGTTCTGACAAAACCTGATAAACAACACCCGTCTTCAAATTTAAGTGACTTGTTTAAAACTATTGTTGAACAATTATTTGCTTAGGCATTCACAAGACAGAAGATATTCAGAATCATTCAAGAATTTGAGGTTTCCTAAATCATTCAAAAAATATTTGAAGTATTATCAAAAATACGAAGCCATAGCGGCGGATAGTTAAATATGTAGTTAGACTTAGATATGCTGGAATGGTTAAATTGTAATAAATATTAAATTGCACTTCATTTCCTTTTGAATCTTTGAGTTTTATTTCCATACAATTGGTCATTGTTAACAACCGTGATCATTAAAACTCTTGAATAATAAATTGAAAAGACGATTCTGTTCACTCTGTAAAAACTGGCGAGAGAATGGCAGATCCTATACCGCTGACACTATGTAATGAATGGTTATGAGATTTATACCGTTTATTAAATTAATCATCCTAATTATTTTCATGTGTTCATGGCTCTCTATGTTAAAATAATAGATTTTAGTGAAAAGTATTTACTTTAGTGTTTTTATTTATTTATTTATTTATTTATAATTACATATAAGTGAGCATATATCTATTTAGTGTTGGGAGCCTCCTTTTAAGCTAGAATTGCTTGTGTCAGGAGACCCCGCTCTTCTATAACAAACATAGTGAAACTCATATTTATTAATGCTAGGATTGTGTGTGTGTGTGTGTGTGTGTCTGTGTGCGTGTGTGTGTGTGCGTGTGTGTGTGTGCGTGTGTGAGTGAGTGTGTGATTGTGTGTGTGGGTGTGTGTATGTGGTGGGTAATTGTAAGTGCGTGTGTTAAGTATAGGATGAGTGGATGAATGAACCATTAGTATACGTGCTGCAAAAGCATTTCCGTGTCGTCATAAGACAAAGACATAAACCAGCTGATCAGTTCTTTTCTACATTTAGTGTATAACATAGTATAAATTGATAGCTTTTTATTCAATATATTATATAATTGAGCAGAACGTTTAAATAATTGTCTGCTAGCGAAACTAGTTTTTGTGACAGGGGTATCAGCCACACTATACCTTCGTCGTTTGGAAACGAGGCTTGGACTGAAAGGTATTTTCCTATGCATCCTCAAAACTGTTTGTATAATGTAAATTTTCCTTACAGAGAGAAGTTCACAGACTTGGTAAAGTTCGGTGGTAGGGAATGTGATTTACTTGTATACACTAGTATATATATATATCAATTGACTATGCTGGCAGATATAAATTGTCGCTAAAAGTATGTACTTATACTGTTCTTGTATTACTTTTTTGAACTTAATTACTTGTATTACTTGGACGAAAAGTAGCCGAGCAAGATTTAAAAGAGGCGCAGACTAAGTTGTGTGGGTCGGGTAGTGTGTATGAAACACTTAACCATTCAAAATCCATTAACCATACGTTCAGGCTTAAAACTCATTAAGAATTAAATGTATGTTTTCTTGTAAAAGTTATTAACAATTAACGTTTTTTTTAGATAAATTAGCAAGTAATATATCGTCAGAAAGAAAACAGCGACGTGCACGTTGGAGTCAAGAGGACCTGACTATGGCCTTGCATGCTATTAATAGTGGCGAAGTATCACAGAACGAAGCTTCTAAAAAATTTAACATACCACGAAGTATCCTCAAAAACTATTTAGAAACGGGCAGCACAGAAATTATTATTAATTCTCAACCTATTCTCTCAAGAAGACAGGAGAGAGATTTCGCAAAAGTTCTTCAGAAACTTGCATCAGAAGGGCATACCTTGACTCCAAAAATGATACGCCGGCAAGCTTATCTGTATTGCAAAAACCGCAATCTTAAAAACAAGTTCAGTGATAAAACACAAACGGCGGGGAAGCCGTGGGTAAAAAGGTTTCTAGAAAGAAATTATCGACAATATATATATATATATATATATATCGCAATTCTGACAAATCCTGATAAACAACACCCGTCTTCAAATTTAAGTGACTTGTTTAAAACTATTGTTGAACAATTATTTGCTTAGGCATTCACAAGACAGAAGATATTCAGAATCATTCAGGAATTTGAGGTTTCCTAAATCATTCAAAAAATATTTGAAGTATTATCAAAAATACGAAGCCATAGCGGCGGATAGTTAATTAGACGTAGATATGCTGGAATGGTTAAATTGTAATAAATATTAAATTGCACTTCAATTTCCTTTTGAATCTTTGAGTTTTATTTCCATACAGTTGCTCATTGTTACCAACCGTGATCATTAAAACTCTTGAATAATAAATTGAAAAGACGATTCTGTTCACTCTGTAAAAACTGGCGAGATAGGAGAATGGTACATCCTATACCGCTGACACTATATAATGAATGGTTATGAGATTTATACCGTTTATTAAATTAATCATCCTAATTATTTTCATGTGTTCATGGCTCTCTCTATGTTAAAATAATAGATTTTAGTGAAAAGTATTTACTTGTATACACTAGTATATATATATATATATGTATTGACTATGCTGGCAGATATAAATTGTCGCTAGAAGTATGTACTTATACTGTTCTTGTATTACTTGGACGAAAAGTAGCCGAGCATGGTTTAAAAGAGGCGCAGACTAAGTTGTGTGGGTCAGGTAGTGTGTATGAAACATATAACCATTCAAAATCCATTAACCATACGTTCAGGCTTAAAACTCATTAACAATTAAATGTATGTTTTCTTGTAAAAGTTATTAACAATTAACGTTTTTTTTTTAGATAAATTAGCAAGTAATAAATCGTCAGAAAGAAAACAGCGACGTGCACGTTGGAGTCAAGAGGACCTGACTATGGCCTTGCATGCTATTAATAGTGGCGAAGTATCACAGAACGAAGCTGTTAGAAAATTTAACATACCACGAAGAACTCTCAGAAACTATTTAAAAACGGGCAGCACAGAAATTATTATTGATACTCCACGTATTCTCTCAAGAAAACAGGAGAGAGATTTCGCACAAGTTCTTCAGAAACTTGCAATAGAAGGGCATACCTTGACTCCAAAAATGATACGCCAACAAGCTTATAATTATTGCAAAAAGCACAATCTTAAAAACAAGTTCAGTGATAAAACAGCAAAGGTGGGGAAGCCGTGGGTAAAAAGGTTTCTAGAAAGAAATTATGATATCGCAGTTCTGAAAAATCCTGATAAACAACCCCCGCCTACAAATTTAAGTGACTTGTTTAAAACTATTGTTGAACAATTATTTGCTTAGGCATTCACAAGGCAGAAGATATTCAGAATCATTCAGGAATTTGAGGTTTCCTAAATCATTCAAAAAATATTTGAAGTATTATCAAAATACGAAGCCATAGCGGCGGATAGTTAAATATGTAGTTAGACGTAGATATGCTGGAATGGTTAAATTGTAATAAATATTAAATTGCACTTCAATTTCCTTTTGAATCTTTGAGTTTTATTTCCATTCAGTTGCTCATTGTTAACAACCGTGATTATTAAAACTCTTTAATAAATTGAAAAGACGATTCTGTTCACTCTGTAAAAACGGGCGAGATAGGAGAATGGCAGATCCTATACCGCTGACACTATGTAATGAATGGTTATGAGATTTATATCGTTTATTAAATTAATCATCCTCTTAAATTAATCATAATCATTTTCATGTGTTCATGGCTCTCTCTATGTTAAAATAATAGATTTTATTGAAAAGTATTTACTTGTATACACTAGTATATATGTATATATCAATTGACTATGCTGGCAGATATAAATTGTCGCTAAAAGTATGTACTTATACTGTTCTTGTATTACTTTTATTATTTGACTCAACTTCGAATACAGTTTTAGATGATAAATGCTTTTAATTTATTATATAATAACAAATTAGAGAATAAAAACAAAAAAAATGTTCATCTATCAACCATTAATGTTGAATTGTTTGACACTTTTACACTGGTCACATTTTGACTGCCTTTTGTCACTACGAGATGTAGGTATAATACTAGATAGCATATTGTAATCACAAATTTTAACAACAGAAAAAGTCGACTTCAAGAACTGGACCAAGTTGAAATGGGACCACAGGAAGCACCAGCTTTCAAACAAAAATAATCATCAAATTTCAAATCAAAAAAGATACAGACGAATTGAGAACCTCTTCCTTTTTTGAAGTCGATTAAAAACAAAAATAAATGCATCACCTTGTGCCAAGAGAAATAATTTATAGTTTTTTAAAGGACTTCTGAAGGCTTTTCGTTTTTATAAACATTTACAAAATATTATTTTTATACATACACATGGCTAATACATATACTTATGTTATAAAGCAGAAGAGTTTGTTTGTTTGTTTGAACGCGCTAATCTCAGAAACCGCTGGTCAGGTTTGATTGATGAAAATTATTTCAGTGATGGATAGTCCATTTATCGAGGAAGGCTATTGGCTATATATCATCACGCTAATACTAATAGGAGCGGAGCACCAATGAAGAATGTTTCAAAAACGGGGGAAAATTTTCACGCTTCGGGCAAAAGAAAACGCGAACGAGGTTGCGTGTGTCAGCTAGTGAGATTAGCGCTTTCAAACAAACAAACTCTTCAGCTTTATAATATTAGTATAGATATGTATATTCATCTAAAGAACTTTGAAAAAAAAACAAACAAATTGGTGTTCAATAAACTTTAATATTTTCTAATGTATGGCATCGACGTTACTACAACTAGACAATCCACTCTCTACAAAATATACAATATACAAGCCCCAATACATGTACATAGTTGCTAAAATGCCTAGATTTAAAAAAATATAACCATTTTAAAAATTACTAATAAGTATGTAAAGATTAGTCAACTGACAATATTAGAATTGACAGTTTAAAAATAAATAAATATACACGCAGCGAATCTGTTTTGCTTTATTATATTGCTTTGATAAATATACAACCGTTATTTTTCTAAAATATACAAACTTATATTATAATATATAAGAATAAAAAGATATATTTTTTTATAAATTTTCTTTTCATAGCGATAAAATAAGAGACAATTGTTTTTATGTTATTTATATTCTCGATTGTCGACACTTGATGGAACTTGTTGAATAACATTCTAGAATTAAACTCACTTGTACTTAATCCACAATTTAAATTAACTTTAATCCTGACCGGTTTCGTCCTATGGCATTATTATATATACCTTTGATAATGACATAGGCTTTAATTCAAGAATGCGATGCGAAACTTTCACTTTGACAGGTCACGTGACTATACGAATAATAATAATAATAAAATTGTATGTTCTTTATTGTTACATACGTTCGTGTATGTGTGCGTTCGTATGTAACAATATTAGTTTATAATTATAAGAATGATTAAATCGATTTTTAAAAGGAAAAGTAATTTCTGAGGATACTGAAATCATTTCAAAATATATGTCACTTACGTTCAGTATTTAATGATTTATTAAATTAACATTTTGCTAAAATTAGTTAATGTTAGTGATTTATCACTTTTTTTGTTATTTTAGTCTGACTGTGAACGTGTATTTAAAGAATATGTTATTGTGTAGGTATGTCACAGGTTTAATTGAATATAAAATATTTATTGCCATTGAAACTACTGGTTCCGCCTGTTAATGTTTCTCGTGAGAATTTTGTTTCTAATCTAAAGTACTAGTAGGAAATATACCTCGTTCTAAAGGTGATTAAATATTTCAATAGATATATTATAAATTAATATTATAATGAGACCAATTATCGCAATATAATTTAAAAATATCGAGATATACAAAAAGACTAGATTTTGTTTTTATTTAGCTGCCAAAACGACTACTCCAGCCTGATGGAAAGCGAGGGTAGAATCACAGTTGACACAGATTTAAGTATTCTACCACAAAGGTAAATGATAAAAAATTCCAAATTTTAATTAGATATACAGACACGTTACAATTAAAAAAAGTCAGCGTTGACTTTCCATGAAATAATTTACGATGAACTATTTGCTATTAATTAAAATTCCAATCTTGATATCTTTCATAATTCTGCATCAGAAATTGTGGATTTCGACAGGAATGACGGAAGTCCTCGATAGGTCTCACTATCCTCCCATCCACAGTCCTTACCATGGCTTTGCACTTCCTACCGTTTCGGTACCGACAGTACCACAGCTGCACTCTGTTCTGACGATAAGCATTATGAGGTCGGTAAAAGTATCCTTGATAGAACAGTTTGGGATGTCCACTGCTCCGAATTATACGAGCTTTCACTAAAAATTAAAGGAATATTAGTTATAAGATCACTGTCGAAGATTTAAATTCTTTATTGATCTATTCGTTACATACGTCCCATCTTTATCTAGGTACCATAAATATATTTCTATGGATACTTATGTATGTGTAATCTTTTTTGTAATTATTATTTTTATACTTATTTAAAAATGAACTATTAACTCTAGATACAAGTAGAATTCACATCAAGGTACATTATATATTGTTATTTCTTAATCACAGAATACTTAAAATTATTAACACATTTTTTCGCTGTTTCTAAACTTTACTATTGTATGTATCTGTAATCCATCATTCAAAGGTAACAAATAAACGAGTAAAATAACTTTTCAAGAAATTATGTTTTTGTTGAAACATTTTTAACGAGAATTTGATTCATCGTTTCCTAACTATACAAGATTTAGTAGGTATTTAAATTTAAACAAGTAAAAGTTTTTAATATTTGTTTTACAGCCATGTTTTTCGGCCATTATTAGTAGTAGTAGTAGAGATACCTCATAAATTCAAATCGATTCGATAGTTTAGGTACTAGGGTGGAACATACAAACATATATAGATTACCGAAACTATTACCTTTTCTTTTGGCTTCGCCGTGGTCGGGTAATAATAATTTAATATTCTACTCACAATATAATACGTACATAATTATGATACTGATAATGAAAGTAATCTATATGACTAAACAATTTCCGAGGGTCTAAGGGAATTTTGAACATTGAATCTAATTTTATAGTGAATTATGTCAACATGTATTATTGTAGTCCGAGAATCTGGATGGCTTAAATACATCCATACCCTATTCATTAATTGACTTAATTATAGATATTAATTCAATCAGATATAGATATAAATACGTTGAAAAAAGATTCCTACCTAACGATCATATCATATCATACATTTTTTGTTTCTCCTTGAACTAGCACTTCTGTCAGCGCGTCGATGTTAAATGTAGTTACATAAATGCAAAGATAACTTGGATCTACTAGCTTATATCAACGAGTGCTGCTTTCTTCATGTTGAGGTTTGAAATTTTTCAGTCCAAGTAGTCAATGTGCAACAACACATCCTAATGGTTATGATCAAAGTTGTACTTGACTATGGTTTCCTCAAGAGTCCATATAACAGCTTTGCAGTCGTGTCGGTTCTGCTGACACCGCCAGCGAGTCATACCATTCCTGTTGATCAGGTGGCGAACGTAGCACTGCTCCCCCACGAACAGTAGTGGTCTACCGTCATTTGAAATCTCCAGTCGAAACGCTGTAATTATCATAATATTTTTTATGTAGGTACAGAATTATACCAACAACATTAAATAGTCCACTGCTGGACAAAGGGCTCTCATAGTAATGTACAGAATTAATTGGTCAAGTTTTAAAGTAATTTCTTTTTAAATTGAATAAGGAAAACGTTTTTCTAAACGTTCTATTTAAATAATAAATGCCTTCCTCTCCATCCTCCAAAGGCCGGTAACGCACTTGTGACGCCTCTGATGTTCATGTCCATGGGCAGCGGCAATCGCTTACCATCGGGCTATACGTCTGCTCATTTGCCCCTATTACATAAAAAAATCATAATAATAATACACCACTTTATTGTACACCAGATGCATTACAAGGTAAGCTTAAAATTAGAGAATTACAATTGGCGGCATCATCGCCCGGCGGCAATATCTTACAGGCAACCATTGGATGGAGAGAATACTAACATAATGATCATAAAAACAGTACAGGTAAATAAAGAAAGAAGGTATCGGCAGATGATTATTGATAGAAATACTGAAAAACCTAAAAGAAAAACTTGAAATAAATTCTATACCAAACCGGCCTGACCAGGGTTTAGTCGACCAGAGCCTCATTTCTAAGGAGAGGTATTTGATCAGCAGTGTACTGTTAAAGGGTGTTGATGTTAATGATTAAATCGAAAGCAAATAATTACGTACATTTATCCACAACGAAGTACAAATATTAATTTCTGTTGAAATTGTTACCACACCTGTTTATGTCGGGATATTGCAGTAAAAATGTGTTATTCTGATGTATGAGCTGTATTACTGTAAAGTTTTATATAAATTCCTTCATCAATTTTGCGTAAAAAAGTAATAAACATCCATTTATCCTCGTAAACAAGCGCATTTATAATATGCGTATTTTAAAAACCTTCGTTTATTCAATTCTATTTAGACAAGAATTGTACCTCGAGAACCTCGCTTTATAAGTTAATAACACAAATAATGTAACAAGACCACAATCATGTTATGTTTTATTAATACACAAATCCAACACATGATTCTAATATTAAGGTATAAAATTTTTAAGTAACCAAAGTTATGTATTATCATTAATATTACGGAAAGACGGCTGTTAGTTACACATTACACTTACTATTACGTACGTATTTCTCACATTGTCTATGGTTTTTGAATAACCACAAAGTCAATTTTACTTTTACATATATTTATTTGACAATTTTTTTTCTAAGAAGGCTTATAACAGGACAGATTTATTTATAGTCATTAGATTATTTTCTCCTCAAAGGTTTATTCATATTATGTTAATATATTGGATGTCAAATAAATGATATACAACAAAAATTACAAATATCGAACGAACTCATAATATGGGCTTTTAGTTTAAAGATAATTTACGCTTTTTAATTTATATCTACCCTTTCTTAAAATTGCTAGTTAAACTTTGTACTGCCTCTAATAAAGCCATAAGGATGGGTTTTGTTTTAAGTAAAACTGTTTTACGAACGACGACAATGAAATTCTAGTCTAGATACGAGTATTATGAGATTATCTTTACACCTAAACTATCATGGCATTTGATTGGGATTATATACAATTATCAATAATTACGACTAGACGAAACGTTAGTTAAGATTAATGAGTTAAAAAATAGTCACATAAATCAATATTATAACAAACATTTTATGTCTATAACCACCATACAATACATAAATGGCGACTTCCATATACAACGTAACAAGAAAACGCACTACAGCGCCGTCTACCGGATATACACCAAACGACGGAGTAACGTTCAATACGAAGAAACTACCAATCCTGCATCGCGCAATAGAAGTTATTGCTCTGATTAGCATATATACAACATCTCAACATCAACCATTGGGCAGTGGCCTGCCAGGCATGATCACCTTGCCTGGTCGGAGGATCCTCTCTTTGTGTTGGAGGGACATGACAACCGTTCCCCCACATATGAACTACTCAAAAACTTAGTTCATATAAAAAATGCTTAATGTACATACATTTAAGGTCCTTATTTATATGGAACAATCTTCTGAACAAATTGTAAAACCGTATACTTTTAGATTATTATTATTTAAATTATAAAATTCCCAGTAGAAGAAGTACATCATAAAAACATTCTACGATGCTTTTTAAAATATTTAAATTAAAAAAATTTAATAGTACCTACATTATTACAGTAAGCATAACTTGCTAAATAATAATATATATAGAAGATTGGAAGACTAGATAACACTAAAACTATATACCTACATATATCCATTTGATTTAATAACGAAGCCAATAGTATAATATACAGACCGAACACCAATCTATTTTATAAAAATAATATTAAGACTTGTACAAACGGACCATACTACAGGTTCTAGGAGATGAACGAGTCGGGCACGTTTACTTAAGACTCAGTTACCTCTATTAGTAAAACAGGCTACTATCTAACACGTAGGTACAATTTTTATCCTACAAGCCTTTTCGAAAACTAAAATAGGATCGGCTTTAAGTCTGTCTGTTTAAGTCTGTCTGGTTGAGCTTTGATTTTTACGAGGAGCGATCGCCATCAGGCCTCATGCCTCCACAACATAAACCCTAGGCGATATCTAAATTCTGTACAAAGCTGATTTTGTTAGATTTACTTTATTATTCTTGTTAAACTTGCATTTTTTTTTCTCCTAAAATGAAAAAGTCTAAGTGCTAACCAAAACCCTAAGTAAATAAATATAGGTTGAGTATTATTTGAAATAAATGGATTTCGTAAAAAAATATATAGACTATCTTCAGTTTTAACTAGGGCTAGGTTATAGCAAATGGCCGTTAACCCATATGGGTTTGTGATCTATTAAGAATAATACAACAGTAATTAAAAACAACAACAACATATGTAGCAAGTTCTACAGTCAACCAAAAACAAGACGTATCCTCTAAGGATGATTGTGCAAATCAGTTAACTTTACAATTTGTGTGCCGCAAGTGATCGCGATTGCTCTGCACTTATTGAAGGACTTGCAACACCGCCATCGTGTCCTGCCTCTTCGGCTGATGTAGTGTCTCATGAATCGATTGTGACCGATCATAAGTACCTGTCGACCATTTGATTCGGTGAAGCTAGCCAACCGAGGGGCACCAGTAAGTACCGTTCCTATAAATTCAAAACCATGTTATTAGAGATTCATGTGTAAGTAAATCTATTTTATTCTGTTAATGTGAATATGAAAATTTTGTTGAGTAAAACTAACAAATGCATTAAAACTTTGTTATTCAAATAAAATAGAGCTTTCGTAAGGCAATATATTTATATAATACAAAAATTATTATTTAGTATACCTTAAAAATACTAGCAAATCTTGCTTTGGTGTTTTAACATACATATTTAAAGTATCGATTGCGTAGATTTACCCATACTTATTTCCTCTATCGCTGTCTCGTGGATAATCTCTTGGTTCAACTGTTTGTGTCACAGGGATTTTCTTCTCGGTGGACCAGCCCTTCGTTAGTATAACAAAAATGATACCTTGGTGCAACTAACATTCAAACGGACTAAGTGGAAGAACTGATGTGAAGTGATGAACTGACTGGGAAAAATCTATAAAATTCTGATGAGAAAAGATATAGAGATAAACTGGGCAAAAAAACCCCATTATCCAAACGGGGTTTTTTCCCAGTTCATCTACCATTTCAACCAAAGAACACATGAAAATCTATAAAATTAGCAATTTTTAAACTGCCTGAACACTTTTTAGGTACATTTTTTTACCCCAAATAAAACTAATTTATACTCTTATACTAATACAATTACAAATAATTTCAACAAATTATGTCTACGATAAATTTCAAATAACATTGTTAACAATTATTATTGCATTTAACTTGTACCTAACTATAACTAATAGGTCCACATCTGTGACCTATATACAAATAATCATATTTATCCTTAGAAACTAATAAAAGCTTATTTTCTCATCAGAACTGTCCTCTTCATCGTGTGTGTGTCCACTAGACTTAAGTAACTTTGATCCGAGAGTTACTGCAGAACCCTTACATCCTTGGTGTCTCCTAATACACCTCCAAGACATCCTCTCACCATGGATATAATCCTGACGGTATTTGTAACCTTCATGTATCATGATGAGGGCTCCTCGTCTACTCTTTGTAAGTATAAAATCTCTGTCATCTGCAATGAACAGTCAATGGAAAAGACATTAAGATTCCTTGGGTATACTAAAGTGAATGTAAAAATAAAATAGGGATTAGAAATAAAATGGAAAAAAATATTGAAATATGCACTATATCCAGGTTAAACCAGGCATTAGCAGGCCGAATTTTAAGTACAGCTTTAAAAAGTTGACTTGAACGCGCCTGTTGTAAGATAACCTAGCTGCACCCCTGGATATTGGTCATTGGTTTTATATTTTGTTTCTCAAATTAAAGTAGCCTAAACTTACTTTTTATAACATTCACTATCTGCCATTGAAAGTCCTGTCAAAATCGGTTCAGCCGTTTCGGAGATTAGCCGAAACAAACAGACAGATAAATTGTCACAAAAATGTTAAAAAAAATTTTTTTATGCGGTAGGTCCGCATATACTTTCATACGCCTTTGGTGAAAAACTTTTAATTTTAAATTGCAGTAAGACAGTTTAATTTTATTTATTTGTTATAAACTGTATTTTCACATTTTAACTTTCTATTTTTAGAAGATTTTTCCTAAAATCAAATGAGAAATATACCCCACAATTAAAAAAAAAACAACTGTCAAAATTTACATATATATATTCATACTTTTAGTCCATTTCAAAGTAGATTAAAAAACATTGCAATTTTTTTTTAAGATCTTCTAACAAGGACTGTCTATTTTGATAACGTTGGTATCAATTCGGGAACAAAGGAATTTCAACATTTAAAAAGAACCAAGGTTTCCCCACGGCTCTAGAGTTACTTTCGAATTTATATTATTGGTATAGATTAGTATGTAGGTGTGACACATAAATAAATGTTGGAGCTTTTTTTTTATAGCCTGCAAAAGTGACTTTGCTAAGCCGAAATAGAATCAAACAGTGGGGGCCACCATACTCACTGCGAACGCAGACAGTGCAGTATGGCGTCCTACACTATGTGGGCCTAGAGAGCCACTATAGAGCTGATACAAGTAACTTAGATATTTTAATTCACCCAAGCCAATTTCTCATAGGAATATCTTACGAACCTAATGATTGGCCTTGATAACTAATAAAAGTTATTTTTCCAAATATTTGACATCACTACATAGTATAAAACAAAGTCGCCTTTTCTGTCCCTATATCCCTATGTGCGCTTAAATCTTTAAAACTACGCAACGGATTTTGATGCGGTTTTTTCCAATAGATAGAGTGATTCAAGAGGAAGGTTTATATGTATAATACATGCATCATATACTAAGGCAACATTGCTAATTTTAGAGGTTTATATTTTATGCCCGTGCAAAGTCGGAGCGGGCCTCTATGTTTTTATATACAACGTTCATAGTTTCTCTGTAGTGTATTTAATTTAGTATCAGCATTGCACCCGTGCGCAGCCGGGCGGGTCGCTAGTAATATATATATACGTTATGAACCTTAAACAAGTGCTTACTAAACAAACAATTTACTGAAATGAATAGTAATAAAGAAATACAACAGGGATAGATGGATTTTCTTACTAAAACACATGTATTTTCACTGGTTTCTTTTATTACTTACAATTTACATAATTCTAGTAGGTAGTTTAATAATTATATCATAAGTTATAGAATAAATTAATAATAATTAAAAAAATATTTGCATCTGATTACTAATGGAATAATAATAATAAATATTTCGGACAATTTAACACAACGCCGTCTAGTCCCACGTTAGCAGAGCTTGTGTTATGGGTACTAGACAACTGACATAAATACATATATACTTCTTTTTTGTAAATACATACATATGATACATAGAAAACATCCAAACTTCGAAACAAAAATTTGCAGATCATACAAACATTTGGTCTGACCCGGGAATTGAACCCGAGACCTCAAGCACAGCAGTCGCTTACGCTACCACTTGCGCCACCGAGGCAGTCATTCAAGGAATAGATGACTTGTGAGTCTCATGTTCAAAATATTAATACAATAATATATACTATTTATGCACGGTTGTTTAATCCTAAAAGGCAGAGCCTAGATTAAGTTGAGACAGTCTAGCCTATATACATATTACATTTAAAATACACTGAAATTCAAAAGATCGTACTCATCACAAATATTTTTTTGCCTTGGATGGGAATCGGACAACAATTGTAATCTGTAATCCCTGATCTCTCTCCGGACGTGTCAGAAAACCTTCCCATTGGATTACCAGAGTGAGGGAATAGAGAGTGCATCTGTATGCACACACACTCGTGTACTGTAATATTTCCTACGTAGTTGGCTATCGGCTAGAAGTACATCATCAGTCAGGGTCACTATCACCAGACCAATAGAGCAGGCTAATATATTATTCTACTTCTAGTTATTACATTACTTGGACCAAAGTATTGGGCTGTAGTTTGCACAACATTGGTGGTAATTCTCTTGTAGTTTGACTTAAGTAAAATTTATTTAAAACCATTTTTAATGCTCTTATTTTGAGTGTAACATATCAAATTTTAGTCAATCTTTGATATTTAGAACGTTGCTTGACGGAATTAAACAATTTTTATGTAGATTAGAGAAATTTCAAACCACAGCAACATTGGCAAAAGAAGAAACTTCAGTGGTTGTGATTTTTTATGCTCTGATTTAGTCAGTGTGAATGGAAAGTTGACTTAATAAGGGTAGTCCCTATAGTCACTGCTACAGCCTTACATCCCTTGTATCTTCCGACACACCTCCACGTCACTCTTTCATTGTGGCTGTAGTCTTTGTGGTACTTGTATCCATGGTGGATCATGATCGTTCCTCCTCTATTGCTTCTAGAAAGTGAAAAGTTACAGCCTCCTGAAAGAAAGCTCTTTTTACTGTATCACAAGCAAGTGAAGGTTAGCTTAAATTGAATAAAAGCTAAACATAAAAAAAACACAATTTTATTAGAAAAATTACATATTTTCTCATTTATTTCATGACTAGAAATTCATACAAACTTGACTACACTATGTAAATATAAGATTAATAATATTATGTTGCATTGTGTATGTTTGTATTCATATGTCCTTGTGTGTATGAACATGTGTGTTGTTCAACTAGTTATGCATACTATCAAGTCCATAAAGCATATAGTATTGGTATTCCTGCACGGTTGGCCTAGTATGAGTAGTTTAAGTGGTCACCACGCCGCTTTCTATTACGCCAAGTGTTGTGGGTTCAAATTCTACACACATTCACACACATACTCCGCGATACAGGATTTATATTTCTCATGCGGAAGTTGTCTTTTAAAAACCAAAAAATATTTTTTTTCTAGTATGAAATAGTAATATTATAATTTGTCTGACGTAAAGTTTGAATTTTTTTATATTTTTTGAAATATAAATATTTTAATACAAAATGTGAATATTTTTATGGCCATACAGAACAAAGTGCCTACTGCAGCGATAAGAAAAACATAATTAATTTCTTTTATATATGGGCTAAAGTGACTCTACTCTGCCTGATGGAGAACATGAGCAGATTCCAAAAGTAGTGGTCGCCATACTCATTAGGAATGCAGACAATGCAACAATGCAGCACGGTATTTACACAATTTAGACTAGAGACATAAAGATGCATAAACATATTGTGTTACAAGCTGGGTATTAAATAAATTAAAGTAGTCGCTTGATAACCAAAAAATAACACAATATTTATTAACAACACTTTTTACAATTACTAATCACTAAATCACTCGTTAGTTGCACTAGAAGATCTCTTCGATGTTTATTCGCTGTATCTTGAAACAATACTGCCCGTACAGCTAACACGTTCCGCTTTTATATGGCTGTCGAGATAATTGGAATTTACTGGAATATTCGATCGATGGTTCGAGACTAAATAGATTATTCTAGAGCCATCTAGCGTCGAGGAAATCGTCATAATGTCTACAGTTGCGCACTACCCGACACTAGATGGCGCTGTTCTCAATTCTTCTCGATTATTCTCGTACAAACGAGATCATCTCCTTATGGCGCAACAATATCTTTCCTCCTGGCCTCTAGTCTCGCACTCACCAATGATACACGACAGCAGGAATGCTGTCATTTTAGGCTGTTTAATTATAGAGTCTTATGTTAAATAATAACACTTTTGAATGATTAGACAGTTATTGTTAAAGATTTTAGCATGAAAATGCTTATTTGATCGGCGGCTGATATCTTCCCTTTAACCTTAAAGGGACAAATATACAAAACAATCATCAGACCTGCCGTTCTTCATGGATTTGAGTGTTGGCTAGTGAAGGTAACGGATGAGAGACGCCTGCATGTGGCTGAAATGCGATTGTTGAGATGTATGTGTGGTGTGACAAGAATGGATGAGGTGAAGAATGACTACATCAGAGGAAGCCTGAAAGTTGCACCAGTGGCTGAAAAGTTGAGAAGCAGCAGGTTAACTTGGTATGGACATGTGATGCGTAGAGATGAGCAAAATATTATTAGGAAGGTTTTATGTATGGAAGTTGACGGGTATAAGAATAGAGGACGACCAAAGAAAAAATGGATGGACTGCGTAAAAGAGGATATGGCTAGAAAGGGAGTTAGTAGTGAACTGACGAGTGATAGAGGAAGAAAACTCATTGCACCTACCCCAAATAAATTTGGGAAGAGGGCAGGAAGCTTGCAACCTGTACGTCTCTTAAGACATCATGTAACCGCTGAGGATCATATTTAAGGCTCCTCGCTTGGTCGTTGTTATTCTGACAGAGCTAGGTTCTGAAACAAATACTTGTTAATAACGTAGAGACAAGAAGTTATAGACCATCTAAACTAAGAGGTACCGTACGATAGTCCTTACCTATTGAAAAATACGGAGCGAAATAATAAGTTCATTTATATGAAGTGAATAGGATTCCTGCTAAAAACTTAAGGCCCCAAGCCCACCTCACCTGTAAGTGGTGCACCTGTCGATCGATGAGCTTTAGGAAACAAAACATCTCGATTATCAGCAATAAGCATGTCGTTTATTACGTGGGGCCAAAACCCTGGTAAAAAATAGGCGTTTAATATGTCTCTGACTATCCCTACGGGAGAAACAGGCGTAAGTCTATAAAAATAGTCATCATTTGGATCTACAATGCAGTATGGTGACCCACACATTATGGCGGCCTGTTGAAATGCTTCTGCATTATTGGTTCGGTAATGTATGTGTTTGAAAGTAACAAAGGTTAATAATTAAGAGATTTTTAAGATTTGATACTAACGCTTATTTGAATGATATTTATTTAATTAATTTTTATGCATTACTAGTTGATTTGATAGGGGAGAGTAACCAATATTACACCTTAAAAAGAATCGCTTACAGCGCTACGCTGCATTGGTGGCTATACGAGTGCTTCTTTTAATGTTGATAGTGTTAAAACAAAACGTTTTACTAGAAATAAAAAAGTGGACCAATTTAAGCGCCGCCGCCGCCGGTTCAATATTGTTTACTTTACCCCTAAATTATAAATTATTATCATATAAATTATTTCTAGAACATTTATTTGTAGTAAGCAATGCGGGTGAAAGTAAATGTGCTAATATCACTTACTTTTATCATCTAAATATATAAAAATAATTTACTACTCATTCACAGACCTCTCAAATATACAACATAAAAATCGGTCAAACTATTTCGGAGGAGTTCGACAAACAAACAAACACTAACAGGAGATTTTCATATATTAGACATTCAATTATATAAATAAATACAATTCAACTTGGTGACTAGAAGAAAGAATATCATCTTAGGTCTAGAATAGCTTTAGAGTAATAAGTGATTTTTATACTATTTTAACTTATTAAGTAAATTTTCACAAATTATATTATTATTTGATTTTTTAGAGAATAATCTTAGCAATAAGTAATCTATACAAATAAAGAAACTTGAATTACCTATTCGTAATTTCAAATTAACATCTTTCTACTAAATGCATATAAAAGTTAATAGGCACTTACAAGAATAAAAACTATTTCGAATTTTTTTGTGTGTCTGTTTGTTCTGGCTAATTTCTGCTGAATCCATTTTGACGGGACTTTCATTGACAGATAGCTGATGATATAAAGAGTAACTTAGGTTTATTATTGTTGTCATAAAGGTACAACAACGACCACGTGGCTCAACTGAATAATAAATAATGTAAGCAAGACCTTTACTTTTACTTCAATTATCTAATAAAGTTGCCTCTGTATTTGAATTGTGTTAAATTAAATAAAAATGAACTAGGTATATTTTTTATAAGGGTTAAATAAATAATTAACAGAACACATTAAATTAAATTTAACTCCGATTTATTGTTACTTCTTTGTCATCTAAGAAGTAATTTATGCTTTCATTTCTATGTTGACACACTTTCCAAACTCGTCTCTTCGGAAAATTCTTTAGTGTGGATATGGCCTTGTTTAATATGAATTATGTTAGAGCCACACGTTACCGCAGATGCTCTACATCCTTTGCTTTTTCTGATACACCGCCATGATGTCCGTTCTCCATGGCTATAGTCGTGATAATATTTATAACCATTGTAGGACAAAACTGTCGCACCCCGTTTACTTCTTTTCAGTGTAAAATCATCTCCTGTAACAAAAAATGGTCTTGAAGATAACATATGTGTTCTTTCCACAACTCCGACTTGGTAAACGCCTCATTCATATTATCGATAGGTTATTAAAAATGTTTTCAAGCATATTATTAGAAGATTGAAGCATTGGTAAGCTCATAAGGATAATAATACATAAATTATCCGCCATTTTGTAGCGGCGGCCATCTTGAATTTATAATGATAATGAATAAACATAATTGTATTGTCACCAAAATCCAAAGTGTATACAAAATTTCAGATTAATCGGTTGACAGGAAGAGGGTGAAATTTGAATTACTAAATTTGACCCAAGAAAGAATAAAACAAACGGGGTGAGCTAAATAAAACCGTTTAAAAATAGGTTCATTTACACTTTTAGTTTCACTTAGTGGTGAAAAGACAAGGTTTAGTTCAATTTATATAGATCTTATACTCGTATATAAAATTCTCGTGTCACAATGTTAATTACCATACTCGTCCAAAACGCCCGGATTGATTTTCATGAAATTTGGTGAGCATTTTAGGTAGGTCTGAGAATCAGCCAATGTCTATTTTTCATACATCAAAATGATAAGAGTGACCCACCCCTAATTTCTTTTTTTTATGGAAATAAAACTTTTCCCGGGTCAGCTAATAATATTTTTTTTTGAACGGAATTAATTGGAAATCAAACTTTAATCTTAATATATATAAATCTCGTGTCACAATGTTTGTCCTCAATGGACTCCTAAACCACTTAACCGATTATAATAAAATTCGCACACCATGTGCAGTTCGATCCAACTTGAGAGATAGGATAGTTTATATCACAATTTAATAATTGGGAAAAAAATATTTCTTTTGAAGAGAAGCAGACGAAGTTGCATAAGTCAGCTAGTTAGATTATAAAAAAAAAACTCCAAGTAGTTAAACTTAAGGTGGTAAGTATTTATTTAATTAAACTGAATTGCCTTAACTTCTATCTAGTCAACACTAAAAAAAAGTACAACTATTGAACTATATTATCAATTAGTATAAAACTTGGGTACAGTTTTAAAAAATAATATATATAATTCCACTATATTAACATCTTTTACAAAATTGGTGTTTGTGATTTGTATACATATATTTCGATATAATTCATTTATGTAACAATTAACACGGCACTTATTGCAGTTTTCTTTATCATAAACAGTAAAATACTCATTTTAACAGTTGATTGTAACTAGTAGTCAGAGAGAAGAGAAGAGAAGAGAAGAGAAGAGAGAAATAATTTTCTTAATTATATGTCAGTTAGCATTTCAAGTCCTAATAAAGTAAAATTATATATATATAACATATTTGCTACTCATGCAATAAATTATCGGTATAGCAGAAAAAAATGCCGTATATTATTTTCCCTCACTAACGTTTTCAATCGATTTCTCTTCAGGAACTTGATCAATTGCCTTCTCATCAGCTGACTTATCGTCAATTGAGTTATCAGAAACCGAGATATGGCCAACAACGGCATTGTCAGATGGATTTTCGTCGTCTGGCTTTTCATTGCCTTCAACTGGTTTAGATTCAACTTGGGAATCAACGTGCTCTGTTATAGGAGGGTTAGTATTTGGTTCTACATTATTATCTGATTGACTACAACTTAGTTGACGTAAATCGGACACGAAGTTAGACCAACTGTCGGGTTGGTCTATATCTGTTACATTTACGTAATGGTTCTCGTCAGTTTCATCTTGATTCGATTTTGATTCTTCAGCATTATTAGTGGTTGAGTGTACAGGTGGTACAGCATGTAACGGCGACAGTCTCAGGCTTCTTAGAGGGTCGCCAATAGCAATCTCTGTGTTCAGCGGATCGCATGTGCTATTATTGACATCAGGATGAATATTTGTGTGAGGTTGTATTTCAGAGGATAACGATGTGAAATGAAAGTTTTCAACTATAAAATTGTCCAACATTTTGTTTTGTTCGCTTTGCTTAGCTTTCTCCAGCTCCATTTCTTCACCATCTGAAAGAATTTCAATTGGAGCTTCGTCACGTACTACCTCAATAACATCATCGTCAGACACGTTATCCACTTCTATTTCAGATGCAACGTCATTTATGTTCAAATTCTCAATGCCTTTTACTGGACCTGTAAAACGAATTAGTAGTTAATAAATGTATTTCCACTTAGATAAATAACGCTTTGCATGCATATACTATACGTATAAAAATAACGACAGTAGGTATATAAGGCTTTCATAAACCTTAAAAAATAACTATTTGTAATAACCGCATGGTCAGAAATGAAAAAAATGTGTTAAAATATACTTTATTTAATTTCAAGAGAACATTTTAAAATTAACAATTGGTCATGACGTTGATAGGCCAATTGCAATGTATGCTTCGTTGTGTTGCATAAATTAAATCCAAAGGGTTAACAGAAATCAAATTAAATATATTTCTTATTTCTAATTCCTTAACATCATATGGAACAAGATATAATAATGATGTGATAATAATGTCATTTTTTTTTTTTTATTTTTTTTTTTTATTGAATAGTTGGCAAACGAGCAGACGTATCACCTGATGGTAAGCAATTACCGCCGCCCATGGACACCCGCGACACCAAGGCGTTACAAGTGCGTTGCCGACCTTTGGGGGATGGGAAAGGGGATGGGGGGAGGGGTTGGGGTATGGGCCTCCGGTGTCCTCACTCACTCGGTGAAACACAGCGCAAACGCTATTTCACACCGGTTTTCTGTGAAGCCGTGGTATCACTCCGGTCGAGCCGACCCATTCATGCTGATGTTTATTCGTTTTGTTTAATTTACAAAACTTGTATAACTATTTATACTTTTGTATTTGTAGTTATTACTGTGAGTTTAAGTAATAAAGTAAGCGTTTATTAAGCTGAGCTCATGCATCGCTTTCTGCTGTGCTTAGAGTATTGGATACTATCCATCATATTCTTTTTAAGATACACCACTTTCACAAATTGTTAGTCTGAGTCTAAGTAATCTTTACGTTCATTTTTTGTCTCTATAACTTATGACTTTTTACATTTGTAATATAGGAGATGTCTTTTTCAAAATTAAATAGAAAATGACCGATTTGTTTGTCAGATAAAAATAACAAACCAAGTTCTGAAAATAGCTCAGTAGAGAAAAATTTAAGGATATGAACTACCCTTTCAATTTAGTAAAATTAAAAAGGTAATTCATATCCTTGCAATTTTGTCTATATTAGTTTAGCATTTACATATGAGTATGTTCATTTGAAACCAACATTCTACCATTTATGATTCTAACTTTACATTGACAACGATAGGTGGCTCTTTTAGAACATCGCCAGTAACTTCTCATTTCGTTTCCGTATTCCCTGTGAAACCTGTGACCGTTGAGAATTAACACTTGACCTCCCTTTACTGTGGTATAAATGTGACCTGGCGACGCTAAATTATTGAAGTCTGAAAACAAAAAAATATATTTACATGATTCTGTGCTGTAATAAGAAATCTCAGATCGCTTTTGAAACGCCAAACATTTTATTTTTCAAGAAGTTATTATAGAGATTGCCTATTTGTAAAAACCTACGCAAATTACCTTACTTGAATTCTTGCCGAACTCAAAACACTTTGTGACATTCTGGAGAACTGTTTCCGATCAAGACCACTGCGTTAGGCTTGTTACAAAGTTGTTAAAGTCTTTAATATTTAATCTCTTATAAGTACTTACTACTATCATTACTAATACTCATTCGCTCAGTTAAGCGACTTGTATTCAGGTAAAGCGTTATACTATTTCTTAGTTGCCGTTGAAATTTAATATTCGTGAGATTTGATTTGAGTTTAGTAAAAATATTTATGAATGATAAAACTACTTAATCAAACCTGGAGCCGCCTGGAGAACCTCGTGTTATAGACTGCAATTGTTTCGTTAGTAATAAATTCTGCTACAATAATGCTATGTGCATATGATAGCATGATGCAGATGATAAGTTAATGTTCACTTATATTATTTATTTACAGAAAGAATAATGTTTAAAAACATAGTTAGTTTTTAAAATTCTTCTTTACATTTTTAAAGTAAAATTTTTAATATTGTATTATAAAGGTAGCTTAGTACAACAAACAAATGTAACTTCACCCGTTAATTTACTGACATAACATGTGACTGGTAATATTAGGCAAGATAAAACAGTATAACTATTAAAAGGGCGACATAATCACTTCGTGACTAAGCCCTTATTAAATAAATAAAGAAAAAAAAACTTAAAAGCTTGTCTAATTCTATATTTTATTTATTAAGAGAACAATCATACAACTGTGTCTGTCGATTAAGAAAGGAATACATTGAATTGTATTCAATTAAAACAATAATTAACTGAACAATAAAGTGAACAAAATGTAATACATTTCGAATCTACGCATGACAGTAAGACAAAGAAAAGAAAAATCAAATCAATCAAAAAACCAATAAAATTCAAGAAAATAATGAAATTAGAGAAAACAGAGTCCGATAATTATAATTAACATCTTCGCAAGTTTAGAAAAAAAAAAAAACTTTGGTTTGTGTCAATAAAATTAGAAAAAGTCAAGGGTGAATCGCAGGATTGTTACCTATGTCAGAGATATATGTCTATTTTTATATTGAACAAACCGTTACTTTTCAGCGACCTCGCAGTGCATGAATTCTTAGTACAGACCTTAATCACTATCTGCCTATTCTACTAATATTATAAACGCGAAATTTTGTGAGTCTGTTTGTTGCTCTTTCACGCAAAAACTACTAAATGGATTTTGATGAAACTTTACAATAATATAGCTTATACATCAGAATAACACATAGGCTACAATTCATAAAGATTCTAGGCGAGCCTCGCGGCGTTGCCCGCGGTTATTGTCGTACCGCGGGTAGCACTGCAGGGTGCAGTTAGTTACAAAATAATAAGAGCAACTCTAATGTGTGTGATGACCTACGCGGGCTATAATTTGTTCGCCCATGGTGTGAAGTTTAGCCCTACACGGTGGGTTTCCATAGTAGTTGGTGCAATACCAGGTCACCTTTTCACCTGAGATCCATTTTTTGTTATAACTGTATTTTCCCATATGCATTATTGATCCACCTCGTTGAGATTTTGAGAAATGAATGGATTCTGTGAATGGTTAAGTTATCTGATTAAAATTGGTGCTTCAATAAGAGATTCTCATAATTAGTAAGCTTACGTGGTTGTTATACTCACAGGACAGTTTCGGAAAATTTAATTTTAGGATTCATTAAGCACCTGTGAGCACATGTGGATATGTTATTAAAAGTTAATAAATGAAGTCTCAGTAACGGATTCACGTTTTATTGGTAATTGTTAATATTGACTATCATCAGCTGGACAGTATGTGTGTGCAACAGCCTCCAACAATCCCCTTTAAATAAATAAATATTCCGGACATCTAACACACAACGCCATCTAGTCCCAAGCTAAGCAGAGCTTGTGTTATGGGTACTAGACAATTGATTATAAATTCATACATATTATACATAAAAAACACCCAAACTCCGAAACAAATACTCGCAAATCATACAAACATTTGGTCCGACCCGGGGATCGAACCCGAGACCTCAAGCACAGCAGTCGCATGCGCTACCACTACGCCACCGAGGCAGTTAACATAAGGCCGAGACCTTTAACATAAGCCTCTTTTTCGGAAGGAGGTTTTGCCTACTAATCGATACTGGCTCTACGTTGATTCAGTTTTTTTTCAAGGCTTCTTTCTTTTTGCAGTCATAGTCGCTTCTACGACAACCATGGGATGAAAACGGGTGGTATCAGTCTATACTTCCGTAATGACATGGATAATACTATCAAGTAAAAATGTACTATCAACGAAAAAGGTAAGGAAACCGAGAAATATGGCAGAAATGTCTTTGAGATGTGGTCAAAAACTTTAATGTATGTAATGTGTGACGCCTGAAGCTGCTGGTGCGCCTTGTAGAGTAAAGTAACAAGGAGACATTGGAAAAAAGTAGGAGGAACCCTGATAATGAAGGTTTGACGTAACGACAATAAAGACGAAAAAATCTTGTAAAATAAACAACATGATTTAATTTAATATCTAAAATGTACTCTCAGTTAACAAGGTTAAAATATGATTGCAAGTGTAACAAATTCCATTTCAATGCGGCCGGATGATTGTGATCATTATTTATATTGACGATTTCATCTTCTATTGTGTGAACTTTGGCAGTACATCCCGCATGAGTCGCACATTTCCAAGTTTTTTTCACGTGATGTAAGCAGTAAGTCCTGCAGATAAATGAATAGCCATCCACAATGAGATGCCGAGTTCCCCTGGCAGATGTTCTAAAGAATACTGAAAAAAATATTTTCTCATTATTGTTGTTCCGATATTATGACAATTTAAATTTTAATTAGAGTAAAATAGACCATCGATTTATAAAAATAAGAAAGAGAAAGAAAGAAAAATGATTTATTCTGACACAGCTAAATGGAACGCTAATAGAAATACAAGCTCTGACGTAGTAAAAAGTACGCTATTATGTATCATCATCAACAGTCTATAATAGTCCACAGTTGGACATAGGCCTCTCCTTAGAAAGGAGGTTATGGCCTACTGTACTTCGTTGGCCAAATGGGTTGGTATAGGTTTTGCTACTCTTTTAACGGACCCCTCCCTTCTCAGGCGCAGAGTGGCACACCGTGTGGTTTTAGTCGCCCCGATTCCGACATACCGCCCCGCCGCAAACCCCGGCGGGGTAACGGCGCAAGGGGGTGTCCACACGTAAAAAAAAAGATTTTGCTTCTCTTTACAGTGCTATTGTCGTTTCCACGTCATTTAACAAAGAAAATTAATTATATGATCTGCATACTGCTTCTTGTATATATCTTGTATGTAGAATATATTTAGGTTTAATCACTCAAACCAGTGTTTATGAGGATCACAATTGGTCCCTCAACTGACTGTCCTGTTCATGGATAGCAATGTACGCATAAAAAATGTTTATTTTTATTAAAAATATCCAGGTGTTCTGAAAAGTATCCGATTTTAACGTGGCCAGCCATTTTGGTCGCGACGATTTTCTTCATGAACAATTATTTCTGTGAGAAAAACACCGAGTACTATTTGGGCGGGTTAGACAGATGGAAGCACCGCTGGAAGAAGTGTGTGGGATAAGAAAAAATGTCTCATATCTTTTTAGGTCAGAAATTTTTAAGCACCCACGTATTATTAAGCAAAAATCCATCGTCCGGTTTTCGTTCTTCTCTGGGGAGGTGCGTGATTGTGTGTATCTCGTAACTCCATTTCGTCCTCGGCTACATGGCAGGTGGCCGTACAACCTTTATGGACCATTATACATCGCCATAAAACCTTACCACGTCGTAATTCTTTAACTCTTTTGTATACATGTTTTTGAATGACCATGACCGGATATTTTTTTCCAGTCGACAAATATTTGATTTCTGAAAGAAAATTAATTCAATAAGCAGACTAGGTAAGGTGATGAGTGATATTCTCAATATTCATTATAGAATATTTAACTTTCTTGTTTAATAAAGTATTAAACCTTAGACTGTGTTTGTAAAAACATTAATTTGTCTTTTCGTCCTAGCTCATATTTCATGTTCATCGTCTACTTAAATTATTTCGAATTTAGAACAACGAAATGAGGCGTGTTATGCTATCTATGTACTGAAGGCTTTGGCACTTTGTACTTTGGCATAAATAGAGCCAACTTGACCGGAGTGATGGGTCCGGAGTGTATTAGCATAAACAGCTTTTACAATAATAAGGTGTTTATGCTAGTAGGTTTAGATTAATTGATTCCACTTTATAATATTATTTTTCATTTTTTTCAAATAAAACAAGTACCTACCGTGGGAGTACTCTTCTATGCAAGTTTGTGCTAAAATTGTGAAATACGGGTTTTTAAAAATTTCTCCCGCATGAAATATTTACCACCAAAGAAACATTTTTGCTGAAACTTTCACGCAAGCTGAGTTTTTAGTTGCGTATTATGGAATTTGGTTAGTAGCTCAAAATAATATATTATGGACCTGTTAAATTTTATTTATTGCGCTTGTATGTATTAAGCAAATAACTTATAAAATCAATAGGCTACTATATTTATTAAACTATATATTAATTTTAACAGATCTATATATTCAAAAGAACACGTGGATGTTCCGCGATTCGATTGTATTTTCTTTTTTATCGAAATGTTTAATATTTAAAACTCACACTAAACATAAAAAGAAAAGCAATAAAATTTATAAATAATTTTCATTATGAGTTGTTGTTTGTAGATGCGAATAATAAAGTAACTCTTATTAATTACTACAAATATAATTAAAATATATACATTTCTACATGTCCACATCATGTTGAATGAATGTCGACTTAACCTTAAAATTAATATTTCAAGGCTTTTTTTTTTGTTACTCAAATTAATTTAAATCTGTAAAATTTGTAAATGTAATTATATATTAATTTGGACGGACTATAAAATACACAGTAATTTTAAATTTTTCCCTTTTTATACTAAAGTAGGTAAAATTAAAATTACCTACAAAAAAGTAGACCGCAATTTTTTTAATTGATCAGACAGGTCTTCGCTTAAGCGTCGGCCCATTTTACCTGTCTTGGATTATGACAGTGCATTTCGTAAGTCGATATAATAACATCCATTTGATCAGGTAACGTTCTGACAAAAGCCTTGCAACCAGTCCTGGTTCTTCTTGAACAGTGCCAAAGAACTCCTGACGACGATTTCACCTTGAATGCAAACGTATGCGTCTTGTACAGCAAGAGAGGATGTTTACCTTTACCTGATGGAATAAGAACTGCTGAAAATTAACAAATATTTCAGACGATTAATTTTGTTCACATTTTTTTTCTTGTTATATATGTATAGGGGGTAAACGAGCAGACGTATCGCCACACAACAACACCAGAGGCATTACAAGTGCGTTGCCGACCTTTTACGAAGGAGTACGCTCTTCGTGTACTCATTTCACTTGAAACTACAGTTGTAGTTTATTGAAATTGATATCTCATTATTTATTTTAAGTGTTTTTTTTTTAAATTTGTTCTCATATGGTAAATTCATTGGCTGATATATGTTCTGTTGGAAGTTTTACTCAAACTAAGGTTTCAGTTGCTTTTTAGAGAATTTGGTAACTAGCCATATTTTTCTTGAACAACTGTCCATTTTACCTATCAACGCTTATGACAGTGCTCTTCGTAAGCAGTTATGATTACATTACTTTTGTCCGGTAACGTTCTAACATGAGCTTTGCAGCTAGTCCTGGTTGTTGCCGAACAGTACCAAAGAACTCCTGACGATGATCGCACTTTGAATGCATAGATATTAGATTTGTACAGCAGGAGAGGATGTTTTCCCTTGCCTGACGGAATTAGAATTGCTAAGAATTAAGAAATAGTTCAGAGCATTATTACTTTTGGATAATGTAATGCAGTTGTGCAGTAGATACGCAAGTAATATTGAAAAGTCGTGAAAAATGCTCAGTTTTTGATCGAGATCAGCTTATGACATCTGTTATAGGAATCTGTAATTTTGTTGAAAATAAAACTAAATATAATTTGAATAATCATTGTACATTTGATTTTCAAAGCTTTTAATATCTTCGTATCGATGAAACTACATTTCAATCAAATAATATCGATATCATTACTATAAAATTACAATTAACATGCAATTTAATATAGTGAACATAAACAGTCGTACATGATCTTAACACTAGGTATGAACTAGGAACCAATATGAGGCAAAATACATAAAAATAAAAATAGTAAACGGACAAACGATTACACTAAATAACTGAGAACGTTATAAAAACAACTTAAACTACTAAATGTTATGATTTATAATTAAATGGCAGCCTTATTGATGATTGAAGGGTACACCTATTTAAAGTTAATTAAAAGTCTTTGTTTCAACAGGATACGACATAAAAGAATACATATGGTGTGATAACAATTAAAAAAACCACGTAATCAGACGATTAAGTGATGGTATATATCGTAATCTGATGATTATGTATGTTAATGAATGTAATAAAAATATATACCTAGGATAAAAAGAGTGACGTTGCTGTACTTGTACCTATAGCTATGTTTATAAATTTAATGTTTTCAATAACGAATGAATATAAAACATACTGTCGTACAGTTTGTGGTCGTATGCTAAATGTAATAGGAACAAAAATATATTTGAATTTATTTTCTTTATAATTAAATGCAACTCATGAGAAGAATTTAATCTTGTTCTAGAGTTATTGTTGAGTTTATTTGCATGACCTTATCTTGCACGTATGTACTAGAGATAATTTTTAAATAGATAATAAACTACACTGCGAATTCAGTCAAAGCGACCATAGATATTTACATGTAAATTTTCTTAAGTGTAAGTTAAATATTAAAGTAATCAATCACAAGAAAAACATAGGCAAGAAATCACGTTTTAACGGTTAATAAACATTGATAATACTGACAATCGATTTAAAAAAAGACGAAGTCGACCATATTATTGCTAAACTATTATATACTAGCGACCCGCCCCGGCTTCGCACAGGTGTAATGCTGATACTAAATACACGTTGTATATAAAACATAGCTGACCCACGCAACCTCGTTTGCGTCTTATATAGCCCGTAGCATGAAAATTTTCGCAAAATAATTAACTTTTCTGGTTGATTTTTACACCTTGTGTCCGAAAAACCCAAATATCTTACGGAACCCTATTTTTTTCCAAAATAAAATATAGCCTATGTTACTCGTGGATAATGTAGCATTCTATTGGTGAAAGAATTTTTTAAATCGGCCCAGTACTTTTTGAGCCTATTCATTACATACATACAAACATACAAAAAAAAATAGGCACAAATCTTTCCTCTTTATAATATTAGTATAGATATAGATATAGATAAAGCTGAAGAGTTTGTTTGTTTGAACGCGCTAATCTCAGGAACCGCTGGTCCGATTTGAAAAATTCTTTCTGCGTTGGATAGTCCATTTATCGCGAAAGGCTATAGGCTATATATCATCACGCTGCTACTAATAGGAGCGGAGCACCAATGAAGAAAGTTTCAAAAACGGGGAAAAACGCTACGGGCAGTATAAGACGCAAACGAGGTTGCGTGGGTCAGCTAGTGTGATTATGTTTTTTACTTTTATATTTGTCAGTTTTTATCTTAAAGCTTCACTGTAAACTACGTTGGCAGTGGTATTTGTAGATGGCAACAAAATATATTGATTTTCAGGAGATCCCACTCGAGAAAGGGCAACAAACATATAGTTGTCCATGAGAAAAGCATTCTTTTCTTAGGTCGATGCCAACTATCGAAAAAGTTTGACCCTGGGACTTATTTATTGTGAGGGCAAATGATGTTTTTAGAGGAAACTGTAACCTCTTAAAAGATATAGGCAAGTCTGTAGGAATCATGGGGATCCGCGGTATGTGGGCGAGCTGTCCGGCCGCGGCCCCGGTGATTATAGTGGCTACTATGACGTTCTCCCGCAATTCCTTCACCAGAAGTCTCGTGCCATTGCACATGCTGGGAGGGCATAGGTTCCTCAGCAGCATTACGGGAGAGCCTACCTTTAATTGTAGTTCGTGGGGCGGCAAGCCGGAAGGATTCAGGGAATTTAAAAATTCTTGTGGATAGTGCACTGTATCTTCGATGTTGCATATTGTGTCAATAGATTTGTAAGATTTAAATTCACCGGGTACTTTTTCCATAATAATTTTGTTAATCTCATTAACCGATTCATTTCGCGGGGACACTATCGCTCTCGAACAGAGCCAATTGAAATTTCTCTCCGTAAGATTTTGTATGTCCGGATATATTGTGTCCACAAGAGTTTCTAGACTCTGAACGATTTGACCCAATTCGTTATCCAACAATACCTGGGGACTGTTTGCAACCGGAGACGGTAATTTTCCGTCTCCATGTTTTAGAAGTTTTTGTGAGAAATTATTATCGTCATTGTCACTTAAATGTGATCTCATATTTGTGCGCAGATTAAGAGTTTCAATCGATTGCCATAAAGTTGATGATTTAAGGCAAGCTCGAATAACGTCAGCTCGAGTACCTTTTGTTATAACTGGTAATGTTTGACGAAAGTCTCCAGCTAAAACAAACGTCACGCCCCCCATTATACGGTCTAAGCTTCGGATGTCTCTCAGCGTGCGCTCCACGGCTTCCACGTGCTCCCTGTGGCTCATGGTGCACTCGTCCCAGATGACCAGCGAAGTGTCTTGTAAGAGCTGCCCCAGCGGACCGTTTTTGCGGATCGAGCACAAAGATTGTTGTTCCAAAGACACAGCCAATGGTAATTTAAATGTAGAGTGAGCAGTCTTTCCATCATTTAATAGGGTTGCAGCAATTCCGGACGATGCCACTGCGACAGCTTTTTTTCCAGATTGACGTACTTTTGCCAACACTATATTGGCAAGGAAGGTTTTGCCTGTTCCACCGGGCGCGTCCAAAAAAAACAGTTTACCGCTGTGATTTTCAACACTCTGTACTATAGCATCGAATGCTATTTTTTGATCTGCCACTAACTTGGGTACATGCGTGTTGACAAATACAGACAACTCGTTAATATCATCCGGACGGCACGGTATCGCATGGACGATGTTTTGTTGCCGATTCGGGGAAGGCAATCCAAAATCTGCTAAATGCTTGTCGTTCAGTTCCAAAAGCTTGTTTTCTATTTGCATCAAGCCTTCGTTGTGTACGTCACAATCCTGATCTTGTTGTTGAGCTGCACGTCTGATGTCCTCACACAAATCGTCTTTGAAAGTGTCCCATAATTTGAGAGGTTCAGAGGGGAAACAAAATAATAAAATGAGAAGGACTAGATGGCGTTGTGTAAAAAAAAAATAAAAAAAATAAAAAAAAATAAAAAATAAAATGACCACAAACAGCTCTCTCAACTTTAACGGGCAGTCAGAAACCGAAGCTTCTCTCAAAGTCATCTCCCATTGGTTGTCATTTTCTAGTAAACCTAAATCTCTGCAAGCAGCTTGGAACGATGTCGGGCCACGCACATGATGAAGTAATATCCTGAGATAAAAGCACTCGGATTGAGAAGGATGGACGCTGTACACTGGGCCCAACGCCGCATCTTTTTTTACACCGGGATGACGGACTACGTCTTGGCCGCGTTTCCTTCTTGAGAATTTGTTATTGGCCCATGTGTAATAATGAGGGACCTCATGATAGAGTAACGTTTTGGCAAATTCATCACTGCGACACAGGTCAAAAAACGCCGTGAGAGTCGTTTTTGGTGGATTTTCAATTACACGTTGTATATTTTCAGCTGAAAAATATACCCGTTGCCCATTTTCTAAGTGTACAGCCAAGTGTACAACGGTGGGGTGTCGATCGTGAATAGGAAACTCTAACAATCTCCACACTGCCTCCGATGTACTAATGTACCGTCCGTTCAAATAATTTTCCACTTCGTCGTGAGCATTTCTGACACCGAAAGTGGCTTGGTCCGATCCTTTGTTGATGTTTTTGCAAATATACTTAATTGCTTGGACGGAATGGCAGAATTCAACGTTTATGTGAGCATTAAAAAATCGCAATAAAATTGGAGAATATGGAACGATCCACCTGTTGTCTATGTTGACCGTTCTGCCTCGGATGTTTAAAGTAGCGACCTGACCTCCGTGGCTGGAGTCGCGACGTCGATTTACGGGATATCCGTCCTCACCGGTCTGGGTGTCATTTATGAATCGTCGTGGGTATTTTTTTGAGCATATGCCATTCTTTATGCATGGTAAATTCAAATTTTCTTGCCCACATGGCCCGTGTACCATATTTTTTGTGACTATGTCAAATAACACTGGGTCTTCGTCTTTATTAGGCAGCTCAGCGACGATTATTTCGTCGATCTGATCCGGCTGTATTTTTGTCTCCAGCCAAAACAACATTGACAATGCGGCAATCCTCTTTTTTGCCATTCAACACTAAGTATATAACATTTGACCGGTCCAAAAATCGCGTCTTTCGTGAATATTTTTATATTTTTTTTTATTTTTAGATGGAATACTCGAGCAATGATGTCATGCCGGTCGAAAGACCGTTGGCCGGGGAATAGTTCCTGCTTTATCTCTTCCCATTCAGGGTTGCACGTAAAAGTGACGAATAGATCTGGCCGGCCGTGGTTGCGCACATAGGACATAGCATCATGCGTCTTTTCGTTTAGAAACCTCGCACATCCAGTAAATGATGACGGTAAGATGACGCACTGTCCGATGTCGGCGGCATTCACGCTTGCGTCTTGGTTCAAAGCATCCCTCAGATGAATATAGTCATCTGCTATAAGTTTTTGTTGGTTTAGCCTTATAAAATTTAATCGTTCCGAAATCATCTTTGCCATCATATCCACACAATATTGACTAAACAAATCCTTGTAATAGTGCAGCGAATTAAATTGACTGGTCCTAATAATTAAGCGGTATGCGTAAAATTGCATGCATGATACAGTTTTATTTCTTAAAGAATCCTGCTGAGGAATAGTTAAGTAATATCCGTCGTCTCCTGATACGAACATTAGCGGATATTGTAACGGATCATAAGCCCTATGCAATTCCGACACTCGCTTCAGCTGCCCGTCTCTACCGTGCAGCACTATATCTTTAATTCGTAATATCTTTTGAATGGAAAGTCCAATTTAAATAATTTAAAAACTATTTTATAGGTAGTTAAATGGTCTTGACCATAAAATAATTTATTTGGATAAGGATTAATATAAACACATAAATAGCATGGTTTGAATTTGGTTAGCATTTTCATTAATTTTTAAAATGAAAAAAGTTGTTGTAGTGACATAACTACAATAGTTGGACATATGCTACCGCGGAGTTTTTTGTAGACATTATGATGTTCTTCAATATTGTTGTACATTATTTTGTTCTATCGCTAATATTTTCTGCAGCGCATTCGATGAAAGACATTTTAAGACTCATTTTTCTACACCTTCGGTTACATTGTTCAAATTTTACCAAGGATCCCTAATTTTTTTCAAAATGAAATGTAGCCTATGTCAAACTGGAAGAATGTAGCATTCTATTGGTGAAAGATTTTTTTAAATCGGCCCAGTACTTTTTGAGCCTATTCATTACATACATACAAACATACAAAAAAAATAGGTACAAATCTTTCCTCTTTATAATATTAGTATAGATATACATATATTATATATTGACTGCACGGTTGGCCTAGTGGTTTAAGCGGTCACTACGCCGCTTGCTACTGCGCCAAGTGCCGTGGGTTCAATTCCCACGTGGGACATCACTTTGTGTGATCCACAAAATGTTGTCCTGAGTCTGGGTGTTCTTTGTGTCCGTTACATTCATGTTAGTAAAGTCCCCCGCGACACAGGATGTATATTCCTAATGCGGGAGTTGTCATTTTTAAGAAAAAAAAAATAAATCTATTGAATTACTTATTTTAATTTATGTTACAATAATAAATGAACTTTAACAAACTGAGTAGTTATAACTACCTTCTACGTTTGCTAGGTACCTAATTCATTCAAATACACATTTACAGTACGATTCGATTACGATTACGATTGGCCCGCAAGCGCAACCACGAACGCGGTCGCCGTCGATGATGAAGTCTGTTCTTTATCTGTGTGGAAATCCCTCAAGATACCACCAACTGGTGGTTACGTCCAACTCGATCCGACCAAAAACCGCCGTCTAGTAGTTAGGGAACCAGGTATGGGCTTGCAGATGACCCCCTGAGTGTGTACTCTGATGATTCCCGTTCACTAGATCCCCTGACTATCAAGTGGGTTGCAACTGACAGTCAATGACCTCTTCTTCAGTGATACCTCAAGGTAACATATACCTTGGCGACTGACAATGGTAATAGTAATAATAAATAATAATAATAAATAAATATTCCAGACAATTTAACACACAACGCCATCTAGTCCCAAGCTAAGCAGAGCTTGTGTTATGGGTACTAGACAACTGATATAAATACTTATATACTTTTTTTTTGTAAATACATACATATTATACATAGAAAACACCCAAACTTCGAAACAAATATTTGTAGATCATACAAACATTTGGTCCGACCCGGGAATCGAACCCGAGACCTCAAGCACAGCAGTCGCTTACGCTACCACTCTCGCCACCGAGGCAGTTAAATTTTGAGCTAATAGCAAGCCTTGGATCACATTTCATTGGACTTCACCAACGATAATCTTCCTTAGTAATAATTATGAATGTCATGGGCTGTACTTGATATAGTTTGCTAATTTAGTTTATTTTACAAACTAACGTGTAAACATCTCAAGTTAATTTAGTAGCAGTAAGCACTTTATGTACTTTCTTTTTATTTTTGATTTTTGTCAAAAATAACATCCTTTCATACCATTTATCAATCTACGATAGCTCTGTACTAAATACTTTCTTCATTTTACTTTCTATGTAAACCATTTATAAACAGCAATGGTAGTTATAAATGCTTTATACATAATACATGGACCTGCTTATGCAACAAGGAACCAATCCACTAACATGCCAAAATCTAAATAAGAATCCTATTTATAAGGAGATAAGGATAATTCTTTGATTTTGGCATGTGTATAGATTGGTTCTTTATTGCATAAGTAGGTCCACAAATACTTATGTATACAAGAATTAATAACATAGCTTCGTGGCACGTCTCAAGGTCAATTCCCAAAATCAAATTCATTCAAAATCTAATCTTGCTTTCACAAATCTCTTAAAAGGTGTTCTTGCAGTAAGGTATTAAATATTCAATTTAACAATAAGACCTCACTTTGTACATTATACATTTAAGCTTTTTATGTACATTAACTATATAAAACGGTGTACAAATAAAGAGTTTTTTATTTGTCTATTCAATGTTCTCTGTAATGTGGTTTATAATAATATGAACCAAAGTTGAACCATATTCTGCAAGTCTTAGTAATACTTCCATGATCAATCATCAACAGCTTTTGATTGTCCACTAATGGACTTAAACCTCTACTTCTAAGGTATAAGATTTATTTCAAGTTTTCATTCTTCTTGCTGTGATGTTGTTCTGCGTAGTTTGTGCCGATTACCTCTTACGACACGAATAATGACACTTTGTTTTCTTAATCCGTCACCACACAGACCATAATAATTTATTACAAGAATATCTTCGTTGACAGTTGTGGGAAAACTGAATTTCGAATAAATTTTTATTACTGAAATTATCAATTTGGTTCAAACGCGCATTCAAAGTTACCTGTATATAAAATAAAATAAAATAAATAAATATGCCGGACATCTAACACACAACGCCATCTAGTCCCAGGCTAAGCAGAGATTGTGTTATGGGTCCTAGACAACTGATATAAATACTTATATGCTTTTTTTTTTGTAAATACATACACATTATACATAGAAAACACCCAAACTCCGAAACAAATATTTGCAGATCATACAAATATTTGATCCGACCCGGGAATCGAATCCGAGACCTCAAGCTTAGCAGTTGCATACGCTACCACTACGCCGCCGGTATCTGTTATACCTATGTAAAACTAGACATTAGTTTATACTACATATTGAAGAAACTACTAAACATTCTATCCATTAATATAATAAGTATTTAGTGGTTAATACTACGTCGGTAATAAGTCTACAAAAATATTGCGGTATTCAGTATAGATTGTTTGTATTACGATATTTGTAGGCGATTTAGGTAAAATATACTTGTGTTTTGCTTATTAATGAGATTTAAACAAACCACAATCACCATTACACTTATGGTGATTAGTAGTTTTCGTGTGTTTAAACTTATTCGTATAGTTTCTTCGTGGCAAGTAAGGGCTATGTTCATTTACAATTATCATTCAAAACAGGGAAGCACGTTTTCCGCCCCAAATTGTTTCATTTATACTAATGAGTATATATTAATAGCTTTTGACTCCTTTCGGCTGCACATCTGAACTGTTTAATATTATATATAAATCTTATACTATATCTAGAGGAAACGGCAACGAGTTATACTGTTTTTCTACCACATTGTCGGGTAATTTAGGCGGTGGGTGATCATGGGGCTTGTGAGTGAATGCTCTTGTACCAATACTGATTGCAGATGCCCGACAACCTTTCAATCTTCGAGAACAATACCAAGATATTCGTCCATCAGCGTTCTGTTTCTGGTAGCTGTAGGTATATCCACTGAGGAGTAGTAGAGGATGTTTTCCTCCTCTTTTCGTCCAAAGAAATGCACCTGTGAAAAAGTGTTATACGTGAGTATTTCAAGATTTTTTTAATATATTTAATCATGCACTAAATAGGGTTAGCTAACAAATTGTTCAAACAATATTTTTTTCTTAGAAACGTGTATTAAACACTTAAATCGCAAACATAATAACTTAAAACAATTTAATACAAAATAAAATTATACAGTTTAACTGCCAAATCCTAAAATTTCTCTCCACAATACCTATGTACTTCCAAAATAATAACATTTCAGTAAAATATACATTAAGGCACTAGTTCAGTCGTTTTACATAAACATTTTAATAATATAAAAAAATATACTTTAACAGATAATAGTAATTAACAGATCAGATTGCTTTGGTTTTTTAAATAAATCATTCCATTTTTTACGAACTGTCGACTGGTCGCCCGTTACTTGCTCTCCCGGCGACCAAAAGCGAGCGACTTTATTCAAAGTAGTTATTTAGCACAGTGGTTTACAAAATACGGTGAAGAAGTTAAGTAATAACTCATAAAAAGAGGATTGAGTACACCAACAAGTAAACTGCTACTCGCAATCTTATTTGCCAAATGAATTTGCAAGGCCTGAATTATTTTTGGGCCGAACTGACATCCGTTTGTTACGATAGTTGCTCGCAGTGTGAACGTTTCTTTTTAAAAACATTTCCCTTCCCTCATTTAACCCAACGTTTGCTTGTGCAGTCTGCAACAACCTAGTCACCGGCCATCAGTCGACAGTACGTAATAGCCCTAAATTAATTAAATATAAATATTAAAACGTAAAAAATCAATATGCTCTGACTAAGACATTATTCCTCTTCACGAACTTTGGTTTTAGGTGGTTATGAGTACCAGAATAATCAAGCACTTCGTACTGCTTACTGGTGAACAGTTTCGCCGTGCATTTCTTGGCCGTACCTGGCTGTACCATGGTGCATCTCCACTGGACTATTTCGTTCTTGTTACTTTGCAAGCTATAGGAGTAACTCTTGAAGATTAAAAGAATTCCTCCTCTTTGAGATCGAGCAAAACTTACTGAAAATGATTGGGGGATTACCACTGAACTTTGATATGCCCCTGAATTGTTCGCAAAGAATTTCTCTAATATGCCCTTGATTGCCTCACCATGAAAACTATCATGGTAGGTATGTAGAATATCTATTTATATTAATGTCTAAATAAAACAAATATACTAATTTATAGCCATCCCTTCTTTTTAGTTTCCCCGAAAGAAAGAAAATCCGATAAAAACATAATAAGGATGCTTTTAAATGTAATCTCTTTAAAATTATGAATACCCTATATAGGTAATAATAGTTTCACTGTACAGAAGAAAATAGTTTTATTTCTAATAACATACATTGTACATATTTTGAAATATTTTTTAAAATAAACATTTTAAACTCAACTAGGTATATAAAAATATAATTTAAGATAAGAACAACATGACAAACGACAAGTATCAAAAGATACTTTCATAAGACATATAAGTACATTTATATAAAACATAATCTATCTTATGTAATAGAACAGTTAGGTGTATTTAGGTGAGTGATTAGACGCCCCTAAGCGTTGCCTATACATTCACTGGAAGAGCATCTTACATAATAAAAAAATGTGTGCGTCTCGAGACGCCCGATAGAAGTGATAACTAACTAATCTAAGAAACCAACTTAAACTGTTTAATATTAAAATTGTTTAACTTGAGGAAGCGTCTGTCTGAAATTTGGCTAGCGCTGTGGGTTACAGTGAGAAAGGAGAGCCTGCCTACCGCTGCCGTATACGTGAGAGAAAGGGAAGCCAGACAGACTGGCGCCGTAACGCGTTACGTAACGAAGCTGTTCCCTCCCATAAGAAGTTGTCACTTCAAAAATTTCATCATATTTAGCTGAGTTTGAGTATGTTTGAGTTTTTACACGTTCACGTAGTATCTTACATAATAAACAAAGTTAATTGTATTTAAGTGATTGCTTAGATGCCCCAAGGCGTTCCGAAAATATTAACTGGTAGAGTATACTACATAATGGATTAAATAAAGGTATTTAGCTGAGTGTGTAAACGCTCTAGGAGTTCCCTAGACATTCATTGGAAGCATATCCTATATAATAGTAAAAGTTAATTGTATTTAGACAATCTCCCGAAACTTTTTGCCGCGCACAACATAACTGTGGAATGAGCTGTCGCCGGCAGTGTTCCCGGACCAATACGATCTTCGAACCTTCAAGAAAAGAGCGTACACCTTCCTAAAAGGTAACGCACTTGTAACGCCTCTGGTGTTGCGGGTGTCCGTGGGCGGCGGTGATCGTTTGCTATCAGGCGATACGTCTGCTCGTTTGCCCGCTAAATAATAAAAAAAAGAATTTTATTGAAAGATATACGCTACTTCAGCCAAATTTGACAGGTAAAACTAACGAAACGGTTTTAGTAACCCATTGGTTACGTCGTTATGATATCGTCATTACGATATTTAAAATCTTATTTTTTTAATATAAGTTCACTTTGTAGTTACTTCCTCCGTATCATCATATTTCTTCAAAAGAGGCGTATTTGTCGATGTATCAATAAATATCGATACACTACTCGACGCACTCGTTCGCAGATTATAGACGCCATTGATATTTTTAACTGTATTCCTTACTTTGTATTTCTTATATTATTTAGGATTTTGATTCATCAATAATTCAGTATCAAGAGTATTTTGTTTTAGTAATCCTAGGATATATCGTCATCGAGGTAGGCATTTTAGAATTTTACAAACAGTGGCAGTGTTTTAGAATTCATGTCTAAGCTTCTAGTTTTAATTTCGAAGTAAAAGATATGCTTTGGAAGAAGAGGCTTGGACAATTAAAAACTCTTGATTGGTGTATTTTGATAAAGTGACAAAATATTATATAATTTAAATAAACTAAATCTTTTTAAGATTCACGTTCATTCGTCGATTTATCAACTTTTGAATTACCAATTTCTTCAATCTCAACTTTTAAAAGCGACTCAGTAGTTTTCTCTTGTTGGTTACCCGATCTTATACGAGAATAATTACGGTGTTTGCTAATCTCGTGATTGTGTTCATTGCTCATTTCTTTGACAACGAGATGTTCACCATTTTTACTAACGCCAATTTTGATAAAAGCTAAACATTTGTTCTTAACGACTTGGGTTATTTTACATTCAGAACTTTTAGAATTCCTACCGCCATGTGTGCATGTATATTTTAAATTGTAATACTTTAAACGTTCCTTGATAGGCTTTTTAATACCCTTTTTTCTGCATTGTTCAATAGTAACAGAATCTCTTCTATAAAATACACAGTTGGTAGTCTCTTGATATTTATCAACTCTCTTTTTTAAGTGTTTAAATGATTTGAACTTATCACCAACATGTATCATAACATCTTCTTTATCACTGCCTTCATCTTCTTCATCATCCGATGATTGGTGTAGATCTTTCTTATCAATTAGAAAATATTCATATTCGCTGTCGTGTGAGGAATTCTCTGGAACATATGAAATATTTTAATTAATATATTTGGTCACTCTATGTACAACATGTTGTAAATATTTCCTTCTACTTCCCAAATTATGCTTGACTTATGTAGAGTCTTGTGACCGTGAAGAAGCGATGTTCGCATGCGCCTAGATGTCAATTTAATGAGAGTTTTAATGGAAAGTAGTGTCCGCTATTGCGGGTAGACGCTAACAGCTATTTATCATCAGATTAATTACCATATTACTGACATGATCTAGTGAAAGATCAGACAGTCGTGTATGAGATGTGGTTCATACTAAAGAAATATTTTTCCGGATCCCTTCTATTGCAGGCGCAGTATGTCACAAACACACCGGCTTACCGGAGTGGTGACGGCTTGGGGTTACCACAATAAAAAAAGGTAGTTTTATGAATTACTTAAATTTATTCGAAGTTTATTGAAAGAGCAAATGCAGAATTCAGGAACAATCTGAATTCTTTATTTACAGAGATTTTAATCTGCTTTAAATTTTTTATATTATTATTCTTACATTTAATTGAACCGTCTATAATTGAAGTTATTTTCAGCGATAATAAAAGGACAAGATGAAATAAAATCAAAAAATATACCTAATTTTCGGTAATCGCTATCTATGTCCTTCTTTAAGAATCAAAGTAGCTACTTGTTTAATGTCATTGCAATCAGTGCAGCGATTTAGCCGTAAAAGCGTAGCAGACAAGCAAATAAACAAATAAACAGGCAGACAGTGTGTAGAACCGACACCATAATATTCGTAATATTACGATTACAGTTTTAAGTTAAAAGTCCTCAGTAAAAATATAAAGAGTTAGCAACTAAAATGAACTAACTTAATATCTATTTTAAAATAGCTACAAAACGTCAAAATTTCAGATAAAGTTGCATTATAATAAAATATATACTTAAAAAAAAAACATTCTTTATTTTAAACAAAAAGCATACCAAAGTAACTTGTGAAAATATTTACTTTAATCAAAATGCTTCGATTACGTCGGTTTTCGTGGTAAAAGGTGCTCTTCAGGAGGAGTCACAGTTAAATTTCATTAAAATCGGTTCAGCGGTTTATTCGTACATGGCACATTAGACAGAAGTACATTCGCATTTTATCGTAAAAATACCTCCTTTTTTGTACACACACACACATATAATTTCCATTTAATAGTAAGTGTTGATAGTTAGCTAAATACTCTAAAATATATACCGTTATTAGACTTATGGTACTGCGGTGGTAGGTGATTATGGTCACTAACACTTTTGACGAATTCGCCGTCGATTGTCAGATAGAGCCTGGCCTTGCATCCTTGAGTACATCGGTACCGGAGTTCGGTCTTGGCCGGAGACGGGAACACGGGAGCGCCGTAGGTGTATCCTCTCCACATTTTAAATATTTTGCCATTGTTCAAACGTATATCTATCACTGAAATAAAGAATTATTTATAAATAACAGAAAAATAAATTGTTAAGGAAGGTTCAATTTTATAATATGGACATCATTCGATTCGTTTTTAATCTCCGTGAATATGATCATGTTTTAGGAGAGGCCTATATCCAGCAGTGAACTGAGATGGGCTGCTGATGAAGTTCTTTAGGAGAGGGTCAAATGGCTTGATACCATATGTGCTAGCTTTTTTTTCATAAAACAAAATAAAGAAACTAAATTTGATTTGGTTTGAGAGATTTCAATCAACTTGCGGTTTTTTTGTATTTCTTTCTTTCTTTGTTTTTATAAGCATACGTAAACCAAATGATGAAAGGGACCCAAAGAACATTCAGATTTAGAACAACAATTCCTGGAACATACAAAGTCCAATGTAGGGTTTGAACTTATAACACTTAGTGCACCAGAAAGCGGCGAGTTGACCACATAAATTTTTACGACGTTCGTATGGTCGTATTAATTGCTTTTTAATATTATATTTTGATTATTACTACTATATTTGAATGTTTGTATTATTATTTCTTTTAGTTTAAAATTTATGTGATTTCAGGAGACAGGAAGCATTAATAATAACATAGAACTCAAATCAAACCTGTAGTACTTAGTACTAATGATCGCAGGGAAGTATAAAAGGGCAAAGAACTCCATGTGCGGTTTTATCGGGCCTTTAATGGACCCGACAAACATTTTAAAGCATCTACGTCCTGGCTACTGTATGGTGATTTCTTCGGAGAAACCGAAGGTTTTGTCTGAGCGATTATGGACGAAGTTATCATTCATCATTATCACTATTGTTGCCAATGAGTCTGATATTGTAGTAATAGATCGATTAGAGCATCGCGCAATGACTGTTGGTATCACCATTTGTCGAAAAATAAAAACAAATAGAATATTTGGATTTGTCTCACGAGATTGTCGATAAGTGCAATGTGGATTCGGTGATCATTGTTCCGATAGTCGTATTTGCTAACGGATTGATAGCCAAGAGCCTCGACCAACACCTTAATAGGCTCACGTTAGAAGGCTGGATCAATGGTCTGATACAGAACGGATGGAAAATCTAAGCCTACATACACATAAAAATAAAGAACGCTTGACTTTGTACAATACATATTCTACTTAGTATAAAAGAGATCAATTACATTATACCTAAATCGTTTTTTTTTTCTTTTTACCATTCTAAAAAGGTATACTGAGACACCGGATTGCGATTGGGTATTTCCTGATATACTAAAACATAACATCAGTATATTTCTCCTATAGGAAAACTAAGAAAAAAACAGCTTATTATATTACCAAACAACCACTACTGCAGTCAATGGTATACTTACCATAAAGAGTTAAAAAACACGTCACCTTAAATCATTAGGAGTAATAGAAATTAGTCATTTACTTGAATAATGTATTTATTGATACAGATTACAACTAAATACAAAAACTTTAACCTATCTCTACCTAACTGTGCTTTCATGTTCATCTTGCGTCTTCACCTATTAATTTAACTCGTGTCAGATATACCTTAAACGGATTGCTCAGTCCCTAACTATTGTATGCGCTATGGTTGTTCAAACAATTGCCCGCGGCAGACGCAAGATGATTATGACAGCGTATTGGTATAGTCTAGGTACACACCTATATAATATCTTAAAATGTAAATACTAATAACTACTACTATAAACTATACATACTTTTATGAAGTCCTTATAACAAAATTAACGGATGCAAAGATAAATAATAGAAGCTACTATTGGTTCACACATATTGAGTACATTGATTATGATTAAGATAATTATCTCATAATCACATCTCCATCCGCACATTCTTCAATTCTTTTAGTTCTTGAGATTTTTGTTCATTTAATCTTACTAGTGATCGCCCAGCAAAATTCGAGTATAATTTCCTTTTTTTTACTTTTTTACATATAGTACATACAGGCAATATTTAAAGGCGAATGTATCGGCCATCTTTAGTTTTATATAACGTTTTTTTACCATGTTGGTGTTTACTTACAACCATGACTACTTTCTGGTGTTGATCAGTCAGTATGTGAGACTTGCAGTTATGATTGGTAGTGCACCGCCATTTGTCGCAACCTCCTTTTTTGCCTAATTTATAGTAGGTATAACCGTCGTGCAATATCAGTTTCTTGCCATTAATCATTGTTATTATCTCGGCTGAAACTGATTTAAAATGTTAGATGAATACACAAACATTAATAAGATAATATTTTCGGACATCTAACACATAACGCCATCTAGCCCTAAATTAAACGCAACTTGTAATATGGGCACTAGCCAAGTGATATAAATACATAAATACTTTTCTGAAATAAACATTTGTAGAGTGATACATCACTCTGTGATCGGTTGTGGTCGGTGCTGGTGATAAGTGCGACTTGGTAGGGTAGTGGAATGACATAGTTTGCAATGACTACCCGCCCTAATTTATAAGTGACTATGTATTTTAGTTTAGTTCTTCAGTGCTGTTTATTGTACTTTTCTTCTATTAAGTGTTACTAAAACGTAGTGTTTGAGAATGCTGGTTTATTTAATAACCATGAATATGTATGAAGTTGGCAATAATCGTGTGTAAAGCAATTGTATTGTAAATGTAAGTAGAAATATATATAAATAAATAAATAATAAATAAATATTTCGGACATCTAACACACAACGCCATCTAGTCCCAAGCTAAGCAGAGCTTGTGTTATGGGTACTAGAGAACTGATATAAATACTTATATATATATTTTTTTTGTAAATACATACATATTATACATAGAAAACACCCAAACTCCGAAACAAATATTTGTAGATTCCACAAACATTTGGTCCGACCCAGGATTTGAACCCGAGACCTCAAGCTTAGCAGTCGCATACGCGTACCACTACGCCACCGAGGCAGTCATGATTTGGTGATGACACGGATGCACGGAAAAACTCAAATGAGTTTATGTGGCATCTTGTATTAAATTTCTTGTAGCTTATATTGTTTTAATAAATAAATAAAAAAAAAAAAAAAAAACTATGTGTGGGGGAACGGGTATAATGTTCCACCCAACACAAAGGGAGGATCCTCCGACCAGGCGAGGTGATCATGCCTGGCGGGCTACTGCCCAACAGTTGATGTTGGGATGTTGTATATATGATAATCGGCGCGGGAACTTTATTTGCGCGATTCAGGATTGGTAGTTACTCCGTGTAGTGTAGTTTGTAAGTACAGTGCGTTACTTCGTAGTTTTAGTGTATCTTCGGTAGATGGCGCTGTATGTGGAGGTCGCCACATCACTCCCCTCCAAGACTGGAGGTCGATATATGTTGAGTCAGCTGTCTGTGCTCTGATGCGGAGCTTGCCAGTGCCAGGAGTGAGTAGTTCCAGTGAGTCGGAACTGAATGCCGCAAGTTCCAGTGAGTCGGAACTGAATGCCGCTAGTCCCAGTGAGTCGGGGCTGAAGTCCGCTGATCCCAGTGAGTCGGGATCGCATGCGGTGCGCGGTGCTGCGGTGAGGTCCCCAGCGAGTTGGGGCGATTGCTGCGTAGTGGCTGGCTGCTGCGTAGACGGGAGAGATGTGCTCTGCTTACATGGGCCGTAGGTGCAGTTTGCTGTGCCTAGACGCTGTAGAGGCCGTAGGGGTTACCAGGCTGGAGCGGTCGCGTCCTGCGTGTGGTATAGGTATCCCAGTTGAGGCCGAAGTTGCTGGCTGGCTTGAGACTTGCTGTGGGAGTGAACATGATGGTGGCGCGGCTTGAAGGCTGCTTCCAATCACGTCGGGGTCACCACTGTGGGGGAACGGGTATAATGTTCCACCCAACACAAAGGGAGGATCCTCCGACCAGGCGAGGTGATCATGCCTGGCGGGCTACTGCCCAATAGTTGATGTTGGGATGTTGTATATATGATAATCGGCGCGGGAACTTTATTTGCGCGATTCAGGATTGGTAGTTACTCCGTGTAGTGTAGTTTGTAAGTACAGTGCGTTACTTCGTAGTTTTAGTGTATCTTCGGTAGATGGCGCTGTATGTGGAGGTCGCCACACTGCAACTACTGCAATACACAACTTATAGTACCCAGGTTATTTTTGCTCTTTACTCATCTCATGATTAAAGCCATTTTTCCGTGAAAAAAAGTAGCCAATGTGCTATTTCAGACAGTTATGTTATATTCGTTTAGCCTTATTTTGTGAAAGAATTACAAACATTCATATAAAGTAATACACAATAACATTATAAAATTGCACTTTACCAAATACAAAAAAAAGGCACACTCCAATTATCTACCAGCAACCACGAGTGCCTCTGTTGCCATCATGATGCCATGCCATGATTCCTGTGTTAAGTTGTAATATTTAAAACAAATTCAAATCATTTATTGCCATAGGCCCCAAAAGGCACTTAAACACGTCAAAAATACAAACATCAAAATATAAAATAAAGCTCAAGTAATCAATTCAATGATAAAAGGTACTAATACTAAATGCATTGAAATGATTTGAATTACCGGAGCTTAGATTGGTTTCGATTCAACTCAAAGGTTTAAATTGAAATCAATCCAAGTACCAGCTCCGATGGGTATTGCATTCATGAGAAGAGCTGGTGAGAAACTCATGTGCACCATCTTTTCAAATAATTCATACAAAGTTTGTTTGTTTTTCGACAACAGTAATTCTATGTGCAAGTTAAGGCAACCACAACACAAAGGCTAAAAAGCGGTCTAAAGAGATATTAAAGCTAGGGAAATAAATTTTTTGTCTAATAAAATAATAAAAATTAATCCATAGCATACTCGTATAAGGTAATCACTTACACATCAAGGAGTAAAAGCAATGTGTGCATACATACTGGTCCCAGAAAAAAACGTTCAAAATGTAATAAAATAATAAATACTAATTATTTACGCTCCAACAATGTAAACACAGATCGCCTTAACTTAATAAAATTCAAATGTCAGGTAATAAATGCAGAATAAGATGTCAAGAATTAATTACAATCAAATAAATTATATTAAGGATTGTAAATAAATAAATACATTGCGTATAAATATAAATTATTTCAATTAGTACATAATAAGTTAATACTAGATTTTCATTCATATCCAAGGCATCGTGTCGGTTAAGAAATCGTTTATTGTATAATAGCCCCTCTCCATAAGACGATTCTTAACAGTACTCTTGAACTTTTGTGTGTAGTACAGTTTTTAGTAAAAATAAAACATATTTGTTAAGTCGAAGTAAAGTAAAATTTGGTGGCCTTAAAATTTTGATTAAACTGTGTATAAAACTATCTCTTACGTATTTTTTTAGTACTTAAATTGAATACGCAATGTATGATGGTTGTTATAGATTTGATTATAACGGGGTTTTATTTGCTATTAACGATACGATACGTTTACTCGTTCGGCATGTTACTATCGCGCAAATCGACATGGACTTTTTTAACCGACTTAAAAAAGGAGGAGGTTATCAATTCGACTGTACTTTTTTATGTCTTAGACTTTATGTACTGTTTTAGTGGGTGATTATGGTCATTGTCAATTTTGAAGAACTTGCCATCGATTGTTAGATGGAGCTTGGTATTGCACCCTCGTGTACAGCGTTACCGAAGTTCGGTTTTGGACGGAGAAGGAGAGTAAGGCGTGAGTTTAAAAAAAAATATCATTAATCAAACGCATCAATCAACTTTTTTCTTTTTCTATAAACTGAACTACTTATTCTCCATTGTTCTCTTCTTTGCCGTTTTTCTCTAGAATTCATATTACTAACAGGCTTCACTTGACCTTTCTCTTTTTTCTTAAGATATTTAATTCTCTCCTTTTCTCGAAGTGTTTCTAAAGATTGAAGATCACTTTTCATTTTTTCCCTTCTTTTTCTGTTGTATTCCTTCTTCTTTAATTTAGCTTCTGCTTCTGTGACTTTCTTTTTTCTTGCCATCTCTTTCTTACATCGCCCTAAAAAATATACAATCGTGAATTTACCGAATTTATAAATATATATATCATTCCCTCACACCCCTGTCATTCCATCACCAACAAATCGTATGAGGGAATGAGTGCGAGGGAGTGACGAAATAAAACGTTACGTATAAAAAAGCTGTGATCATAATCTTACTTTTTTATGGCAATGCATACTAATTAAATACCCCTAAAACACATACGATAAGAGGTCCGTGGTATAGTAAAACTGTGAATAAATAATGGTACAAACTGTATGGTAGGAAGAGAAGAAAATGCTTTATATCACTCTTAAATACATAGATATCCCTAAGTAATAATATGATACATGTGAATCATATGCATACACATACATATGCATTTAGTAAAAAGCGGTTATTTGAATATTACAAACATACAGAATTTCATTTATTTATATAGATAATCTTCTTATATTTAAAATTCTCGTGTCATAATGTTAGTTACCATACTCCTCCAAAACGGCTGGACTGATTCTCACGAAATTAGTGAGCATTTTAGGTAGGTCTAAGAAACGGTCAACGTCTATTTTTCATCCCCCTAAATGTTAAGGGTAGTCCAATCCTAATTTTTTTTTAATTTGTAGATATTTTTTTAGGATACAGCATTATAAAATACATACAACCCTGAATTTTCAACCCTCTACGAACAATCCCTATTTTTCCATCACGATTTTTATTGGCCAACTCTACAACATATATTCCTTTTTATGGCAAAGCAACGTTTGTCGGGTCAGCTAGTAATAATATTATATTATAACTTTCACTTTGGTATCGTCAAATTAACTATTTTATGTTCCGTAAAGATAAATGTAATCTCACTAAAATTGAAACGAATTTAATTACAATTTCAAAATCTTATTGAAATAAATAATAAACAACAATAATAATTAATTAACTAATGATATAATTATTAACTTAATGCAGGCGTTCACTTCTACACACAATTAAAAACTACATAATTGGTTGGCAAATATCTCCCTTCCGCTTTTTTGCTGTTTAGTCAATGCTTTTTAAAAAGTCTTGTCTTGCCTTGTTTGATAATCTGTTTCCATCTAGACGGCAACTTCATAATACCTCCCCTCGTAGAAGCCCCCCTCCTTATTTGCGAAGAACTCGGACAGGCACTTTTCGCAAGCCTCTTTTGAGTTCAACTTTACACCATGTCCGGGCTATATGGTGGATGCGATAAAACCTCCCATCCGAGGTCCCGTATCTTCTGACGCTCATCAACGAAGTGCGTGGTCTGGCGTTGTCCTGGTGGAACACTACACTCTTCCTGTTGGCCAATTCTGGACCATTCTGGTCCAGTTGTTCGCAGTAGATGATAGAATTAAGCGTTTGGCCATATGGGAGCAGCTAATAGTGGATGATACCCTTCCAATCCCACCAAACACACAGCAAAACTTTCCTGGCCGTCAATCCCGGCTTGGCCACTATTTGGGGCGATTCTCCGGCTTTCGACCACGACCGTTTTCGCTTGATATTGTCGTATGTGCTCCATTTTTCGTCGCCAGTCACCATCCGCTTTAAAAAAAATGGGTCGAGTTCGTTCCGTCGATTCGGTCCAGAAGGTTTTTTTGCGTCAAATCATGCGACACCCAAACATCAAGCTTTTTTTTTGTATCCAGCCTTCTGCAGATGGTTTAAAATGGTTTGGTGACTAACTCCCATCTCCTGGGCATTGGCACGAGATGCCACATGCCGGTCTAATTCAATGTTTTCCATGATTTGATCGGTATTCGTAGGCGGAAGGGAGATATTTGCCAACCTATTATTATTTTTCATCAACGACTCAACTTGACGTATGTCTGTAGAGAGTGTAGAGTCAAGATAAGAGCGCGAAAAGTGGAAATATAAATTTTGTGTGTTTGTGTTTGGTTCCAAACTAGGTAGAGCTTGTGTACTTATGGTAACAAGAGATTTTATATAATACACGACCTTAAATACGTACTTGAAAATACCTACATTAGAGATAAGTTACATCCAGACAGAATCAATAATAAAAATTAGAATTTTACACATCTCACTCATATTTCAAATGCTTTTCACACAATTATTTGCCTGAGAACGGAAGCCATGACCAATATATTAAACAAATTTTGTTTCAGTTTCAATAACAAAATCTATCTTATTCTTATGTATTTTCCATTTGAAGTCATGTAGTAAGTAGGCGACGGGTGACTGTGGTCACCCACTGCTTGTATCAGATCTCCTTCCAGAGATATAAGTAGATAAGCTTTGCATCCCGAGCTGCATCTCCACCGTCGGCCGGTCTGTGTGTTGAACCAGAAACCGTAAGTAAATTTTTTGTACATGTAAAACGTTTTTCCGTTAACCAATGTAATTAATTTGAAATCTGTAATAAATTTTATCTGTATTAATTACCATTTTTCAATAAAATGCTTGAATGTAAGGAATAATTAAGTTCGTCAAACATATTAATTATCGTAATCTTCAACACTTCACTGTTAACATAGACATAGACCTCTAAAGGAGGATACATTGCTGGGCAGACATGTTGGCAAAGCGTGTGCGTCAAGTTTTCTTTTCTTCACAGTGTTGTAACGCATGGTTTGCTCCCTAAGCCGGCTTTTACTAAACTTTAGGTGTTGTGACACAGATACTATTACTTTAATAGCGCAGCAGTTTCAACGGAGACCAGCCAGCAGGATAGCGATTGGTCACACAATCGACAGTTTTACGTGTTCTCTGAGAGACGGGCAATGATAAAAATAATAGGCAATCCAAAGGTAATATACGAAAATATTAGTATTTTCCCAAATATATTACGTTTATTAACCGTTTTTATGAATTATGTTACAAGTAGGAGAAGAAACATTTACACGATATCACTATATTTTTTAAATTGGCTATTTTCTATAATGTTTTTTCTCCAGTCTTCTTATACGAGTATATCTATACTAATATTATAAAGCTGAAGAGTTTATTTGTTTGAACCTGCTAATCTTAGGAACCGCTGATCCGATTTGAAAAAATCTTTCAGTGTTGGATACTACATTTATAGAGGTAGGTTAAATATATTTATATTTGAAATCATCACGTTAATACTAATATGAGCGGAGTACCAATGAAATACTTCATTGGTACCCGTTTCAAAAACGGGGGAAAATTTTCACACTACGGGCAATAGAAGACGCAAACGAGGTTGCGTGGGTCAGCTAGTATATATATATATCTTTCTCCCCACGTTTCATTTTAATCTTATGTAATGTCCTGTTGTTGTTTGATGATACAATGGATGTCGATGAGGATGATCCCAAGCAGCTTTCAAGAGTTTACCTTCCGAAGATACTAACAAATACGCTTTGCAACCAGAGCTGCATTGCCAACGACTTCCGACCTTCGTGTTGAGTTGAAACCCGTAAGTATAATTTTTGTACATGTAGAATTTCTTTCCACTGGTCAATGTAATTAGTTTGAAATCTGCAATAAAGGTTGTCAGCCATAAAATAATCTAAAATTTCCCTCATAAACATAAACAGTGATTGAAATTTAATCTATACTACAAATAAATAAAATTGGAGTGTCTGTTTGTAATATTAAAATAACCGCTTTCTACTACATGTATATACGGTACACATACCAAAATATATATTTTTAAAATTTTTGTCTGTCTGTTTGTTCCGGCTAATCTCAGGAACCACTAGTTCGATTTGAAAAAATATTTCGGTGTAGGATAGTCCATTTATCGAGGGAGGCTATAGGCTATAGCCTATATGATATATATATCATCACGCTACTACTAATAAAAGCGGAGCACCAATGAAGAATGTTTCAAAAACGGGGGAAAATTTTCACGCCACGGGCAATATAAGACACAAACGAGGTTGCGTGGGTCAGCTAATCATGAATTAATGTGTTATTAGTTATCTGTGGTTTCCTTTAAACGATTAAATGAAATTTTAGATCTAACCTGACTCAATTTTTTATAGGTTCCCGCCGTTTTCCATGATACTCGTAACTAACCCTATAACTAACCCCTCCCACACGCCCACCACTGTAACCCATGTACACCAGGAATTAATTAGGAGTATGAAATGTGACACAATGGAGAAAGAGTGTGGAAGGAAAAAAAAGAAGAAATTAGATGAATTTTAACATAATAATTAAAGCTTACTTCGAGCTACATATTTTAATAACGTTTCTGTAACGAGGTGGTCAAATAAAACATGAGTAAGACAAGTAAAAATATATTTAATTCTTAAATTTATGAACCCCTTTTCATCAATACAAAAACTTTATAAAAATGCATATTGCATTGAACAGTAATACTTCAGTGAAGAAGATAACTAATTTGCCAAAAGAAAATGACAAGTTATTACAGACAATTATTTCCAATCAAATGGTTTATACGCCATTTTACCAAATCCATTTCTCTGTACCTACTATTTTAAATCTTATATATAAAATTCTCGTGTCACAATGTTAGTTATCATACTCATCCAAAACGGTAGGACCGATTTTCATGAAATTTCGTGAGCATTTTAGGTAGGTCTGGAATCGGCCAACGTTTATTTTTCATCCCCCTAAATGTTAAGGGTAGTCCGCCCCTATTTTTTTTTTTTTTTTTTAATATGACAGCATTACAAAATACATACAACCCTGAATTTTCAACCCTCTACGATCAACCCCTATATTTCCATCGCGATTTGTATTGACCCATCCCTAAAATATATATTCCGTTTTATGACAAAGCAACGTGAACGTGCAGCTAGTAATTATGTAATTATATATTTGTAGCGTACTTTTCACGATATTTTAATATATTGGCCATTAGCTACTTGACATAATATTGAACTTGGATGTTGGTGATCTCCATCAGCTTTTAGTAGCTCACCAGACTTCGAAACAATGATGTACGCCGGGCATCCACGGAGTCTTGAACTGCACCGCCAACGAGATCCTACTTTAGAATGGTTGTGAAATGAATAAGTATACTGGTTTAATGCATACTGTGACTTTCCATTGGTAAAAGTGATCAATCTAAAATCTGCAAAATACAAGATAAAAAGAAAATTCAGAAAACATAAAAAAGTTCAAAATACTATAAACCGCAAACCTTCAAGTTTGACTTCTTTTGTTTTTAAGGAAATTATTATTTCTAATTTTTTTTTTGTCCGTGGGAGAGCCACTTTTCATGAATAGGCCGTCTCGACAGGAGTGATACCAAGGCCTCACAGAAAACCGGTGTGAAATAGCGCTTGCTCTGTGTTTCATCGAGTGAGTGAGGATACCGGAAGCCCATACCCCAACCCCTCCCTCCATCCTCCAAAGGCCAGCAACGCACTTGTGACGCCTCTGGTCATGTATCGCCTCATGGTAATCACTTACCATCAGGCGATACGTCTGCTCGTTTGCCCCCCATACCATAATGAAAATAGGCTGTCACACGGGCCATTATTACGAATATATTGACACCTCATTTATTCATTCGTTCAGTTGTTAACACAGACTACATAAAAAATCATTTCAAATTAAAACATCGGTTTATCAGTCCTATAAATTGTTTATTTCGTATATATTGTAACAAATAATTGCAGAGTTTTGAATAATTGGACACTTGTCATCGACATGGAGATATGTTTTTTGAATGGCATCTAGTAAGAGCATATTAAAACAGTTCAGCTCAGAACTAAAGAATTAAAAAAAAATCCTTGACGTCTCTTGACTAGGGTCACACACACACTCACGTTCGGACAAAACACACTTATGACCCTACACATCCAAACATGACCCGAATATTGTTGTTTTTGGTTTTCACTTTGTCTTGTCTTCTTAAAAACGACTAAACTAAAGTCGAATATATCCGCCAGAGGTTCGATGTAACGTTGGACTCTCATGGATATGGTCCCCTCTTGCTTTGACAAGTTCTCCAATAGGGGATACTACTATATAAGCTTTGCAGCCACGCCCACCGTGCGAACTACATCGCCAACGATACCCACCTTTTATGGAATGATGGAGCGCATATGTGTATTGTTTGAAGATGTAGAACTTCTTGCCGTTGGCCATTGAAATAAGCCTCAGCTCTGTAAAAAAGCTAGATATAAAATTGCGTACAATAATTACACATTTTTTCTATACAGTTTATCTGTTACTATTTACTCAGCATTAATACTCACGTCTTTAACAAAGTTACAACAAAAAGTAAGTCTTATAGCTAGACTTATTTATATCTATGGGCATGCCAAAGTGGCTCTACTTTGCCTGGTCAATATACTCATTACGAATGCAACAATGCAGCACGGCGGTCCACACTATGGCGGCCTGTTGGATGCTTCTGTATCATTGGGTCTGGTCTCTTCCAATGAAGGAATAAAACAAATATTAATAGAAATATTTAACCTTTACTTAAAAATACTACCAAGTTTATAACGTCAGATATCAATCGTATAAATCAGTTTTTTTTTTTTTTTTTTCAACAGTTAGACGACAGTCAGTAACAAATACGTTGTTTGCCTTATGAATTCGTTCGGTTTACGTCAAACGGACACAAATAACAGCCCAGACCCAAAATAACAATGTGGGACTTGAACTTACAATACTCAGTAAAAGCGGTGCTTTAACACCTAAGTCATTCATGGGCCATGGGGTCATTGGACTATTATGATGTTAGTCTTACAAATTTTCCACTTGCTGTTTGATATAAGTTTGGATGTGGATGTGAATGAGTCTCTACCGCTTTGATTAGTTCACCACTGTTGGACAGTATAATATGTGCAGTACATCCACTGTTTCTGGAACTGCATCGCCATCGTAATCCAAACTTTGTGGTGCGATGGTATCCATAGGTATAATTATTAAACACGTACAGTTCCTTCCCATTGGTAAATGTTATCAATTTCAAATCTGAAAATATTTATTTTTCATATATTTAAGCCGCGAGTTTAAAAATGTCGTTATTCTAGAATACTATATTCAGATATGCCTGTCATGCATGCATGTATCATATATACTAACGAAGTAATACCTCCAATATTTTGTTTGCCAAGATTCATATTCTTGGGGCACTCTTCTGTTGATCAAGCATTAGCTTTATATTTACATTGAGTATATTATGTTCATACCTTAAAAATAATTAATGCCTAACTTTAATAGTTTTTAAACAAAAGCAAGTGAATATTACTCGTAAAAAATTTATTAAAAAAGTTTATAAATAAGTCATGGCTACAAAATGTCAATTTTTTTAGGGAGTTTAAATACAAAAACACACACATACTTACATAGTACTAACGTATCTGGTAAATAAGCGACAATATGACTGACACATGTCCTAAGGCGACTACAGTTCTTTTCTAAGGATGCCGTATTTTTATGATCAGCACAATACATAATAACTTCATCAATACCCCTCACATGATGTTGAAGTAACCCATCAGTACTTCAGTCTTCTGGACAAGCAGATTTGGAGCGAAAGTTAACCTGCGTCTCGATTAGCTGAATGAGTATGAAAATGAAGTCATAAAAATGATCCTTACGTGCAACTATATATATGTGTATACATATATATAATTTAATACTGCCTCGTGTATATTATACGATACGTTATCACATTTTGATATACCCTTGGGGCGTTTTGTAATACCGAGAATAAGGATGATCGTGATCCCCCGAGACATGCATAAGATCTCCACACAAGGACACTAATATATATGCTTTACATCCCCATCTACTGCAGCGCCATCTATTGCCTGTTCTTGTGCTAAACTGTAGACTATAGGTATACTGTTTGTACAAATAGAATTTCTTGCCACTGGTCAGTGTGATCAATTTTAAATCTGTAAAAAGTTTAAATAGATTTGAGAAACGTAGAAAATTGGACACAGTAAAGAACCATTTCTTTTTTATATGTCATATTTCGATTTATAGTAATCTATGGTAGGTGTCGTTGTTGTGGGAGGACAACATCACTGTAAAAAGGAAGGAAAACTTGAAATAAATCCTATGACAACCCGTCTAACTAGGGTGGTATAATAGTGTCCTCCATAAGCTCAAGCCTACAAGTGTACTTGGTTCCCGGCATCTAGTACCCGAGACGGCGTGTGGTTTCAGTCGCCAGGAGGTGGTACCCGAGGGGATTTCCGCACAACAAAAAAAAGGGTGGTATAATAGTACGGTAGTAAATCTCCATTCTAAGAAGAGGCTTATGTCCAGAAGTAACTATTAAAAACTGCTGATGTGATGATGATGTATGGTCGGTACGAAATAATCGTTCCTGTACTATCTTGCTTACGTTATTATGTCTACTTGTACCTATTCATTTAAAAAAAACTTAAAAAATTAAAATAAACCTAATAAACACAGGTCACTTAAAAATCGGATTTTACTCATAATTATAAAATAATTCTTTTAAATGTTTAAGAAATGTAAAAAAGTAAATTTTATATAAAAAAATTGTTCAAAAAGAGTTTTTGGCAGCGGTGGGATTCGAACCCACGCCTCCGAAGAGACTGGTGCCTTAAACCAGCGCCTTAGACCGCTCGGCCACGCTACCCGTGATGTAATTTCCCGAATAGATATTCGTATCTACAAATTTCGAGTTGATATTTATAGTTTATACTATCATTGCTATCCAAAGATAAAAATAGTTTTTACATTGATTGTTTGAAGGCAAACATTTTAACTGACGTTTCCTTTCATTTATCGCTGTTTAAATTCGAGTTTTTCAGCCGCAGAAATTACTTTCCTGCAAGATACGAATTTAGAATTTATTTAGAAAAATAACATCATCATCTGCCTAGCCTTTATTATTCCCAATATTATTTGAGTTCGGCTACCAGTTCAACTGGTTTTATCTGAATATCAGTTTTTACACAGAGCGACTGGCATCTGACCTCCGCAACCCTGAGGGCGAACTGAATTCGAAGGTTGAACTAGTTGTCAGTATATTTGAGGGCACTGACTTCCCAATAACGACTGTCATAGATGTTCATGACAACCGGGACCGACGGCTTAACGTGCCTCGGAAAGCATTTAGAAAAATAACATATCGAAACAAATTATATTATTATTATTAATAGCCACATATAAAATTAGTGATTCATTTCTGTGTCTTTTATATCAATGTAATAAATACATTTAAAGAAATCCCTTAAAATTAATCATAATGATATAATCTGACGACTGTGTATAGTTATTTGGAGAGTAATTCTTTCAGCACTTTCAAATAAACATGAAGTTTCGAATTAATTTAATACAGGTCTGTCTGTCATGTTTATCTCTGGAACCAGATCGATTTTGATTGGACTTGCACTAGCAGGTAGCTGACGACACAAATAGTTACTTATGATACTTTTTTAATTAAATTATTAGTTTAATTAGTTTTTTATTAGTATTTATTAGTTTCGCCTCGCAGCGTAGCCCGCAGTTGTTGTAAAAGTACAACAGTGACTGCAAATAATTTGGAATAAATTTGGAATAAATTATTTTCGTTAATGAAAGTGTCAATTCAAAGAATAGAAATAATTATGTATTACTTTAAGAGTTTGTCCACGTGGGAGTGCTACGCTTCGGCATGAATGGGCTGGTTCGAACGGAGTGATAGCACGGCCTTACAGAAAGCCGGTGTGAAACAGCGCTTGCGTTGTGTTTCACCATAGTGAGTGAGTAAGGATACCGGAGGCCCATACCCAACCCAATCGGCAAAGGCCAGCAAAGCACTTGTTACGCCTCTGGTGTTGCAAACCGCCGCTCAAAGGCACCCCTTTGAGCGGCGGTAATCGCTTAACATCAGACTATACATCTGCTCGTTTGCCATTTATTCCATAAAAAATCTAAATAACTAATTACAGATAGATACGATGCTAAAATTAAAACAATCAAATAAACATTGAAATATATATTGCTCCATTGAGTAGTTTAAAACAGTGACGTCATTAGTTTGTGTTCGTACATTTTTTATACAAAGTCGATTTGACAGATGATAAAAAGTATCTAATATGACATGTGTTATCTACCTTATAGGTTTCAAGGGTACATTGGTGGACAGACTAGTTTTATATTTTAACATACATTCCCTCATTAGTTTCATGATATAAGGGATGTTGATGTTTATGCGACCCTCCTATTTTCAGTAGTCGACCGCCAGTAGACACTACAATATAAGCAGAGCATTTCGAGCTACATCTCCATCGACTGCCATTCTTTGTGTGATTCCGAAACCCGTAAGTGTAATTTTTGTACATGTAGAATTTCTTTCCATTTACCAATGTTATAAGTTTAAGGTCTGCAACAAAAACTTATATTTACAAGAGAAAGTAAAAAAAAATGCATGTCGAACGTACCATTATTATGAATTTATCCACACTTTACACATCAAAATTGGTTCAGTAGTTAATGTGCTACGATAGAACATATAAATATACAAAGAATGCCGAAACTATTACGCTTCCGTTTGGCTTCGTCATTTTCGGGGAAAACGAATATTTGAATAAAGCCCATGTTTCTTGAGATCTGACGTGATAGTTTGTGACCGAGATTGACCGTACGGCGACAGATTAAGTATATGCGAGTGTCAGTACCGTCCATCATCCCGGGAGTGTCTTAGTGAATAGAAATGTGAGGCGAGCCACGCTTCGGCATCTATGGGCGGACCGGAGTAATACCACGGCCTCGCAGAAAACCGGTGTGAAATAGCGCTTGCGCTGTGTTTTACCGAGTGAGTGAGGATACCGGAGACCCATATCCCAACCCCTCTCCCCATCCCCCAAAGGCCAGCAACGCACCTGTGAAGTCCCCGGTGTTGCGGGTGTCCATGGGCGGCGGTAATCGCTCACCATCAGGCGATACGTGTGCTCGTTTGCCACCTACATCATAAAAAAAAGAAAACGAAATGCATAGAGAAGGAGAACTTGAAGCGACCAGAAACCAAATGAAGTAAACCAAAATCTAACGATTTTAGCGTTTATATGGAACCGAAAAGTAAGATTTAAGTATAAGTTCTTGAACATATACAGTTTTTTTCCTTTTGATAAATAATTAGATTTTAATCGGCATCAAACGGATTGAAACGTAGTAGTTACTTTTCATGAAGATTAAATCATTATTTACTTAATGCATAGGCATTCTCTATCTAAACTTTCAACTTTTAGTTGTAAAATAATTATAAATTATAAAAAAAACTATAGATTTAAACTACATATTTTGTTAATATTTTTATTTATTTATATTTTACACAGAGAAAACATAAACTGAGTTAAAATCTGTGTCCACTAAAACCTGGTGGATGGTTTAACTGAGGATCATGTCTCCGTACAATTATGAACTTAAAATAGTAAACATTTCTAAAGTTAACTAACAATTTGGAAAACCAAACACTTTACAACTAATTAATATATTATTTTCAAACTTTTAAACGTCGGTACAACAAAAACTTATTATAAGGAATCTAATAAAAACTTTTTTAGATTCCTTCTAAAAATATTTTTATTTGGTGCATCCCGGATGTCGGTCGGCAGACTGTTAAGACTGTAGGGCATTAATTTATTTGACAACGGTGGTACATCATGAAATACTTTAAATAACAAAATACTCGTATCACGTCATAGAACACGGTAAGGAACTAAAAAGTGGCAGTATCAGACAAGAATAGGTAGTCACTCGACATATATTTGTGGAATATTCTCTTGTTTCTTATCAGTTTCCACAGTTTCGTATAACTTTCGATCCGAAGCCGATCCGAACCCATGAAACTACGGATTTAGAAATCTCGGACTGAGTGCAAATATTGCTTATCGCACTACCTTCGAGTAATAATACGGATTTGGAAGTCTGACTTTTAAACAACTCCCGCACTAGGTATACTCTTGTGTCGTGGAGAACTTTACAAACAAACATAAACCGGCCAATAAACAACTCACACTCAAAACAGCAATGTGGGACTTGAACCTACAACATTCAGTAGAAAGCGGTGCTTTAACAACTAAGTCATTCATGGAGTCATTGGCCCATTAAGATGTTAGTCTTACAAATTTTCCACTTGCTGTTTGATATAAGTTTGGATGTGGGTGTAAGTGGGTTTCAACCGCTTTAATAAGTTGTCCGCTCTTGGACAGTATAATATGTGCAGTACATCCACGAACTCTGGAACTGCATCGCCATCGAGAACCAACCTTTGTATTGAGATGGTATCCATAGGTATAATTTTTAAAGACGTACAATTTATGGCCATTGGTAAATGTTATCATTTTCAAATCTGAAAATAAAATTTTATTATTGCGATAGACACAAAATATCGATCATAGTTCATTCTATATATAGAAGTTAGATATAGTTAATGAGACATATACTAATGATCCAATACCTCGAATCCTCTGATTGAGATTTCTAAAATTCATGTTCTTGGGTGAATTAAATCCCAGAAGGTGTTTTCGTGGCGGAATTCATCAAAGATAAAGAAGGTGATCAATCGCCCTTTGAGGTTAGGTGATAATTTGGAGGTGGATGGTTATGTTACTGGACTGACTGACTCAGCGTACATATGGAATCAAAAAGAAGATCTAAGTTTTAGTTCTTTCATATGTAGAATCCTTTCCTTTTATTCAAATAATTAGATTTTAATCGGCAACAAATTTTTCATGAAGATTGAAACATTTATTATTTAGGTATTTAATAACTTTATGCACAAAACGTACATTGACGGATTTAATGCCCTATACATTAAATTCGCCAATGTACGTTTTTATTCGATACCATAACTTTTAGTAGTAAAATTAACAGAAATGAAAAAAAATTGGTATAGATTTGAAGTATATATTTATTGGACTATGGTAAGGTACATGATTATATACTTTAAATTGAAAAACGGTTCACTTCATAACACTCAGCAAATTTCTCAAATAAACAAAATAGTAGAAATTATTGATATGATTGATGATTTGACATAATTAATATTAGTGGAATATTGTCTTCTTTCTTATCACTTTCTCAAGTAAGATCAGTTTTATATAACGTTCGACCTGAACCTATGAAAATACAGATTCACAAATCTCGGACTGAGTTCGAATTGTGAATACGGATTTGGAAGTCTGACTGACTGAACTGGTATGTAGTTTACGCATTATTTTAATCTTTGATTCTAATCAAAACGTCCTTTCGATCGGTGTAAACTTTTGCATTAGCTATTGTACGTACGAATGACCCAGAAGAAGTAAACAATTCTTTTGGATGGAGTCTATGACGGAATTCTGGTCTAATACGTAAACTACTACAGAAATGTTTCTACGACTACGCTGGACCCGATATTTTAATGGATTCGGATCGGATATGCAGCTAAACCACACAAAAGCCGCCCAGTTATGAATATAAAAAAAAGTACAAAAATATTTGAAGTCCCTGACTCCTGAGCTAGGTTCATGACCTGTGTTACAATATAGGTATGTATTGAATCAAAATAGAGGTATTTATTGTAAACAAAAGATATTTTTAAATCAGAAGCTTTGTCGTTTATATGTCAACTATATTCTAATGTATCCTTTGGCAGTTTGCAGATACTTAGGAGGCGGATGGGTATGTTCACCAACCGCTTTAATAAATTCCCCTCCAGTGGACAGTATTATATACGCCTTGCATTGTGAGCTGCATCTCCATTTAGATCCCGTTTTAGTGTTAAACCAAAATCCGTAAGTGAAGTTTTTATACATATAGAACAGTTTTCCGGAGACCAAAGTTATTGTCTTAAAATCTGAAAAATATTGTCAAACTTCGTTAGACACTTATATTAATTGCTAGTAGCTAATTTAATTACTAATTCAAATACTTTGTATATTTCAGATTCCGTTAAATTATTACGATAAGCGTATGAAAGTGTCGTTGAAAGCTAAAACATTCAAATTGTTCTACACAAGTTAAATGTTTTAGCGTACAGGACGAATATTTCATGCTATGATGAATTAAATTGAATACTCGACATACATATAATCGATCTCTCAATGCTTATTTGAATGCAGGAACAGGTATTATCTATCTATTAATACGTGAAGCAACAACATTGTATCTCATTTTAAGAAAATTATGCGAATGGAGGAGATGAAAGGCAGAGTGCAGAAAGTCGTTACATACGGATACGAAATCTAGGCTTTAACCCTGAAAGAAGAAAGCCAGCTTTGAGCGAAAAAAATTGCGTAAGATCTCAGGACCAGTTAGGGAAAGCGATGGAGTGTACCGTTTCCGCATGAATCATGAGCTGAATCACCTAATTGTCCGTGCAAATAAAAATAAATGAGTAGATAAAGGCTATTATGTGTCTCCAAAAACACACAGCCACGTACCGAAATATAGGGTGTTTTTTTAAGCTAGATAGAACTTTAAATTGTAAAAAGTAACACAAAAAATTAAATTTTGATGAAACTTTTTTTTTATTTGTTTCAGTATACTCTGACAAATCATCATGAATAGACTCACGCTTGAACAACGCTACGAAATTATCCAAATTTACTTTGAAAATCAGTCGTCGATTCGCGCAACTTATAGACGACTTCGTCATTTGTATGGCGTATAACACAAACAATGCTGGCCTCCAAGGCGTCAATTGTTGCTGGTTTATCAGCATAAACCAGTGACTTCACGTAGCCCCACAGGAAATAATCGAGAGGTGTCAAATCGCACGACCTTGGAGGCCAATTGACAGGTCCATTTCTCGAAATCAACTTATCGCCAAATTTTGATTTCAATAAGTCGATGGTTGCGTTCGCCGTATGGCACGTAGCGCCATCCTGTTGAAACCACATCTCCTCCGGATCAATGTCATCCTTATTTTCAAACAAAAAATCATTGATCATGGTGCGGTAACGATCTCCATTGACCGTAACGCGAGCTCCGGCCTCATTTTTGAAGAAATAAGGTCCGATGATGCCACCAGCGTGAAAACCGCACCATACGGTGCATTTTTCTGGATGTAATGGAGTCTGTAGGGTCTGTTGTGGATTGGTCTCACTCCATATGCGGCAATTTTGCTTATTAACAAACCCGTTAAGCCAAATATGCGCCTCATCGCTGAACACAATTTTGCGATAAAACAGTCGTCTATAAGTTGCGCGAATCGACGACTGATTTTCAAAGTAAATTTGGATAATTTCGTAGCGTTGTTCAAGCGTGAGTCTATTCATGATGATTTGTCAGAGTATACTGAAACAAATAAAAAAAAAAGTTTCATCAAAATTTAATTTTTTGTGTTACTTTTTACAATTTAAAGTTCTATCTAGCTTAAAAAAACACCCGTTATCAGTGCAAAAACATACCTTTACTCTATTTAATTTACCAAATTCATCACCAGAGGCGCTAGCAACGTCTTATTTACCGCGGTTTTCGCTGTCAATTGTCGTAGCGTTTTTGTGATTTGCACGAGTAAATACAAAATTTTTAGATAACGTTATTTGTAATTTAAATGTTATTTATAGTGAAATTGTTATGTGTTTGGTTTACCTCACACAGCATTGTTTTTCGTCAGGATAAGCAATATTTTTTATTATGAGATAGGTAACCAAAACCTTTAGGGCAACATTACAAAATGGCCCACCGAGTTCAGAATATCTGTTTAATAGGGAAATTCTCCATCCAACCTATTTTTCATACTCTTTGAGGAACCCAAGTATGGTTAAACACCCCATATTATTTAAAAGATAAGAAAGAGTTTAATCGATCAGAACGGCAAGTTACAAATTCTAATAAAAAATTAAACGTAATTCTTATAAAACTAATAAATTTGATAGAAAATTTAGGGACAATTATAAAAGGCAGCAGCTTATTTAGTCAGACAACCTAATACTAGTGGCCTACGTCCGGAATCGGGACGGCACACATGCCGTCCGTCTCCGTGGGTCTCTGAATCATCTGGGTCTGACCACCCGGCTACTAGAAGTGGCCAGCTCACTTGACATAACAATGACGGCATTCTACTTACCGGGAAGACTAAACTGTATCGCGGATCATTTGTCTATGGGATAACAGGTGCCAGAGTAGCACCTGCTACCACAAGCCACGCAAACAATATTTGAAGAATAGAGCATACCAGAGGTAGACCTATTCGCATACAACGAAACCGCCGTCGGGCCACATTATGTAACACTAGATTTAAGGGATGGACCTACTCTTTTTTACGACGCATTCAGTAGAAAATTGGCATTTCAGACCGCTTGGGTGTTTCCACCGCCCAATCCCATCCCCGGAGAATTAGCCCACTTCAACAAGGCGATGGGAACATACATACTAATAACTCCACAGTGGACGTAATGTTTTTGGTACCCAGATCTTCTGGTGAGGGCATTGGCAAATCCCCTACCAATAAAGAATCTGCGGAAGGTTCTAGTGGACTGCTCAACAGGTATGAGCCTGTCGTCCTGACGGTCCCAAAAATTACATTTATCGTAGAATTTCGTAGTAAGTCTTTCAAAATCTAAGCAATTTAACAAAACAATCTTGAGATGTAAGAGGAACAAAAATATACAACTTGTTCATCTGCCGCTATTTATCCAACAGTTCGTATATGGTCACATAAGTTTAAAATAATGAACGGATCTTTGCACAAGCTTTCTAGAAGGTCATGAGACTAAGGACTTACTAATGACTCTTTATGTGACGTTAGATATTAAATCATTACATACAAAAGGTATAAGTTAAGAAATAAGACTAAACTAAAAACAACCTAACATTACTTACAAGCGTGATTTTACTTTGCAACGACAAAAAATGTTTTTTTACAAACAATATGAAACGGACATAAGAACAACAATTTGTGAATCACACTGTCTTTAAAAGGCCTACTTTTGAGAAGCGTCGGCGTGGTCTCATGGTTTTGTCTTGTCTCATGTTAGTATTGTGGCGGCCTCTACATACAACATAACCTACTACAGCACTACTACATCTACCGAAGATAAACTGAACTACGAAGTAACGCACTGTACCTACAAACTGCACTACACGGAGTAACTACAAATCCTGAATCGCGCAATAAATAGTTCTCGCGCCGATTAGCATATATACAACATCCCAACATCAACTGTTGGGCTGTTGTCCGCCAGGCATGATCACCTCGCCTGGTCGGAGGATCCTCCCTTTGTGTTGGGTGGAACATGATACCCGTTCCCCCACAGTATGAATGATTGAAAAAAAACAAAATGTATTTTAAATGTTATAATTAAATACTTTTATTAAAATTTTTATATATGCGACGTTTTTCATCCCGTTGTTTTTTAAGTCTTGCCAAATTCTTTTTTCTATATTCTTCAAACCTTTCGGGATCTTTTCTAAGGCGTGCCCTGAATCGCCTTTGTTTCTCGGCATTTGTCAATGGTCTTCTTTTCTTAACTGCAAAATTAATAACCTTTTCTCCATTATAAAATAATTTTATCAAATTAATCGAAGGTTAAATTATAAATAAACAAATATTCCGGACATCTAACACACAACGCCATCTAGTCCCAAGCTAAGCACAGCTTGTGTTATGGGTACTAGACAACTGATATAAATAATTATGTACTTTTTTTGTAAATACATACATATTATACATAGAAAACACCCAAACTCCGAAACAAATGTTTGCAGATCATACAAAAATTTGGTCCGACCCAGGAATCGAACCCGAGACCTCAAGCTTAGCAGTCGCATACGCTACCACTACGCCACCGAGGCAGTCAAATCATCAACATTCGGTATTTTGTTATGGCTTACTTATGTTGAGACAGTAACCACCGCTATTAGTTCTGTGGGTGTTGCAAGAAGCGACTAAGACATTGCTAAGAGAAGAAAGACTTGAAACGTATACCTATCGATTGACCAGCGTGGCATTTTAGACCAAAACCTCTTTACTTAGCAGAGGATGTCCAGCAGTGGAATAATAAAAGCTATTGATGAGGATAGTATTAATGTTCATATAGAGAGTTCTTCACTCTTCTCGACTCGACTATTACAATAGCCTCATAGGTATTAAGCAATAGGGTAGTTGACTGTATCGTAAATAAATATCTATATATCTCTCATTAAGAGGTATATTACAAAATATTTCTTTTCATTTCTACTACAAATTTTAATCAAATAAACATTGAAATATATTGCTCAATTGAGTAGTCTAAAACAGTGACGTCACAACTTTGTAATTAGTACATTTTTCATACAAAGTTATTGTATTGACAGGTCATATGGGTAGTTCTACAAACTAAGGAGGGATTTGAGCATAATTTTGGTCCGACATTTTTTTTGTATTCTGTTTGAGAAATTCACTTTAATAACAATAGTACAATGTCTTTTAGCTTATCCTAAGCGGAACAGACAAAATGCTTATTGGTTTTTGATTTATAGCCATTTAAAGAAAATCAAGCAACAGGAAACTGAGAGCGTAATCAGGAAATTGAGGAAAATAACGAAAATCAAAATTTGTGTATCATATGTTTAACAAATTATTAAATTTGCTTTTTAACAGTACATTCTAATAATCTAAGAATCTTTTATAATAACGAATATCAAGTTAAAGCTTGGCTTGGACACATAATTTCTATCTAAAACAGATAATATTAATCATCAGATGATTCAGAACATTTATCATCAAATGATCATTGAACGTTACTATTATAATTAAAATCACATTTTCTCAAAATCTCTTAAAGATAAGGTAATAACAACATGAATATGTACACATACACATACTATCCAGGCTGGTGCTAGTCTCGAAAACATGGAGTAGCTCATAGTGTCATTTCCTGACTTTAAATAATCTTTATGGAGATTCCTTAATGTATCTCACCTGTAGCGTTTTTGTATATTTTGTTGAGTTCCATTAATTCTTACAAATTATTTCTTGCCTGCACATAGTCTACTAAACTTATCATCTTCCAAAAACGTTTGAACTATCTTTTGTAAGCACCTTCTTGATTTCATGTTAGACTTATTTTGCTTTTCTTGGCTCCACATCTTTTTATATGTTATAATCTTGCTTTTCAATTTCCAAGCCTTTGTTGAGTTCACAACCGGCCCCAAAAGTAATTTGTTTGCTACATTTTTTTCTTGACGAGTCTTCAGATTAGACATATTATCTGCTATTTGCTTTTCTAACACATTGCCGAATAAAGCCTTTTTAACTATGTCTACCCGTGTAATTAGATCTTCAACTAGTTCGGTCATTTTGGATTTAGGAGAAATCTTATCTTCTTAAGGCTTATCTTTTTGGTTTTTCAATCTCTGGCATCTTTTTTTTATATTTGCTAAGATTTTGTTTCAGCTTTACTATTAACTTACCTTTTTATTTTATCACCTTGTTTCTTTCAATACACTGCTTCTGTGAATGTTCTCGTACTGATGTCAATCTTGGATTTGGCGTTGGCGACAATGGTTGACGATCATTTATCTCAAGATTTCCTTACTGTGGTTGTTCATGATTACGGATCCCAATATCCATAGGTTCATCGTTCAAACTAGACGGAGTATTTTCTCTAATAAAATCATTCATCATATTAATACTTAACTTTTTCTTTTTATAGGATCTCTCTGAGTATTCCCTCCAGTTCTTGCGAGCTCGCCATTTTTCACGAGCCGACATTTCAGACACTAGTTTTGTTTTGCCCGATTCTCTCAGTTTTTGATACTTCTGCTTCCTTTTTTCTTTTTCAGCCGCAAATCTTTGAGGATTGTTTTTAATTTGTTCATATCTCAATTTTTCAGCAATCCTTTTCTTTTCTAATATTTCTTCTTTGGTCTGTTTCTTTTTTAGTTTTCCCATTTTTTCTGTTAACAAACATAATACAATGTTTATAGCTAAAATATGCAGTACAATTAATTTAATTTTACACTAAAGGGTCACAGTTATATAGTTAATTTAACTAAGTGTTTTGTTTCCAGAATGGTAAGTACTGAAACTGTATTTGAGTATGATTTTCTCAGAATCCTGGATAAGTCTCAGTATCCTGGGTCTTTATATGTCAGGATTCTGAGACCAGGTTCCTGAAAATTCTATCTATTAATAAAAAAACATATCAATTTATTAACATTTAACAAGAATTAAGCTAAACTAAGCCTATATGCTAATAACTTACATATGAAAACCCTAAAGTTACTTATATTTTGTATATTTTATTGAAGAAATCTCTTACCAGGATTCTGTGAACTTGACTGGTTTTGACACCACTTTCATCGTTTACCGCACTAACTGAACGACGCGCTAGGAAACAATTGAAAGGATGATATTTGCTGTCTTTTTCGTAGTACGATCGACTCAGCTGAAGGGCAACGTCTCACGGCAAGCAGCTTGCAAGATATTTGCTTGTTTTACATTGAACAGGATCCTAATATTAAATCGTGGGGACAAAATGTTAACAAAATTTATGGAATGTATTTTTAAGAATCCAAAATAACTATTATCCTATCTAATTAGAAAAGATTGTAAAGTTGTTAATTTGTGTTTCAATTTATGACCTTGATGTAGAAGTAAATAAACACGACGCACTTTTGAACTAAAATTTGTTAGAGGGACATAGCAGGATTCTGAGAATTTGGTACTTTGAATAGTAATTTCAATTTGAAAATAACAGTATGCCATACAATGCAAAAATGTTAGAACATTTTTTTTATTATATTTTGGCTGAGCCGCTGATAATTCCTTAGTTTGTAGAACTACCCATATAAAGTAATTTATTCAACTGCCCTGGTCTAAATCCTTTCATTAACCTTAAAAAAAGGTGACAACCAAAGGGTGAAAACGCATCATGTACTCTTTTGATTTGTTTTTTTTTTAAATGATCGAAATAGTCGCGGTGATGGTTCCGCACATTAGATCTCTATATCGTAGACAAGAGTGTTTATTTATTTTTCTGCTGTCGGTCCTGCGCCGATCTCTCCTCGGTCGTGTCAGATAGCCGTCCCATTCGTTTATAAGAGTGAGGGAACAGGGAGCGCACCTGTGTTTGCAAACACATGCACTATAATTTCTTCTACGTAGTTGTCTGGTCTTCGTTGAGACTGACCGCTGTGATAGGAGTCGACTAAGAGCACATAAATCATGTCAATTTATAGTCAAAATTATTATGTGTAGGTATATATCAATCTTATTTAAACCTGAACACATATTACCTTCTGTGGTTTTTGTTGAAATTCAAAAAAATAGACTGACAGAGGTTACCAGGCAGAATAATAATTTATTAATAATAGAAAACATAAGTCGTATTTGAGTTCTCAATCTTTATTTAGATTTTAATACATTATATATACTACGTTAGTCAAACTATATACCGAGAGTGCTCATAGTAAAACAAACTACAGTACTTATATATACAAACTATAAATAGTACCAGTAAAACAAATAATTAAAAAACTTATCATTTATATTACAAGTGAATAAAATGTGGATTGGTTCGTAGGAAGAATTCTAAATTCCTCAAATATTTGGTTTAACTAACGCTATGCACGCGTAAAGGAAAAAAAAATTAAAGCGATAATAGCTGCTCTGCAATAATAATTCATATAAGTTATTTTTTTTTAAAGAAATATTTAAACCACCTTTGAGTTACACAGTGCACTTAATATTATTATTTTTAACAATGGTGGAAGATCTAAGCAAAGTAACTATATTACATAAAAAACACTTTTAAGTTTTAAACTTTGATGTATATCCCATCTTTTTGCACGTGATATTTGGGCGGCTTGTGGGCATGGCCTCCGACAACGCGAAACAGGTCCCCATCTAATGTCACCATGATATAGGCTTTGCAATCAGATGTACTGGTACACCTCCAACGGACGTAGGTACGGGATTTAAAACCGAATGTATATGTGTAGTTGTCGTACATATAGTATTTCTTTCCGTTGGGCAGTTTTATTTCCTTGAGTAATCCTGAAAATTGTTAATACATTATGAAAACTGGAACTGGACTGGAAGCACAGGCAAAATGTCATGTTGAAAAAGATTAAAAGTCACAGTCATGGATTATTAATTTTATTACTACTAAAGTTATAGGTTTTATAAATAGACTGACTCATTTGACATCATTCACTGTTAATTAAGTATTAAAAAATATTGTATTAAATGTTACGAATATGGCACCATAATTTACTTATTAATTCATTTATTTCATTCACTAGCTAACCCACGCAACCTCGTTTGCGTCTTATATTGCCCGTAGTGAAAATTTCCCCCGTTTTTGCAACATTCTTCATCAGTGCTCAGCCTTCCTCGATAAATGGACTATCCAAGACCGAAAGAATTTTTCAAATCGGACTAGCAGTTCCTGAGATTAGCGCGTTCAAACAAACAAACAAACTCTTCAGCTTTATTATTAGTATAGATTCAAGGCATTTTCTACTTCATCTACTAAGTAGGCGATACTGAGACAAATTGAATAGGGAATATTGTTCTTAGTGGGTATAACTGGGAATATTATTTTGCTTAAATTATTGACTAGGTGTTGACATAACAAGAAGTAAGACGCTTCGATGGATATTTTAAAAAGCATTATTTTCATTTGGTTTAATTTCTACGTCACCATTAAGAAGCGCACGTGCGAACAAAGAAGTGAAGCCGGTTTCATAAACATGTGTGGCACAAGTTCCACAATTTTATTTCATTGTCAATATAAGGTTCTATACTTACATATATTTGAAATGTGATTATGTTCTAATAGTTATGAATTTTAGTTTGGTTTCAGCATCCGTTTATAGCAAAACTAGATACCAAATTTAAAAAGCCAAAAGCGTAGTTATAACCGGCTTCAATTCTTTGTTAACAGAGTACGATTCTAACTTTTTATTTGATCTTAGGTCTTCGCCTTTTGTAGTACCTTCCATCTGCAATCCTAACGTAGATATGTGGTGAATGTGTGTGGCTACCTTCAATCCACCATTTGTTTTTACACAGTATTAAATGAGCTTTACAACCAATAGTACATTGCCATCGCTCTCCATTGTAGCCTCGATAACAAATACGGTATGAATAATTTTGATACAAATAGAGTTCTTGACCCCTAACTGTCTTGATCCTTTTTGGGACACCTGTAGAATAAGTTTCTATGTCAGTTATTACACATAAAAACGTTCTGTGAAAGAATGTAGAATCTGAAAAGGGTCTAAGGGCGTAATCGATAGGTAACCGCCGTTGAAAATTAGTTATTTTCACTACTACGCTTTAATTAGTTTCATTTGTAACCAAATGAAACTAATACTAGTACTACTACTAATACCAAAGTTTTAAATAAATAAATATTTTCGGACATTTAACACACAACGCCATCTAGTGCCAAACTAAGCAGAGCTTCTGTTATGGGTACTAGACAACTGACAATAATACATAGGTATATTTCCTTTTTTTCGTAAATACATACATATCATACATATAAAATACCCAAACTCCGAAACAAATATTTGCAGATCATACAAACATTTGGTCCGACCCGGGAATCGAACCCGAGACCTCAAGCACAGCAGTCGCATACGCTACCATTGCGCCACCGCGGCAGTTAATGTGTCAACAATTTCATTGAGAGATTGTTTACTTAGTACCACTATGGTTTTTTGGAATCTAGCGTGGCTGGCGTGTTTCGTTTTGACTAGTCCAATATATTGGGGTTGGTAAGCGATAGTCTCTGGGAGGGGTCCGAATGTCTTAATAATGGCAGTTCCCGGATCCCTCGCATCACAGGAGTTGAGTGGCATACCGTGTAGTTTTAAAAGGCTAATTACGACTCACTACCCCACTGCAAACCCACTAGGGTGACGGCCCGTGGTGGTAACTACACGTAAAAAAATGGTAAGCGATGGTCTGATGATAGAACCTATAGTTGGAAAAGGTGAGAGGGCAATTCTTGTCAGTGGGACAGTGACAAGAATTGAATCTTGACAGTGGGATAAAACTAACTTGATAATACAATGAAAAAGCATTTTATCAGAAACTTATTTATTACTAAAAAGTAAAATTACAATAAAGGGCCGTCCTGACGGACCTACACATTACATTTATCGCAGAATTATGTAGTAAATCTTTCAAAATCTAAACTATTTAATAAAACAATCTTGAGATGTAAGAGGAAGAAAAATATACAACTTGTTCATCTGCCGCTATTTATCCAACAGTTCGTATATGGTCACATAAGTTTAAAATAATGAACGGATCTTTGCACAAGCATTCTAGAAGGTCACGAGACTAAAGACTTACTAATAACTCTTTATGTGACGTTAGATATTAAAACATCACATATACAATAAAGCACATTACTAACTATGGTATCAATTTTAAATCCAAAAGGTATAAACTAAAATATAAAGCTAAACTAAAAATAACCTAACATATTACGTACGATGTGATTTTACTTTGCAACAAGAATTTTTTTTACAAACAATTTGAAACGGAAATAAAGAACAAACAGACTCAAAACAACAATATGTAAATCACACTGTGTTTTTAAAAAAGACCCACTTTTATGAAGCGTAGGCGTCATCTCATGGTTTCGTCTTGCAAGTAAAATCACAGTTAATCATGTCAGTATGAATGATTTTAAACAAAAGCAACATGTATTTTAAATTGTTATAATTAACCGTTATTTTTAAATTTTTATATCCTTGTTATATGTCTACTTTGAATAAGAGTATTCACCAATCAAGATAAGCATCGTTTAAAGGGTTCCGTACCTAAAGGATAAAACAGGACCCTGAGACTTCACTGTCTGTTAGCAGGCTGTATCTCATTAACCGTGATAGTCAGATTGTTAAAATTTTCAGAGATGATGTATTTGTGTTGCCGCTATAATAACAAATATCTCGGGGTCTCTCTACGAGATCGAATCAGAAATGAGGAGATCCGTAGACGAACTAAAGTTACAGACATAGCAGAGCGAGTCAGAAAGCTGAAGTAGCAGAGAGCAGGGCCATAGCCCGGAGAACCGATGGCCGATAGGGCAGAAAGGTCAAGAACCAAGTAGAGACCACGTGCCGGTAAACGCAGCGTAGGAAGACCTCCCGTTGGTGGACGGACGACCTGGTTAAGATCCCAGGGGCTCGTTGGGTGTAGGCTGCTACCGAGCGGAATTAATAGGGGAGGCCTACGTTCAGCAGTGGACTTCTTGCGGCTGATATTATGATATAATAACGAATACTAAAAAACAGAATGAAAGAAATATTTAAGGGGGGCTCCCATAGAAAAAACGTGAAATTTTTGTTCCTTTTTGCTCGATATTGATAACGGCAACAGGTAGACTCTTGAAATGTACAGATAATGGTACGGAACCCTTCCTGCACACAGACACGCACTTGGCCGATTTTATTATTTTACCATACCTAAAGAAGAAGAATTGCAAAAGAAAACTTATTGCAACGACCCAAAACAAATTTGGAAAAAGGTTACAAAAATGATGATGTGTTTATTCCAACATAAATACATTAACATTTAAATCTAGTTGCTGCATTATAATTAATTATTGCTAATCTTTACAAACTTATTTCATTTAATACGATGAAAATGTGATTTTCCAGGTTACGAAAACTTAATTACTTGTAGACACATAGATACAAAAATATAACATCTACGTAACTAAATCTCAATACGTCAAACTAATAAAAGCATACGTTTTCTTAAATTACTTCAATGTTGAACCTACTTAAGGCTGCCATTAATTATATTTTGCTCATCAATTTTTGAGCAAACATTGAAGTTTGTAAGTACGTAGGTACATTTAATGGTAGCCTTAATCCCCACACTAATAAATCTTTACTAGCATAAGCTCAAGAACGATTATAACCGTACTAAGACACTGCGTATTTAGTTACTAATTTTAGTAACTCTCTGTTATCTAATGAGTAAAAAAAAACCGGAATTATTCTTTAATTTTTGTTAATTATTTTAATCTATTAAAAATCAATGTTTAAGAAGAAAAAAAGCACGACTGTCTGAGGGCCTAATGTGAGTTTATTTTACACTAAACTCGATCGTCACGGCCTTCCAACAGTCGATTTTATATCTATCAATATTCATAAACAATATAATCGCTTAACTTAGTATTGTTATCTTTTAGAAGTTTGTATTTGCCATCATCAGTTTCAACGTACGTCTTCGGAGGATGCATATGTATTCCAGGTTCTTTCATAATAGAGAAATCGTTGTTTACAATAACGCCAACATAACAATTGTTCGTATTAATGCATCTCCATCTCTTCTTTAAGTAAGGAGTCTTAGAGTAATAATGCCCTTTGTATTTCAGAAGCAGTTTGTCTTGCACTGTCGTGATGAGTTTCACTGAAAATAAAGAGAATGCTTTTTAGAATCTGAAGGGAAATAAAAACGTTCTGAATAATTATACAAAATTATGATTAATAATTAATCAGTGCAATCAAAGACAATTAGATTTACTATGTTGCTATCTTGATAATAATCGAATTGCAACAACATAATAAATCTAGATTTCAGAATACATTGATTAATAGCTTCACTGTAAGTTATTTAACAGATTAACTGTAAGTGATTTAACAGTTTCACTGTAAGTTAACAGATTAACTGTAAGTGATTTAACGAACTGGAATTTCAGATGTTTTGAATTCTTGCAACTTTACGAAAATTGTCCACTATGAATACCAGCACTCGCATTTAGTATTATGATAGCCAAAAGGGAACATTATGAGGATCACGAACTTATGATTGTAAGTTAATTAGCTACATGTAACAGTAATTGAGCAATTTAAAAAAAGTCTAGTTTATGTAAAATTCTATTTATTCGATTGAACCACCATTTATTAATTTTGTTTCACTTTTTCATGTTTTACTCTGTCTGTTGTTCTCGTGTTCTACCAAAATAATTTTACGTCACTAGCGTTTGTACTGTTATTGTTTTGTTGAAGTTTTCCGGTGGATGAAGATGGGGTTTAAGTTTTTTTAACACAATCAGTTTATTGTCAGCTCGGAATCGGCTGTAACAATAAGTAGTGTATATAGACCACCTGCCGGATTTTGGCGTTTTTACGTAGCAGTAATGTTTATATCTCAATAGATGCTTACCGTTGGCAAAAGTTATATTATCTAACCTGGAAAAATCGTAAACCTTATAAATCGAAAATTGTAGAAAATTAAAACACAAATTGTTAGTTAATACTTAATATTCTTAATTACGAGAAACGATTTAATAATTCTTAAATAGTGCTGTTAGATAGTATTTGACTCACTGTAAAACTATTACCGGTGTAGGCTACAATTATTATTTTTTTAATTTATAATAACTATCACTCAACATTCAACTTAACATGTGTACTAACTAACGTATTACTACATATTAATATACCTCCAATACTCCGTACCAGGCGAAGTGATCATGCCTGGAGGGCCGCGGTCTAACGGTTGATGTTGGATGTTCTATATATGCTAATCGGTGCGAGAACTTTTATATCGCGATACAGGATTAGTTGTTTTTTCGTGGAACTCTTCACTAATGTGTAAAAATATTAACAGAATAATATCAATTTGTTCCTTTTCATCAGTGTTAGTGTAACGAGCAAATAGATTAATATTCAAAAACACTTTCCATATCACTGTGACAACATGTCTATGTTCTTCAAGTGTTTATTTCGATTTCCTTCCTAAGTTTGAGAATGTAATATATCGCATTGAATAAATTCAAAATGAAATCTAATTCACCTGTTTATTTTTATTATAAATAATATTAATAATTGTACATACCCTTGAACACTTTATGTTCATAAGCATATTTTTTAGTCTAAATATTTGAGTAACATGCATTTCACATTTTATTTCTTGTACTAACTTTTTAGTAAGTTAATTGCAACGCATTGGCATATAAGGAAAACAAACAATTTTCTGACTAATGTACACATTTAGTATAAATAATTACAATAATTTATATACAGAGACACTTACAAACAAGTAAAACCGTTAAAATACATTTTTATTTAATTATTAATATTTAAGTAGGTACTATTAAATGAGGTTTTTACAAAAAATAAATAGGTACTATGCACAAAAATTGTATTCACACCTCTTGATGAATACATTACAATTACAATCCATTATATTACATAAACATGATAACGTGTTATGTGTGTACACAACAACTAAGATAAGATTAACATATGAACCAAAAGGTTTTTTGAATACCAAACTTTTAGTCCGTAGAAGCTAATAAATAAATAATGATTAAACACACTACACTAAATACCTGAAAATCTATACCTACATACACACATAAAAATAAACAACGCTTGACTTTGTACAATACATATTCTACTTAGTATAAAAGAGATCAATTAATATCAATGTATACTAAGACACCGGCTATCAATAATAAATAAATAAATAAATATTTCGGACATCTAACACACAACGCCATCTAGTCCCAAGCTAAGCAGAGCTTGTGTTTTGGGTACTAGACAACTGATATTAATACATATATCCCGTTTTTTTTGTGAATACATACATATTATACATAGAAAACACCCGAACTCCGAAACAAACACTTGCAGATCACACAAACATTTGGTCCGACCCAGGATTTGAACCCGAGACCTCAAAAACAGCAGTCGCATACACTACCACTGCGCCACAGAGGCAGTGATTAAGCCATTGAGTTGCCAAATACAGCCTTAATGGGAGTAAACTTTAAGTAATCTTTATATGTATTCTCCATCACGAGTCCTATGGAAACCTTTAGGTGGATGATCGTGAACCCTAGACTGTCTGAGAACTGTAAACTTATCATCTAGAATTAAGCTGGCGTAGCAGGAGCTAGTTCGGACACATCTCCATTTTCTTTTACAAAATGGCGCTTTCGAATAATAGTAGTTGTTGTATTTCAAAAAATGCTTCCCGTCTGTGCTGGTTACGATTTCCACTGGAATGAGAACATTCATTTAAAACCTTATCTACCTATTTTTATATACATCATGCATGGCTATTACGAATTCTACTACGTTTATCTTAAAAGGATAGAATAGTAAAAAGAAGCAAATATGAATATACATACCGTAAAACTGTACAATACAATTATAAATTTATATTTTTGGAACGAACTTGCTTATTGCGCGTTGTGAAAGTGGGCTAGACGGAAAAAATTCATACGAAAAAGTTGTCACGACACTTTTTGCTATTTTAAATTATATTTGTTATTAGTTTATTTTTCATTGCTTGATTCACTATTTTTGTTATGGGAACGAAGTCTTAATATTTTTTTATTAAGAAAATATTGTTTTGTTATTATTTTTTAAAGAATTGGTGAAAAACATTTTTCAATTTTATATATAGCGCTATCTTTTGAATAGAAACTGAACTTACATTTACGTGTTATAGTTGTCGTTGTCAGTAGTTTAATATTAATAATATAGATGTCGCTGTAAATTAATGATTTTTAAAATTATGTATATCAAATATAAATACAAAATATATCAATAAATAAGTTTAGCAGTGAACTGCGATAGGTTGGTAACGACACTTTTTGCTACAGTAAGCTATTGTAAGCCGTGCGGCGTGCGCATGTTTCTCTGTCTGTCTCTCTATCTCTCTTATAGAAAGCAAGCCAGATATTTTCGTTTCGTCTTTCTATTTCGAACTTCGTTCCATCCGGGTGTCCCTTGTTTTCTTCTTATTAAGGTTAATTTACTCAAAATGCAATACACAAATCTCAATTTGCTTGATATATATCTTCGCTATTTAGAAACCGATGCTAAGAATTTTCTTCCAAGATTCTAAATTAAAGGAATTTCACTAATGGTCGGTCTTTAACATTTAAAATAATAAATTACTTCTACGTGTAAAAGTTACAGGACGGATGTTTGTTTGTAGAGAGTATTGATATATTTAACATGCATTTCGGATTTTATTTTGAACTTTTTAGTTAGTTAATTGCAACACAGTGGCATATAAAAATAAAAACAAACAGTTTTCCTGACTAATACACATATAATATAAATAATTATAATAATTTACGTAAAAGGACACTAACAAACAAGTAAGACGGATAAATTACATTTTCAAATTATATTAATACTAGCTTTCGCCCGCGGCTTCACTCGCATTTAATAAAAAGTATTCTATGTTACTTGTAATAACTAGAAGAATATGTGTACAAAGTTTCGAGACGATTCAAACAAACTTATTTTCACATTTATAATTTAAAGTAAGATTTAAGCAGGGTCCATTAAATGATACTTAATCATGAGGGTTGCAAGATCTAAGGAGGTGCAAGAGTATGGAAAACATTTCAAGAACTGCATTAAATACGTACGAACACAACTGGCCAGTGTGTTATTGTTTTTATTAGGCTAAAACCTTATTTCTAATGAGAGGCTTATATATAAAGGTGGTTTGTTAAAGGTCGTTGATGATGATATTGTATTACAGCTTTTTTGCTTATCAGGATTGTTGCATTCAACAAAATCTAAATTCCGTTCACAGTTCATACAGCGAGCGAGACGAGACGGCGGCTTTTATTGAAATTTAATATTCGCTGGTAGGTATTCTATAACCTGCTCACGTAGCGTAACCGTCCCCCCCATTCAGCAGTCTGCACTAACCATTATAGGTAAATAAACGGGAGTTCAACGATCTCAAACTCGATGATGACGATTTGATCATCACATCTGATTGAAAATGGAAAGACGAATAAGTTTTAGATTATTTTATTGGAAGATGTGTAATTTTATTGAGTATTAACAAAGAATAACTTGGAAATAAATAAATGGTATAGAATAACATATTTTCCACATAGGGCCAGTTCTGTTGTGTATGTTCCCAGTGTGATAGTTTCGAATAGAGACAATCTTTTAATGTTTAATAGTGTTATAAGTCTTATATCTATCTGAAACTTTATCAAGAACTGGTGAAAGTCACATATTTAGCGTAGTCTTGGCTTGGCTTCAAGCTGACGCAATAATCCGAATGAATAACATCAACTTCACTCGTTTATCAAACGTATTTTAGAGGCAAACTTTACAGTTTTTTCTTGATTAGTTTTTTAAAGTACTTTTTTCTTACACACTACCCTAACTAAGTAAGTAGAGCTAGCACTATGAAAACTATATTGATTGATAAAATACTAATATACATACATAGAAATGAGCCAAACTTCGCAAAAAAATATTTATAGATCATCCAAACAGAGACCTTAACACAGCAGTCGAATAGACAGCCACTGCGCCATCGAGGCAATTTTTTTTAATAGACTTGTTGTTGTTATTTGATGATATCAATCTACACTCGCATATATCGCCCGTCACCTAACTGTATAAGCCCCTTGCTTTTATGGGTGTGGTCATCATTCTTGTCGTATAGGGTCATTGCATCATCCATCAGTATGAATGCTTTGCACGTAGGAAAACTGGTACAGGACCATTTAGATAAAGCTCCTTTTCGCTTATTCCGCAAGTAGAATGTGTAACTACCGTACATAGCTAACACTTTTCCATTGACCATGTTTATCAGTTGTGCTAGGAATAAAAAAAATGTGAATTAAATACAGTAACAATCAAAGTGAATAGTCGAAATTAATTTAACTAAAATACAAACCCTCCTTGGTAAGATATGAGAAGTAGATGTCCAGGGGCCGTTTATTAATCACGTGATGTTTTTTTACCAGTTATTGATCCCCCTTTTTAACTAATTTCCATTTCATCTTATAAGGTTTCGCAAAAAATTACCTCGATTCAGATATACAATAAAATGTAAGCTTATCAGCCACTTTATTTTTTTTCTGAACGTATGACTTAAAAAGCAATTAAAAATTACAAAATGTTTTTAAAAAATCTTTTTATTGTCATAAATAGCGTTAATACGCTAATACGCTCAAATGTTGAGTACAAGTTAAAACCAATACAATCTTATATAATACTTATAAATTTATAATTTTAAAAAGCAATAAAAATTTAATTTTTATTTTGATGACTTTCAAGTCAATCTATGAGTAACTCAAAATACAAGGATTAACAAAACTGAACAAAAAAGGGTTCCGAGACGTGAAATACGGAACCTTAAACATTAGGGCCAGTACCATTTGCTAATAAAGTCCCTGATTGTGTATACATACATGTATACTACCTATATATATATATATATACACCTATATTTATATACCTATATATATATATATATATATACCTATATTTATCAGCAACTTATACTTGAAAGAGATAAATGGCAGATAACTATCTGAAACTTTATCACGTACTGGCATTTGTTTAAAGTGCTAAAAGTATCAGTTTAATAGAAGACCTCGTGTTTATTAAAATACTACAATTCTAAACACGGATATAAGTTCCTTCGGGTGTTCTGAATAGATTTTTTTTAGGATGTCGATGATCAATATTCATTTCACCAAAATGCAATTCTTCATCCGTTGTGACGAAAGACTTACAAGTAGGAAAGTTTGTACAGTACCATTTGTTGAAGCCCTTCTTTCTCCCCATCCTGTAGAAAGTAAAGCCTTTGAACAGTATCAACTGCTTTCCATTAAACATTGTTATTATATTCGCTGAAAAATAACACATACTTGTAATATGTCCAAAAAAAATCTTAGTATAAGGTATATTACTATCTGCTATGTAACTTGCAGTTCCATGCAATTGGGTATTTCCTGATATATTGAAACATTTTTTTTATATTCCAGAAAATATTTAAGGTTATATCTCTAACATAACATTAGTATATTTCTCCTATACGAAAACTAAAAAAAGCTTATTAAATTAGCAAACTGTCACTGCAGTCAGTGGTACACTTTTTTTTTATTATTATATAGGGGACAAACGAGCAGACGTATCGCCTGATGGGTAGCGATTACTACCACCCACCCGCTGCACTTCTTACCATAAAGAGTTAAAAAGAACGTCACCTTAAATCGTAATAGAAATTAGTCAGTTACATGAATAATGTATTTATTGATACAGATTACAACTAAATACAAAAACTTTAACCTATCTCTACCTAACTGTGCTTTCATGTTTACCTTGCGTCTTCACCTATTAATTTAACTCATGTCAGATATACTTCAACGGTTTGCTTTGTACTTTGCTCGATTTGTTGTAGTAAAAATGTCAGAATGGTGACATTGGTGATCGATTCACTAAAGACATCAACGAATGTTAGACTAGTCTCAGTCCCTAACTATTGTATGCGCTATGGTTTTTCAAACAATCGCCCGCGGCAGACTCAAGGTGATTATGACAGCGTATTGGTGTAGTCTAGGTACACACCTAGATAATATCTTAAAATGTAAATACTAATAACTACTACTATAAACTATACATACTTTTATGAAGTCCTTATAACAAAATTAACGGATGCAAAGATAAATAATAGAAGCTACTATTGGTTCACACATATTGTTATTATCTCGTGAGGATAATCATATCTCCATCCGCACATTCTTCAATTCTTTTAGTTCTTGAGATTTTTGTTCAATTTAATCTTACTAGTGATCGCACAGCAAAATTCGACTATAATTGCTTTTTTTTTACCTTTTTATATATGGTACTTAAAGGCAATATTTAAAGGCGAATATATCGGCCATCTTGAGTTTTATGTAACGCTTTTTTACCATGTTTGTGTTCACTTACAACCATGACTACTTTCTGGCGTTGATCAGTCAGTATGTGAGACTTGCAGTTGGGATTGGTAGTGCACCGCCATTTGTCGCAACCTCTTTTTTTGGCTGATTTATAGTAGGTATAACCGTCGTGCAATATCAGATTCTTGCCATTAATCATTGTTATTATCTCGGCTGAAACTGATCAAAAATGTTAGATGAATACACAAATATTAATAAGAAAATATTTTCGGACATCTAACACATAACGCCATCTAGCCCTAAATTAAACACAACTTGTAATATGGGCACTAGCCAAATGATATAATATATAAATACTTTTCCGAAACAAACATTTGTAGAGTGATACATCAATCTATGAAACTGCACTTTATTCATCCCACGACAAAAGCCATTTTTCCGTGAAAAAAAAGTAGCCAATGTGCTATCTCAGACTGTTATGTTTTAGTCGTTTAGCCTTTTTTATGAAAGAATTACAAACATTCATACAAATAATAATAATAAAGTTTATGAGATGGCAACTAGGCCCAATGCACAAAGTAATACACAATAACATTATAAAATTGTACTATACCAGATACGAAAAATACACACTCTAATTATCTACCAGCAACCACGAGTGCCTCTGTTGCCATCATGATGCCATGCCATGATTCCTGTGTTAAGTTGTAATATTTAAAACAATCTTTACATAATATAGAATGAAGTCGCTACCGCCGGCTTCATCGTTCATTCGTCGTCATCTTTTCAACTGCTCATCATCTTCAGCTTCCTAGCCTTTATTATTCCCAATATTATTTGGGGTCAACTACTAGTTCAACCGGTTTTACCTGAATATCAGTTTTACACAGAGCGACTGCCATCGGACACCTCTGTAACCTTGACGGTGAACTGAATTCGAAGGTTGAACTAGTTGACAGTATATTTCAGCCATACTCCGAGCTGCGATTAAGAATTTCTTGTAAGGAAAATCCAAGAGACCTCTTGATCTACAGTCGCTTACGCTAACCTCTAGACCAGTGAGGCGGTCATCTTTTCAGCTACTCAACAGATTTTAATACAGCTTTCAGTAATAGATAGAGTGATTCAAGAGGAAGATTTAAATGCATTTTATAGTAGACAAAATCCAAAAATTTTAAATACAATTAAGTAATACCAAAAAAATATATATTTATATAATATTTATTTTCAAACATCTTTTTAAATTTATTAATATACATTTATAATAAAATAAGCAGTGCATATTCTTATATTTTGAAAAGTAAAAGGGGTATCAAAATATTAGAAAAATAATCACACAATACAAAAAAATTGCACGCTCGCGACTGGAGTCAAGACAACTGGAAGAGTACTTCTAGTACGAGGTAAATAATTCAAAAGCCTAGTGCAAAGTCCTTTCACATCAATTAGCTCTCGGCTGCTGTTCACCTTCGACATTTCAATACAAGATAGGCCACGAATTGCCTCAAATGCTTCTAGGCACCCGTGTGCAAATGTGTGATTCTGGGTAAAGTGCTTAGTAAGCATCTAATTTGTGTATAAAGAGAATTTTCAATACAAAAAACATCTTCCTACGATAAAACTTCTGTGTGATGCGAAGTTTGCGTAATTTTTAATGTTTGTACAATAATAACAAGAATAGGTATATCTAATTTTCTACAGGGTACCTCAAAATAACTTTTCAATATGTGTTCGTTCACTTGACATATTTCCCGTCTTGACATAAATGTAGCTTCTTCATCTCATGACTATGCACAAGACAACACTTCACTATTATATTACTATCGTCGACGCAGAGGTATCCTTTACACCTAGGAAAGTTAGTACACACCCATTTGTGACCTGTCTTTGTTTTATACCTATAAAAAAATGTATAGCCTTCGTATAACAGCCATCTTTTTCCACTAGTCATTGTAATCATTCGTGCTGAAACAATATAAGTAAAGAATTAAAAATTATTGTGCATTGTTTGAATCTTTTAAAATAACTGCATAAGTACTTCACATAGGGTCAGGAGTTGGTTTTTCTACGCCCTTAATACCATACCACCATACACCTCTCTGTATCTAATGCGTGCAGGATATGTGTTGAATGTCCTAGAACGCGCCCTAGCCTGCTTTATCAGCCTATTTGAGCACCCTAATGCCAAATAGTCACTAGTTCTTTAATGCAAATTGTTAAAGAAATCAGGACTTTATATTAGAATTGTTTAGATATCATTTGGTTAACACAGAAACCAGCTCCACAGCCAGTCCACATAAATTTGTCAAGGTTTTTGTTAGGGTTGTCCGTAGCAAATATAATCCCTACTAACCAAATTATTAGAACTTACTATTTTGATGTAAAAAAAACAATGTTCTTGCCAACAATAAGAATATATTCATTTACTATTTTTTATCTGAATTTTAGCTCTAACATATTTTTGTAATGTATTTATTCTTTTATTCACTTTAATATAAGTGCCATCTGAACAGTAATGAAGCTGGCAGATTGGGTGATTGTGTGCGTGCTGAACATGGAGTATCGTGTTATCATCGCTGAGCAGTAGCCTCGCTTTGCACTTGGGGAACAAGGTACAGCACCACCGATTGCCAATTGAACACTTGTAACGGAAAAAGAAGGTATACCCTTCATGATACAGGTACGATTTCCCGCCAGACATTGTGATGAACTGAGCTGAAATAATTTAATCGAAATTTAAGATTTAAATTTTCATTAGAAGGAGATAGATGTAGAAAATATGATCAGACTTAAAAATGTCCTGTGATATTAAGAATATATGTAGTAACTAGCTTTTGCTCGCGGCTCCGTTCGCGTATATGTCGGTTATCGCGATAAAAAGTAATCTTTTCCTCAGTTATCAAAGTATCTCCATGCCAAATTTCATTGAAATCGGTGCAGTAGCTGTGAGAGCGGGACAGACAGACAGACAGATCATTTAGCATTCTGTACTACTATAGGATATAAATTTATAAACCAAAAAAAAACTAAATTATCGTTAATTCTTATTTGTTTAATATTACAGGTATGAAAAATGAATATAAATATTGCTTAGACTACATACTCGTACATTGTCACAGTAACTACGACAGTTTCACATACTTCCCATCAGGCATGATATGATACATAGGTTTTACATGATTGTGTCTCTCCACAGATTTTAAGAGAACTCCTTGATGCGACAAGAGAAGATAAGAACTGCATCCTTGCGTACAACTCCACCTATCCCCTTCTCTCAAAGGTACGTGTTTATAAAATGTAAAACCATTTTTCATCACATATACCTTTCCATTTTTCTTTAAAATTATCTTTTTGACTGCAACATAAACATTTTATTAATTTAGAATAGTAAAACTTCAATTCAGAGTTGTTGAAATGTTTATTTTAAAACTTAGCGAGGCCCGCAGGTTGAGGGATGGGGGACAAATTGGAATTAAAACTAAAATAAACGACATTAAATGTATATATATCTAGTATATGCACATACCGCATAATATTTCTACATTAATACATTATATATATAGGAGTAGTTACATTAAGTCACGTCATAATGCCCATTAAGTCGACCTGTGTACATCTTGTACTTGTTACTTCCAGAATTATCATGATTAAGAAGAACCACTAGTTTGATAGTTACCACCACCCGATAAAGTTTGATAGTTATCGGCCATTAAACCCTATTTAACGGATAAAGGTTGCTAATATATATGGGTTTATGTGACAATCTAAATCTGCAGATAAGACGAAAATAATCTATCAGGGGTTTTATCAGTTGTGAACCTGGAACCAATAGGCTTTACCAACCATTGACATTTCTGACATTTCAAGCAGCATGCACTGTTGTAATGCAAATTGCTTACGATACTTAAAACAATTTAAGTTCCAAAGTATTTACGAGTATCACAACTTGGTAATGTTCTTCCTGATTTCAACAAAAAATTGTAAGTTTAAAAAAAATATTCTGTGTCATTTATAACATCAAACAAAGGTTGTCTTTTTAAAATAATACAAACATCAATTTAAAATAGACAAATATAATTCTAGTACAATTAACATGCAAAATTTCAAATATTCTTTGATATTATTACAATTAACAATATTTTGCGAGTTACAACCATAAAGAAAACACGGTAGAGATTAGCCATTCATCTCTGTCAAACTATAAGTCCTAATGGGCCTACGCATTACACTCTTACGACACAGAACGAGTTTATGTGCGTGTAAAATTGTGATTGTTTGAAAGGTGATTGTAATGAAATGTCTAAAATGTGTGTGTGTCGATATCCCTGCCCCTTCCATAAAATATGGCAGACTATTTTTTTATAGAACAGGCGGAACATTATATTAATTTTAAAATAGTAAAACTTAAATTCAGAGTTATTGTTGAAATGTTTATTTTAAAACTTAACTACTAGTCCTGCGAGTCCTGTTGCACGCGATTGTAATAAATTGTTTAAAATGTGTCGATTCCCCCTTTCCCCGTAAAAAATGGCAGACTATTTTTTATGGAATAGAGGGCAAACGAGCAGATTTATAGCCTGACGGTAACCGATTACCGCCGCTCAAGAACACCCGCAACACCAGAAGCGTCACAAGTGCGTTGCCGGTCTTTCAGTAAAAGACGTTATGGTTATTTTCCTCCGGTCCACCGGCCTGTGTTGCTCTATGGTTACAACTTACAATATTTTCCATCGGGTGCAATCAAATATTTAAGTCTATCGTGGTTATGGTCTTCCAAAGCCTTTATAACTTGACCGTCTTCAGAGACTAAGAGATTTGCGCGACACTTGGATGATCGCGTGCAGCTCCATCTAGTTCCTGATTTGAGAGTCACATGTTTGGAGTACGTGTACCCATTCTTCATCAAGTATTGTTTACCCGTAGAACTTATTGTTATCAGTTTTGCTGGAACGCATTAAAATGAGACAGGAGACTTATTAGTGCGAAATGGAAGAGGAATTATGTCTAACAGACGTAATAGTGTAACAATAACCTATGCAGAGTTTATAACCTGTTTATATGCAAGCAAGCAACACATTCCAGCATTTGTTGCAAATAATGAATATTGATGTAGATCAGTCCCGGTTGTCTTAAACATTAAGTCAGTGCCCTCAAATATACTGACAACTAGTTCAATCTTTGAATTCAGTTCACTCTCAGGGTTGTGGAGGTCACTCCCTGGAAAAAGTGTATTAATCTTGGGAATAATAAAGGCTAGGCAGAAGAAGAATATGTAGAAAAAGATTAAGATCAAATGAGATCCTTCTGCTTTAAGATGTCTGTCAGCTTTTGTGTATCGTTTTCTATAACTACGAGTATATTAATGAAATTCATTATTTCATTAACTATTTCAAACTATTCTTTATCATTATCATCATTTATTTTGAATCACATCTATTAACAATATTCCGATTATAAAAGCATTAAGATTTAAGACGATATATTACAAAGATAACATATATTAAGTCTTCATTTGGTTTTGAAACTACCTTGATCATTACTCATTCTTTTTTATTATAACTAAAACATACTAATTAAAATATTTACATCGCTATAGACAAACTACCATATCATTAATATTTTAAAATATAATAGGTCTTTACCTATGAAATTGCGTTTCTTCAGTACTGGTCATTTCAAATAAAAAAAAGTTTGTAATGGCTCTGTATTCTAAATTCAAATTAATTTTGTTTTAAAACCATGACATTCTATTTACAAACTCAGTCTTTTGTTTTTTGATTAGCGTTATACAAGGTGTCTCAAAAGAAATTTCATATTTAGTGGATTGATTAAAAAAAAAGGAAGCGGTATATAGAAAAAATGTTTATTTATTGTTAAAATACACTTTTTGGGAATTCATTTCTTAAAAATAATATCGTCTAAATGTAAACCCTCACGTTGTTGGCACTCATTTAATCGAACAGTAAAATTACTTATGACTGCTCGACAGGTGGAGTGAGGGATGGCTGCCATTTCGTGACGGATATTTTCTTTCAAATGCGCCAGTGAAGTTGGTTTATTGGCGTAAACTTTAGATTTAAGATAACCCCATAGGAAAAAGTCCATAGGGGTTAAATCTGGGCTACGTGGAGGCCAATTTATGTCACCTCTCCGGGAGATCAATTTTCCTGAGAAAATTTCACGAACACGTGGCAGAGATATATTGGACGTGTGTGAAGTTGCTCCGTCCTGTTGAAACCATGTTCTTTGGTTATAGCCAGGAAAGTTTTGCAGTTCAGGTACCAAGAAGTTGTCTAACATCTCCACATAACGCTCTGAATTCACTGTAACTGTACGCCCCATTTCGTCTTCAAAAAAGTAAGGGCCGATAATTCCTCGCGCCGACATGGCAGCCCATACGGTCACTTTAGGCGAGTGTAGAGGTTTCTGATGTTTGCGTTTCGGATTGGCTGAACTCCAGTAGCGGCAGTTTTGCTTATTTACGTGGCCATTAAGATGAAAATGAGCTTCATCCGAAAACAAAATGTTGGTAAACGTTGAAAATCGCTCAATCATCTGATTTACGAAATTAAGCCTCTGACCGGCATCTTGGGGCTTTAATTCTTGCACCAATTGAATTTTGTAGGGGTGCAGCTTTAGATCTTTGTGCATAATGCGATGTAATGATGATCTATGCACATTTAAAGCACTCGCGCGCTTCCGAATTGAAAGGCTCGGGTCGTCACGTACAGATTGATTAACACTCTCCACGTTTTCTACCGTTCTTGATGACCTAGGTCGCCCGGATTTTGATTTATCCAGCGTTGATCCAGTCTCTTCAAACTTTTTAACCCAATGTCGAATGAGAGGAAGGCTTGGCGCATCATTTAAGTGGCGAAAACCTCGAATACTGCAGAATTTTCTACGCGCGACAGTTGTCGAATCACCGTTCTTGTAAAACTCTCGCACGCACAACGCGCGGTCTGCTCCCGAGAAACGCTCCATAGCGACTGAATCCCCAAGAGCCAAGCTACCAATTGACATAACCCCCGCACCCCTCAAGTACGCAGCGTTCACGCAGTAAGCTAAACAAATATAAAATTTCTTTTGAGACACCCTGTATTTTCATTACATTTGAACATTTTTCGTCATAATGGATACTTTAAAAATTCGTGTAATTATGGAATATGAGTTCCGTCGTGGCACCAACGCGACACAAACGGCACGTAACATCAAAAACGTTTACGGAGAGAACTGTACAAACGAACGCACAACCTTTTATTGGTTTTCCCGGTTCCGTTCTGGAAATTTTGACTTGAAAAATGGAGCTCGTGGTCGTCCGGAGACTTTGGTTAACAATAATGAATTAAAGGCGATTGTGGAAGCTGACGAAACTCAATCTACAGCTGAGCTAGCAGCAGCTTTTAATGTAAGCATCAAAACAATATTGATATATTTGCGACAAATTGGCAAGGTAAAAAAGCTTGATAGATGGGTGCCCCACGACCTTAACGATCGCCAGCGCAACGTACGCGTCGAGACCTGCCTTTCGCTGCTCAACAGGCAAAGAAATGAAGGAATTTTGAAACGAATAGTTACGTGCGACGAAAAATGGATTCTGTTCGACAATCGAAAGCGCTCAGCAAGTTGGTTAGACCCTGGTTAAGCACCAAAGCAATGCCCTAAACCAGAAATGACCCCTAAAAAGGTGATGGTCACTGTTTGGTGGTCTAGTGCGGGTGTGATTCACCACAGCTTTTTACAAAACGGCATGAGCATTAATGCAGATGTGCACTGTGAAGAACTGGAGAGAATGATGGAGAAGCTTGCACATCTGCAACCAGCTTTGGTCAATCGGTCGTCCCCACTGCTCCTTCACGACAACGCGCGACCCCATATTGCGCAACAGACAGTCTTCAAGCTGCAAGAGCTGGGGTTGGAAGCTCTCCCTCATCCGCCATACTCACCAGACCTTGCACCTACCGACTATTACTTTTTCCAAAATTTAGACAACTTTTTAGTGGGTAAAAAATTCAATTCCCGAGAGGCAGTACAAAATGCCTTTGAAGAGTTTGTTGCCTCCCGTCCAGCTGATTTTTACAAGAAGGGCATCAATAACTGCCAATGCGTTGGCAAAGATGCGTCGATTGCATGGGTGATTACTTCGAATAACAGAAATAAAAAAGTTTGAAAAAATAAGTACTTTCACTTATTGCATACAAAACGGCAATTTCATAGGTAAATACCTTATATCAAAATCTTATATTATATCTTAAGATAAAAAGCTATTAAACATTCGACATGCGCATGACATTGTATCGTCACAACGCCACTGTATTTTAAAGTATGTTCTTGGCATTTCAATTGTTTAGAAAAGATTAGAAGAGGTAAATACATATATAAATATTATAGTTTTTTTCTTTTTAAGTTAATGTTTCTCAGTTTATCCGATCATAGAGTTACAAGGTTTTGTACAAAATACCTTTGCTGAGTCAAAAAATATTACTTTTACCAAAACAACGTCTAGAACATAAATTTGTTACAAATAAGAATATCAATGTCATTTTCTATCTTTTTATCAAAAAGTTCTAGTCAATTTCTTTTCCAATATGGATAATTGGAAAAGTCCTTACATTACATATACACACGTACTTTTTTATTACTAAAAACAAAGTTTTGTGTATTTAATAAAATATGATGTCTCTGTCAGGTTTACATATTGGTTAAATCTTCTAAATCTGCTGGGGATTAAAAACTAACTGTTAGATAGGAAACGGGTATTTTTCATTTTATTGCCCTATCAATAATAATAATAAATATTTCGGACATCTAACACAACGCCATCTAGTCCCAAGCTAAGCAGTGCTTGTGTTATGGGTACTAGACAACTGATATAAATACTTATATACTTTTTTTGTAAATACATACATAATATTCATAGAAAACACCCAAACTCCGAAACAAATATTTGCAGATCATACAAACATTTGGTCCGACCCGGGAATCGAACCCGAGACCTCAAGCTTAGCAGTCGCATACGCTACCACTACGCCACCGAGGCAGTCAATGAAACAGCAACATTATAATAATTTCTACAGGCTTATATTTCACCTTTTTAAGAGATCCGATTCAAGGACCAATAAAGAAAATAAAAAACTAATTAATAAGAAAACAAAACACGCTTGAATAGCAAACTTTTTTTAAATATTTTAGTTAGTACATCAGAGGAAGCCTGAAAGTGTGATGTGATGCGTAGAGATGAGCAAAATATTGTGACGAAGGTTTTAAGTATGGGAGTCGACGGATATAAGGGTAGAGGACGACCAAAGAAAAAATGTATGAACTGTGTGAAAGAGGATATGGCCAGAAAGGGAGTAAGCAGTAAACTGACGAGTGATAGAGGATAGGATAGATAGAGGAGAATGAAGGAAGAAAACATTGCAACGACCCTAAATTAATTTGAGAAAAGGGTAGGAAGATGATAATGATATACTTTAGTTTGGTTTGTATTCAAAGCTTGTTAATTTAAGAAAAAAATCTTTTATCCTATTTATGGCTTTTCGTATTCATCAGTTTTCCTTTAAACCTGACGACATCAAAAATAACAATTATTGTATCAAAAAATGTCCTTCTTATTATATTTTACTATCTGTACCCAATAACACTTGAATACAATATTATATAACGTGAGACAGACAACCGAGGCACACCTATTACTTCTTTCTATATCCCCTTCTGCTACAAAAGGGAGAACTTAGACGTTATCTATATTTAAATTAAAACGTTTCACAATGTTTGCATTTACGGGGATATGATTATGTTCAACATCCTTATCCAAAATTTCGTTGTTGTTAATCAAAATGAAAGCTTGACACTCAGTGACATCCGAATTAGCACATTTCCATTTCGTTATTTCATTCGAATCAGTTTTCTCTTGGTGATATAAATACTTTCTTAGGATCAACACTTTCCCTCCTGCTTCATTGCGAAATATCCCACCAACGATTCTTTTTGGTTCTGAAAAAAATAGAAGTGATTTCATGTGCAATACTGCCTATGAAACATCAATATTTAACAGAAAATGAGGTTTGATTAATTAGTTTTGTATAGGTACCCTTAGCTTAATTAATTTACCAAAGCAATCTGCATTCAAGCATACCAAAAGTTATAATTTTATTTTTTGTACATTCAAAAGGGAAAATGAAAACTTTTACTATAGAATACTTGGTTGTCGAAAACCTTTAGTGTCATGGTTGGGTGCAAAAGAACGAAGAGAATATTAACTATCGGCATCGTTGAGCCACTAACCTTCACTAAGCTTTTTTTTTAATATTCAACTTTTTTTGTTAGTGTTATTAGTGGCTAACACACACAGTGTTAGCCACTAATAAAACTATGGTTTCGGTATACGTTGATAATTAAAAAGACCACATTTTATTTCGAACACTATTTAATAATACGTGCTTTTCAATTCATACAACAATAGAGAATTAATATGTATTGTATATCTTTACATAATATAAAATTAAGTCGTTTCCGCTGTCTGTTCGCTTACATCTCTTAAACTTCTTAACGGATTACAATGCATTTTTCAGCAATAGATGGAGAGATTCAAAAGGAAAGTTTATATGTATAACTAGCTAAACCCTTGCCTAAATATATTTATATAACGTCTTTATACGCTACAGAAAGTAGTGTCAAAATATGGAATCCATTCCGCTGTCTGTTCGCTTAGATCTTTTAAACGACTCAACAGATTTTAATGCAGTTTTCGGAAATAGTGATTCAAGAGAGAGGTTTATATGTGTGATACATGCATATCATTGTAGAAAAAACTCGAGACTTTCAAAAAGACTAGTGATATATAAAATAAACTGGTTCGTTGCTACCAACCGTAGCGCCAGTGTCGCATATCTTAGGTGGTGGGTGAGAATGTTCACCGGTTATTCTTAATATTGTGCTCTCATCTTGGTCCAGCATTACGAAACATTTACAGCCTCTCCTTCGGGATGAACACCTCCACCTCTGCATGGTAGGTCTTCCATGCCCAGATTTGTGGAAGGTATAATTGTTGATAACCAAACGACGAGTGCCACTAGAGGTCCAGATGAATTTTGCTAATGAATTAAGATAAGGGTACATGTAAATAATTATGTGTAATAAAATGGAAAAGGGAAGTAGATATTAGATCTATGTGGCATGCAATTGGAGAGGCCTATGTCTAGCAGTGGACTGGGATAGTCTGATGATGATGATGAGAAAAGTAACTATGTAATTAGCAATAGACTTATGGTTGATACTGCATTATTTATGATATTAGTGATCTAATCACACTGTAGCGTAGAGAGAACAAGATATAACGATATTTGATTAATTTAATCCATACACTACATTCTAATTCGGGCCATTCTGAGCATTTCTATTTTGTTTATCCCATGGGCAACGTACTCTATATCTTATCTATAGAAGATAATCGGTTCCATAGTTAAGACCTCAACAAATAAATATACAAACTTTAAAGTTTTAGTATTGGTTATTATGACTAGAATTATTGTTGTATTGGAATAGATAATAACATGATCCAGCGTGTGTAGCCCTTACAAAATTGTTTGAGGACCTGGTTATGGTCGCAGGAAGCTTTTAGATGTGAGCAGCACAGGATCTATTGATGTCGCGAGCCTCGAACAAGATGTCAATAAAAAGTAGGTCATTATTATTTAAACCTTAAAATACAGTCCGCTACTAGTTTTTTTTAATACAGGTCGTTCATGTGGACAATGGTTAAGGCGGTGTCTCGTGATTGTCTTCTGGTCATCGCTGACAATCACAAAAGCATTGCACTTTTTCCTAAGAGCAGAACATCTCCATCTATTCTTGCGGGCGGATGTAGCTTGATGGAAAGTGTATCCGTCGATAATTAGCAAGCGATGGCCAGACATAAGCGTGATGAATTCATGTACTGAAAAGATATAGTACTCGTTACATATTGTACAAATGTTTTAAGTGTAATAATAATTTCAAGTAACCTTAAAAATTCTGCATAAAAATTTTAAGAGAAGAATATGTAGTCTGTAATTTTGTTACAGGATATTCATATTACACAGAGAATTAATTCAAAGAGTGCTTGATTTCAAAAAGAAATACTGGTACGTCAAAATCACGTGACCGTTTTTAGCTCTTTTTATTATGAAATATATTAATAAACTGAACACATGAAAAGTGATTTTCTGTTCTTTACTCTGGCCAAAACTCAAGAACGGCTGGACGAATATCACAAACTTTCAAAAAAGTTATTTTCATTCCTTCGTAAATAAACTCAAAATAAACTACGTTCTACATAAAGGTTCCGGATCAACAATTTATAAATATTAAGATTATCGTATATATTTATTTAAAATAAAAAAAACACTACGACTAAGAATCGATATAAATTTTTTGTTTGTCAAATATTTCTTTACATTTATACATACAAATATATTTGATATAAAGTTTACAGGGCCGTTACAGTATCTAGTATATTATATTAGTCAGTCAAGGGCACAATCATTCAATTCGAATTTAAGTTCTTTAGCAAATGGAGAAACTAGAATACATCAGAATATAGTGGTTCTCATAAGACACAATACATAAAAAAAAAGATTAAATAAACGATTTCAAGTCATGACTTTCTTTAAATAAAATAGTATTTACAATAAACTTATTATTATTTAGTATAATTACATGAAAACGACTACAAACAATACATTGCGTATTCGTATTTAAAAAATCTGATGACGATGTTCTCCTAGCCGATTACGGCCATGGTGGTCTGTCTCAACAGAGATCAGCCAAATAAGCAGGAGATATTATAGTGCACAAGTCTGTGCTCAAACACAGGTGCACTCACTGTTCTCTCTCTATCATAATCCGATGGGACGGTTAACCGACACGACCGGGGAGAGATCAGGCGCAGGACCAACATCTTTACGTGCTCACCGAGGCACGGAAAAATAATTCTACAGTGTAATGTATATAAATAAATTAGAAGTATTCGTATTGTTGTATCACTTTTTTAAAGTCTTCACATTAAATTTTATTGTAATCAAAGGAATCTTTCATAGTTTTGACCTTCATGTTTTACCGTGGGAGAGCTATGCTTCGGCATGAATGGGTCGGCTCGACCGGAGTGATACCACGGCCTCACAGAAAACCGGTGTGAAATAGCGTTTGCGCTGTGTTTCACCGAGTGAGTGAGGATACCGGAGGCCCATACCCCAACCCCTCTCCCCATCTCCTTTCCCATCCCCCAAAGGTCGGCAACGCACTTGTGACGCCTTTGGTGTTGCGGGTGTCCATGGGCGGCGGTAATCGCTTACCATCAGGTGATACGTCAGCTCGTTTGCCCACTATTCAATAAAAAAAAAAAAAAAAATGTAACAATTAAATGCGAATTCTATTATACGTCAACTCTTTAAACGAAACTAAAATGACTAAAACCGGTGTGAGACAACGCTTGCGCTGTTTCACCAAGTGAGTGAGGATACCGGAGGTATATACCCCAACCACACACACAAAGGCCGTCAACGCACTAGTGACGTCTCTTGTGTTACGGATGTCCATGGGCGGCCTGATGGTAATCGCTTACCATCAGGTGATACGTCTGCTCGAATGAGTCTTACCCTATCAAACGTCTGAAGACTGATTCAAGTTACATATTTCACTTTCAAAATAGGCTTTATTTAAATACACGCATGCAAAAATAGAATATTGCCGATTTTAGTAAAAGTATAAATTTTAGTTTAGTAATGCAGGAATAGAATTAGCATCATTCTCTAAACAATAATTCTGGCAAACCAGATTCTCGTTTGATACGAATACATGAAGTTAATGAAAACCAAAGTATTGATGTACATGACAATTTTTGTAATGATTCCACCTATAATGTACATCACACGTATTCAATTTCTATTGCAAGGTCTTTTTCACTATCAACCTGCCATTGGCAGTAGTGTTCATTAAATCAGTCTTTGATAGACTACTCCTGGACATAAGGCATCTCTTTAAAAATGACTTTTAGGCGTATTATACCACGAAGAAATACTATGCGTGCTATATGCTCTTTATGTAACCTTAACATATCGTCCGCAACTTATACTTCTAATAATAGGACGTTCATGGGGGCAATGATTAAGTTGCTGACGTACAATGATATGCCTTTTATCACTCAGCACCACGTAAGCATTGCACCCTCTCTTTCTAGCTGAACAACGGTATCTGTTTTTATGGATCGTTGAATCTTTATGAAAAGTGTAACCATCAATCATTAATAAATTGTGACCATTCGTTAGAGTGATGAACTGCAGTTCTGGAATAAATATCATATATCATTAAAATACAATTAAAGTAAGATCATCCATAAAAATTAACTGAATTGATATACCTATGTATAAGAATGACGGCGAAGGCCGTGGGGCCGAGCTAGTTTGAAAAAGGTGGCCTAAGTTACTCTTCTCAGTGAGAGTCTCGTCAAAATCGGTCCATCCGTTAAAAAGTTTGGCCGGAACAAACAGGTAGACAGACAGAAACTGACAAAATCTTTAAAAAATGTTTTTGTAAGTAACGTACACGCTGTCAAATGCATTTAGTAAAAAAGATTTGAAATTACAGACACTCCAATTTTAGTTATTTGTATAGAATATGAATCCCTATTTGCTTTGTTAACGTTACGGCAACGGGTGTGATCGGCAATTTCAACATTACTTTTGATATAACACCAGGCTATCACCAATAGGAGCCAAGCATCAATGAAAAGAAATGCAAATGCAGTTGCATGAGTCAGCTAATAAGTACTACTAAATAAATACTACAAATCTTTACCTTTAATTTAATAAGAACGTATTAAAAAAAATACAAAATATAGAAATATACTTTATTTCTTCTCAATTTACTTGTGGTGATAAGGTCACAATCAAATTTTATGAACACACATCGGTGCAAAGCTTAAAATGATATTTCACTATTAGTACATTTTACAATTTGAATTATAGCATACATTCATTTTTAAATATTTATTAAACTTAATATTATAGTCTCAGATGATATAAAATCAAGTCGCTGCCCGTTTTTGTACGCTTAGCTCTATCAAACTTTGTAACGAATTTTAACCATCGCGGTTTTCGTCAATAGAAGGTGTTATTCGACCAGGACCGGAACACCACCGTGGGATTCGGAGGCGGAAGTGCTCGCCGAAGTGTATCGCATAACGTTAGATTGTAAATAAATAGTTTTTAATCATTTACATCTCCTCGTAACATTTGAATGTATGGAACCAAATACCAACATCAAATCAAACTAATAAGTCAATAGTAAAAATTACAGGACGATGTGGAAAAGCCAAAACATATTTTTTTCATTGCCAACCAAAAGTTATATTATGCCAGCCATGTTATAATTAAGACCTTATAGAACTGACAGTAGAATCTTTTGATCGAATTTGATCAATAACTAAGAAAAAAAAGGTTAACATTTTTTTAAAAAGACTACTAATGCTATAGTATGACACATTATTTTTCACAGGGGACTGACAATCATACATAAAATAGACACAAAGAATAGCAAATTTTACTTGTGACAGGAAAATTTAATAGTCAAAAATTTTTATAGTCAGTAAAGCTGTGGATTTCTCCCACATCGTGAAATGTACGAGTATACCAAACTATCTATAATATAAGTATAGGTCCTTGATACGATTCAAATTTTGATGTACTGTCCATTGCCGATAACTTTATACACAGGTTTATCGTGAAGGCAGTGGTTGAGATTTTTTCTGATTATGGTATGATCATCATCTAAGGCAACGAAAGCACGACATCCTTTAGCCTTTGCAGAACATCTCCATCTGTTCCTGCTTGCGCTTTTGTCAATGTGAAAGGAGTACCCTTCGACTAAAAGTAATATACGACCTGTTGTTAACTGGATGAACTTATGATCTGCAGCAAAGAGAAAATATGAAAATATATTATTGAATATATATGTTACTGCTAATTGGCGATGGTCAAATAAATTTAATTAAGTTCAGGGTTAATTATTTCGATGCCTGTATTTAAATATATATATATATAACACATTTATGAAACGGACACAAACAATACCCAAAATCAAAAACACTTTGGTCGTACAAAAGTTCAGATCGCATAAAGTGTCGTCACACGTAGGGATCAAACTCACGACACTCAGTGCAAAATTAAGCACCCATTGCAACAGGGTTACCGCTTAAACACCATTCGTGCAGTCGATATTAATAACGATATATTGAAAATACATATCTTCCTAGGCCTAATAACCTAGGAATACTATCGTCACATATGTAGTGCTCTAATTTTAAAATTGGTTCTAAGTGAAATATCAATTATATTTTTAGCCCTCAAAGCGAAAACATGTATGAAGTCATTTCTAAATTTGTACTGGTTTGATGGAACTTGCTGTGGATGATGATGGTCTGATAGAGTAGCTGGTGGTTATTTGTTAAAATATACCATTGGAAAATGGACTTTATGACAAAAAAATAATGTTCAAAATTTAATTATCTTTTTTCAACTTATATTTATTTGAATGACGGTAAAAAATAACGAAATAAAAAATAGATGACCAGTGACTAAATGTACCTTCTTTCGATAGGGAACAATACAGGTATATATGTAAGTAAATAACACTAAACTGGATATTAAGTACATAATTATTTAATTTCAAGGCATTGAATAGAAACTCATTAGGTATACCTACAAATATAAAATGTGTGCGTATGTAAAAGTATCAATACAGTTTATAAGTGCTGGGTCCTAATAACTAATAACATATGCAACTAAAAATGTGAGAAAAAATCTCTCCTCATGAAGCCTTTATATATCTTCCATTACCGATATAGTTATAAATAGGACGTTCATGTGAACTATGGTTGAGCTGCATCCTCTTTATACAACCGTCATCGGTGACGACAACGAAGGCAAGGCATCCTTTCTTTTTCGCTGAACACCGCCATCGGTAGGTATTCTGGTTACAAGCACAGCTCTTGTGGAAGCTGTAACCTTCTACTACTAGAAGAATATGCCCTGACAACAACGTGATGAACGTCGGATCTGAAAATATACATAATTGTTTAATCACAATATCATAAAAGTGCGTAAAGCAAGAATCTATATTTATAGGTAATGTTTAAAAAACTGTTGTTTCAAAAATAAACATTTATTGCATTTAAAATAACTGAACCATAAGCCGTTAGACGCGATCAGCACACGACCGATTGTGGTGGACTATGTCCATCAATTGCCGTCTTTCGACTAAGATGATGATGATGTTGATGATGAAATTATAATAAAGATGTCTTGACGTACTTTGTTATTTATTCAATCTACGTGGTTTTTATCGTAATACCTTTCAGGATACAACAGTATATTCCTTTATGTTTAATAGAAATACGACTAGATATGATATTAGTTTTGGCCCTTTTCGAAAATTCACCCGTCTATGGATGAAAGTAGAAGTACACCTGTAGAAAAAATGACCTCTCCTCAAGTCTTAATGACTTGAGGAGAGGTCACTACTACTTTCATGAAATAAATTCTACAAACAAAACACAAGATTTTATTTTTTCTCCAAGATCAATCAAAGACAAATCAAAAATAAATACTAAAATATTAGCATTACGTTTATGAAGTAAAGTTTATTTGTATTATTTTTATTTATCGTAATTTTTTTTTATTCGAAACCATATCACAAATGTAAGTAATGCAACTTGAAAGCAAGACAGGCAGAAAGAAAAAAACATGCACTTGACTACTAATGTAAAATTAAAATTATTATCTAATGACAAACAACAAAAATATTTTTAAGCATTTTTTTTTATGCAAACGAGCAGACGTATCGCCTGATGGTAAGCGATTACTGCCGCCCATGGACACCCGCAACACCAGAGGCGTTACAAGTGCGTTGCCGGCCTTTTAAGAAGGAGTACGCTCTTTTCTTGAAGGTTTGAAGGTCGTATTCAGCAAAAACGTCAAAAAACAAAACCCTACAAGTATGATATGTTAAGCGGTCTTTTCTTTGTACGGCATCAAAATAGGCCTCTTTTCACTAAACTTTACAATAATATTTTCCATAAGGCCTATATTCAGATGGGTCATGATAATGTGTTTATCTGTCCATTGCGTTCTCTTCGTTAAGTATCACGAAACACTGACACCCTCTTTTATTTCTTGAACAGAATAACCTGACACCGTCGGTAAATTTCGCTCCATTTCCATGGAATGTAAATCCGTCTACAATAAAAAGTTTTCCACCATTACGCAATGTGTGTGCGCAAACACAGGTGCACTTTATGTTCCCCCTCTTTCATAATCTGATGGGACGGTTAACCGACACGAACGGAGAGAGATCAGGTGCAGGACCGACAGTTTTAAGTGCTCTCCGAGGCACGGGGGTTAAGACCCCAACTTCCAAACTCCGAGCTATCATTAAGTATTTCTATAATCAGAAAAACTCAATATCACTTTGGCCCGACCCGGGATTCGAACCCGAGACCTTTTGATTGGCAGTCGCATACGTCAACCGCTAGACCAATGAGGCAGTGTTATATGCTGTGTTGTAACGAAATACCGTCTTGCATAACAAATAATATATAAAATAATAAAAAAAGGAACAGAAAAGGATAGCCATCAAATTATTTTTGAAAATTTTATTTTCTTGTTTCATTTAGTTTGTTTAAAACACAAACTTAGGTGCTAATTTTACAGTAACTATTTTTATCTTCCTTGTGACCATTTGATAAGCATGATTATTTGTTCTATGTCTCAATGTCATTTATCATTAATACGCTTGCATGTAGAAATATATAAGTATGTTATTATTATATAATAAATAAAATTAATATTTCGGACATCTAACACACAACGTCATCTAGTCCCAAGCTAAACATAGCTTGATGGGGACTAGACGACTGATATAAATATATATATAATACTTTTTTACGAAACAAATATTTGCAGATCATACAAACATTTGATCCGAGCCAGGAATCAAAATCGAGACCTCATGCACAGCAGTCGTGCAGCAGCATACGCTACCACTGCGCCACCGAAACAGTATCTATTTACCAGGTACGGGTATATTTTCTTCTTATATATTATATATAGTCATACTTATCATATTTTTATATACACAAAAAATAGTACCTACTACCTAATAGTGGGAACAGGTCCCTCGTCCCTATACGGGTCGGGTACTAACCACCTTTTGCATCACTCTTGAGTCAGTCTTCTAACGAAGGTCCAAGCTATTGTCGATCAATCCATAAGCATGCTCACTACTATCGGAACAATAATCATTTAATCCACAGTCTACAGATCGGCAATCCTTGCCTTACTGGCAGTGGGATACCTTTATCACACTGACCAGATTGGTATAGTTGCTAATACACAAATTTAATTTTTAGCTTAGCTTCAAGAGCTATCAAATCATACGCACACAGTAAACGATCTGAGATGTTTAACTTATTCTCCTGAGGTATCTTTTCGTTCTTCTGCTCTTCTGATAACATTGTCTTTAAGCTTACTTTACTGATCTTGAGTCGATAGTTTTGTTTTTTGCATTTAGGCGTCATTTCGATGCCGCTATGGGTTTGTAACTGATGTCCTCTTCTCGAAACTCAGCATTTTTTATAGAAACGGGTGGGGTTTTTGGGTCAAACGAGCACACGTATAGCTTGATGGTAAGCGATTACCGACACCCGACAGAGAGACAGAAGAGCTTTCATTGCACGCACAATAATCTTCTAAAAGTTGTTTATCACAAATAAAACAGAAATCAAACATAATTATTTGGCTTTAAATCCTATGATAAATGTCACCACACAACATGTACCTTGGTCGATCATGTTTATGTATGCCTGTGAATTTAATTAGAGTTCCTGTATCTTCATCCAGCACAATGGCTGCATGACATCCTTTATGGTTGCTGGAACAAAGCCATCTTACGCCACCGCTGCTAAGCTTTTGTCCGTTTCTATGGAAAGTAAACCCGTCTATCATGACCAGTTGCTTGCGGTTCGCGAGTGTTATGAATTTTGCTGCAAAATTGAAAATTTGTACACAGTTCAAAAAGTACCTTCTAAAGTTAGTAGTGTGTTGCAATAAATTTGTATACAGACTAGCTGAACCCCGCGGTTATTGTCACACCGCGGGTGTCGCCGCGGCCAAAATTGGTCCAGCCGTTTCAGAGATTAGCCGAAACAAACAGACAGATAGACAGGCAGACCAAAATTGTAAAAATGTTATTTTGATATATGTATCGTGTATACCTACATATGCTTTTAGTAAAAAGCGGCATTTTACTATTACAAACAAGTACTCCAATTTTATTTAATTGTATTGATGTATAGAAAAATATGTTTACTTAATTCAAACAAGAAATGGGTGTATTCTTTTATTAGAAATATAATTATTTAAATGTACCTTAAAATATAATAACAAATATATATATATATCTACGTTTTATGTTTTAGTGTATCCAGGTTTTACGTTATAACACTTTAATGCAAACTGAGTACTTTTACAAAAATAAGTGTAATATGTTACTTGACGAAAACTGATAATCTGTACATGCATTTGCTCTTATACTTTATTCTTTTTATTTGCTCACAAGTTAAGGCACTCTGACGACATACGCATCATATTAAATTCATGTATTTAAAAAAAAAACTATTAGTCCACGGGCCCACGTACAAGGGATTTCAGTGATTAATAACAGACTGAAAGTTTATACAAAGCTTCGTTTTGACGAGACACCCAACTTTTATCATTGGACCAAATTCTGATAGTGGCAGGAAAAAGCGGGATAGGGAGCGAAACACGTCGATTTGATGAGTGTCCCAAATTAAATAATAACAGTTTCTAAAAATCAATACTTCGAGAAAATACGATGGAAAACTGAGAAAAACTTGTGGCACACAAAGTGAATGGTGTGGGAAAACCTGTAAGGCAAGTGTCAGTACAGGGTTTTCCGCGTATGTCAAGTTTTAAAATCTAATTCTCATGAAATATCCGTCAGGTGTAAAGGTATAACCAGGTGGATCGTGAGTATGTGTGTTATTACATTTCAATATATGATGTGTTTTCGACATATGCAAAAAAGCTGCACATTGCTTTGACAGTCGGCTACCACAAGCATATCTGATGCCGCCATCCCTTAGTCGTCCATTTTTGCTGAATACATGATCTCCAACTAATAACATTACTGTACCAGGTCTCGTCTTGACATACCTAGCTGAAATTAAATTAAACAGTTTTCAATTGAAACATGATCGATTCGTTCGACGTCGGCAGCGTCACCTATTTATTTTAAAACTAGCTGAACCCCGCGGTGTTACCCGCGGTACAACAACAACCGCGCGTAACACAGCGAGACGAAGCTAGTCTTAAAAATAATAACCCAAGTTACTCCTTATGTCAACAGAAATCTGCCAATAAAAGTCCCGTCAAAACTGGTCCAGCATTTTCGTAATCAACCGGTTGATTGCTGGGCTCGGTTTTCCTCTTACTCCTCAGTTAAGGTTATACGTCCCCACGCTGGCCAAGTTCGGGTTGGGGACTGGCAAGACAACGTTGTGGCTATATATCTTGCTGTTGGACGTCTTTAAGCGGCCTTTAACAATCGGGACGGACTGTTTAACGTGACCGACCGACCGAATCACGAAGACACTCATGTTATTGTGCCACCAGCGGTCATCCATCCAGGTACTGACTGAGCCGTCATTGCTTTTTTGATGTTTATTTTTCAGTCAGGTGTTCAAAATATTTATTTTAAAAAGGTATTGTGTAATCAAAATAACAAATATTGAAACTTACATGGAAAAGATAAACTTTTGTGGAAATTTCTTCTCTCTTCTTTGATAAGGAAATATACCTTGAAGTATTACATAGTAAAAAAAGAAAGATGACGTACAAGTGAGATTATTAATAAGATAAATAAATATATTTTTAAATATACTTTGGACATCTAACACACAACACCAGTTAGTCCCAAGCTAAGCAGAGCTTGTGTTATGGGAACTAGACGACTAATATAAATACATACTCGTATATACTATTTTTTTTTGTAAATACATACATATTATACATAGAAAACACTAAAACTCCCAAACAAATATTTGCAGGTCATACAAAGATATGGTCCGACCCGGGAATCGAACCCGAGACCGCAATGCAGTCGCATACGCTACCGCTGCGCCAACAAGGCAGTCAAGATGGGAGGCTGTAGAATCCTGTGACCCATTGTCAAGCCCTAAAAAACTGAAAATAAAAGTAACAGAAGAGAGCTAAGCAAGAAAAGAAAATAGTCAAAAGTGCAAAGGTTTAGAAGCTTTTCTGGTAAATGAAACAAGAAAAGATTTTTTCAATTATAACAGGATAAAGGGTATATACTATATTGAAACTTGTTGGTTAAAAAACAAGGGTGAAAATAAATTTATTGGTTCTAAGAAACAAATATCTCGTCTTTGAAAAATACTTTTTCCCCAACATAGTTAATTTCCATTCACTTCTACTACAACAGTTTATGGTTCACTTATTTTTTAAGAAAGTATCCATCTTTAGTTATTATATACGAAGGTCGTTCATGGTTGTGATCAGTCACCGCCTTTACAATTTCGTTATCACCAGAAACGTGTACATGGGCTCTACAGCCTTTAGATAAAGTATTGGAGCAAACATATCTATGTCCACCGTTTTTCATTCTGGAATTTTTGCTGAACGTATAACCTTCTACAATCAGAAGGGTAGTACCGTTAACGGTTTTAATAAAACGTGGAGCATCTGGAACAAGCAAAAAATCCTTACATTTTATAAAATGACCAGCTGGGACCCGCGGTGTTACGCATGATACAACCACAATCGCGGAGCAAAGCTAGTCTAAAAAAGTAGACTAAGCTACTCCTTAGATCATCAGTGAAATTTCCGTTAAAATCCTTTAGAATGTAATTTTACATATTGATTTATGATGAAAATATAAATAATATTTCGTATAGTTTTTGTCATATTGAAGTTAAACTTCTTTAGACGCATGAGAGTAAAATTTTTACGGATGAAACGCGTCACGAAGATGTGCAGCATTTTTGTCGAAGAAGAGGGAGAGAGCGATTGAGACTGATTGAGAGAGAGTGAGAAAGGGCGAATTTTAATTTAATATTCATCATCTGAGATTTTACAATATTATTTATATGTATTTTAATAATTCTATTTAATTATTGTTATTAATGATTAGTTTGCCAAAGAAGTTTCACTTCTGACATGTGTACTTTGTACGCACGCACTTTTTTCATAGTTAAATCTATGAAAAAAGGAAATAAACTATTGTAATTAAAAATAGTTTAAAATTATTTCTAAATTGAAACTAATTCTAAAGATATACTTTACCTGGTCTGGGTTTTTAGGGGGGTTTTGTAGAGGAAAACGGTGTTTACGGAGAGCGGGTCTAAGTCCCCGTCAGCTTTCAGTTCAGTCATGAAGGTCTATTAACTAGTATGATCTAAACGACTTACAAGAAGAAACAATCCAATAGACTGGATTTAGTTTTATTCCCTTTTGTTCGTTTAAATATCTTAAATCTACTCTGATGTAATATGGACTGCCGCAACTAATTGTATCGAACCTATAAAGCACATTTCAATACAACTGTTTAAACTGTTAAAATTTTATGTGCTTACACTACATTAAAGTATTTAATTTGTATTTTATATTGTTATATAAATTTGTCAATAAAAATACACAATACAGATGTAATTTATACAGATTTTAGTCAGTTCGATTCCAGGGTGTAACAAGCAAATTTTCGAAAATCTTTGAATGCAGTTTTCTTCCTTTTCAAAAATAAAGGAATGTTTTCTTCGAGTAAAATTTTCTATCTACAATATTAAGAGTACTTTCCCTTGAGGTGGCATTAAAAAACTCCACCTGTATAATTTTTATGTATTTCAAATTCGATTATAACTGCAATTCCCTCAGAAGTGGCAGATACGATACTATACGTAGTTTATTAAATTTATATCGAATTTTCCAGCTTCGATTGTCAATAAATATGCGATGTATTTCAATAGTTGCTTAATAGGTTTTAGTGGTCACCTTCTACAGAAGGAGGCGAAGATAACACAATGAACCATCAATAATTTTGTAAATAATTTAATTAAAACATTTTAATTAATATTGAAATAAAAAGAGTACGAAGTTGCGATGAACATACGCGTATCCACATACATAACAAATCAAATTATGCATCACAGAATTAATTCACACGATATACACATCTAAACCTGCTTAAATAAAATATTAAAAGTTAATAATTATAGCAAAATTAATAAAATTTCTTCTTTTATCTTTTGCCTTGTTATATTTTAAGCGTAAAATTGCTCAAATATTTGTTCAGCTCCAAAAAAAAAAAAATTCCCGTAATTTGCAAACTATCTGAATACAGTAGCTTCAGAGTTTCGTTACAGAACGCTACGACAGTTTCTTGCTAGGGTATGTGGGGATCGAGATATTCAAACTAAAATAATTGAAATCTAAATCGTACCAGGTTAAGACCTGGAACTCACTACCAGCGCACGTGTTTCCGTCCCACTATGATCCCGGGTCCTTTAAGAGGGGCGTGAAAAAGCATCTCACTAGGCCGCCATAGTTCTGGTCACCATGCTGCACTGTCCTTGTTTGCATTGAGGATGGTGACCACCACTCTTGGATTCTGCTGATGCTTTCCATCAGGCAGGGCAGAGTCATTTTGGTAGCTCAGGTATAAAAAAAAAAAAAAAAAAAAAAAGTACTGGTACAAAATAATGTCTGATTCAGATCTCTAACACTGAATTCCTTACAGTAATTTCATTTACAATAAAAACATAGTTCTACATTCCAAAACAGAGATTACTTAGAGTTTAATATATTGGCCGTTGCTCAATTTAATTAATTTACAAGGTTCATGATTATGTTCAGTTTTCATCTTCAGTATTGTGTCCTGAGCGCTCACATGGACGAACGCCTTACATCCTCTGGAACATGAACTGGAACACGAATACCGAAGGCCCCCTTGAGCTATTTTACCACTCTTGGAGAAAGTAAACCCGTCTATAAACACCAATTTCTGACCTTGAGATGTGAAGATGTAATTTGCTGAAATCAAAATAAATCTATTATTTTACTTAATGTTTGTGATTATACACATACGAACATGTTAATAATTTTAAATCACATCAACCTCTTCTATATTGTATACTATCCTGGTCAGAATGGCTGGTATAGTGTTCGTTTCAAGTTTTCCTTCTGTTTGCATGTAATTGCTCGGTTGCAAGAATTTGGTTGATCAAGGTGAAATTGTAAAATTTACTTTAAAACTATTACGTTTTATGATGGGTACACATAATTATTTCTATGTAAGGAATAAATGTGATTATTGGTCATGTCTTTGAATTGCCTGGTACTTAACTAGTGTGAGCTGACTATGTATGCTGTCTCAGGTGGACGTCCACTACTCCGTACTCGGAGTCATAGCTATTTTTCGTGTTATCCGTTAAATACTAATGATCATTTAAAACAAATATTGTTTGAAAAACTAAAAAACACGCTTTAATGATAAGTCGCTTCAAAATATATTGAATAGCTAAAAACCTCAAAAGACAAAATTTTGATTTAAAAGAGATTTGAAATGAGAAAATAACAATTCTTCATTATGTATACTATAATCTTGACTAAGCATTTTTACTTTTTCAAAGTGCATTTATAAGATGCAAAAAAACTTGATTCAAATGGCATTATATCTTAACATAGTTTAAAATAAATAAATAAATAATTCTCCTTCCTCGTCATCAAAACGATATTCCTAACTTTATACATATAGTCACTAGTAATTATAATTATCGCTACCATATTCTACTTTCGACTTAAAATTCTGACTAGAGCCTACTTGCACTATACGTTTAACATCATTTGTTTTGAAGGTTTCCATGCCCTCTTTAGAATCAAAAGAAAAATATCATGTACTTTTAAACCAGTTGGAATTTATAGTACAGTACATGATTACTTTAAGGATTTCAATGTTTGATACTGGTAAACTTTATTTCCTTCGGGTTTTGATAATTTTAAAGATCAATTCTCAGTTATATTATCAAATATCGAGGTCTGATATTCATATTTTTCTTTTAATACTGAGATACAAACAGGTTTTTTTAGTCTTTGGGTCTCTTATACATCTTTTTAACATGTTTCCACAGAGCCATTTATATATTTTCACTGTTGTCAAATTCTTCACAGGGGAATAATTTTAAAGAAACACTTATTAAACTGTTTAAATAAGCATACTTCAGAGTAGCGATCACAACAGAGTATCTGTAATATTGATTGTTTTAGTCGAGTCTTTACTGTTTCAGATCAATATTTTCATGTGAAATACAACCACAAATGTCACTGTGTGTAAGTTTAGGAGGCGCAATAACGAACCAATAGTAATTAGTATACATAATTTGGTATTTGTTTTTTAAAACTTTTTATGTATATTCTTTAGTGAATTCAACAAGTATCGTTTCTGTTTCTTTATTTTATTGCGTGTAATGCACTCTTTTGTGCCTACAGCGTTTAGACTGATACTGTGATCTTCATAATCATCGTTATTATTGTGTTCTTCCTAGTTATTCATTTGTCTTTAAAATCTTTGCGCTGTTGTACTTGGTTGTCAGTAATTGGACCAGACAGGAGCTATATTAAAGTTGTTTTTTCTTAGTAGTAGTTTTTGAATAATTTTCTTATACTGTTATTTGGGTTACTAAAACTTCGTCAATCAGCACCTTTGTAACTAATTCTTTACTTTGATTTGGATCTCCTGCTATGGCATGTATTTTATTTCAGGTTGCCCATAATCTGTAATCAGATGAGTACTTCTTTCACTTTTTTCGAATCTTTCTTTGTTCTCTTGGAGTCATATTTTTAATACATTTTAGTTGTTCTTGTTTTTTCTTTTTAGATACCTTAGTTTTCCTCTCTCCTTGTGTTGAGCTAATAAAACAGGATCACTTTTAATCTTCATTAATCGAGCCTTTGCATAAATTGACTTCTTTGAGGCCATTTCTTCTTTAGACAATTTTGGCTTGTTTCTAGACTGCGGTATGTCTAAAAAACAAAATTATTAATCAATTATAGGCATAGCGCTTTAATAAATAACCGTAGTTTGACTTACTTTTACTTAAAAGTACTAATTTATTAGTCCCTTTTTATCGGTAATTCCGTAGGTCATTTTGCACGATTTAAAATTACGTTAGCAGCTAGGGCTTGATGCTTAAAGGCATAGACAATACATTCATTAACTTCGGATTTATCAAATAATTTTACTAAGAATTTAATCGAAGTGTGTTAATAGACAATTATTTTGTGTTTATTAGTTTTATTCGAAATTTAAATCATTAAATACTAATATTTGATGCATGGACAAGACTAGGGACTGACGTTTGTATTATGTAAAGAAAGATTCAAAATAAAATACTTTACGAAATTGTGCAAATATTAAGAAATATCTTTATTTAGCTCTATTATATCATTAATATTAATAAGCTAGATTATATTAGTTCATTGAGAAGTTTTGAAGACATGAATTTGTCCAACATTTATGGTATCACCCAGATAAACGGTAAAAGACATAGGAATGAATCTTTTTGTGGTTAAACTTAAAGTACTTATGCGAAAGTGTATTATTATAAACAATATATCTAAGTAATAACAGTAATAATTAATAACTATCTAAAAAACCATAGAGCAACCATGACAGGGAGTACCTAGCTAGCTAGCATACGCAGGTGTACTCCTCAACCAATGTTATGACACAGCGTTAGTTTATGTGTGTTAATTTGTAAATGTTTTGTGAGTGTGAGTTCATAGTTACAGATAATTGTTTTGTATGTGTTTCTGAAATGTGTATGTGTGAAGATCTTGCCCGCAAAATATTTCAGTTATATATCGAAAAAAGATGCTGTTGCTATGAATACAACATTTACACTACCTATTCAGTATCGTAAGGCTTCTGCCTTTGAACATATACCGAATAGGTAGTGTAGGGTTAAGATAACATATACTTCATAAACATAACTTATCTCCATTCCCGTAATGGCCAGTTTTGAATAGCTAATAAAAAAATATAATATAATAAAAAAAAAGTTAAATTACCGTATTTGTAAACTGTTTTCATTTTCATGAACAGTCCTACTAATATTATAAACGCGAAAGAGTAACAAAAATCCATCTATCCATACGTACAAAACGTATGGATAGATGGATTTTTGTTATTCTTTCACGTAAAAACTACAGAATGGATTTTGATGAAGCTTTACAATAATATAGCTTATACATCAGAATAACACATAGCCTACAATTTATAAAGATATGTGCCATACCGGGGGGTAGCACCGCGGGGTTAAGCTAGTATTTAAAATCTCACATAAGTACCGTCACCCATTTTAACATATTTGATAGGCTCATGGTTGTGGGCACCATGTACTTTAAGAATGAAGTCGTCAGCGTTGACGTGGACAAATGTTCTGCACCTTTTCGAGAAAGCACAAGAACAGGAATACCGACATCCTTTCTGAGCAATATTGCCACTCTTAGAAAAAGTGTATCCATCCAATAAAAGTAACTTGCGACCGCCTACCGTGTAGATGTAATCAGCTGAAACTATACCAAGTAAACACTTAGATATCGTTATTATTTACAAATTAAAAATAAATAAATAAATATTTGTAAATAAATAAAAGATATCTGTAATCGGAGGGAAAGCTTTATTTAAAATTAACGAGTATATACTACATGTAATTGAGACACAAGTTAAAATAATACATCAGAACGTTTTAGAAAAAAATATTAGCACTTTACTCGAGTTTTTTTGCTATTAATTACTATAATTTACAAAAAGGAAATATTTTGTAGACTAAGCCAACAAAATATTATATTTCGTTTCATATAGTTGAACAAAGGGAATGTGTTACCGTATAAACAGTGCATAATATTTTTGAAATAAACACATAGTATATAATAAATTTAAAGTATTATCCAACCCTTAATCCTATTTAGGAAACAAGGAAACACTATTTAAATTAAATACAGTATAACAATAAATTTCTAAATATTAAATATTTTTGTAAACAACTTGCATAAAATTTGATAAAAAAAAAAAGTTAACCCAACTATGACAAAAAACGACGCTGAAAATACATAGTCATGCGTTTTTAAAGTGTTATGATACTATTCTATGTAACGTGTGACTATGGATTCTAAAAATTTTTTTGAAAACACCTGCTTTTAAATAAAACAATAATCATCAAAATCAGTTCACCTAGTCATAAGTTCTGAGGTAACAAACATAAAACAACAGTCGATTTGAGAACCTGCTCCTTTTTTAAAGTCGGTTAAAAAAGTGCAATCAATCAATAGCCTTATAAGTGTATAAGTTGTAATAAATTCATACAAACACTTAAATGTTAACCACGAACTACGCTAGTAAGCCTAGCAATATTTTGCCATAGACTTATGAATACAGAATTTTAACAGTGCATTCTTATAGAATTAGATTCTTTCTTTCTTTTCTTCTTTCTTTTTTAAAAGACAACTCCCACATTAGGAATAAACATTAGGGTGGAGCGAAAAAAATTTTTTTTCGTAATCATTTTGGAATACCTGTAAATAGCTGCTTTTCTAACTCATAAATATACACACAAAATTTTATTTCAAATTTATAATATTTAGAGGTGCCCCCAACCACTTTAAAATACGAGAAATTCGCGAAAATTGGTCAAAATACACATTCGTCTTATTTCCGCTAAAATATATTCTGAACGTGGCCTTGTTTATTATGACTAAAAAATGTAACCCTTAGATGTGTTTGTCGATGCGAGGTACGCGGGGTACGCAGGGGAGGTCATTTCACTACTCTCACCAAACGTTGCTTGAACGCCAATTAGTAAGCAATCGCGTTACCTGCGAGGATTATATTATTTGTGAGACGCTTCGGTTTTAAACGCTGAGATCAGGAAATACAACTGGTAAGTAGTATTTATAATTGAATATTGTCAATTAAGGTAATCTATGTAAAAATAAAGTAGTTTCGAATTGAATTTATACCTATTACTTTTGGTTATTTACAGTAAAATGTCTCAAGTCAAAACTCGACAAACGACGTCTTGTCCTGTGTTTGGTTTGCCAGAGAAGTTACCAGTATCTCAATTGCCAACTTATAATGATATGATGAAATTTTATCTATTCATTAAATATGAATTAAAGATAGATAAATCAACAAAAGAGCCAACGGTCCATGACATATCCGAAATAGTGGCTCAAGACGTATTATATATTTGGCAAAAAGCTTCGTTGCCAACAGTAAGCCGCAAGAGAGTACTTCAACTAATTCACGCCTACCACGATACATATAGAAGTTTAATGAAACCTTATCATGGCCGTCAAACCAACATAAACTATCAACAGAAAATAAATTCATTTACAGCTGAGTCACATAGATTGTTTGATATTTGCAGTTGCAAATGCCAACTTATCTCAAATTGTTCTTGTTCGCATAACAGTCGTGTTCCCAAAGAAGAAATACATTTTCTACTTGATCAAATAACAACAAGAAAAATGATGATAGGCGGTGTAGATCTAGCTGCAACTATAAAAAATAAGAAAAAACGAGAAAGAAAAGAAAAAAGTTCCTTGCGTAACAGAGACATAACAGATCCCGAGTAACCGTGTTGTTCTCGTTTCTTATCCAATGATGTGACGTTGGCCATTGACAGTACCAGTGCTAGTTCCAGCAATAGCGAAGCTTCTAGTTCAGTAAAAAAACCATTAGCGCCACCAACAAAAAAAGAGGAGGTTAAGTTTGCCATCGTTAGCTCTTGCATGCGACCGTACTGGAGTTTCTGACAGAGTCGCTGCGATTATAGCTTCTTCTGTCCTAAAAGATGTTGGAATCATTTCTACAAACGATAGCAGTAGTGTCATTGATCGATCTAAGTTGCGCCGCGAAAGAACTAAAGTCAGATCAGCTTTACAAAATGAAGATCGTGATAAAATCATGAGTGGTATTTATTTTGATGGTAGAAAGGACAAATTTTGGTTAGTATTCAGAAGGAAGGCAAATTTTACAGAAAGAGAGTTACAGAAGACCATTATGTGATTTTATCAGAGCCAGGAAGTGACTACTGCGGGCATGTCACGTGTGAGTCGGGCACTGCGAAAGGTATCAAAAGTACTATTTTAACTTATCTGAAATCCAAATCTGGTGGCTCACCTGAAGCTGGTGACAGAAGCTTCAAGTGCAGTTTGCGGAGAACATAAACGAGACGGATTTATTAGGGCAAGACTGCTTTCCCATCAGCAAATGCCACATTTCGATACAAAAAAGCAATTTCATGTTTAAAATTACCATTTTTTGTATTTCTTTTAAAAATAAATCGTTCTAGATAAGTAACGGGTCTTTTAGTTTTCGTGCTTACAAGTAATTATAATTATATTCATTTAATTATAGCCCTGAAATTCAGAAAATTACATTCATGGAACAATTTGACAGAAATGTAAAAAAATGTTATATTTACCGATTTTCAATTGTGTTGGGGCACCTCAAAACATTAATATAGATTACCAAGATTTCGTATGTTTGATTATCTCATACAAAGACAACTTTTTATCGCTATGCCGTTACAAAAAAAAAAGTTTTTTTTTTTTTCATACAAGATCGCTCCACCCTAATAAACATCCTGTGTCGTGGGGGACTTTACGAACATACATGAAACGGACACAAAGAACATCCAGACTCGGGACAACAATTCGTGGATCACACAAAGTGTTGTAGGTACCGCGTGGGATTTGAACCCACGACACTTGGCGCAGTAGCAAGCGGCATGGCGACCGCTGACACCACTCGGCCAACCATGCAGTCAATCAGCAAAAGTGTCAAGATTAATCGAGAAAAATAAGTGAAAGCACTTTTTAATACGGTCAGTGATAGTTGCGGTTACAGCTTATACGAGTATGTCTGTCACATTCATAATGGTATTGAAATATTCCCAATGCCAGCAATGAAAAGAATTTTGAATATGTATTCTAAATTGGTAAGTACTGACATTTATTTACTTATCAGGAGCAATACTCTCTTGTGTTGATTACAGTACAGTTGTTGGAGCCTTGCCAATATTCAGCAGTGGACGTTTTTCGTCTGAGATGAATCACGATAACGACTTTGTCTTAACGATAAACATCCACTGCGTGAATTAGACCTCCCCAAGGCACAATAACCGGTCCTGTGTTGCCCACATCCAGCATTGTTTTTTTTTTAATTGCATCATCAATATATCGTAGCAGACATAAATCAACCTGTAAGTCAACCCTAGATACATCAGAAGCTGAGTTTTTGAATGACTACTAGATGACAGTGCTTCACAATTTCGTGACGGAAATGTCTTGATAAAAATACTCGTAATAACAATATGTGCAAAACAACAATTAAAATACGAACAGTACCATAAATGTAAACTTCTAATGTGTAAGTTATTAAATAAAGTTAAAGTACATTTACAGTGATATAGAGGAAAAACTACAGCATCATTGTGCAATACCAACAGTTGGCATATAGGACCCTATACAGACCCCGTGCTTTACCTAGTGGAGGACCAAGGTGAAAAGGTCCTAGGGACCTACTGACATATTTGAGAATGTAGAAGTGAGAAATTTTAAAATCAATAGTTTCTCATATAATATATATTGTAAGAAAAAAACTTCGTACAATATATCTATTATTCACTACCATTATTATATTAAGTAATCATTTTCATTTCTGAACAGTTACTAAACAGAATATTTATCATTTTAACACTTTATTTTGGTAGATAAAAAGCTTCTAATAATGCCTTTTAGGACAATACTGTCACAATAAAAGGCATGCTTATAGTCGTTCCAATCGTTTATTTAACTTTTGACAGATCACGCACATAAAGTTTTGTAATAATTTTTAGCATTAAATAGTATTCCCTTGTAGTACATTGTACTACAAGGGAATACTGTACTTCATGGACGGGCTCCGCCCACTTAGAGATGTGTAATTCGTAATTAATGACCACAGACTATAAAAACGGTTTCGAAACAAATCGATTATCGATTATATCGCAGGACAAACTCTCTTGTTTGTCCTTTGAGTACTTTATTTTTTGACATTTTGACAGTGACGAAGGGAGGAACGATACGCTCAACTCAACCAAACGTGAGAATACACAAATAAATCAATACGGAGGAATATAAATACTCAACTTGACATATGAAATTGTGGATTAACACTGACAATAAAATGGAGTCGCGCGCCGGCCCCGCGTCCTGTATTGCCGTTTAATAAATCGATAAAAGTACAAAATACAAAATTATCTATAAAATAATGAGTTTGTTAAATCGATTAAAACTTCATGCATAAAATCGATCGATAAAAGAAATCGAATCGGTAACAGGTCAGAGTATCACTATTTGATTAGGTATTAGAACTGTCAAAAGTCAAAAGTTAAACGATTGGAACGACTATAGTTCATTTAAGTAGGGTCAGCGCTGATTGACGGAGTGACGTCGAAGAGACTTGTTCAACTACAATTTAAATTCAACCTAACGTTCTACAGAATAATGTATATGATGCAACGAAATAAAATAACAGCGAGTGACGGTACTTTTATTTCATTGTATGAAATACAGTTGTTTTCTGAAGAACTTTAGATTGAATTTAAATTGTTACTGAATTATACTCTTCGCCGACACTCCGGCCGTAGGCACTGACTTTATCTGTCCAACACTTGTCTGACAATAATTATATACAATTTATTATGCTATGCATTATGACTAGAACACTATTACAGACAAGGCCTTTATAACATACAGATATTATTTTATATTTTTTAATATAATTAATAATGTTGCAATCAAACTTTAACTATAATTTCAAATCTTATAATATTATTGACTAGTTGAATTAGGTAACTTTAATTTTGATTGCAACATATCTAGGTAATTAAAAGTTACAATTATTTACCAATAAAACAAACATACTGTGTGTATATATACGGAATGTCAATATATAATAAGCTCTATTACGTATGCCGTAAAGTACATATCACATAAGGTCTCTTGAGATCACTCGATTTATGTTCTAATCTATTTTATAATCGATGGAACCCTTACTTTCAACTTATGATTTAAAAATGGATAATGTAGCAATCCAGGTTTTTGTTCAAAATGCAAGGTTAGCTGTTTATTATCAATGGTAACAAAATCAGCTTATTTATTTACTTTATTTAATAATGAAACGCAAGTTTTAAATTAGTTTGTTCCAAAAAAATATTTAAAAGGGATAGAACGCTGTCATACTAAAAACTAAATTGAAAGAGGAGTATAAAAACAACCTGTCTACCTTGTACAAAATCAGAATGTCTTCTCATTGCATGCAAATGCAAAAGCATGTCAGGCGGCTCATGGGACGATGTCATTAAATAAGAAGTATGGCAGCGAACATTGGATATTCCTTGAATGGATATGTTTTATATGGATATTAAATGTTTTTGCTTACACCAGACGGGGGATCGGCATGTTATTTTTTTTTTAAACAAATTCTACAATATCACAATGCGAATGCACATCATCTTAATAATTCTTAACTAAAAACTGGACTGCTACTATTATTGTCGTTTAATGAAGCCTCGTAAGTTCAGGCCCGAACGGACTATGCGTGTGGTCCATATTACTTCTTACGATAGTCATGTCATCAGCCAGGTGCATGTACGCCTTGCATTTATGCCATCGATTCTTGGTGCATCCCCATCTAAAGCCCATCTTTGTCCGACTTTGTTTATAGTAGGTATAATTACGATAGATCAACCGCTCCTTCCCTCGAGCAGTCATAAATATGTTCACTGGAAATGTTAGTTACATTTGCGTAAATTACATTTTTTTAGAGAATGTTATAAATTCTAATGAGCACCAGTATAAGACAGAGATAAATATTCTAATATTTAAAATAAAAAAACGAATTTTAGATAAATTTGTTTATTGAAGGATGAAAAAATACCTGATTGATGAAAAATATGGCACTTTAACCGTACAGATTAAGGCCTTATAACAGCGAGGTATCGATAACCTTTGTGTTTACCAACGTGTACTTAATTAAATCAACGATTACAATGAAATCTAACCACCCTCCCCTTTAATTCGGAATAGTCAACAATGCAGGATTATATAGAAATAACACATAAGATTTCGTAGAAGTCTGATCGGATACGAGATATATTTAAGCAAATATATTCTGAAACAGCCATAAAGTTAGTTTTTTTATACATTCATTTAATAAAAGTATTAAAATACTGTTAGTCAACAAAACAATTGCTGGATTACAAAAAAAATATCAGGTGCCTCCTTGGAAACCCATGTCACTAGTAACACATTTTTACACAGTTTAATCAGCTTATGGTGATTATTCCTAATGGCCATCACCTGTAGGTGTTCTATTGTGGTGAGAGGATTATTTTTTATTTTATTACGTTATGCACAAATACATGCATCGACGGACTTAGTGCCTAAGGCATTCTCTGCCAGTCGACGAATTAAGCAATGCAGAGAAAAGATGAGGTAGGTACACTTATGAAGAGATTTTAGAGATTGTAATAAATATTGGAATTATTTTGAATTAAAGTATTTAAATGTGTTATGTGATGAACTAAGAGAACATTGAGTTCCCTATTTAACCTAGTAAAAGCTCCTTCAACTTCAACTTAAGAGCGTACTTATCGATTTCTAGAAATCCTGACCACGAGAGGAAGCGCATTTCACAAGAGAACAGGCTGGACAAAGAACGAAGAGCTGATAAAACCGATGGTATGAGAAGGACAAGGCGTTTATAGCCCAGGTGCACTCGGAGATTAAACAATTACCGAGGGTAAGTAACGATGGCGCGGTCAGTATTTGGATGGATGACTGCTGGTAGCATCTTACCATTAGCGTCTCCGTAATTCGGAGGTTACGTTAAGCAGACGGTCCCGGTCGTTATCATAGAATAACAGTCTTGAAAGCTAAGTTGGAGGCCTTTGAGCAATTAAAAAACATCCAACGGCAAGCTTACGTAGCCAGAACATAGTCTTGCCGGTCCCCAACCCATACTTAGCCAGCGTGGGGACCTAAAGCCTTAACCCTCTCCTGAGAGGAGACCCGAGTCCAGCAGTTATGGGTTGTTGATAATGATGAGAAGGACAAAAGAGGAGATTGCTACACAAGCGAGGTTTCGGTTATGACTATTACATAAGTTTTGTTAAATAAGTGGGAGAGGATGGTGAATTGAGAATAGTATACAGGAAAGTGAGTGATTATCATGTCCATCTGTTTTCTGAGACACCGAGGACGATATGGAGACCGTATCCAACTTGAATACTGCACTGCAACCGACTGCCGACTGAACGGTTAGCCTAGTGGTTTAAGCGGTCACTACGCCGCTTGCTATTGATCAAAGTGCCGTGGGTCCAAATCCCACGTGGAACATCACTTTGTGTGATCTACAAAATATTTTTTTAAGTCTGAGTGTTCTTTGTGTCCGTTATATGTATGTTTGTAAAATCCCCCGCGACACAGGATGTAATTATCTTATGATTTATACCAATCCATATCAACGTATGTATTCAAATAATACGGTGGCTTATGGTCATGGCTATTTACCACTTGTTGAATGTCAATATCTAAAGACATCACCAGGTAAGTCTTACAATCTTCTTTAGAACATCTCCAACGACAATACGTTGAATCTTTTATCCGATCGGTATTAAAATAAGTATAATTCTTGTACTTCATTAATTTTTTTCCAGTCGTTAAAGTAATGAGGGTACCTAAAACGAAATAAAAGCCCATCATATTTTTATTATTTTACTTTTACCTCTTTAAGACCCACCAACAATTTGTTGAGGTTTTCTGACGGCCTACATTTGAATGCCTATATTTTTTCACTTGATTACTGAGTATATTTCAATTCTCTAGACTAACAAGGTTGCCTATAACTACTACAAATACATATTTAAAGCCACTTATATTTTTGTGAGTAACGCCGTTGGTCTTTCTTATAGTATTTCATTAATTTCTTGCTCAATGACACAAAGGAAATAGACAAAGTCTTTTAAGCTAAGAAGCTTTACCTCAGATATTCTATAACAAGAACCGAGAGGATTTTATGTTTAATCAATATATTCATATGGAACTTATATAGCCCGCGTGTACGTCGATAATAGGTACGGTATACGGTACTATTTACCTTGAGCATAACAAACATATAGAACGCACTCCTTCTTAAAAGGCCGACAGCGAACTTGTAACGCCTTTCGTGTTGCGGGTGTCCATGGGCGGCGGTAATATAAAAAAAAACAAAAACTTTTACTTACACTATTTTTTGTTTCTATTTTTATTACGAATATACGTAATATAAACCATCTGCAGCCTTGTGAAATACCCTTCCTGGATGACTGTGGCTATTTTCCGCCTTAATGATATTCAAATAATTGTCTAGGTGAAGGTAGGCTAAGCATTTAGATGCATTGGTGCATGTCCATCTGGAACCTTTCTTCAAAGTGGTCTTTTTGTAGAATGTGTAACCATCTAGAAGAAACACATGCTTTCCGCTAGCAAGTTGAATCAATCCTGTTGGAATTTGAGACAAATTAAAATTTTAATAATTATAATTTTTCGTTTAATTTGGATTACTTCTGTATACTTACTATCTACCATATCGTTAGGTACTACATCACTATTCAATTTTGCTTGATCTTGTCTACACAGCCATACCTTTATTTGATAAAATTAACATCCAGAAAGAAAGAGAAATTCATAACACTAGCTATGCCCGTTCCTTCGTACACTTGACATTTGGATTTTCAAGTTATTTTTAATTTTCCACCGTTCAAAACTTTCCTGGACTATGATTAACATTTCAAAAGCAAAATCAGTTGAATCGGACCAGCCGTTCTCAAGTTTTAGCGACACAAACAAACAGCAATTGATTTTTATATGAAAGAAGAAGATTTATCAACGATACACGTAGATTGATTCCAAAACAACATACACACACATTATTATGTATACAACATTATACAAATTACCTTAAAATATAAAGCCAAAGGTTCTGGAAATATTTGCCCATGATAAAATTTTAAAATGAATTTATACGTCGTGGAAATAAAACTCAGTTTTAAACGTAGATTAACATTGTAATACACATGTAGGTAGTCCATTATATAACATTGAAATTTCAACAAATTTTGAACGCACTTCTTAATTTTTATATAGCCAGACCGAAAGTTTCATGAAATACGGCTGAAATCAGGTTAAATGTAAAATATTTAGGGCCAACTTCATCACTTGATAATAAAGTCTCTGATAAAATATTTTGAACTTATCTTCAAGATAACTACAAATTTAAGTTTGACAAGTTTCGTTCTAATCTAATCTTTCAGATAACCATTTTCTCGTATGTATCAGCAACTTTTATCTGTCAAATGGTGTTATATGACAGATAACTATCTACAAGAATGACAGAAACTGATGAAACTGGCCCTTAGTATAAAGAGTCATTCGGCCTTTGCTTTTGGCAATTACGAACTCAGACTACAGTATAAATATCAGTAGTCTAGTATCCATAACACAAGCTCTGCTTAGCTTGGGACTAGATGGCGTTGTGTGTAAGATGTCCGAAATATTTATTTATTTATTCTAAAACTTACAACCATTGTAAACATTTAAACATTGTAAACATTAACTTAATACAATTCAAAAAACTTAATATTGCCTTTATTCCTATAGCAATAATCGTAACCGATTTTTTTACGGTATTCGTACATATTTACCACACCGAGTCAATCTCATGAACTTGGCTGGTGGGTGTTCATGTGTTTGTTTCATAAAGAGGATCTCCAAATCATGGCTGACACGCAGAAATGCGTTACAATAAGCCTTGCTGCAACACCAACGAGATCCATCCTTGGAGCGTTGCTTTTTGTAGTGAGGATAACCGTTTACCAAGAGAAGATGTCGACCGTTCATCAACTCTATTAATTTCACTCGAGGGATGCCTGTAAATTTGAAGGTTACGATAAATGACATTTATTTTGTAAGTAAATCTTTTACAGATACTTTTACTCATCGGACTCACGGACTTTACAGTTGTGCTTACGTTTCCTGACTCAGTCTGAAAAAAAAACCACAGAAGCGTCTTTGTTTTAGAGTCCGAAAACATTGCTTAAGTGAAAACTATGCTTACGTAGTTAAGAGAATTGGTTTTTTAAAGAACATTATAAGAGTTTTGATGATATTATGTTCTGTAATGGAATGCCGTTTACTCCATTTTGAGATTAGAATCCTCGTAGTAGTGGAGACAGAACAAAACATAGAAAAGTATATATGGCTCCCAAACTCATAGTCTTTTTAAGCGTGATGTACGTATAGGAGATAACAGAGCAGAGAGATCACTTATAGAATAAAACTCAATAATTACAATTAAGTAAGTTCGCTTTGACGTTAGAGAATGTGTATTTGGGTAAAGGTTTCTCATACTCACTCACTCACATACTTTATAAGGACGGTAAATACTGCAGGCGATAATTTATCACATAAATTGGTCGGCGAGGCAAAAACCTTTTTCGAATGCACACTGTGGTAAAGTGCCCTTATTAAAGTAATGGGAATGATATTTAGTACAAAACAAACTTTCATTATTATTTACTTAGAAACTAATTTTAAAAACTCAATTTATTATTCGAAATTTAAAGTTTAATAAAAGCCAAGTAAAATACAAGAAAATGGTAACCGAATTGTTTACCAATACCTTACATAAAACACAGAAATTGATATTTAAAAAAAACAAATACACATAGCAAGATACATTTCCAGCCTCTTATTGTAGAGTTGCCATTTAAAAAATCGCGAAGAAAATATTATGTAAAAATACTGTATACAATACGAATTTAGGTGACAGTCTTCAGTACAGTCAAGTGTTCAAGAAACAAATGAGATCCATTTAAAGATGCAGCATACATCACAATTATCACATTTAAAACATACAATACATTGTTTTACTATTTCTAATAATATGTAGGAGATATAGAGGCACAAGTTACTATTACACTAAACATTTTCAGTAAAATAATAGAATATTTTACATTTTGAGGTACAGTTTAATTCGATTATTATTTTTGTTCTTCTAATTAAAATACACGAGTACAACATAAGTATTACTATAATATCTTGATTTTGAAACTATTACACAACTTCGCCCGCGTGTTTGTCTGTTATCTTTCCTCAAAAATCTAATTATCTCCATGCCAAATTTAATTGTAATCGGTGCAGTGGTTTGGCCATGAAAGCAGGATAGACAGAAAGTTACTTACGCATTTGTAATATAAGTATGGAAAGTGTGGATTTATACTAAGTGTTGTTGGAATTTAAATTGTAATAACTATTAGAGAACTTTTCTCGTATACACTTCATGATATCTTATTTGTAGAGCGATTTATTTAAGTATATTCATATTCTATTCTTTACACAGGCTTACGTATAAAAGCAGCTAACATGCTCTAGGTATAATAAATATGTTGTTGTCCTGAATATGGCACAACTAATCATGAATACTAAAACTATGATACAAGGCTCTAAAATCTTAAAAATACCACATAAAAATACATAGTGACGTATCATCTACATCTACTCACATGTATGTATATAATGTAAATGGATTATACAAAGAATATTATGCAAATCTCTAATGAATCGATCACTCTTTATATCGGCAAAATATACGACTACATAAAATTCTACAAAATGGCGGATATGTTATAAAAATAGACATGATGTACCTTAAATATATCTATATAGTTCGATATAATACTAAAGTTCTACATGACATTACTTTCAACGATACACACTACTTCAAATAACCCTACGATAAATTGTTTTAATCACAATGTTTAATACTGTAAACAATAAAAGCAAATAATATCACACAGTTTATAATAAAAAGAAGCTAAGACTAAACATGGTATTACCTATATCTAGTTTTTATAAAGACACATTCAGTAAAAAGGCACTTTCATTGATTTTCATGTACATATCTACGATGATAGAGTTATTATTACTAATTAATATAAAAAAACTTAAAAATTAAACAATGTGGTTTTTCTGACTATCAATGGACATTAAAATACTACTGATTTTCGCATTACATTCGAGTTAATACCATTAATAGGAACGAATTTTACACTATAATAACAAAAAGAGATCGCATTTTCATTATTTTCACGTCTAACTGTAGTACGTTAAGACATTTTGAACCTAAATATAATGCAGTATATATTTACCATAGACATACATGTATTAAAATTAAACTATCATGTGTAACACGTAAAATGAAATTAAAAAACAGTCTTAATATTTACGACCAATTTCATCGCTCGCTGATAAATTCCCTAATCGACTAAAGTCAACTTATCTGTCAAATAAGTATAGATTTCAGTTTTACAAGTCTTAGACAGAGACATATATGTCAGAAATACATATACGTATCTGCAACCTGTATCTGTCGAATAATGTTATATGTAAGATATCTATCTGAAACATTATCAGGAACTGGTAAAATTGTACAGAATGATCAGAGAATGATCATAGTCGATTTATGATGAATTTATCAACTGACATAATTTTGAGTACACAAGAGTTGGATTATTAATGGTTTGGCGATTGTAAGTTAATTGAAATGTCTCTTAATCTAGTAGCTGCCAAAAACGCTATGAGCCGCCAAATAATTCTGGAACGGTGTCAAAGTACGATGGTCGAGATCCGTTCTAACCTGTATTGGTTTTGGAGATTCCTGCTTCAGACCTTTCTTAATTTCTTTCAATAATGGTAGCCTGGTTTCTTTCTTCATACTTGGTGGGTGACTGTGAAGAATGTTTGCTTTCAACACTTCTAGTGTGTCCGTGATGATGAGATGGGCCTTGCATTTCCATTTGGACCCGTAGGCAGTGCAGCTCCAGCGATGAGCGTTGGTCCTTGCTTTGAGATGTTTGTAGAATGTAAAGTTATTCAAACGAAGATTAATTCTCCCGTTGGGTCGAAGGTAGAATTCAACTGTGAAGGAAAAAGAATATTGTTAGTAATGGGTGAGAATTTTAAATTAAACATTTTTATAAAGTATTAGATATTGTTTAACAGGATTTCCTATAGTTTTGCCAAACTTTTAAGATTTTGTGTCGAATCTCAATTGAAATACTGGTCGTTGGCAGTTAATTGACAGAACTTGAGATTGACTATTTCATTCACTATTTCAAAATTCATCAAAAAGAATGTACATAAATTTTGAAATGATGGCAGTTCTAGTAACGTTGACACTTGTTATAAATCACTATACGTATAAAAGTCAATGGTGGCTGATTCCAAATACGGCCCCTAAAGAATTCAAGAAGTAAGATAAAAAATAAGATTTTTTCGTTGAATAAAAGTATAAGTTTTGCAACTAATTTAAAGGAAAGGGGTAAAAATATTCCTAAAACACAAAGTAAAATTAGCGTTGATTGGCATTTAATAAGCAATAAAATAAGGTTAAAATTCATCCAATACACATTTTTATACTCTAAATTAATGTCATCAGTGGAAGACAAAAACTATTGCATGGAAATATAATATTTTGTAACAAATTTAATAACGTAATCTAACAAATTTGTACCAATATGTGAATTATATATTTTAGGTATCAATACAACATTAATTCGTAATCGTAATTCGTATCTCTGAGAAAATCAACTATCGTATGAGAAACTTCTCGTACAATAGTCGATAAATAATAAGAAAATGTTTTGGTTAAAAATAATTATGTAATACGGCGTTGTACATAAATCACATAACTTTATATATCTTTATGTTTTGGAGGTAATTTACCAACAAGTGAAATTAATTCTTAGGACACTACTAAGAAAGTTCATTTTAGTTTAGCAAGATACAAAACCATTTATTGTAGTACAATTTATTGGCATCAGCACTACCGAAGTCCAAGCATGACTCGAAGCGACTGACCTTGAATTTCACACATTTTTTTGTGGGCAATTTACAAGTCTGTGTGTATCTTAACTAAACCATGTTCAGATAAACTAGACGTGTAAAAACAATAGGTTTATTACTGGTATTTAGATTTTGCATGGGTGTTAATTAATTATGTAGTAAGTTTCGTGTGGCAGACAACTTATTTATGTTCTTTCCTCGAAAGTCGTTCGGGAACCTCGAAGGTTAGATTAACGTTTAAGGATGGAGAGCGGGGAAGACAAAAAAAAACATTTAGAGGATCACGACTTCGAGAAGGGAATCATTTAATACATATTGGTAGGTATGTTTTATAATAAGCACGTCTATGTAGGCTAAATTTGCAACTAGTCCAGACAAGTACAAATTTATTTTATCAGTTTGTAAGAAATTACAGACTCATTAATTCATAATTTGATTTTCTACATAATAAGTGCACACCATAACATAGCTAATTACATAGAGTATTCGTTAATATAAAAGCACTAGTTACTAAAAATTAAATTAACTTAAATATTAACCATCAATTAATAACTTTCTGATTATAATAATAATAATTTATTGTTTTCTCACACACAGTTTACAATTAATAACAAATTCATACAGAAAATACAATTCAAATAAATATAATCTGTGTGGGAGACTTGTATCTGTACTAGGATGACCTGTATTACAGATTACCAGCCGCTCCAAACTTTGGATATTGAAATGGATGGTGGGAGGAGCAGTGACATTTATGTTTGCATGGGCAAGAATAATGCCAACATTACAAATTACAGATAGTGTGTATGAGTGCGTGTGTGTGTGTATGTGTAAGTGTGTGTGTGTGTGTGTATAATTATATAATTTCAAAACGACACTTATTTTCTATTGTTACAATTGTTAACATACTTCGTAAGACTTAAATATTTACTAACAATAATACTACATATAACAATTGCTTTTAAACGAAATTTAAATCCCTACCGTTAAAAAAAGACGAAATATGATTGCACGATTATTATTATGTATACTATCTAACGCCATCTTAGAAAAAAAAAGCATCTAAAAAACTAGCATATATAGCATCAGCCAGAGCCAATGCATGTTAAGTAGTGCTAAGAATAACCATCCAAATACTCGGTGAGCTTATAACTGTAGTACTTTACCGGCGGTTTTCAATAACCTATCTCTAGTCAAAACTAGAGATTCATACATTATGAAAAAGAGCAATATATTCTTTGAGAAAAAACCGCCACTGCAATGCACTAACGTAAATAACCCATGTCATCCAGTTCATAAAATGATACCTAGCGTCAAAGTCATACGGATATATTTTGCTTAAAGAATTATTAGCTATAATTTAACAATACTTACTAATTCTGGTCATATATCTACTAGGTCGATGTGCCAAAAACAAAACGTTTCGGCAAGATGACTTACGAAGTTCAACTTGGAGTTACCAAGCACCTATAAGTTACTACTGTAGTCTACCGCGTCAATAACATAAAATGATGGACTAAAATCATAGTTAACTGTGATTAATTATAGATTGATAAGTAAAATAGGGTCGTCTGAAAACAGCTTATTGGCATCAACGTGTGTGTAGATAGCAGCTCTATCCTACGTAAAATCATGTGATTATTCACAGTTGAATGTGATTTTCTTCCATCAGTAACACTAATCCTCTCTTAGAAAACCCTACATATACCATAACAGATTATCTCGGGAACACACTATTCTTAATGTTTATATTACTGTGCATAATCTAAGATTATCCAACAAAGCCTACAGGCATTTTCAATCATAGTAAAGTAACTTGCGTTATATTTAACACCAAATTCACGACCCTGTACCATGAAACTTGAATTTCTAAACAAAATAACCGTAACATCGAAAACTGTATTCATATTTTACTCAGATTTATTCATCTAAGATATTCATAAGGATTTAGGATTAGGGACATCTAACAATACCATAGTATATTTGCAAATCTTATTATTAAGGCAATATTAAAAGTTAGAACGCCCTTGGATGCTAGCAATTTTCAATGCTAAGGGATTCAGGGCTTCTCGTTCGGATGCTCTTTTAGTCTGCAACAAAAAAATAGTACAAAATGATATTATATAGTACAACGTGCAAATATACGTAATTTATAGCTGTTGAAATTATCCAATTGTGATGTTCGTTTAAAAAAAAGCAAGTAAAGAGAAAGAGTTAACTCACGACCATCTCGTTGCTCGTGGCATTTTTTATCTTCATCGGCTTTTTAGTGCTTTTCAATAAGTAGGTCGATGGTGGATGTGTATGTTCAGTAAACGCTCTCACAACCATCATCTCACTTGTAACATGCAAGAAACCACGACAGGATCTGGAGCCCATTTGAGTACAGCTCCAGCGGAATCCATCTCTTAAGATCTTGTGCTGGTAGTAAGTGTATCCGTTCAGCATTAGTAGGTCTTTACCATTTCGTCCTTTAACCAGAAGCACTGAAAACATACTAGGTATTAATAACTACTTTAAGAAAATGCGTTGATATTCTAAAAAGTTAAGTCGACTTAAATTATTACCTTGAAATACTTAATACTGTATTTTGTAAAATTGCCAAAAACGTCAATCTACAAATTAAGTTAAGGGTTTGGTAAAATAATGAAAACCACAAAGTATTTATTTATAAATGCAAACAAGCAGTAAGGATGTAAAGAATTTCAATAAAAATATTGCCACCTGGATTGGATACATTTAATAATAATAATAATATAATAATAATAATTGATGGATGAATGGATTTTGATGAAACTTTACAATAATATAGCTTATACATCAGAATAACATATAGGCTTGGGTTTAGCTAGTATTACATATTTATATACGTACAGAAGCGAGAAATTCAAAATCAATTAGATTGCAATTGGACAGGTCTAAAAAAAAAGGCTGATGAAGATTTAAGAACAAAAGACGTTCACTACTCCCTAAGCTGACGAATATGCCATGGTAAGACTTAAATTTAGCAAGACTGGAATTTAGTTTTTTTACTTATAGCGAGTGCACTATTAATTTGTTAATTACAGATTACAGAAAATAAAACAAAACATATAAACAATTATTATTAATTTATTTTGTAATAAACACCATCTTTTGCTCTATACAGGTCAGGTCTATGAGTATGAAGATCATTCTTTTTCAGAACTTGTCCTTGAGGATTCAAAATCAAGTAAGCGCCACAGTTTTGTGAGAAATGTTTTGTACATTGCCATCTTGTGTTCCCGTGTTTCAGAGAATAGTGTCTAAAATAAGTGAATTGCTTGAACATTGCGTATCGTTTACCATTATGTGTCATGATAAAATTTGCTGAAAGTATAAGCGGCGTGAGAATAATATTGTATCTGAGGATTATCATGTCTCAAAATGCCGATTTTTTTAAATTTCTCATTTTGGTTATTATGCTTTTATTAGTTAAGAATCCAGCTTAAGTAATAATGTTTTACAATCTATTTCAATGACAATATTGCAGGTAGGAATACAAAAGCAATCAACGTACACAAAATGATTGTAAAAAAAAATGAAACAACAATTTTTTATATTAATACTTAGTGTAAGTCCCACTGCTATGTCTATAATATGGTGCAGGCAAATGAGTGTGATTTATATTAGATTTAATTACATAAGCGTTAGCGTCCAAAACTAAAAAAGCATTGCATTTCATTGAAATGCGTTGTGTACATTGCCACCGTATCCCAATTTTTAATGCAGTGTGCTTGCAATACGTGAATTTATGAAGCATTACTTGAGTTTTGTTGTTCGTTGTACGAATGAAGGTAGCTAGAATTAAATAAATTATGCTTAGAAGTGTATTTGCAGAAGTAATAAATAAATATAAATATTTGGGACATCTAACACACAACGCCATCTAGTCCGAAGCTAAGCAGAACTTGTGTTATGGGTACTAGACAACTGATATGAATACATATATATTTACATACATAGAAAACATCCAAACTTGGAAACAAATATTTGAAGATCACACAAACACTTGGTCCGACACAGGATTTGAATCCGAGACCTCAAACAGAGCAGTCGCATTCACTACCATTGCGCCACCAAGGCAGTTAACGATGAGTAATCACTCAGTTGACAAATAATGTATCGTCATGGTGTTTTGCAGTGTAATACGGGTATTATCGTTTTATAGAAAGTTGATTTGAAAGAAAATGAAAGGTTCATTTAGATATATTTATTTTTTATATCTTACAGTAACATCCATCGCTATTTTTATAATACGTTCCAGGCGAATGGGTATGATTTAATTTAGATCTAATAATGTAACTGTTAGCGTCCAAAATTAAAAAGGCATTGCATTTCTTTGAGGTGTGTTGTGTACATTGCCACCGTACCCCAATTCTTAATGGTTTTTGCTTGCAATATGTGAAATCGTGAAGCAATACTTGACGTTTGTTTTTCGTTGTACGAATGAAGGTGGCTAGAATTGAAGAAATAATGCTCAGAATTTTACAAAACTTGAAGGTGGAAACAAATAAATGAACGGATACATACTTTACAAAACTGAGTTACAACTTAACAAATAAATAACATCGCTGTTCAGGTAAATAAATAAAAAAATATAATCATAAATTAACATTAATCTATAATAATAATAAAGTTAACGAGTTTGTTTGTTTGCTTGAACGCGCTAATCTCAGGAACCGCAGATCCGATTTGAAAAAATATTTCGGTGTTGGATAGTCCATTTATCGAGGAAGGCTATAGGCTATATATCATCACGCTACTACTAATAGGAGCGGAGCACCAATGAAGAATGTTTCAAAAACGGGGGAAAATTTTCACGCTACGGGCAATATAAGACGCAAACGAGGTTGCGTGGGTCAGCTAGTCTTATAAATTAATGCGTACGTCAAAATCTTTGTAGCCTTTACACGAAAATTATGCTAAAGTTTACATAAGAAGGGGAGATTAATCTAAAAAGATACGGTCAATACTTTTATTGTTCACACATATCTACAAACCTGTTAAAAACAATTTTTAAACTAACGCAAAGGTATATAAACGCCATCTTGAGTCACATAATGCAATTTAGGGCCATGTGTATGTGTCGTATTGCTCTTCAGGATATTATGAAACGCATTATCCAATATGAAGTAAGCGTTACATTTCTTCGAATTTTTCCTAGTGCATTGAAAACGAGTTCCGGCTTTCAATTTGCAATGTTTCGAAAACGTATACTTTTTATGCATAGCCAATAGTACACCTGTTGTTGTATTGACGAATGTTACTGAAAAAAACAATAACATAACAAAGTAAAATTATCTAAAATGAAGTACTTTTTGTTTGCCAAGTACTTGGCAAACACTACTCTAAGTGAACTTGGCAAGTACAATACAATTTACAAATAATATTTTCATTTCACACGAAGAATAATTGTTTATGATTACTTTAATTAAATATGTAGGTATATGTCAAAAAATTTGACTGATAAAACGTTAAAAGAACACAAAACTTAGCTTTGGTACTTTTATTAAAACAAATTATAACAATACAATTATTTTTTGTATTGTTGTCATATCTTTGAATTCTATTTGTTAGTATTATATTATTATAATTGGTTAGAATTCTAGATTCATACTCAGTTTACGTATTTAACAAAATATACTCATAAGCGGTCGGTAAGAGTTCAACAAACACCTTTAATCTATTATACCGTTAAAAAGCTACTAGAGATGGGCGATGTCGTTTGTCAGACTGTCACCGACTAAAAACTGTGTTCTGTTTGACAGTGGCCGAGGGACCGAGAATCGCAATTCCACTCTTGGTGTAGTTTGTTACCTACCTAACAAAGCAACTTCGCTCGACTATAGCTTGGTAAATAACGGCATAAAGTAAAATAATATTTAAGAATAACAATGCTTTTTAAAAATCAAATTAAAATATAATATAACTAACTCCAATCCAAGGTCGTTTTTAATAATCAATCTCTATTTAAAAATTTAATGTCCATTTCTCATTATTTAAAGTTAAACTTCTTTACGCATTGTTGACTTGGGGAGCAAGCCTGCTGGTAAATGCGTTACGAGAGCGTAACGAAGTGTGATTGGATGAGGGGGACAGGAATTGAGAGAGAGATATGTTAGTGAAGATATAAAGAGAGAGAAGGTGGTACAAGCACATATTTTCTTTCTCTCTTTCGCTCATAGCCTAACTAGCCATGAGCGAAAGAGAGAATACAAGTAATATAAAGCACATTCGTTTGTTTTCAATAGAATTGATTACTTTCATTAATATTTTAGTCATATTAAGTAATAATAATATAGTTTTAGTTGACTAAAAATAACAAATACTTTTTAATGTAAATTTAGTCCGTTTTCAATAACCTATCTCTAGTTAAAACTGGAGATAGGTCACTAAAATTAAACTCTTTTATAAATGAGCAATAAATAAATAGCAGTAAGGCCACTCATTGTACAGATTTTCTTCTAATATATATCTATCATATTGTAATGGGTATACAATAAAACATATTCTAATCCAACAAAATTCTGAAGCGATCTTTAATCCTGGTATAGTTCCCGTTTACGTTGATCTGGAACTTGGGAGGTTCATGATTATGAAAGTCGTTCTTTTTAACAATGTACCCATTTCCTTGGAGGACTAAGTAAGCGTTACATCTCAATTTACGTGACCTCTGCGAACATTGCCAACGGCTTCCTTTCTTTAACAAACACTGTCTGCTATAACTGAACGATTTGAACATAACTAATTGTGTTCCAGTATATGTTTGGACGAATTTCACTAAAAACAACACATACATTAGTTTTTGTATTCTCTTAGGAAAATTAATATTACGTCATGTAAGAAATATAGTCGCTGGCTTGGATAACCGACTATGATTGTCAACTAAAAATTACTAAAAATGAGTTTTTTGGATAAGCGACTATGATTGTCAACTAAAAATCACTAAAAATGAGTTTTGTCCTCTTAAGTAGAATATACATAAGCACATACAGTAAAAATTATGAATAGTATAAAACACACCGTGGGAGAGCTATGCTACCGTGGCAGAGCTATGCTTCGGCGTGAATGGGTCGGCTCGAACGGAGTGATACCACGGCCTCACAGAAAACCGTTGTGAAATAGCGCTTGCGCTGTGTTTCACCGAGTGAGTGAGGATACCGGAGGCCCATACCCCAATTTCAGTTGTGGTACGTGGTTCGATTAAATCTAAAAATACCTGGTAGCACTAAATCTTTTATTTGAAGTTTGGACATAAGTTGGTTTAGTTGAAGACATACTTAGAATATTCATCATTTAGATTGTGGGAGAGCCACGCTTAGGCATGCATGGGCCGGCTCGACCGGAGTGATACCACGGCCTCAAAAAAAACTGGTGTAAAACAGCGCCTGTGCTGTGTTTCACCGAGTAAGTGAGAATACCGCAGGCCCTGGGGTATGGGCCTGCGGTATCCAATCCCCCCCCCATCTCCTTTCCCATCCCCCCAAAGGTCGGCAACGCACTTGTGACGCCTTTGGTGTTGCGGGTGTCCATGGGCGACGGTAATCGCTTACCATCAGGTGATACGTCTGCTCGTTTGCCCACTATTCAATAAAAAAAAAACACCAATAAAGTATTAACTTGACAAGATTTTTTTTCAAAATCAGTTGAATTAAAAATATGTATCACTTATCTTCACAGTTTTACACACCAGAGTTACTTAGCATGTTTTTCCACCACCAATTAAGACTTCTAAAATTTAGTAAACGCAGTCTTTCTCAAAACTCCAAACACCGCTTTCAAAGGAGGATTATATCCAACAGTTGACTGTTATGAATGTTTGTTCACTGTTTCTGTCACGAAATTTTCATGAATATTTTTAAGCGCCTCAAAGTGGTCTGTGGAAGTAATTATTTAAGCGAAGAACTCTTAGATATTGTTATTGTGCTTTGATTAACTTAGGACGACAAGGTCTTTGGATAAAATTATCTGTATTTAAATTTTGTCTAAACTTTTATACTTTAATACAACTAAAATAAAAGAATTTATATCAGATCGATATATTTTATTACTACAAGCTATAAAACAATACTCGTAACATGTATAAATACGTACAAAAGCTATTACAAATATACACAATGGTGGTATTTCTGTTGTTGTCATTACAAATTAAGTTCAGTACCAACTAAAAATTGATCAGAATTACACGCTTGTCTATTAGTAAAAAACACTAAACCAAATTCTAAATTTAAAAATTATAAAAAGTAATTACGTAAGGTTGCCTGTAAGAGATTTCCTTCGGGCGATAAGGCCGCCAATTGTACCTCTTAGCTTTAAGTCACCTTTGTACTAACGTTTGTTATTACGTATGTAATTTAGTCGGCATGTATTTACCCGACGTCTCAGTTTAGTGCGACACGTCAAGTTTTACGTCACAAGTTACACGTTTTAAACGTTCAACACAAGAATAGTAAAAGAAACATTATGGGAAAAAGAAAAATATATATTATTACTAATTAAGTAATTTAGCCAATTTCAGTTATGCCAAAGTAAATTTTACGTTTTCAAATAATATACAAGCGTGTTCCTCTGATTAATGTTTATATGGTACTGAATTAAACACAGTGACAGTTGAAATGAGAGATATCGAAAAATAGACTGTAAACAAATGAGATTGAAGTAAATAATTCAAACACAAATTTTAGTGAATTTTAGTTCAGTGTTGACAACAACAGAATTACCAGCAATGCATTTGTTATGTATAACATTACACATAATTTAGTAATTATTACTGGAATGATTGATAAATAGCATTTTGCCTGCTAAAAATACCACACTTATGTCTATAATACGTTTTTAGTTGACCGGACTAAAGTTGGTCGTGGTTGGAGGCAACAAACATTTTTGCGTGTCATAAAAGGATGCAAGGGTTAGGCACTGTTTGTTTATCAATGCGAGGAAAAGGGACAGCAGCATGCATAACCCTCCGAAAAACCCGACTCAACCCGGTCAAGTTATACGCATTGTATGTAACGCCGACAGTTTTCATTCTTATTTCTTGTCTCATCATGCCTATACGGTAAAATCACAATTATCTTCAGTGTATTTTACCTCCGAAAAAGCGAGAAACAATAAGCTAATTCGCTCACCATTTTTTATAAGATTAATTTGGCTCTAGAGAATACAGAAATATACATATATGGTTGTAAGAATGTCTACATTTTCAAAAAAAATATAAAGGTAAAGTAGTTGAGATGATTTGAGAATTAGGACCTGGTGACAGATAAGTTTCTGATAGCTTATTTGACAGATAATTTGATGTATCTTCCATATACATTGTGTCAAATAATCTGCCATAAGTTATTAAGAATTTATCTGTATAACTAGTGAAACAGTGCCTCGAGTCCTTTGGCGTTACATACAAAATAAATTTAAAATACATATAAATGATAGTAATATAAATTTACAATAATTAGAATTCGACTGTTAAAACCCTCTCCTGACATGAGACCCGAGCCGAGCAATGGGACATTATGGGTTGTTCATGACTGTTAAAAGCCGAAGAGGAAAAATTTTACCTACAGTACATATTGCTTCTGTTTAACTTATATTAAATATCTAATACTAGAAAAATGTTGAAAGCTTTATACGTGATTTACTGAAGAATAAAAAAAATAACATATTCTTCTGAGGAATCAACAACCCCTGATTAAAGCTCAATATATTATACTCTATACGACATTTGATTTTATATTAAGAATTAAGTATACACAATAAATATGCCTGTCCGTTTCTACGGACAAGACTGGAGTATATAGTACCGTAAGTACACAATTTTGTATAGTTAAGTAACAATTTGGCACAAGTTATTACAAGAGAAACATATATGACTAGGGAGGTAAGTATTCAATGACTATGCATAAATATAAATACAAAAACAATATTATATAGTTCGCCTACATTTTCACTATTCGTACTAACGTAAGCATCTTGTTTAGGATTTGAGCATATGCGAATTCTTTATGACTACTAACGCCATCTCTGTTTATGTGATATCAACTAATACAATACTAGGCTATAAATATTTTCTCTAGTGACCACTAGGTGGTATTATATACAAATACTATAAAATGATATTTCTCACAGCTCTATAAACTATAAATGCAATGTAATCCCTTCAAACTCCGCTTTTATGATATAATTATAACACCTCTATGTAGTAAATATCATAATAACTTCAAAGTGCATTTTGTTTATTCTAGTATTTCTCTAATATTAACTAAGTATATAAATGCAATATAGGAAGTACATTTTATCTTAAAATCTATTGTGACCAGTCAAAAGCGTTCTGTTGAATAGTGAACTGAAATTAAAACTTTTGATAATCGTGTTTCTGCTATTGGTAATCAAATAGGTACCATGCGAACATTCTAAGCCGTGCTTACTGTATCGGTAAACTTTAAGCTAAATTTATAACGCGAACAAAAGTACAGTTGTGCACACAAGTGATAAATTGTTATATACTTGTTATTACAATTTGATATTAATTGTTACCTATAAGCAACTACTGTCGTGTCTTAATATTATAATGGAAATAATACGAAATCGTCTAGAATTTCAGTGTCATATAATATTATCATCACTATGAACTAAAATACTGAAAAAAAAAATGCACTAAGATTATTAGTGCGTTTTTATATATTACGACAAATGTATTATTGCGATCAAATAAATAAATATTAATTTACTTTTTCTCAGTTAATAAATATTGGTTTAATTCATGTCCAAACCGAATTGCGAACCGACGAAAGTGGTAGGCAAATCATGTCAAGTGTTTCAAATACGTAATCCACATTACGGACTTATTGCTAATGAACATAGGGTTTATTTTGATTCAGCAAAAGATTACAATACGCTCAAACTATTCTGGCAAGCTAAAAACAGAAGTAATGACGGGCCACATAGAATCTTGATATCAGTCATTGAAATTATACTTCGTGTAATTATCGGCATGGTTATGGAAACCCTTATGCTTGATGTACCGTCCTTCGATAGTGGTTTGGATGCAGCTGTTACACCCGAGACGTTTGCGATCCCTACAAGTCCAGTTGATGGTGTTTTGATATCTGTTGTTGATCCAATACTTGTTGTCATTGTAAATTAACACCATACTGCCAGTTCTATGCGACGGTAGATAGTAAATTCCTGAAAGATCACTTCAAACTTATTACCTGGGATACACACGTTTATAAAAGTTATTTAATAAACAGAGACTATTTATTTTTAATGGAAATAACACTTTATTTGTACATAGATAGTTATTGTCGAGTTACAAAATATTCGATTTCTGCATTTTCTTTATACAATTCGATGACCAAAACACTTAGGATGAAATTAAAGCCATCTAAACTATTACATTATCTGTATAATATTTAAGGCATATCAATAAAAACAATACATGTTAATATGAATACTGTATTTCCTAAAATACTTAGTCACAATAACCGTTTATCTACTTTCTAGCAGGTCCCTACATTAGAAACATGCGTTAGAAGAACACGATTTACAATAAGTACATCACATTTCTATAAAATAAAATATAATCAAAAAAATACCTACATTTTAATAAAAATAAAAAATATCACTTGAGTGATTGTCTATTAAAAAAATACTTTTCTCTTATAAATCTACCGTCGTGACACTGCCGCAAACGCGGTGGGTCGTGTATGTGACGGCCACGGAAAATTGATATATAATCTCTGCCATCTACCCCTTTGTACGTAATAACGTCTGCTCGACAGCCATGAACATCTCTTGACGAGCAGTACCATTGCTTCTTGCCGTGCGCTTGGTGATTCTTCATGTAGAACGTAAAGCCGTTGAGTATTAAAAGACCAGCGCCCGTTCTCCCAGGGATAAACTGAGCCGGAACTGTGAGCAAAACCAAAATATTTACCTTTTTTATTACCTTGGAAATAATAAAACACAATTACCTTTTTACTAACTATTTTATTTGTGACTACATGCTTTCTTAATTTGGACGCAAAAATGTATATTAAGAAAACATGTACCTGTACCTTAAAATAAATAATTAAATTATGGGTATGAAAAAGGTAAGGATAGGTAAATGAATAGACCAGTCACCCCAAACTTTTATTTCCCCGTGTGCCCCCAGTTTTTATTTTTTACTCTTTATTTAAAAAAGTTTTTACAAAAAATTCCTTACATACTAATGAATAAAGGTAAAAAGTGACTTATAGACAAATCACTTTGAAAAGTAAACAAAAAAATATTGAAAAAAAAATTAAAATAAATAAACTTAGTTTTTCGTAACATAATATTGTTTTTTTTTTGTAATACATATAACACAATAAAAATAAATTTATGGATTTTTTTGTAATATAATGGCATCATGGTTATTAAATTAATAATCATTAAGAAGACAGAAGAAATTCTGAACACAGAACAGAATATTCATATATTCATGCATGAAAATGACTTGACGACAAATAAAGTCCCAAATTATCAACTTCCATATAAGTATTACCAATGACTTTTAAAACTTTAAACATTATTTGTATTATGAGAATTGAACTCACATATTGACTTGAAGTTGTTCATCATCATCATCATTACCATCACTAGCCTTCAATGGTCTAATGGCTGGTGGTAAATGTGTAAAAACCTCAATATAAAAACCATTCTGCATATGGATATTAAAATCATTCCACATTAACACTTTCAGTAAGGGATTTGAACCCAGTTCTTTTGAAAGGTTACAAATTAATTTTATTCTGTTGCTCATCATCATGCTTTTTATAATCATCAATGCTATCATCATCATCAATGTTGCTGCTATTATGGTATTGTTATCCCAATCACCATTTTAATCAACATAACCAACTTGGACACTGTTATCATAATAATTAACATCACCATCATCAACATTAGCAACATAACATCACCATCATCAACATTGACATCTTAATAATCATCATCACCATTAACCTACAAAGGTAAAAATGAATAGCTTGATCCATGTTCATACAGTAGGATCAGTTTAAATTACAAAATATATCAAATTAATAGATACATGAATCATCATCATCATCAATCCCAAATACATAAATAATAATAATAATAAATAAATAAATAAATAATCCGGACATCTAACACACAACGCCATCTAGTCCCAAGCTAAGCAGAGCTTGTGTTATGGGTACTAGATAACTAATATGAATACTTATATACTTCTTTTTTGTAAATACATACATATTATACATAGAAAACACCCAAACTTCGAAACAAATATTTGCAGATCATACAAACATTTCATACGACCCGGGAATCGAACCCGAGACCTCAAGCTTAGCAGTCGCATACGCTACCACTACGCCACCGAGGCAGTCGAACATGAATACTAACTAAGCTGTTTTAGTCAATTAAAATTGCTAGGTTCCTTTGAGGGATAAACCTCAATCATCATCATCTGTCAATATCATCACCAATTTAAATCACTGCCGCAATAAGCTCATCATCTTACAAGGAACTCCCTAAGTTTCATTCATTTTAATAACACAAGTCATCATCATTTTGAATCATCATCATTCATCACTATCATCATCATCATCGAGTTTCTCTATTCTGTTAAGAGTATCTAATTTCTCTAAAATGGCTGGACCGATTTTTGTGAAATATCTATTTTTAATACCCCTAAATGATAAGCGTGACCTACCCAAAACATTTTATAAATTTTTATATCTCAACAATGTTTGCTGGGTCAGCAGTATATCTTTTTACATTTTTAATATTGGATTTGAACCAATAACACCATACATCTTCAGTTTTGTACTACAGCACAGTGCCTTGCTGTACAACTTTGTAATTGTCAGTAGCGTTTCACCATAGAGTAGATTCTATTACTTTATTACTTATGTTGCCATCATTGTCATAATTTCAACTTGAGGGTATGATACCACTGATCTTAAGCCTCGCCTGAATAAAATAATACCAAATCCCATCTTGGTTCCAGTTCAACCAACTATTTTCTTTAACAGAATTCATAATTCAACTCTAAAAGATACATAGCATACATCACTTTGAACTTCTCCACTACCTTTTAATAGCCATACTGGCAGTGAGCAAATTTAAGTTAAATAACTATTGTCTTTAAAAACTCACCTTGAAAGAAGATAACTCTTCTAAGAGAAAAGTTTATTGAATAAGCTGTCATAAACAAAACATAATATTTATATGAAAGTTTATATTTTAATAATATCGGGTTGTAATAGAAAACATTCTATAATTTTTAAATAAAAACAAACCTTTGCAATTAGCATTAAGGGTTTAAAGAAGATTTAGCATTACGAGAACATGTTCCTATAAACAATTAGCTGTCCTACTACATACTTGCAAGTCATTTTCATACATGGAATCCCAATGTAGGTTTAAAAATGAATATCTGTATCTGATATTTATGATCAACAAATATCTCTTTCTTAGACTAAAACAAAAGACTTTGGTACAAGATAGTTATGGTATATCTTCAGAAATCCTTCGATAGTAAACTTACACTCTATTACTCACCAATCTGCAGCAAGAAATGAGTAGAAGAGGCTCATAATAGCGGGAACAAAAACTAACCTCACCAATGCACTTGACACAATTATTGCTTGATAAACACACCATAATTTCCATATAATCTTACCAAATATGAACACTACACTAATTAATAAAGGAATGCAATGACTTTAAATGGAATTTATACAAGAAATTGACACAAAACACTAAAAAACAATTTGACATTTTCACAAGTAGGGATTATATACGCTTTATTCAGGAAAGGTTAGCACGGCGAGAAGCCTTTCTCAAGTAAATAAAGAGTAAACGCGATCGCGGCTAACTCAATCTTGATGCATTTAAGAGAATTACACTAAATAACAATATAAAAACAACAATAATTACTTGGCATCGAGAGAGTTATTTTGACGTTTATTTATACGAAATACCGTCACAGTCGGTACCTATTCTGCACATAAAGTTAACGTACAATTCATAATTTGATTGTCGATCTCTTTTTGACGCATGGTCCTAGGCGTATGCTTGGAAAGAGATGCATGACTTGAGAATTGTCGAATTCACATTGCTAATCTTAGAATAGGTGTCTAAAAATCAACTTTTTTCGTTTTTAAACCATGTCAAAGATACTTACATGTGTGCCGCCTAATAATTATAACTGTAAAAACAATAAATTACATTTAAATCATTAAAAATAATAAAAGGATTTTGGTAGGCTTAACAATTAATGTTTTTAAAAAAAATTACCTTTAAAACAATCAAATTTTAATGTTTACTGCAGTCTAGTAGGGTAACTTTGAATAAAATGTAGAGTACGCTTATTTACCATTAAAAATGTGTTTATAAGCTTAAATTGTTTGAAATACAATATTTAACACAATTTAAGCTTATTTTAACACTTCTTTTTATTTTCAATTTGAAATTTTTATGTAAATTCTACATTCCAATCATAACTTAAATTTTGGAGCAGTTTTAGCTAAAATATTTTTGTTATGTTGTAGTGGTACGTCTGAGCATTTTAATAATATTTTGATATTTAAAAGCCACTAGATACGTTCTATAGTGCTTACAGCCATAAAGAGTTCACTGTTGAACTACCACAGATATAGGCATGTCCATGTGTGTGCGCATTACCAAACATGTCTATTATTTGACAACTTTTGATTTGATTGTTTGCAAAGTTTTATATATATAAATATATTATATTAGTAGTAAACTAATAAGTAAATTTATAAAATAAATAAGTCAATATTTGTATATTAAAACATTTTTATCTTATCTAAAACTTTCTTTTAAAGGCTTTGTTTTTGCAACAACAATTTCGTGTATTTGAAAGATAAACTATCAAAGGTATTTATCCAGCACTGTGGTAGAGCCAGAAAATATGAGAAAGAAAGATGGATAATAAACAAATTATTGACCATATCTTTATGGCTTTTGTTGACACAATAACAGACAAGAACAGACGTTGTAAATTTGGAGATCGTTTTTTGTTTTTTCGAAAGACGGTCCCTATTTCATGTCATCCACATTTTATATATTTTTATCATTAATTTGATCACGATGAAGACTTGAGGACTCGAATACTTAGAATCGAAGACTATAAATACTTGACATTGGTAGAAATAGCTGATCCGAGTGATCCGGCTGGTTGCAATTTCATCGAAAGAAAACGTTGTAAATTTTGACATATCGGACCACCGTTGTAATTACTTTATTTGCTAAAAGAGATTTGTAAGTTAGTTTCAAGAGTGGGTTTAAACAAGTTAATGATGGGTCAGTTAGTAAAAATATATGTACTATTAATATAAAAAAATAATTAGTCCAGGGGCAGTTTACATGTGCATGGCATGCGGTGCACACGGGCGTTGGGGCGCTACGCTTACCAAAGGGCATTAGAATAATGATTGCACACGGACGCTTTAACGGCTAGAGGCTCCTTTAGTTTAGTTACAAAGTATGTAAATATTGAGTTCATATGTTAAGAATTAATTTTCATTACTGCCATCTACTGGGCAATATTAAAACTAATGTAACACCTGGTATTATTGCAATCACATCGCAAGTACTACAATGTAATAGCAGAGGGCGCTTTCATTAATTTCGATAGTAATTTAACTTATGTGTGCTACGACTTGAAACGTCTTGTAATTAGTTTTTATATTCATGCCGTTTGAATAAAAGCAAACGAGAAGTAGCAAATATTAATTGGTTATATGATTTTTATCAAAACTAATCATAGTCAAGGCAAATAAAAATCTTTAACTGGCTTTACTGGCGTTAGGACTTAAATTATTATTATACAAAGTCAATTCGTTGCTTTTGAAGGCATGAGTGAAGTTATTGGAATCCGAACCCTGTCTATGAACGACGGCAATACCTAACTTTCTATGAGATGTTCCATCTACTCGTTTGCCCCTCTGCCACGCATATTAAGATTATGAATTCGAAAGTATACTCAGTCTGTATACCTGTCTGTTACGCTTTCACACCTTAAATGCTGAACCAAATTGGATGAATTTCGGTATCGTGATATATATATGTCGCGACGACAACCGACACATACGCAGGCGGAGACATATAAACTAGTATTTTTTTTTTATCCAAAATGCCATTAACACAATATTGACAATCTGTCGAAAGCTCTTCGAAATCTGCGTTATTGGATTGTAATCTAAATATTGAACAAAAAATAGTAGATACGTTGGATGGAGACAACCTCTCACGATCGGCACCGGACGCCAAATATCCGCTTCAATCAAATTCACTGTACCAGTGTTTGGATTTGTACGGCATAAAGTTAAACTAGAAATGACATCATAGTTCTTTGGTAGAAGAACAGACGTATCACCTCATGGTAAGCGATTACCCATACATGGACACCCGCAACACCAGAGACGTCACCAGTGATGGGGAAGGAGTTGAGGGTATGGACCTCCGGTATCCTAACTCACTCGGTGAAACACAGCGCAAGCGCTATTACACACCGGTTTTCGGTGAGGCTATGGTATCACGCCGGTCGAGCCAGCCCAGTCACGCCGAACCGTAGCTCTCCCACGGTAAGATAAGATTTGAAATAGAAGAGAGAGAATCTAATACCTATCTATAAACAAGCAATTCTTAAATATGTACATATTCTGAGACGACCAACGACAGCCGGCAACGAATCGTGAAAAACAAGGTAATATAGCCACGCTGATTTCAGCACGGTTGGGCTGGCTTGACCGGGGCGATACTACCCTCGCTCAGAAGATGTTAGTGAATACGATGCGATTTTATTTCTTTATGATATAACTAGCTGAACCTCGTTTGCGTCTTCTATTGCCCGTAGCGTGAAAAATTTCCCACGTTTTTAAATCATTCTTCATTGGTACTCCGCTCCTATTTGTAGTACCTTGATGATATATAGCCTATAACCTTCCTCGATAAAAGGACTATCCAACACTGAAAGAATTTTTCAAATCAGACCAGCGGTTCTTGAGATTAGCGCGTTCAAAAAAACAAACAAAGTAACTCTTCAGCTTTATTATTAGTATATAGATTGTAACCTTCTAGCAACATATAATTCTGTGTCGTATTAGTTAGTGCTAGCATTCGGACGGTCGATCAAAACTCCGAGCGTAAAATTCAATGGAGCGGGCTTCCAGATTTGTTTTTATAGTTAAGCCATTAAAAAAACTTCGCCATTCATGTTGATCATGTACATAGGTAAAAAAATGTATATTTTAAATTGTATTTTATCTAGGTACTAGCTGGGCCTGGGGTGTCATCCGCAGTTGTACAATAACAGTGATAGTCGACAAAATCGGCCCAGCCGTTCCAGAGATCAAACAGTATATCAGTTTAGTATAGATAACCATAATATATGTAATAAGTTAAAGAAGCCTATAGAACCTCCGATATCCTCACTTACTCGGTGAAATGCTGTATTTCACCGAGTAAGTGAAATACAGCATTTCACCGAGCGCTGTTTCACACCGGTTTTCTGTGAGGCCGTGGTATTACCAACTTCGGTCGAGCCGGCCCATGCATTCCTAAGCATGGCACTCCTGTTTCTCTTCACTACGTCTGTGACTATGACGGTCGGTATTACTGACAATAAACTTAGCAGGCGGCAGGTCCTGTCTCAATTAATTTTCTTACTACAGATAGGTTCCGCATTTATTCTCAAGATGTCTTACTCATTCACACTACCGCTCCTCGTATCTCCGGGGAAATTATTAACTTGATGGTAATAAAATATGATTATAATTTTACACCGAGAGCGTCTTGTGAGGAAACGAGTATTATACCTCAGCGCTGCGCTATGCATTAATATTTTTTTCAAGGAAACAATTTTGCAGCTTGATTGGATTCTAAAAACTAATTATATTTGTAGATAATCATACTGGGAAGGGGAATTTCGAAAGTTAATGATATTCGTTTAAGCTGTAGGTGAAGACAAGCCAATAATAAGTATACGTCTTGTATATATATGTATATATATAATCTTATTTTACTAAGGTTCTGCCTAGTTTGGGACCAAACGTTAGTGTGTGATATCCGACGGTATTAGTATTAATTTAATATTATTGAAGTACAAGGACAGCCTCGTTGTTCTAGTGGTTAGCGTAAATAACTGCCGATCGAGAGGTTTTAGGTTGGATTCCCAGGTTGGACTGCTGTTTGGATAGGAGTTACACTCTTTTTCTAAAGTCGTACCGGTCCGTATATACCACAGGCAACAACTTGCTGCAAATATAATAAGAACTCTTTGGAACAAACTCTTTAGTGCAAGCGACAAAGACAAATTAGAATTTTAATTTCATTTATTCTAGTTATTACTTCTACAGTTGTATTTTTTAGCACAAGTTAACAATGTTTAGCAAATCGCATCCTAAATCTTTTTTATTACGCACTTGCGGGCAGTTATCGGTAAATCCATTCGTATCTTCGGACACACCTTCTTACAATCTATAAATCTTGTTTACCCTCAATAGATACTACAGAAAAGTGACCTTCCAATATAACAGGTACCTATTTATATAAAAAAACTAGCCTATTTCGGTAATAAATGTATGTTCTGTCATCATTTGTGTTCCTAGTGTTTTCGCAGTCATCAATCACAATTACCTTTTGTGGAAGCTCATGTTCAGTAATGGATGAGGTAGTTTACTTCTTTCGAGAAATGTCACAATTCAGATTGAGCGTTCAGTAACTTTATTTACAGTTGGTTATAGTAACAACCCTTCAAAGTTTAATTCAAAACAAACATTCCGCCGCTGTGGGCCTTTCAAAGAATCTTTTTGCCACATAAATTATAGTACCTATGTATTTATAATGTAAATACGCGCCATAAACTTACATCTATACCAATAAAAAAGCTGAAGAGTTTATTTGTTTGAACGCTCTAATCTCAGGAACCGCTTTTCCGATTTGAAACATTCGTTGGGTGTTGGATAGTCCATTTATCGAGGAAGGCTAAAGGCTATATATCATCACGCTAATACTAATAGGAGCGGAGCACCAATGAAGAATGTTTAAAAAACGGGGGAAAATTTTCACGCTACGGGAAATTGAAGACGCAAACGATGTTGCGTGGGTCAGCTAGTATTTTCATACACAGTAAGTATAGTCTATCTAAGAAGGTTGCGTCTAAGAGACTACAGACTGCGATATTTTTAAGTCGTGTACCACTATTATTTGTTCTTTGTATTCTTATACTTGCTCTGCCTACTTGAACGAGTACGTCAGTTCTCGCATCTATTCTTGAAAATGATATAACTTTTTGATTTGTACACCATTTCTTATGAAACAAACACTAAATATTATGTCTAGTTGAATAAACAAAAATTCTAAAAACTGTTGTTTTGAGTTCTGTTACTGTAATAACTTTTCCGTTTCGTTACTTCTTTCGTGGGAGAGCCACGCTTCGGCATGCATGGGCATTAGAAAATTTATCAAAAGAAAATCTGAGCAAAGCGTCATCTAGATATTTATCAGTCAGGGTAATTTTTTGGCTCAGTATAACCCGAAATATGCGATGCTATAGATATACACGCAGGGGAGCCGCGGGCAAAAACTCCACGGCTAATTGTCACTTTACATTTTGTTATAATGATCGGAGTCAAGAGGTTAAAATTTCGACTTTATTCATGAAGGATAAAATTACAATTTTCTTCCATTAATTATATTGAAAGTCTCATCCAAATAAGACAAAAATAATTACTATAAAAATAAGTGCCAGCAAAAAGATACTGCATCGGCCGGGAATCGAACCCGGGCCGCCCGCGTGGCAGGCGAGCATTCTACCACTGAACCACCGATGCTTACTATTTAATATTCAAAATTACTCTCCCAAACACTGTTTCGTGTGATCAACAAAAACATCTGCCTTTCTATTTTATGTAATATCTAACATTATACAATTTATAGAGAAGTTACGCTTGTTTCAAAGTATATTTTTTCAAGACTTACATTTTTAACAAACTAAATATAAGCATCGGTGGTTCAGTGGTAGAATGCTCGCCTGCCACGCGGGCGGCCCGGGTTCGATTCCCGGCCGATGCAGTACTTTTTTGTTTTTAAGTGTAGTTTATTTTATCATTGCCATATCAGACTGTCATTAGCACTATGTCTTCTGCACGACATAAAAGTTTCAATTCTTTCCTTTTCTGTTCATCACCTTTTTGCAGGATGTCACTTCTGAAAAACTTACATAGCCATTGTCACTCGAATAATATCGAAGCCCACTGCTGGACATAAGCCCTGTCCAATTTTGGATTGTATATGCCACTGATGATTATATTAATATATATTCTTACAACCTACCGGTGGATATGTCAGTGTTAGAACGACCAAATTTTTTTATTTTTTTTATTTTATATTATGGCAAACAAGCAAGTGATCGCCTGATGATAAGCGATTACCGCCGCCCATGGACACCTGCAATACCAGAGGCGTCACAAGTGCGTTGCCGTGCGCTTAAAAAGGAGTACGCTCTTTTCTTGAAGGTTTAAAGGTCGTTTGGTCCGGGAATACCGCAGGCGACAGTTCATTCCAATTTTGTGTCTTTGTGGGGTTAAATTCGACTATATTCAGTCTACCCCAATCTGAGACCTTTTCCAAAGAGGTCCGAACTTCAGATACAAGTTCGTTATGCGGATGACAGTACTGGCGATGCTCTCTACACCGGCAGCGCCTACATTTACTTATCTGCACGTCTTCTCCAGTTACTAGTTACCAGTGGACCAGGAATACCAGGATACCCTAGAAAGGAAACCCTGTAACCGTGACAATTCATGCCATAGCGAAATTAAATGTTTACAGTTGCCATTAAAAATCTTCTTATTTTTAAGTACGAAGTACATGGATGGTTAGATCGATTTATCGTCCTCCAAACCCAATACATACAAAATTTTATGAAAATAGTTAGGGCCGTTTTCGAAATTCAGATTAAATGAAATACATAGCAGAATTATTTGTTCAACTGTATTAGATATAAAAACACGACGTTCTACTGCTAGAAAACGAATAAGATTCACGTAGACATAACAAAATAATGTCAAATAATAAAAAAAAATATTATCCAGTTGCGTTATCAGTATTCATAACGTATGAAAACGTGACTTAGGAATTAAATGATAAAGCAACATTTTGCATAATTTAAAAGGTATGTATCATCATTACACTAAAGTAAATTAGTTGAATTAAGAAATGGTACCTACTTCGAGATCAGATATTTTCCCTCCCCTTCTAATCTTTGTAAACTGGAACAACCTTTATAGGTCCACTTCTGGACAGAGAACTAAATAAATAAATAAATACGGAGAGGGATGGGGGGAGGGGATGTGGTATGGGCCTCCGATATCCTCACTCACTCGGTGAAACACAGCGCAAGCGCTATTTCACACTGGTTTTCTGTGAGGCCGTGGTCTTACCCCGGTCGAGCCGGCCCATTCATGCCGAAGCGTGGCTCTACCACTGATTAATACATTATCCTCTTATGACTAGCATCCTCTCTGCATTCTCTATTCATTGTATCACGGGAACTATTCCTAGCAAAGTGTTCTGACTTGGATAATTTGAACTACTTTACGCTTTGTAACTTTACACTTTCTGTAAAATAACACTTTGCTTGCATTCTTTAACAGTCAATCTGATTTTTCAATCCGATATTTAAATCTAGAATTCAAGTCAGTGAGATTTCCTATTAAATAAAACCACTTAACAATTAAGTTTAGATCGTTTTAAAGAATTGAAGAAGAAAAATACTTAGCACAAATAGACATAGCATATATGTATAAGAGAAAAAAGAATGAGTAACAAAAATAGTGGTAATAACATTATTTTATTGAAAGTATTTAGGTCCACAAAGTATTTGTGTCACTGCGCAACTGTTGCGTAAATCACGAATGAAATAATAATGTAATCACATTCGTAATATCAGCTCAAAATTAGAAGGTGTAGTTTGTTTTTTATAATACTAGCTGACCCGACAAACGTTGCTTTGCCATAAAAAGGAATTTATATTTTAGGGGTGGGTCTTTAAAAATCGCCATGGCAAAATAGGGGTTGATCGTAGAGGGTTGAAAATTCAGGGTTGTATGTATTTTCTAATGCTGTATCATAAAAAAAAAACAAATATCAAAAAATAAAATAAAATGTTAGGGGTGGACTACCCTTTACATTTAGGGAGATGAAAAATAGATGTTGGCCGACCTACCCGATATGCACATAAAATTGAATAAAAATCGGTCCAGCCGTTTCGGAGGAGTATGGTAACATTGTGACACGAGAATTATATATAAGACTAGCTGACCCACGCAACCTCGTTTGCGTCTTCAATTGCCCGTAGCGTGAAAATTTTCCCCGTTTTTGAAACATTCTTCATTGGTGCTCCGCTCCTATTAGTATTACCGTGATGATATATAGCCTATAGCCTTCCTCGATAAATGGACTATCCAACACTGAAAGAATTTTTAAAATCGGTTTAGTAGATCCCGAGATTACCCCCTACAATTTAACAAACACACAAACTTTACTTCTTTATAATATTAGTATAGATACATACATATATATTTCGCACAATAAATATCTGTTTGGCGCGTGTAGACTGTTGAATAATACAAGTAGTATAGAAGTAAGCCCAGTCATATTGGTGGATTTCCGCACTGAGAAAAAATGGGTTTTAGTTCGGGATTGGGAATGGTCAGCCGTTCATTTTAGTATCTAGGGTTGACACGGCAGATAAATAAAGTTAAACGGAAATAAAACGTACTTTTTGTGGCGACCTCCACATACAGCGCCATCTACCGAAGATACACTGAACTACGAAGTAACGCACTGTACCTACAACTACACTACACGGAGTAACTACCAATCCTGAATCGCGCAAATAAAGTTCCCGCGCCGATTATCATATATACAACATCCCAACATCAACTGTTGGGCAGTAGCCCGCCAGGCATGATCACCTCGCTTGGTCGGAGGATCCTCCCTTTGTGTTGGGTGGAACATGATACCCGTTCCCCCACACTTTTGCATTTTTTTGTCATTAATTAGTTTTCTGTACATTTTATGTTATATGAATTTGTTACTGATATTGCTAGATTAAATTAACGATACACTGGCCTTCAGAACTGAGTGATTTAGAGAAATATTCAACAAGTTAAAAACACAGCTGTAATGCTCCTTTTCTACCCTAAATCAAAGAATCAAATATTAGTAAAAAAGAACTTTGCATCGGCCGGGAATCGAACCCGGGCCGCCCGCGTGGCAGGCGAGCATTCTACCACTGAACCACCGATGCTCATGTCATTTTGTTTAAAGTTTTAAACCGCAAGTCTTTAAACATACTTTCACTAAATCAAGCATGACTCAATCATCATCAATATACCTATCTCTAAAATTACATATAATAGAAAGGCAGATGTTTTTGCTGACCTTACCGATTCGTGTTTGAGATACTTATTTACAGAATATGTTAACAAGAACGGTGGTTCAGTGGTAGAATGCTCGCCTGCCACGCGGGCGGCCCGGGTTCGATTCCCGGCCGATGCAATCTATTTTTTGCTACTAATATTATTTGTATTTTTAATTTTCAAAGAAGGAGGTTCTTAAATCGACTATTTTTCAGACTATTATTATTTAGATAATTTTTTTTATCTTTTTACCTCATAATTTCAATTTTTATTTGAAAACTGGTGCTTCCCGTGTGGTCCTATTTCAATTTGGTCCAGTCCTTGAAGACGGTTTCTTTTTTGTTAAAATATGTGATTATGTTATTAACCACTGAGGTAGAAAATGAGTATTACTAAATGATACTCATTTTATAACTCCGTGAATAGATACTCGGCTTCTACACATCATGGCGTAATGTCTATAGCTTATAATCTTACACAAACGTAATTCTTCAGTTCGAACCACTACACCCTGAGATTAGCTTGTCCAAACACACAAACTCTTCAGCATTAACTATACCAATGTTATAAATTCGAAAGTATCTGTCTGTGTAACTTCTTTTACGGCTAAATCGCTGCACAAATTTCAATGGAACTTCATCATCAGCCTATCGTAGTCCACAATGCGAATAAGGACAGTGCAGCATGGTGATCCACACAATGGCGGCCTAGTGAGATGCTTTTTTACGCCCCGTTTAAACGACCCGGGATCATAGTGGGAGGGAAATACGTGCTCTGGAAGTCAGTTCTAGATTTCGACCGCTCGGGCGCAGAAAGGAGGAACCGAAGCGATGAGTACGAGATCGTATGTCTACCACTCTGAAGCGGTGACTTCCAAGGCCGGCGCACTTCACAAGCTGAACTACTAGCTACCCGCGTTAAGACAATAACCGCAGACAAAGCCGCGAGGCGAATGTAATTCTTTATAAATTGTAGCCTATGGATTATTTTGATGTATAAGTTACGAGTATATTGATGTAAAAATTCATCAAAATTCATTTGGTAGTTTTTGCGTGAAAGAGTAACAAACATCCATCCATTCATACTTAAAAACCTTCGCGTTTTCTTTTTATTGATTAGTGGGCAAACGAACAGACGTATCACCTGACATCCGCAACACCAGAGGCACAAGTGCGTTACCGACCTTTGGAGGATGGGGAAAGGGATGGGGGAGGGGTTGGGGTATGGGCCTCCGGTATCCTCACTCACTCGGTGAATGAAACACATATTATTAGTAAGATTATAGGGCTCATGTTTATCGATTCGGTGACTGATTATTAATCATTCTTCGCATTCTTATTTTTTTAGATTTTCGTCATGTTCCTCTAGTGGGAAAACTGTTTGAAAAAATCATCCTCAATAGAATGCAATCTCACCTGAACATTATTCTTCCCGGGCACCAATTTGGATTTAGACAAAAGCATGGCACTATTGAGCAGGTCCATAGGTTGATAGATACCATTAGCAACACTCTGGAAAATAGGAAATACTGTTCGGCTGTATTTTTGGATATAAGCCAAGCCTTTGATCGGGTGTGGCATGCTGGCCTTTTATTTAAGATCAAAAAGCACCTTCCTCATTCCTTCTACTTTATATTTGAAAGCTACCTAGACAAAAGATGCTATGAGGTAAAACTAAACGACGCTACGTCGGATCTGTTAGAAATCAGATCAGGGGTACCCCAGGGCAGTATTTTGGGGCCCGTACTGTATCTAATCTTCACTGCCGACATCCCTGTCGGTAAGGAAACCTTTATTGCCACATATGCTGATGATACTGCAATAATGTCGGTAAATCCCAATCCAGCAATCGCGTCAGCGAATCTCCAGAAACACATTACTGAGATAGAAAAATGGCTGAAGACATGGAGAATAAAGGCTAATGAAAGTAAATCAGTCCACGTAACATTTACGCTAAGAAAAGGCAGCTGTCCACCAATCACGTTGAATGGGCAACAAATTCCACACGACGTTTCCGCAAAATACTTAGGCATGCATCTGGATAGGAGACTGACTTGGCAGAAACATATCTGGACTAAGAGAAAAGCTTTGGACGCAAAACTACGATCTATATATTGGCTTATTGGTAAAAAGTCTCAATTAACAAATGAATGCAAAATCCTGGTTTACAAAACAATCCTAAAGCCAGTTTGGACATATGGAATAGAACTTTGGGGAACATCAAGCAACAGCAACATAGACATCCTGGAAAGATTTCAGACTAAAGCTATAAGATCCATGTTCAACATTCCAAAATGCATAAATAACAAATACGTATTGCACGATCTGAAGCTAAATACTGTGAGACAAGAAATCGCTGCCCGAAGTCTTAACTACCAACAAAAATTAACGAAACATGTTAATGCCCTGGCTGCTAAACTGACGGGTACTGGAAGTACCACTTACTCAAGACTAAGAAGGAACAGCGTTCCAAATCTTGTAGAACGATTCTCCACGGAATTGTGAGAGTGGTCGATGGACGACTCCCCTTGCTAGGGAAAATAATCAAACAAATAATCAGACATAGTTCAACCAACGAAACAGATAAATGTCTATGATGACAGATTGCTGTGCTAAGCAGGATAAAAAAAAAAAAAAAAAAAAAAAAAAAAAAAAAAAAAAAAAAAAAAAAAAAAGATTTTCGTCTATAACAGCATACGTTTTTAAGAATGTTAACTAACCAATATGGTGAAGATCTACTTCTGGACTATTTCAGCCATTCTCAACGAAGATCGAATTACTATTTAGCAGATATTATAGAGCACAAGTATGTGTACAAACAGAGGTGCACTCCCTGTTCTTGCACTCTCATATCGGATCGATCCGATACGACTGGGGAGCGATCAGGCACAAGACAGACGTATGAAGTAAAAAGGTCTACTTGATATAAAAGCTATTTGATTTCGAAGGCTTTGCGTGCTCTCCTAGGCACAGGGGTTAAGACCCCAATTTATAAACTCCGGTTATTAAGAATTTCTATATTCAGAAAAGCGTTTAACGTGGGAGAGCCACGCTTTGACAGGCTTGGGCTGGCTCAACTGGAGTGATACCACGGTCTCCCAGAAAATCGATGTGAAACAGCGCCTGCGTTATGTTTTATCAAGTGAGTAAGGATGCTGGAGGCCCATACCTCAATCCCTCTTCCCATCACCCAAAGGCCGGCAATGTACCTGTAAGGTGTCTACTGTTACGGGTGCCCATGGGCGGCGGTAATCGCTTACCAACATAGGTTTGCTCGTTTGCTCCCTATTCCATAAAAAAACGCACATACTATTGTGGCGGCTCATCATCGTCATCATCAGCTCATAGCGACTCACTTCAGAAGGAAATCCTCCACGAAGGAGCGTCAACTATTCTAGGCTATTTATTAAATCTCGTGATTATTGGAAAAGTATAAAATAAATTAAAGCCCTTGTATAAAAGTACCTACATATATCAATGAGCTTGAAAATAATATAAATACTTAACTAATTAGAATTTTCTAATAAAACACAGAAAAAACAATGAATGTTAGTCTGAGATGATCAAAATGAAAAGAATAATTGCATCACCGATACATCTATATATATAAAAATGTTATGTTGGTTTGTGTACGCTTCAAAAACTCAAAAAGTTCTGCACCGATCGAGCTGAAATTTTAGAATGATATATAATCCGCATCAAGGATTGTTTTTATCTAATTTTTGCATCAGTCACATATCCGCGACCGCGAAAAAACACGAAAAAACCGACATAAACGCGGGCGGAGCCGTAGGCAACATCTAGTATAGTTATAAAGTTCGGTCTTAAGAGGTTTCAATTTCGACTTTATTCATGAAGGATAAGATTACAATTTTCTTCCATTAATTATATTAAAAGAGTTTTTCTAAGATAATATGTCATCAAAATAAGACAAAAATAATTACTATAGAGAAAAAAGGTGTTGCATCGGCCGGGAATCGAACCCGGGCCGCCCGCGTGGCAGGCGAGCATTCTACCACTGAACCACCGATGCTTGATATTAAATACATAAAATCAGCGACTCTACTAATAATTGTGAAGCCTGTAAAACATCTGCCTTTCTCTATTACGTAACTAATATAGTCTATAATACGAGTATTATAATATAGTGCAATATCATTCAAAGACGTTAAAGCATTTTAAGGTTTACTGTTTGTAAATTCTAGGTGCAAGCATCGGTGGTTCAGTGGTAGAATGCTCGCCTGCCACGCGGGCGGCCCGGGTTCGATTCCCGGCCGATGCAAAAATATTATTTTATGTTACTACTTTAAAATCATACGTAAATCACATTTTTTAAGTATTTTAGTTTTTTTTAAAAAATGTGTGAACTAAGTGCGTACTGCGTTAGGCTGATGATGATGATAGAATAGGTCTGAGCAGTATCGAATCAATACAGGATGGATGAAGTTATCAATAAAGGTAACAGGAACATTTTGCGATCCCAATTTCTATTACTTTAAATGTTACAAATATCCAAAGCCGTCGTCAAACCTGGAGTCCTCTCAAACACTCAAATCTCTTTGAGTGTGTGAGTAGAATGGACAAGGATATCTTATAGGAAGTCTGAAAGTAGCACCCGTAGATGAATAATAAATAAATAATAAATATAAATATTTTCAGACATTTAACACACAACGCCATCTAGTCCCAAGCTAAGCAGAGCTTGTGTTATGGGTACTAGAAAACTGATATAAATTACTTATATACTTTTTTTTTGTAAATACATACATATTATACATAGAAAACACCAAAACTCCGAAAAAAATATTTGCAGATCATACAAACATTTGGTCCGACCTGAGAATCGAACCCGAGACCTCAAGTTAAGCAGTCGCATACGCTACCACTACGCCATCGAGGCAGTCAAAGGAAAGATTAAGTATAGAAGTTGATGATGATGACAACTAAGTACCACTTACACAAAATTAACTTTTTCGTCCTATCTGTTTTCTTAAAGTGAAATATACTCTTAAGGTGATTTAGAATACATTTTGCATTTTATCTTGTAATTAAGAAGACATTTTCTGTAATTTAATGCTTCGTGGTTACCGATGCAAATGAACTGATAATCGCTGCAGCTAAAAGTAATGCACAATATGAATTTTCACTGTATTTCCACATATTATCTTAAACTACGTATATTCGTATTATTATCATCAGCCTATTGCAGTCCACTACTGGACATAGGCCTCTGCCACTGTTTGACGCTCTGATCTGAGGGCTTCTAAAATGAATTAATAAAAAATCGAAAGAAATCAGGACGCGAGGTACGATTAATAATTTTTTAATTAAAACAGGAATCGTGCAATTTTAATGATTGTTGGCAGGAACTGGATGTTAATGTCAGCCACATTGCGTGAGTCATCATTCCACCTGGCTTATTCAAATAGGTTCGATAGAAGTGACTTAGGGAACGGTGTTAAGTAAATCTTTTGAGAATCAACATTAAATGGGTGAAGAGCCCTAACACCTGAATCCTCTTGATTCTGGAAGGAAGGACTCAAATGACGGCAATAGACTTGTGTCTCTTGAGATGCAGGTGTCTATGAGCGGCGGTAGCCATTTAACATCAGGGGACTCGTCTGCTCGTTTGTCTCCTCCTACCATTAAAAATCGGAAAACATAGATCAATTTCTTCCTAGCCTTTATTATTCATGAGATTTTTTGGGGTAGGCTACTAGTTCAACTGGTTTTATCTGAATATCAGGTTTCCCATGGAGCGACGAGCATCGGACCTCGATAACTCTGAGGGTACTGAATCTCCAGATAACGATTGTCAACCACCACCACAAAACTACCATCTCCGGGATGTTATTTAGAATTTATTGTAAGGTTATTCAATGTCATATTTGGCTTGACCCGGGTAACGAAACTGAGATCACTTGATCGGTAGTCGCATACGTTAACCGCGAGGCCAATGAGGCAGTAATAATATCTTAGACCTTTAATAATCTGAGTCTCGGAATTTGAAGATATTTAATATGCAGGGGGTTTCGGGGGCAATAAATAGATCTTTTTTTTTTTTTTTTTTATTGAATAATGGGCAAACGAGCTAACGTATCACCTGATGGTAAGCGATTACTGCCGCCTATGGACACCCGCAACACCAAAGGCGTCACAAGTGCGTTGCCGACCTTTGGGGGATGGGAAAGGGGATGAGGGGAGGGGTTGGGATATGGGCCTCCGGGATCCTCACTCACTCGGTGAAACACAGCGCAAACGCTATTTCACACCGGTTTTCTGTGAGGCCGTGCTATCACTCCGGTCGAGCCGACCCAATCATGCCGAAGCATAGCTCTCCCACGGTGAAAATATATGTTGTTGTTGTTGGTAACTTTTCTATGAATGAATCTAGCTAAGATTCATTTATAGAAAAGTTACCAATAAAAAATACCGAGGAAAGCTCCTTTATTCAGGTACTAGATATAATAAGACCAACGTCAAATGTATGTATAGGTATATCTATACTAATATTATAAAGAGGAAAACTTTGTTTGTATGTTTGTTTGTTTGTAATGAATAGGCTCAAAAACTACTGGACCGATTTTAAAAATTCTTTCACCATTCGAAAGCTACATTATCCACGAGTAACATAGGCTATATTTTATTTTGAAAAAAAATAGGGTTCCGTAAGATATTTGGGTTTTTCGGACACAAGGTGTAAAAATCAACTAGAAAAGTTACTTATTTTGCGAAAATTTTCATGCTACGGCCTATATAAGACGCAAACGAGGTTGCGTGGATCAGCTAGTATTTTATAAATTAAAAGCTTTCAAAATATTAATTTCAGAAGGAGGACGAAAAATGTAAACGAGTGGGTGGCATTAAAATTATAATTAAAATTAATTTCTGCCACAATTTCTTATTTAAAACGAAAGTATGGTAATTCGGGACATTAAAACGGTCCATTACATTCATTATAAAACAGGGAGGCCTTAGATCTGCAAAGATATTAAAAAAAGGAAACAGAATACTTAAATATTCAGTAGATTGGATACTCGCCGACTGTAATATTTGATTCAACTTAAGATATTAAAAGAATCTTATTACAATTAATATTTTTTTTTATTATGATATGTACAAATGTTTGCCCGCGGCTCCAAACGATTATTGTACGTAGCTCTTCTTTTATATATTGTAAGATCAATACGACTTTCTATATTTGTTCGCCTTTGTTTTTGCGGCGATTTATCTCTGTTGGACTTTGTGAGGCTTTATAAAATGGATGCTCGCTGAACAGAATCCTGGAAGAATCCGTCCTGCTGCGAAATGAATTTTCAAGCCATTTGATCAATCTTAGTTACGTTTGCGATAAACAGTTTTGTAAGAAACAAAAAGTATTGCTTTCGCACAATTCTTTTGTGACACATATGATACTTCTTTTCCACCTTAGAACTTTACGGAAAAATATATCAAAAAGATATATTTTGCATCGGCCGGGAATCGAACCCGGGCCGCCCGCGTGGCAGGCGAGCATTCTACCACTGAACCACCGATGCGTTGTAATTACACTTGCTAAATTGATTTATGTAACGCAAAACCCGCGTATTACTCGTAGTTATTTTAGAATTCAGAAAACACTATCAACATGATGTAGGTAGGTATGTGAACACCTATTTGTAATAATAGAAAAACACTTGTTTAAACTAGTGCATTGCCGTCTTGATTTCATAACAAATATAAGTTGTAATATAATCAACTGACTTGAATACTCACTTCTGTCTGGTAGACGACTGTTTGTTTGTCTGATTAGCTGCTTGTGGGTATAGTGAGCCTGCGTCATACGCTGTCCACTGTTTGTAGAGGTAGAACCACATCTTGTCACAATTTTTTTTTTGTTATTATATAGGGGGCTAACGAGCAGACGTATCGCCTGATGGTAAGCAATTACCGCCGCCCATGGACACCAGCAACACCAGAGGCGTCACAAGTGCGTTGCCGGTATTTTAGGAAGGAGTACGCTCTTATCTTGAAGGTTTGTAGGTCGTATTGGTCTGGGAACACCGCAGGCGACAGCTCTGTACCGGTTCTGCCGGAATTATACCACGATTACATTTACAAGGAATCAGTGTTAAGCAACTTCATCTTATTTCCACTGAGTGTATAAGGTAATCAGAATTCCCGAAACTTTCTGCCGCGCACAACAAAACTGTGGAATGAGCTGTCGCCTGCGGTGTTCCCGGACCAATACGACCTTCAAACCTTCAAGAAAAGGCCGGCAACGCACTTGTAACGCCTCTGGGGTCGCGGGCGTCCATGGGCGGCTGTAATCGCTTACCATCAGGCAACCACTTTTGTGTCGTCTCTATTTATTTTGTTTAATATTTTTACAATAATACAAATTAAGAGAGAGTGGAAATAAAATATGCCTTAGAATTTTAATCACTATCACTCACTCACTCATTATGTTAATCAATTTCTGAACATCTCTCTCGAAACACTTGACATTGACGGAATCTCTGCGTTGACTCTACACGCGTGATAGAGTCCATAAAGAACTAATAATCATAGATACTTTATTTATTTCGGTTTGGAAAACCAACAGCTACAAACAAAAAGAATATAGTTGGTTTAATATAAGTGGCAGTTTTTGCACCATTAAGTTCGTATAGTCGTTCCAATACTTAATTATAGTTCATTTAAACTCGCAAGCGTGACTGGTAGTTAACTTTAATTGACTTTAGCTAAACTTTAAAGTATTCTCTAGAGTGCTTCTGAAAACTCTAAGGAATAAACTCTCCATAGCTCTCTATATATAGACGTAAACTTCCTGATAATTACTTCTCTTGTCAAAAGTTCCTTGGGGGGAGGCTTTCGTTCGGCAGTGGATGGCAATAGGCTGAGAGAGAGAGAGAGAGACAGAGAGAAAAGTTTCTTAGTGATTTAAAAAATACACACGCATTTTGTTTTATTTGATTTTACAACGGGAAGAAAATCTCTTTTGTAATAAGAATGTTGAGTGTTAGCACAGTTGTTACATTTATGTAATACTAGCAGATCCACGCAACCTCGTCTGCGTCTTCCATTGCCGGTAGCGTGAAAATTTTCCTCAAACATTCTTCATTGGTGGTTCGCTCCTGTTAGCATTAGCGTAATGATATGTAAACTATAGCCTTCCTCGATAAATGGACTATCCAATACTGAAAGAATTTTTGAAATCGGACTAGTGGTTCCTGAGATTAGCGCGTTCAAACAAACAAACAAACAAACTATTCAGCTTTATAATATTAGTATAGACTAGCTGACCCACGCAACCTCGTTTGCATCTTCTATTGCCGGTGGCGTGAAAATTTTCCCCCGTTTTTGAAACATTCTTCATTAGTGGTTTGCTCCTATTAGCATTAGCGTAATGATATATAACCTATAGCCTTCCTTGATAAATGGACTATCCAACACTGAAATATTTTTTCAAATCGGACTAGCGGCTCCTGAGATTAGCGCGTTCAAACAAACAAACTCTTCTTATCTGACAAATTTTCATAATGCCTCAATCACCTTCTCCAAAATGTCTACCAGTTCTCTTACCATGATGACGTAGTGACCAGAGTGGACACCTCGAAGCATTCTGTTGCTATGAGTGTTGTGGGTTCAATACGTTCTAAATTATTATTCTGAGTGTCTGTTTATCATAAGCGATATATTCCTAGTGCGGGACCTTTCATTAAAAAATATACATTTATGTAAACAAAACAATTCAAACACTGAAACATACTCCGGCTGGGAAGTATAATTCACATTTAAAATTTAAGAGATGATGTGTTAAGAAGATCAGAATTTTTATTTTCCCCTTTATTTAGTAAAAAAATATAATTTTCCCTTTTTTAAATAAAAACCTTTTGGATCTCTGACTCATCGATTATCTCAGGTAAATGTATTAAATTTATAGTTTGCTGTAAAAGATACAATTTACCTGCATTGACAACTAAAGTATATAAAATTATAAAACATAAATATTCGAATTATATCAAACTAAATAAATAATATCAAAAAAGGAACTTGCATCGGCCGGGAATCGAACCCGGGCCGCCCGCGTGGCAGGCGAGCATTCTACCACTGAACCACCGATGCTACACGTAAGTTGCTCAAATATCAAAATATTTCCGTAAGTATTATATAATTGTTAAGTGAAGATGAACCAATGCGCAAGCGCACCTTTCACCTCTAGATGACCTCGATTGGATAAACTGTTAGGCACGTTCATGAACTTGTGTGAAATATTAGTTTATACCAGAATCTGTTGACGTTAATATAAATTATCTAATTTAACATAATATATTAATAATATATATTATTATCCTACTAATATTATAAACGCGAAAGTTTGTGAGTATGTAAGTGAGTATGTTTGTTGCTCTTTCACGCAAAAACTATAGAATGGATTTTGATGAAACTTTACAACAATATAGCTTATGTATCAGAATAACACCGTCCGTCGTACCGCAGGTAGCACCGCGGGGTTCAGCTTGTGATTAAAATTGGGGATAAAAATAAGACAGACATTTCTACAGGACAACACGTGCCGGCCTTGGAAGTCCCCGCTTCAGAGTGGTAGACATACGATCTTGTACTCATCGCTTCGGTTCCTCCTTTCTGTGTCGAGCGGTCAAATTCTAGAACTCACTTCCAGCGCACGTAATTCTCTAAAAAATGGACTCTAAAACTATTTAACAGAAATTCACATCTTTTTTTCAAATGTGTGATTGATGACATGTGCGATGTTGCCTAATCGCGGTCTAAGCTAAAGATCCTGGTCACGGCACCATATGTGATGATGCCTAATCGCGTTCTAAGCTAAAAATCCTGGTCACGGCACCATATGTGATGTTGCCTCCTAGCGTGCTAACCTAAATAACGGTCACGGGACTATATGAGGTGATACCTCTTAGCGCCCTAGTCTGAGTACGTAATAGATCGGCTATCGGACAAGGCGTTATCGTTAAAACATCACCAGCAACTCTTATTTTGAAGAGTTGGAACGGCGCCCACGCCACCGCGCAGTTCTATGAACCTCGTCTCCAGACTCGTAGATTCTCTACTGGATTAAACACCTCACGCGGAACAAAGGGAAAGATTATGGACAATTAAACACATTACAATTGGTTTGTTCTGATCACGCTTTCTCCCATGGTGTATCCAAGATTTAGATAGATTAACGTCCTTTTACTTTTGGCGATCTGCGCGGCAAATCAAATACTATATCAGTTGCGGTTTACATCCGGGTACGAAATATCTAGGCGTCATTATCTGAACACCTTCACGCTCGGGACACGAACCCGGTTTCCCCCCAGCTACACATCCTGCAATAGCACCGAATCAGCCTACAGAAAAGCCGAGTATCCAACCGTTAAACTCCCAGCACGTAGGTACACAGATAACCAGTTGTAATGCTTAGCAATATAATTATAAACAGTTGTATGAACTACATATAATTTTACTAACGATCATCGCGTACTCAGACCCGGGTCACAAATGCCTATTTATCTTATAAAATACAACAAACTGTAGAGCTCACCTGAGTTTATCCAATGTTATATATCTTTAACTTACTCAATATATCGAAGATTCGCCCGGCTCGGACTCGTAGTTCTGTTTCTCCGCCAGCCTAAGAACAAGTCTTCACCCTTCTAAGCTTCTAAACTCACTCCTCTCTCCTCCGATTCTAAAACCCAACTCCTAAACTGTCTGCCTCCGTGGTTTTAAACCAACTGCCTCCGTGGTTTTAAACCAACTGCCTCCTGCCCGTTTCGTATTTTTCCACAAGATCTCCGATAGAGCAGGTACCGACCCTTTTTTACTACGTTCAAGTGAGTCACAATTCTAAGTAGAATTTCTATTTTATCGCCACCAGATGTTGAAAGATTCTTACAATTGCGTTTAAAAGGAAATAACGTTTCTAATTTACGATCTATAACTTAAAATAGTTTATCAGCAATGTCAAACCCTTATGAGGAGACCTTTTGAGTGTAGTTATTGTATTTAGACTATTGTTTCAATCTAACAAGGCAACCATTATTTGTAAGTTTAAATTACATGGAGCCGTCCTCGTATCACATTTTCCCCCCTGAAATTCAGACGCGAAGAGTATTTCTAAGCGTATGGGATTTCACTTTACTTTAAATTGTATCCAGTGATTGAATTAGAACTTTGTCTAAATTATTTTTAAAACTTATGGCATGATTTGATATAATCGCATAAGTGTATGATAATAATATGTATGAAACTTTACACGTTCGGAAATCAGTTTAGCAGTCACGTTCCAGGCTCCTCTGCACACCTTCAAACCCAATAACGTCAGAATACTTCCTAGCGGGTGGTGGTTCTCCTGAACTAACCGCTGTATAGGAATGTGTCGATAATATGATATGGTTCCACTATTGCGTGGTAATAGAATGGGATGATAGGCATGGTATCGTAGCATTTGGATACGTTTTACAAACCGATACCAAAAGGTAAGTTTTGTTCGATACGGTTCGATTGATTTAAATTAGTTATTTCCATTAAACAGTTTAGAATTCAATAATTTGATCCAACTGTGTTGTCCTTTTATGACTGGTACAAATAAGTTACTCCCAACGGCTTACTCGTATAAGACCTATCGATCTCTTACAAGATATTCCTAGTGGTTCATTCTTATAAGCCAAAATAAGATTCCTATTAGGTAACTGATAAACGTTATTTAGCTAATGCGCTTGGTCTATTCCAATGCACTCGGTTGTTTCATACCAAGTAGGTAAGTTAATTATTATAAGTGGTACATTCTAATAATACCCACTGAATTCCTATCAGACTACTGTTATAAGTTCTCTGAGAAATCAGTGTAACAGTTTTCAAAGTGTTATTCAAAACGTGCTATTTGTATGCTCGACCATTAATTGTGTCTAAAGCCATTCTCTACATTAACTATTTCAACATCTCGTTTCGCCTCCTACGCCTATATTACACCTTACGCTCCTTTCATCTTCAAAATTATTACTATCAAATGACAGCTTATAATAATTCAATTAATTACATAACAAAACTATATCTTATAAGATTATACATGACTAGTAGCTTTGACTACTCCACGTTTCCCTGCCCTTACAACATAAGAAGTTTAAATATCTCGAACTCTCGAGTATTAACTAGGGTTACTAGATACAATTAACATGCACGCCCTTTCGCTTGAAACTATCTCCTTAGCTGTACAACTTCATTTCTCCGTCGGTCTTCCCAGGCTCCAACGTTGCTCTGCCACTGCTCCGGTTTCTTTGTAGCTCTATTCTTATGATACACCATTTGCTTGGGTTCCAAGCTGCGGTCACGATGATCAGCAAGCCTCGACGAGTTGTTTTCATTATACAATCCCCTTTTCACTGGAACACGATAATACCACAGCAGAGGATTTGTTTTGAATTTGTCTGATATTCACGATATTCTCTCGTGACATCAACTTAACATATTTTATTTAAAATACACATGTGTATGGATGTACACTTCCCAAAATTGGAATTGTTATTTAAACTTTTACTGAATAAGGGTCCTATAATCAGCATCTGCATTCTAAATCATTTTTTTTTTTCAATGACATTTACATCATCGGCATTATGTTACACCTTTGTGTGTATTATTACACACTTAATTAGGAAAAGGGTTATCAATTTATGTCAATGGCGTTTCCTTCATCGCCAGCCCTGTATGTACTCATACACATCTCTAAGTGCCCATTATTCATCTACACTTTACTTCACTAGGATGTCCATCATCATCCTCTTTCTGCACACATACACTTATAGTAATTAGAGGACCGTCAATCAAACTGTTACTTATCTATAACTACCCACCCCGTTACATTTGTATAAGACCAACTCTAAACTTAAACTTATCTTTGATCATCGTTCGCAATTTAATGATCCCACTATTTTGAAATCTATATTAGACTCCCTATAGGTAAGTTAATCTTCAGTCATCATCATCATCAAGTCATTTACTTAATATCCTTCCATGCAAGAGTCTAACTCGCAAGTTGCACTAATGAAGTTACATTAGTTATCCATCAAAGTAACATCTCTACTCGTAATATACTTTTACATACATTACTTGTACCTGCTGTTATACTGTGTCTCTTAATCAAACGATGCAAGTTACATTAGCTCATTAGCTATCCATCAAATTAACATCTTTTCGTACTCTTAGTCATTTACTTAGTATCGTTTCATGCAAGAGTCTAACTCGCAAGCTGTACTAATTGAAGTTACCTCAGCTTTCCATCAAAGTAACATCTTTACTCGTAATATACTTTTACATACATTACTTGCACCTACTGTTATACTGTGTCTCTTAATCGAAAGATATAATCATCATCATCATCAAGTCATTTACGTAGTATCGTTTCATGCAAAAGTCTAACTCGCAAGTTGCACTAATTGAGGTTACATCAGCTTTCCCAAAGTAACATCTCACTCGTAATATACTTTTACATATATTACTTGCACCTACTGTTATACTATGTTTCTTAATCGAACGATACAAGTTACATTAGCTATCCATCAAATTAACATCTTTTCGTACTCTTAGTCATTTACTTAGTATCGTTTCATGCAAGAGTCTAACTCGCAAGCTGTACTAATTGAAGTTACCTCAGCTTTCCCAAAGTAACATCTCTACTCGTAATATACTTTTACATATATTACTTGCGCCTGCTGTTAAACTATGTCTCTTAATCGAACGATACAAGTTACATTAGCTATCCATCAAATTAACATCTTTACTCGTAATATACTTCCATCATTTTATATTACTCACACCTGCTGTTATACTGTGTCTCTTAATCGAAAGATACTATCATCAGCATCATCATCATAGATATGAGATGCAAGTTCAGCTTCCTTTACTTAATAGATGTGATACCTACTGCCACATAAGTAACACCTATGTATTGTTTGTTCACAATTGACTACTACCGAGTGTGTACATATACGACGTTAACCAATGTTACAATTGTCGTATACATAATTAGTATAACCAATAATTATTATTTATCCAACTTAAAGACGTCAACCTAACTACGACTAACTATAAATGTCACCTAAGAATTGGTCTGACAACTTTAATCAGCTCTATGTTTATCTAAAACATTGAAGTGTTACCCCAAGTGCTTGTGTGTGATTTAACATATATGTTTCATAAACTCCATATCGCAACCGTGTCCAATTCAAATGCGTTGCTAATTAGATACTCTAAGATTAGGAATAACTTTACAAACACATTTACGTAATTTAGCTTAGGATTCTAACCCAGTAAGCTATTACAATAAGCGATTCTCCCTGTAGTCTTCTCTCGCGGTTCATCATTTAACGTACGCCTAACTATTGACGCCATTGCTATCTTACGTTATGATGCTAGCATTTAACTAACATCTAGCTTTCGTAATCGTTACCCGCACGAGCGTACAAGAATAAACCTCATATAGCTACACTATTTAATCTAGGAGTCGAACCCAGTACACTTAAACTTTCAAACATCTGGCTTGCCAAAACTCATTGGCGACAGCAGTTTTTTTTTTTGTCTTCCTATCCCTTTTTTTTTTGCACTTCCTTTTTTTCTCTGTACCCAGCGCCAATGGGCACTTCTTTGTTTATTAAAGGAATATTGTTTCTTGCATAGACCCTAATTTAACGGTGCAACGCGTAACAAATGTTATAACATTTTTTTTCGGTACATAATTGCACCCATCTATTGTTAACACAAGACAAATGCGCCTTATGTAACGCAACCATTTAATTGCCCGTGTGTATCAAATGTAAAATATCATTTTTATATTACACACTATTCCCCCCGCATTTTACGATTTGTTCATATCTTACTGTATTACTTGTGATGCCTATATAACCAAATTATTTATCATAACCATATCATCATCATGACCAATGTTTATAATATATGATTATTCCAGTTATAACCTATATAAACAAACAATATTGGGTTATAAGGACGTTTTTAAAACGTGCAATAGTGTTTATTGCACTCATCTCTTGTTAACACAAAGCAATTCGACACAATGATTTAGTTGCCCGTGAGTCGGACCTGGAAATTCAGCAAGATAAAGTATATCATTTTCATATTACAAACTATTCCCCCCGCATCTTACGATTTGTTCGTATCGTATTGTATTCTTTATTGCAGCTTGCAATGCTCTCCATTACTACCCTGACATGCGTATGAATACCTATGATTGCAAACGCAGGATTAATTATTTATAATGTGCATATATTAACATATATTATTTGAAAAATGAAACTTTATCATGCATACGCTGGCATGTTATTTATTTTTCTCTAATAACCGTTGCAGTTTAACATTTTTCGTTAGTTTATAAACGCTTGTCTAATGTTTCGAGAACAATAAATTAATGAAACTCAAACTCATTAATTGTGATACCTTACATACATAATCAACGTATCTATCATAACCATAGCAGGACAAGTTCTTTGGTTTTAAAAGACACCTCCCGCATTAGGAATCCTGTGTCGAGGGAGACCTCACAACCACCCATGCAACGGACACAAGGAACACCCAGACTCAGGACAACATTTTGTGAATCACACAAAGTGATGTCCCACGTGAGATTTGAACCCACGGCACTTGGCGCAGCGATACAAAGGTTATAAAAACGTTTTAGGACGTACAAGTGTTTTAATTGGGGGTCGAACCCAACTATAAGAACATTTTAATATAGCTTGCAATAGCGTTTAACTAGGTAAAGAACCCATCAATCTACATTCACTAAACGTGCGCGTTGTATTATATTACTTGTGATAATTTAAATATATTTAAAGTACACATCGTAATCATAGCAAGATAAGTGTATATAACATATAATGATTTCAGTTATAACCTACTTAAACCACAATACAGGGTTATAAAGGCGTATTAAAACGTGCGATGGTGTTTAATTGGGAGTCGAACCCAACTACTACATACACTGAACATATGCGTTTTTCCCCCCTTACAAAGTGACTGTAAGACATTCATTAATATTTTATCTTTACGCATGTGGTTTAATTGGGAGTCGAACCCAACTACTACATACACTGAACATATGCGTTTTTCCCCCCTTACAAAGTGACTGTAAGACATTCATTAATGTTTTATCCTTATGCTTGTGACATTACATTAATCTGCCTCACATCTAACATGATAAGATTTACCATCATATCTTACTTAATGAGACTAAATGCCATGCAATTCATGATTGCCTCCACATAAAATAGATCTTGCTATAGCGTCTCTAGAAACAACTTTATTTGTCTGGGAGTCTAACCCAGTAACCTCTCAGTTAAGAAACATCACAACCTAAATGATCAGTACACACGTGCATTACTCCGTGCGTTTTACATATCATCTGTCTAGAAGTAAAACTCAATCAAATATAATTACAAACTGAATCTGGGTACGGAATATACACAGATACGCACATATAACATGCTTGTACCCGTAACTGATTATTTTACATAAGTATACGTACGTATATATACGTACCTTATGTATATCTGGGCGTCGAATCCCATACCACTCATGGAATTTATGAATGAAACTACACAGAATATTTAACACTGTAACGAACAGTGTACAGCGAAACTTATACAGCAATTTGTCATCGCTTGCAGACACCCAAATAACCTATATCTGCCCGTTCGTCTTCTTTCGTAGCACAAATATGTTTAAAATTATTCTAAAGTCTAAAACTTAGATATTAAGTATTAAATCTAGCTTAACTAAGCCAACACGTGGTGTGGTGTAGTTTAGCATAACACAGAATAATTTGAACAAAACATAACTTTGTTATAACACTATGCAATATAATAAGTTATGTGGTTAGACAGTACAAATATAAGTGTATATATACACTTAGTATATATAAGTATTTAAATATTATGTATAATACAAAACACTTAGATAATTATCAGTGTTTTATACACTAACTATTTAATATCAACTAAGTCGTGGCCAATGATTTAATGATCGTCTACGTTGTGTTGTGTTTGTAGTAACCCTTGTAAGTTCATCCTCGTTGCACTGACGTAATATTTACGGCTCAGTACATTTAATGACGAGGATCCTGGTCACGGCACCATATGCGATGTTGCCTAATCGCGGTCTAAGCTAAAGATCCTGGTCACGGCACCATATGTGATGATGCCTAATCGCGTTCTAAGCTAAAAATCCTGGTCACGGCACCATATGTGATGTTGCCTCCTAGCGTGCTAACCTAAATAACGGTCACGGGACTATATGAGGTGATACCTCTTAGCGCCCTAGTCTGAGTACGTAATAGATCGGCTATCGGACAAGGCGTTATCGTTAAAACATCACCAGCAACTCTTATTTTGAAGAGTTGGAACGGCGCCCACGCCACCGCGCAGTTCTATGAACCTCGTCTCCAGACTCGTAGATTCTCTACTGGATTAAACACCTCACGCGGAACAAAGGGAAAGATTATGGACAATTAAACACATTACAATTGGTTTGTTCTGATCACGCTTTCTCCCATGGTGTATCCAAGATTTAGATAGATTAACGTCCTTTTACTTTTGGCGATCTGCGCGGCAAATCAAATACTATATCAGTTGCGGTTTACATCCGGGTACGAAATATCTAGGCGTCATTATCTGAACACCTTCACGCTCGGGACACGAACCCGGTTTCCCCCCAGCTACACATCCTGCAATAGCACCGAATCAGCCTACAGAAAAGCCGAGTATCCAACCGTTAAACTCCCAGCACGTAGGTACACAGATAACCAGTTGTAATGCTTAGCAATATAATTATAAACAGTTGTATGAACTACATATAATTTTACTAACGATCATCGCGTACTCAGACCCGGGTCACAAATGCCTATTTATCTTATAAAATACAACAAACTGTAGAGCTCACCTGAGTTTATCCAATGTTATATATCTTTAACTTACTCAATATATCGAAGATTCGCCCGGCTCGGACTCGTAGTTCTGTTTCTCCGCCAGCCTAAGAACAAGTCTTCACCCTTCTAAGCTTCTAAACTCACTCCTCTCTCCTCCGATTCTAAAACCCAACTCCTAAACTGTCTGCCTCCGTGGTTTTAAACCAACTGCCTCCGTGGTTTTAAACCAACTGCCTCCTGCCCGTTTCGTATTTTTCCACAAGATCTCCGATAGAGCAGGTACCGACCCTTTTTTACTACGTTCAAGTGAGTCACAATTCTAAGTAGAATTTCTATTTTATCGCCACCAGATGTTGAAAGATTCTTACAATTGCGTTTAAAAGGAAATAACGTTTCTAATTTACGATCTATAACTTAAAATAGTTTATCAGCAATGTCAAACCCTTATGAGGAGACCTTTTGAGTGTAGTTATTGTATTTAGACTATTGTTTCAATCTAACAAGGCAACCATTATTTGTAAGTTTAAATTACATGGAGCCGTCCTCGTATCACACATGGACAGTTAAACACCAAAGAGCGCCAACCATCTCGGTCCTGGGTAGTTCGCATCCACCCGCCACCAGCCACTTTCCTCAAGTCGTCGGTCCCTCGTGCCGCAGGGCGCCCTACACGGCATTTGCCTAGTCGTGGTCGACACTCTAACACTTGTCGACGCCAGCGACCATCAGTCCACCTGGAGACATGACCGGCCCACTTCCACTTCAGAGTGCTTATCCTCCGTGCGATATGGGTTACTCCAGTTCTCTTACGAATTGTTTCATTGCGAAATCTATCGACAAGAGAAACATCCAGCATCTCACGCTCCATCGCACGCTGAGCTACTTTAAACATGTGGAGCATTTCAACGGTGAGTTTTCACGTCTCGGTTCCATATGTCATTACGGACAGGACGCATTGGTCGAAAACATTGGCTATCATTGATTGCGGGATCGACGACTCGAAGATATGACGCTTCTTCTTTGACGACCCTACAATCAGTAGGACTAAAATCATGAAAAGAGTCGGCACTAGCTAAAAAGATGATAAAGTAAGAGTGCGTCCGATCGGGTCAAGTCTTCCTTAGTGTTAGCGTTCAGTGTTCTAAACTGAAAAAATATTCCCGGTTAAAAACTTGTTCTTTACTTTACATGCCTGGTACACGCTAGTAGTAGTGTAGTATTGTAGTATTTGATCCGACCCGGAAATCGAACTCGAGACCTCAAGCACAATAGTTGCATACGCTACTACACCATCAAGGCAGTTAAATTTATTGCTAGTTGCTTCGGAAGCTAGCCGAAGTTTTTAATGACATCCTCTGAAGTTGTTCGGTACTAGCATTCTGTTCAAGCGACTCGACGATTCGGAGATTGCTCTGCCGTTGAATACTTACCGATACAGGCACTTGTTTTTTATTTATTAAACAATTTTATATAGGGTTGAGATCACGGAGTAAAAATACAAAGTTGAGATATATTAGCTAAAAATAATGTGGATTTGCATTTTGTAAAACCACCATCAACACTTGAAAGCATAAAATGAACTTAGTAATTTATACCTTAACACATTATTATTACAATAAAATTGTAGCGACTTCTACATACAGTGCCATCTACCGCAGACACACTGAACTAAGTAGAAATGTACAACATGAAGAAACTAGCAATCCTGAATCGCGCAATGGAAGTTCTCGTGCCGATTATCATGTATACTGCATCCCAACATCAACTGTTGGGCAGTAGCCCGCCAGGCATGATCACCTAGTCTGGTCGGAGGATCCTCCCTTTGTGTTGGAGTGACATTACACACTGCCCCCCACATAAACACAAATGTCAAAGATGAAATAGGTATCAAAGATTTCTTAAAATTAATATGCGATTGTAATAAAATAAATAAAATCTTATTAAATACATAACTCTGCTAAACATATATGTAAGGTCTGAGAATTGATAAACTAGTCAATAATTTTAATTCCTGAATACTCTATAAAGGAACATATTTTCTTTAATTATGCAATCCATTACATGTAGCACATGATAGGGTTGGCATATGAAGCCGAGGATGAAAGAGAGGATGATTTTTGTTCAATAAAATATATTTTCCTCAATGAGAGTTAAAACACTTTCAATCACCTACCAAACTAAGAACTATAGAAGCCCTTTGTACACTACAATAAATATTACTCATGTCTGTACTCTCTTATAAATTTGTAAAACGGTGTACAAATAAAGAATTTTCTATTCTATTCTATTCTATTCTATTCTATTCTATTCTATTCTATAGAATGTTTGTGTGCAAGAGACAAAAAGTGATAAATTACACAGGATCTTAATGCGAGAAGTCGAGGATTGAACAAAGTGGCGTTCACCTGGAGAGGCGTATGTTCACATTGACTTTAATACGTAGGATGTACAGCATTTCCACATTACAGTTTTGCCATATATAGATATTTCTTATACATTTAGTTGACAAACCTAATTCTAGGAAAGCTTCATTAAAACTCAAGAAGATAAAAAGTGGCAATGAGAACTAATAGTATTGCATTATTGATTTTTAATATTCTCGATACCGACTTAAAAACTGAGGTAGTTTATAAGAGGTATGTAAGTTTACTCGTACTTAATCTATACTAATATTATAAAGAGGAAAACTTTGTTTGTATGTTTGTTTGTAATGAATAGGCTCAAAAACTACTGGACCGATTAAAAGTTACTTATTTTGCGTACCCTGCGTAAACTATAAAAGATAGAACCATAAAATGTTCTAATTAATCGGTCTTATAAATATCTACAAAAAAGTCCACGACACACTATACGGGGGAAAATTTTTCGGTATGGGCAATAAAAGACGCAAACTAGGTTGCGTCGGTCAGCTAGTCTAATATATAAAATTCTGGTGTCACGGTGTGTGTAATTGAACTACTCCGAAACGGCTTGACCGATTTTCGTTAATCTTAGCGTGCATATCGGTTAGGGTAGAGAATCGGACAACATCTATTTTCCATCCCCCTAAGTCGTAAGGTTCAGCTTTAAATTTTTTTTTTTTATGATGCAGCATACAAAAATACATACACTGCTAAATTTTCACCCCTCTACTATCAACCCCTATTATTTATTTATTAATTAAAAACTTTAATGTTTGCCAGGTCAACTAGTATTTAATAATATGTCTTTGATGACTTACAGACAAAGTAGGCACATCAAATATTTGTTACTTACTTATGAAGAAAAAAACTTTGCCGTCTTATACTCGTAAAACCTAAACAAATAAAAGTTACTTTTACTTTATGTCCAACTTTACTATTAGACTTTTGCAAACAGAAAAATGCGGGCTAAGAGTACGGCCACAATTTTGACAGTGATTATAATTTTAATCTAATGTATATGTGGCATATTTGCCGTATAACCTCTAGAAGTTTCTACCGTGGGAGATCCACGCTTCGGCATGGGCCGGCTCGACCGGAGTGATACCACGGCCTCACAGAAAACCGGTGTGAAATAGCGCTTGCGCTGTATTTCACCGAGTCATTGAGGGTACCGGAGGCCCACACCCCATTGATCTTTTAGTTTTCTGCACTCGTCCTCCATATAAACATTGGGATAGCTTCGGCATGAATGGGCAGGTTCTCCACACGCCACGCTCCACGGCCTCACAGAAAACCGGTGTGAAACAGCGCCATAATTATCTTACAATGTGGTACAAAGTTTTTGCTGCACGTAATAAATTATCGTGCTCAACACGATCCTCATCACGCGTTTTGTCTTAGATAGTAATCGTACCCGAGATCTCTATTACTGCAGTCAGGGTCACTAACTAGACTTACAGACACTTTTTTCATCATCTTGGATTGTGGAACAGTATTAAATACAAGGGCAAGTCTGTACCCGTTCTGTTCTAGCGGATTAAGATGCAGAAGGGCGTTTTTCTTTGAAACACGTTAAAATGGGTCGCCTTTCGTTTGCGTCTTTGTATATTTCTTCTTTTGTTTCTCGTCTACCTTCGAATGTTTTATATTCTCAAGTAAATTGTAAAGTTTGTTGTATTTTCTCACTGTACTGGTACCGACATTTCCTTTTGAAGAAAATATGATTTGCATAATTTATTCGATTTTCGAGGGCCAAAATTAAAGAGATGGAATATAAGTGTAAATTTATTTTATAGTAGCTGAATTTGGATTATATTTAATTGCAATATTAACTGAAATGTTTGTCTAGTGTTTATAATATTACCTTGTCTAATAAATTAAAGAAATATCTCAATTTTTTTTTTCAATTATTGCGAAGTCTTTCTTACTAATCAACCTCAGTTTAAAAACGGATTTGGTTATCAGTTCGTACTCTTTTTGTCACTATATATATATATTATAATAGGTATTTCATAGTATTCTCAGCGATGTTGTCAGCGGTAATTATTTATTCAATGTTTTCTACCTCGTAAAATTTAATTAAACCACGTCTTTTGACTTTACTAAGCATCCACAATAATAAGTTACTAATAACGAGCTAATAACCACAATCATTAATCATTTTTAACCAACGTCAAAAAACTTATTAATGTTTGTTAGCTCATAACTTTAGACTGGGTGAATCGATTTTGATAATTTTTTTATTTATTTAAAAGCTGGTGCTTCTCGTGTGGTCCCATTTCAATTCGGTCCAGTTCTTGTAGTCGGTTTTTTGTTGTTAAAATTTGTGATAATTATTTGTAAATAAATTAATATTACAGACATTGAACCAACAACGCCATCTTTCTTCAAACTAATTAGAGCTGGTACTATGACAGCTAGAGTAGTCTATGACTGATAGAATATGCATCTACTTTTTTTGTAATTACATACAAATCTATACTAATATATAAAGCTGAAGAGTTTGTTTGTTTGAACGCGCTAATCTCAAGAACTACTGGTCCGATTTGCAAAATTATTTTAGTGTTAGATAACCTATTTATTAAGACTATACCAATAGGAACGGCTCACCAGTGAAGAATATTAAAATATAGGGGAAATTATTACGCTACGGCCAATAGGAGACGTAAACGAGATTGTGTGGGCCAGCCACTTACATACAGGGTGTAAAAAAACTACTACCGAAAACTTGGGGGTTGCAATCAGACCATGATACTGAATAGGTTTAGCGAAAAAAAAACTCAAAAAAAAAGATAATTTATCTAAGTCGTTTTATGTTTTTTTTCTGCTTACATACACATAGTAAAACATAACAGGACCCAAACTACCTAATTATCTCTTTTTAAGATAACTGTTTGTTTTTTTTAATAAGTTTTGGGGTGCTGGATCAGCCCCTTTCGTTTTCGGTAGTCGTCTTTTTACACCCTGTATATGTAGGAAACACAAACGCCGAAACAAATATTTGTAGATCATACTAACATTTTGTCCTACCCGGAAATCAATCCCGAGACCACAATCGCAGCAGCACGGTTTGTAAAATACACCAAGCCTTAACTTTTCTTTTAATCAAAGTGCATTGCTGTCATTACCCGGACATGTCTTCAGGACCACAGAATGTGATTCGACCGTTAACCAAGCTTATCCATACCAGCACTTCCGACTAAATTGGAATGACCATTCACCGTGCAATTGGTGCGCTAGAAGTTAGTGGTTGCGAGCATCTCACATTTGTGGCCTCAAGATCTGGTGGAACTGACGTCGGCATTTGTAGGGGGAATTTTTTCCTTTAAAGTTCTTCCTAGTTACACAGTATTCACTTTCATTATAAAAGTTTTCAATTAAATAACAATTTAGAGTTAGTTGTAATATTTAGGAGAAAAATAAATTTAGCTACATAATTCTTTTTCAAAACATAGTGATGAAATGTTTAGAAACAATACAAGATAAATTTTAGAATCAAAATCACTTGTACTTATTCCACTATTTTAATTAAGGTTTGACCGGTTTCGCTTTATAACATTATCAAATGTTCTAACTCACAGTAATATATCTGAAAACACTGTGTAATTTGCGTTTATGACGAAAATGTTTAATGTTGGCAGCGCTGCAGTTACATTCGGTTCGTTCCAAGTTCGCGGTTTTCGTGGCCACACACATGCGGAGACAACTTATTGAATAATGTATGCTGTACATGAGCTCCGAGAACATCGTTTATTGCTTAGATTCGGTCCAATTTAATTATGTTTTGGTTTAATAACTGAATTCATTGTTATTGTAATCTATATCAATTGAAATATATCATAAATTTGTAATTGGTCGCTGTCTGTACATTAAAGATATATAAGAAAAACTATTATAGGGGACTTTATGAACGCAATAGAATCCAAAACAATGATGTTAATATTTTTTGCTTTCTGTTAGTCTGTACGTTTGTGCATGCAAACCTCAGAAACGGCTTAACCGATTTGAATGCGGTTTTCACTAATTAGTTTATAAATAAAACGTTATATCAGTTTGAAGAATTACCGCGATAACCAACCTTTACGCGAGCGGAACCGCCGGCATAAGCTAGTAATAAAAATATAGGAGATTTATTTAGAGTCCACTCCAGTGTTTATTATAGTCAATTAATTTAATTTATTTTATTATTAGCATTGGTCCACTGACTTTTCATTGCTAGCTTACCTTTTACATCTTCAATTTCAGTTGTGGTACGTGGTTCGATTAAATCTAAAAATACCTGGTAGCACTAAATCTTTTATTTGAAGTTTGGACATAAGTTGGTTTAGTTGAAGACATACTTAGAATATTCATCATTTAGATTGTGGGAGAGCCACGCTTAGGCATGCATGGGCCGGCTCGACCGGAGTGATACCACGGCCTCAAAAAAAACTGGTGTAAAACAGCGCCTGTGCTGTGTTTCACCGAGTAAGTGAGAATACCGCAGGCCCTGGGGTATGGGCCTGCGGTATCCAATCCCCCCCCCACTCTCCCCATTCCCCAAAAAAGCCGGCAACGCACTTGTGACGCCTCTGGTGTTGCGAGTGTCCATGGGCGGCGATGATCGATTACCATCAGGCGATACGTCTGCTTAGTCCCAAATTCCATAAAAAAAACAGTTGAAACTTAACGTTTGGGAGCTGTGTATCGTACAAAGGTTATATATGTCTCTACATATATAATATATTTATTGATAACACTATTAACCAGGCTACGGCCAAGCCAAAAAGAAGAAGTTTCGGCTGTCTATGTATGTTTCTATGTTCCACCGTATCGCCTAAATTTCTAAGTAGTGTTTTTTTTTGAGTGAATAGATTTGCAATAATGGCAGGAACTGGATGCGAGAAGACGAGGATCGAACCAAGTGGCGTGCAAGAGTCAGGTAAACTTTCATTATACATTGGAATAATTAAATTATAAGTGAGTTTTATTACAAAAATGTATTTTGTAAGGTCCACCAACAGCCAATTATCGGTGGTATAAATCTAAACAAATACTTGAATAATATTACGTTACGATTTTTTTTAAATCATATTGCCCCTCTGTCTGTTTATTCCAAATCTACTAAACTTGGAAAAAGAAAAAAAAATCTGTAAAGATTTACTTACAAAATGAATATCATATATCATTTATAGTTAAACCAATTTTTTTTTTTTTTTTTTTTTATGTTATAGGTGGCAAACGAGCAGGCGTATCACCTGATGGTAAGCAATTACCGCCGCCCATGGACACCCGCAGCACCAGAGGTGTCATAAGTGCGTTGCCGACCTTTGGGGGATGGGGAGGGGGAATGAGGGAGGGGTTGGGGTATGGGCCTCCGGTATACGGGGTGCCAGAGTACCTGAGGCGGCTGGTGGCAGACTATTTAGAGGAGCGTACCGTCGTGTACGAGGACCGAGATGGCGTCTTGAGACGGAGACCCATGTCGTGCGGCGTTCCACAGGGGTCTGTCCTCGGACCACTCCTGTGGAACGTGGGGTACGACTGGGTCCTTCGGAGTCGTCTGCCCCCCGGGCTGGGCGTAATTTGTTACGCCGATGACACATTGGTCACAGCTCGGGGGGCCAATTTCCAAGAGGCGGCGCGCCTGGCCACCAGGGGTGTTTCTCTGGTGGTTGGGCGCATCGAGGCGCTGGGCTTGCGGGTGGCCCTGGATAAGACGGAGGCCCTGTTATTTCACGGGCCCCGTCGTGGTCCACCCCCCGGCGCCTCCATCGAAGTCAACTCGGTCCTCGTACCGGTTCGGGCCCAGATGAGGTATCTGGGCCTGATCCTCGACGGTAGGTGGCTCTTCGACGAGCACTTCCGACAGCTTGGCCCTAAGCTGGTCGGCGCTGCCTCCGCCCTTGGGCGTCTTTTGCCCAACTTGGGTGGAGCCAGCGTCGAAACAAGACACCTCTACACGGGGGTGGTCCGGTCGATGGCCCTTTACGGGTCACCGGTGTGGGTCCCGGCTCTGACCGCCCAGAATAAGGCACGCCTCTGGCGGCCTCAGAGGGTATTGGCGGTCAGAGCCATACGCGGATACCGCACCGTGTCGACGGAGGCGGCGTGCGCCTTGGCCGGAACACCCCCGTGGGATTTGGAGGCGGAAGTGCTCGCCGAAGTTTATCGGCGAGCGGCTGAATATCGGGCGGAGAACGGGTACCGTCCTCCGCCCGAAGAGGTACGCGATTGGCGTGAAGCCGCTCGCCGAGCCACGATGGCTCGTTGGTCTTCCCGACTGGAGGCTCCACGCGCTGGCTTTGCCACCGTGGAGGCGCTCCAGCCGGTCATCCTCGAGTGGGCAGGGCGGCAGCACGGGACTCTTTCCTTCCGACTGACGCAGGTGCTTTCCGGGCACGGTTGCTTCGGGAAGTACCTGCACTCGGTCGCTAGGAGGGAATTGAGTCCCGCCTGCCACCACTGCGACTGCAGTGAGGACTCGGCCCAGCATACGCTGGAGTTCTGCCCCGCTTGGGCGGAGCAGCGCCGGGTCCTCACTGCAGTCATCGGAGGAGATCTGTCGCTACCGGCCGTCGTACTGTCCATGGCCGGTAGCGACAGCAGTTTTACCGCGGTCGCGACCTTCTGCGAAGACGTAATTTCGCAGAAGGAGGCGGCGGAGAAGGCCCGGGAGGACGATATCCACTCGGACCCGATCCGCCGCCGGCGCACGGGGCGGCGGAGGCGCGCCTATCAGCGCCTCATGCCGCCCTGAGTGTGGCCGCGGATGGACGGGATGGGTTTTCCCCTCCATCCGCAATACAGGCCAACCGCGAGGGGGCGACGTACGCGTGTGCCGTGCGTCGCCTAAATTGAGATTTTATTTTTGAAGAAGGTGCCCGCTTCAGTGCGGGCAGGCGCTGGGAGGGGTCCGGTAGTGTAATATCTGCAATTCCCGGACCCCTCCCTTCTCAGGCGCAGAGTTGGCACACCGTGTGGTTTTAGTCGGTTCGATTCCGACACACCGCCCCGCCGCAAACCCCGGCGGGGTGACGGCCCGAGGGGGTTTCCACACGTAAAAAAAAAAAAAAAAAAAAAAAATAAAAAAAAAAAAAAAAAAATAAAAAAAAAAAAAAATGGGCCTCCGGTATCCTCACTCACTCGGTGAAACACAGCGCAAGCGCTATTTCACACCGGTTTTCTGTGAGGCCGTGGTATCACTCCGGTCGAGCCGGCCCATTCATGCCGAAGCGCGGCTCTCCCACGGTTAAATTGTTTTTGACGGGACTTTCACTGGCAGATAGCTGATGATACAAGGAGTAGCTTGGACTACTTTTATTTAAGACTAGCTTTGTTGTAAAGATACAATAAAAGCAAAACTGCGAGGCGTAGCTAGTGAAATATAAATTTATTATTGCAGACATATTGTAAATATACGCAACACATGAAACAACGCTTTTCTACGTAATTGAATGTTCAATTTCTTTGTGACTCGTTACTCTAACATCAGACAAATAAACCCATTACTACACAGACGTGGCAAATCTCGAAATAGATAAAATCTTTTAGGAACCTCTTCGTTGTGAACTCACTCGAACGGAGTAAATTGAAAAAGGCTTTTTTTGTGAGCGTCTTAGATATTTTTTCTTTGCGATGTGTATCCAAGTGTTTATTTTTTTAACTGTTATTTATTTAATTGGGGAAAACTTTCTATGTTAAGAACGAAATCGAGCAATATTAGTTTTTGACTAGTTCGGCATGAATCGTGATAAAGTCGTTTCGTTGTTTTGTCGACTATATGATTTATATTGTAATTATTATTATTTTATCTATAATATATAATAATTTTATCACATTCACATTACGCCATCTAGTCCCAGACTAAGCACAGGTTTTACTGAATTCTTTTGATTACTGTGTGAGGATTTGCGAGTGCGAGGAGGGTTTTTAAAAACGAAATGGAACTTAAATTTTATCACTTTATTAGTTACTAGCTGAACCTCGCGTTGCTACCCGCGGTACCATAATAACCGCGGGCAACGCCGCGAGCCGAAGAACCTTTATTAATTGTACCCTATGTGTTATTCTGATGTTTTAAGCTATATTATTGTAAAGTTTCATCAAAATCCATTCAAAAGTTTTTGCGTGAAAGAGCAACAGACATACTCACTTACATACTCACAAACTTTAGCGTTTATATAATTATTAAGAATCGATAAAAAAGGGCAATGTGTCATGCGCGAATGATGAAATCAAACTGACCTAATGACAGCGTCTAACTTCTATAAACTGCCAGATGTCCTGTTGTAGGTATAGAGACAGGGCCGGTAGACATTTATATGTACATTATATATAAATTATATTAGGATGCTACTTTACTTCTTGCGACTTTATTTATATTTAGATAAATTACAGGAACATCTAGCAACATTACATTCGTTACAGAACTATGTTACTTCAATGCACTTTCGGAGCTGACGTTAAATGAACTTACCCGAGTCGCTTGTTAATAATTAACTCTGTGTCGAAATAAAACCCGTATTATGTACACAATGTTCAATGTATTTGCACTACACACACTGTTGTTGGAGTAGGTACATTCAAGTTGGTACTTATGGTGAGTCATGATTCAAATTTCTCGATAGTACCTAGTTCTTAATTTAATTAGGCAAGAAAGGGAAACCGAGAATAAAAATGATATAATGCTACTTGCTTAGCGTTACCTAGTGTACATCTAAAACTTTTTAGATTTAACGTCTGCAATAAACTCAATTATATATAAAAACCTTCTTGGTATCCCGTTGCAATTCGTTAAATGAGTAGAGACATGAAATTTAACTAAAGAAAAACAAAAGTTGTGAAATTTATACCGTGGGAGAGCCACGCTTCGGCATGCATGGGCCGGATCGACCGGAGTTATACCACGGCCTCTCAGAAAACCGGTGTGAAATAGCGCCTGCGCTGTGTTTTACCGAGTGAGTGAGGGTACCGGAGGCCCACACCCCAACCCTTCCCTATCCCTCTTCCTTTTCCCCCAAAGGCCGGCAACGCACTTGTGACGCCTCTGGTGTTGCGGCGGCGGTAATCGCTTACCATCGGGCGATACGTCTGCTCGTTTGCCTCCACTTCGATAAAGAGAAAAAAATAGATAATTTGTATGACTTATAAAGAAATACAAGTTTATTCCTTCCACATTTTACTTTTATGGTGCAATATCGTAATATACACACGTCAAGCGAAATCCTAAAAACTAAAGAAATTTAAATGAAAAACGTAAAACGGTTTTGAAACAACAATACGTGTTAATAATATTTACGAATACCATTCAAACACATATTATGTAAGCGTACAATTACACACATATTTAAACTGATCAGACATTTTATTTGACATACGACAATTTCATCAGTATCTTGCTTACGAAGAAATATTTCAAGCATGTGCAATATGAGCAGAGTGGCGCAGTGGAAGCGTGCTGGGCCCATAACCCAGAGGTCCGTGGATCGAAACCACGCTCTGCTAGATGTTTTGTTATGCTTTTTATTACTATTTTTATAAAACTATTACTAATTACTAACTAACATTACAGATTTAATAGGACAGTAGAATATTCAAAATTTCTTTAATGAAATTACACCAATCAGTGTGAGATTCACTAGTTCATATCTGGACAAAGACCTCTCTTTCGAAAGGAGGCTTTAATATATCAAATCACACTGATCAGTCGGGTTATATAGAGTTTTCCAAGTGTTTATTTTCTTTACAGTGCTGTTGTCCTGTAGTAGATTCTTACGACACCCACGAGATGAATAGGGATGATAACAGTCAATATTTTAAATGCATCACCACGCGAATTAAGAACACGAATGGAATACGGATGGCTTATAACGTATAGCTAATGGTAGGAGGATTTTAGTTCCAGCAAAGTTCGACTAAAAGTCGCCGCAATAAACTAACTTGTTCCCGCTTGTTCTGTTGAAGTTTACCTTTTGTTAGGTTAGGGATTTCGAGACAGTGGTATCTCGATATCAGAGGACGTAACTCGAAATTAGTTCCATATATATGTCGGAATATTCAATTATACGGGAGCTGATTTGACAACGAGACGCAAGCGGTGAAACGTCATCGCTTCGGCAGAGTTATGGAGGGTAGAGGTAAGGAGTATCATCTGTGTACATGAAAAAGTGTCCGTTGAAATGCATTAAATTAGGGTTCCGCTAAGTTATAGCGCGCTTTTTAAAATTTTCATAAAGTAAAAAAAACATATGATGATTTTTTAAGGTCTACGTAGTGAATATTAAAAAAAAATGTATGAATAAAATTTTACCCATAATTGTTCTATTATACACACACTTTTTCATAAAATTTAATGATAAAAAATCAATAAACGTACTATTCACAGTTACTCGGCGTACTTCAATTCGTTCACAATTGCTACATTCATACCATACCCTGTGTCTACACATTGCTACATTCATACCATACCCTGTGTCTACACCAGCGCCATTCTGGAAGGTTTTTGAACTGTTATTTACAGCTTACGGCGGACACTTTTTTCAATTTTCTACCATATGAGATAACGCTCCTTACCTCTACCCTCCATAGGCAGAGTCTAGATAAGTGTTCGTGCGGGTCGGACGGAACTCACTTACCGATCTACCACCACTCTCTCTCTCGATCTCTACCACTGTTGTCCGCGCGGACAACAAGTCTAGGAACTACCTTACGGCTCGTTGTTCACATTTTAAGATACCTATTTTAAACGTTGTTTAATTAAACTACTTTGTTTTCTGCTCGAGTAACACCACACAGCCAACACAATATGTCTTCTGGAGAAGGCAACGGCCCCGACAAACATCCTTTACCGACATATATATCTATGCATTGAAACGCTACCGCTGAGTTCGTGCCCGAGGCCTAATATGTAATGTCGTTCAAATGTGTGCTCAAAATAGTTTGCCGAATAAAGCACTTTGTCCCATTGTCGTGTTACCAGGATATTATTTATGAGTAATATATCTGCTTATTTGATTCCTTTATTATGAAATAAATCGTATTCTTATTGTTACTAATAAAATATTCGACTTTCAGAACATTGCGCATTGAAGCGTATTGAAAATAAAATTGGAAATAAGTAGTTTTACCGAGTTCGATTTTATGATTTTGATTTATTAAATTCATTCTGGAATACCGCAGAGTTGAACTATAAATAAAACTTGTGCAGTTTTTCTGCATTATATTTCGTATTTTTATATTTTATGTGAAATGTTTTGAAAGAGCTGTTTTAGTCCGGTCAATTTAGACATTTGAAGGTACATAAATTCCCAACAAGCTGAAAATTAGTAAAATTGTTCAAAACATAATTATAAACAATACCTGAAAGTTCCCCATCATTCCCGTGTGAGGAAAAAAAAATATTCAAGGTCAAAGGTCAAAAAAATTAGTTTTTCGCGATTTTCAGCAAAACGGTAAGTTTTATCATAAAAGTACCTTGGACAAAATTGTAGATCATAAAATTATCTATAACAAATGGATTAATACTTTTTTTCCTACGAGTCACCGTTTCTGAGATATGACGATTCAAAAAGTTATAAAAGTTGTTATTGTTATAATATGCACACATTTCCACGCCACCTATGAGGTAGTGTACTTAGTGCGTTTTTTAACGTGGTTTCCCCAGTAGACCTACTCCTCCTACTCCACGGGTCAGTTGTGATCAGGACATGAGGAGGACGATGGAAAACTGCTGCTGCCTCGTACATTATTTGTATCATTATAAGAAGCACATAAACCAAAAGCCGAAAAGTTTTGTATAAGTCGTTTAGATTCGAACCTTCGATGAAAAAAAACTGCGAGGCCTAATTGTAATTTAGACTTAAAAGACCATGGTCGAACAGCAGTCATGATACAATGGCAAATATTTGTGCATATTAATTTTAAATGATCTAAATTTGATCGTTTATTTTTTTTAAATCATTCGTTCCATAAGAAATGTCAACGATTCTGGGATTTCATTATTTAAATCTTCAAACATGCGACTTGGTGGAGGGTATATGAATTATATAAAAAAATAGCTGCAGCTGCGTCTAGGACTTTCAATCGTTCTTCAGTTTTATTCATTGTTTTTTTTCGTACCAGGCTTGATTCAAAATATCATGATGATTATCCACTAATCATATGAATGTTGATGCTCCCGATGTCTCAGTGACTCCCTACTGAACAGGCGGACGGGAGTCGGGGAACTCGAAAATGCCACAGCTGACCTGTACTGAGATCCCAATGACACTTTGCAGAAAAGGGGCGTTCCCATTGGTTCTGCCAGTACATCGGAATCGACCACGACAAGTTCACAAGATACTCAACATGCACGAAGAAAGTGGTCCAAAGACGAAATTCACGAGTTAATGTTTTGTTATTTTAAAGCTAGAGCACAAGGAATAGGTTTCATAAAACGTCTAGAAAAGTTGTTTACAAAAACAAGCAGCAATACATTCATGCACAATACTCACAAAAGTTTTAGGGGACACTGTATTAGAATTTAGGATAAAAACCGAGAAAAAACTCGAGTAAAAAAAAAATAATATATAACAACTCTAGAGATACGTGGCGTACTCATGCATATTATGACGATAACAACTTTTATAACTTTTTGAATCGTTATATCTCAGAAGCAGTGGCTCGTAGGAAAAAAGTGTTAATCCATATCTTATAGATAATTTTATGATCTACAATTTTGTCTAAGGTACTTTTATGATAAAACTTACCGTTTTGCTGAAAATCGTGAAAATCTCATTTTTTTGACCTTTGACCTTGAATATTTTTTTTTCCTCACACGGGAATGATGGGGAACTTTCAGGTATTGTTTATAATTATGTTTTGAACAATTTCACTAATTTTCAGCTTGTTGGGAATTTATGTAGCTTCACTATCATTTTTTGGTCTAAATTGACCGGACTATTTCTGGACTTGATATGATGCAACAAAGATTTAAATTTTATTTATGACTAGCTGACCCACGCAACCTCGTTTGCGTCTTATATTGCCCGTAGTGTGAAAATTCCCCGTTTTTGAAACATTCTTCATTGGTGCTTCGCTCCTGTTAGTAGTAGCGTGTTGATATATAGCCTATAGCCTTCCTCGATAAATGGACTATCCAACACTGAAAGTATTTTTCAAATCGGACCAGCGGTTCCTGAGATTAGCGCGTTAGTATAGATAAACGTTAATGAATTGAATAGGTATCTGGTCAGCCCATATAAGTATAGCTAATTAATACACACACGTAAAAGAAAGCTTTGAGGAGCTTTCTTTTACCATAAGTCATCACCGCTGTGTCTCTGTATCTCTTCGAGAGTCCATGAAATTTAAAATTACCAATAATAAAGTTTTTTATTTATATGTAATCTACCGTTCTGATATCTAAAAAAGGAAACTGTCTGAATATGATGGTATACTGCATTGTTGGAATACCACAACAAATGAAAACCTGGCTCGGCTGATTGCATTCTATTTGGGATAGCAAGTTAAGCTGCGTTTAACGGAACGCAGTAGCGTATTCAAGTTCCTCATAAGCCATGCAGTTTATACACACGGTTTGGCTTAATCCAAACACACAAAACAGATGGCTGCGTTCTGTTTTTGGTTTTACAGCTTACGTTGATATTAAATCCCCACAATAAAACAATTGCCTTTAGAAAGAGGGTCTTTTAAGCCTTTGGGTCAGCTAAGCAACTAAATGCGAAAAATCTGAGAAGACAATTAGATTTTTTTATTTTATTTGATGGGTTTAAATATGGAGCGACAAAGAGATAGGCAATCAATGTATATTTTCTGTTTTACTGCTACGTTGGTCTAGCGGTTAGCGTATGCAATTGCTGATTATGAGGTCTCGGTTTCAAATCCCGGATCGGGACAAAAAGTCTTATTGAGGTTTCCGTTCAGAGTTTGGAAGTTGGGGTCTTAGCACCCATGCCTCGGAAAGCACGCAAAACCGTCGATCCTGTGCTTTATCTCGGTATTCCGGTCGTGTCGGATAACCGTATCATCGGATTATGACAGTCTGAGAAAAGAGAGTGCACTTGTGTTTGCGCACACACTTGTGCACTATAATATTTCCTTCGTAGTAGGCTGGTCTACAGGAGAACGTCATCATCATATTTTCTGTTTCAGGACGGAGACCTAATTAGAATTTATCTACGTACATCTTTAAATCAAGAATAACGTTTTGAATTTCACATTCGGCAACAAAATTAACTAACAGTTACTTACTTACTTACTTACAGCACCATCTAACAGCGACACACCGAACTATGGAGCTACAACTTATACCTTAAGCCCTCATTAAACAAATAAAGAAAAAAAAAAAAAAACTTATACCTACTGTGTCACGATAATAGGCGTGACCTATTATCATATGTATAACTTCTCAATATCAACCATATGGAAGCCTGGCATGATCACCTCGCCAAGTCGGAGGATCCTCCCAAGTGCCGTATTGACCAGTTTGTGATAATGAAGTTGTAAAGAAAATTATGTACTGTATTTTGTGTACATCACCATTATAAACATCTACAGGCCTTGACAGTCCACTGCTGAACTTAGACCCCTCTTTAGATATGAGGTTTTGGCCGATTATACCACGCTGGCCATCTGGGCCGATATAGGGTCTGTTCCAAGTTTACCATCTCTTTGCAGTGATGTTGTCCCGTGTAGTTTTTTTGCCTTAGTTGCCTCTTACGACACCAATGCGATAAGTAGGGTTGGTGACACTTCCTATTCTTAATTCATCACCACAAACACTCTTTTGCACACGTCAGCAGACAATAAATTATTCGAGTATAAAGTTACTCTTTAAATATACACAACATTAATTTTAAGTCGACAGGATTTCTTGATTCATGTAGACAGCGACTAGCTAATTAGAGCAGCGTCGGACGACGATTCTGATTCAATTAGCGAGTCCCTGAGGAAACAGTGTGAGAGATTTGTTATGTTTTTGGTCCACGAAGTCCATTGATAAAACGTGATAATATATATTACTTTTACAAATTCTAATCTATATGAAATGGTCCGTTTAGTGAGACAAATCATCAGAAGCATGAGTCTCCATACATATTTTCCTTCTCAACTTTATTTTTCAAATAATAGCTACCAAAATGACTCTATTCGGCCTGATAGGAATCATGAGTAGAATCCATGTCATGTATGAGTAAGTCACATGTTAGCCCTAGTTAGGATACAGATAAAAAGAAAAATAATTATTCTCCATCACTAAATAAAAAAACTTGAGAGGTGTCAAGTGACATGGGTGTGTGTTTTTGAATTTATTAAAGTTATGACGCGTACACTTGCTAAACACACAATAGTTAAGACAGGATGAGTACTTGCTAAAAATACAAAAGCATTTATTATTGTCTGTATAAAATCTCTACTTACCTAACTCCATCAGCAATATCCGGAACTTGTGCAGAAACACTGCCAGGATTCATTATTGTTATTATTTTTATTATGTACAAAAAACCTGTATACACTGAACAAAAATAGTCGTCGCGACACTACACTGTTCAATGCGAAATAGAAAGACGAAACGAAAATATCTGGCTTGCTTTCTATAAGTGAGAGAGAGAGAAAGAGAGACAGACAGAGAAACATGCGCACACCGCACGGCTTATAATAGCAAAAAGTGTCGTTACAACTTTTCGTCTTAATTTTTTCCGTCTGGTCCCCTTTCGCAACGCGCGATAAGGAACTTCGTTCCAAAAATTGATGAGTGGTCAAAGCAAATAATTTGTTAATGAACTGTAATAATTTTATAATTAAAGCATAAATCATTCGACCATAATTCAGTCAATCTAAAATGTCTGCCTTCTCTATAAAGTATTCAAATATTCCAGGCGCCGGAAGACATTTTCCAGTCACTGGAAATATTTGATCATTATCGGTCGGTTACAAAAGTGCCATTCAGCTACTAACATTTTACAAAGACTTAACTTTTATGGGCAGCAAGGAAAAATCTTATTACTCAGATGGTTCCGCCGGGCCCGACATCCCATTAAATGAATTACTTATGAAAAAATTGCATTTCGACTACCAAAAATCTAATTACGGAGGTAGGATGTATTTAGAAGATAACAGATATGTCTGATTAAAGATATCTCTGATTAAAATGTTCAATAAAGTGATTTTTTTTTCCATCTAACACACAACGCCATCTAGTCCCAAGCTAAGCAGAGCTTATGTTATGGGTACTAGACAACTGATATGAATACATATATACTTTTTTTTTGTAAATACCTACATATTATACATAGAAAACAGCCAAACTCCGAAAGAAATATTTGTAGATTACACAAACATTTGGTCCGACCCAGGATTTGAACCCGAGACCTCAAGCACAGCAGTCGCACTCACTACCACTGCGCCACCAAGGCAGTTAGGTTTCAGGTTTAAGTAATTTCATCATCAATATCATCGTCATGAACTCAGCCGAAAGACGTCTAGTTCTCGTCATGAGTGTATATGTCCAGTCGTTTCCAAGGCTCAACCGTTCCGACACCTCACGACCTTTACCAGGTCTTCGGTCCACATCGTAGAGGCCTTACCACGCTCCGTATTGTAGCAAGTGGTCGCCACTCTAGAATATTTTTCTCCATCGGCTACCTTGTCTGCGAGTCAGTAATTTACGATAAGCAATTTAAGTAATACTCCTTCCTTCCACCGTAGCCTACTGAACCGATTTTATTGAATGAAATATCCATAGATTCGTAGTAATGACCCGGGTGACATGGGCTGTATAAATTGTATCATAAGTTTTTATGTAATCAGGCTATAGTAATTAATTGCCTCGGTGGGGCAGTGGCAGCGTATGCGACTGCTGTGCTTGAGGTCTCGGGTTCGATTCCCAGGTCGGACCAAATGTTTGTATGATCTGCACATATTTGTTTCGGAGTTTCTATGTTTGTAAGTATTTACAAAAAAAAAGTATATATGTATTAATATCAGTTGTCTAGTACATAGTACATAGCACAAGCTCAGCTTAGTTTGGGACTAGAATGCGTTGTGTGTTAAATGTCCGAAAATATTTATTTATTAAAAGTTTTTTTTTAATAATAAACAAGCGTGTAATAGAACTGAACAAGCGTGATTGGTTATAAGTATCATGGTTCTGAATCACACTCGATTTTAATTATGATATTACATTAGCTTGCAAGATAAAAAACATAGATATGATAATTATTGAAAATTGAAACGAAACGAGCGACTGTTTGAAAATGTGTAGTTACTATACGTTTCGTGTACTTTACACACACACATAGGAAAATCTATCAATCAATCAAACCGATGAAAGTACGAGATGTGTTGTTACAGAAATATACGTACATACATTCAAAAAATTTAATCCTCTTTCTGACTTCGAGGATAATCTACTTAAATTTTGTATTTTTAAAACTCCGATCGTATCGTTGAAGTTTGGCAATGTTTTTGGCAAAAAAGCTTAGGGTAAGGCCTCGAGGTGTAAATTTACAATTTAATGAAAATTGAAAAGTACAACGCAACATTTCTTTGTAATCATAATTTTTTGAAACTGTGAAAGTTTTTGTATTGAAGGATTAAAAGTTTGGAGAAGTTATGTAAGATCGTCATGTTAAAATTTAGGAACACGAAACAAAAAATAATAACACGCAAAGTCGCTGGTAATAGCTAGTAAAAGATATGTATGTTTTGAGGATTCATGAAGATGGTTGCATTATTCATATTGCGATCGATATTCATGTAAATGCGGAGATTTGCATTAAAACAGCGTGCGTGTTATGGAAATATGACCCTGTTTTGACTGAGTTAAGTTTAAAGGTATACCTACATATAAAAAATAAGTAAGCATGTAATAAATAAGCATATATTTAAAAGCTCTCAAAATCTTACCAGCCATCATAGCAATGATGATTTTCATCGGGCAGAATGCAGATCTTACATGTATAAAAAAAGATGAGAAAAGAACCAACTAGTTAAATTTAGTTTAGTTTTAATTAGTTCTTCACTAAATTATACGTAAGTTTAAATGACTAAAGTTAGTGCGTAATTGAATTAATGAGCTCACTCTGTCGTCATTAGTCTGTAATTGTCAGCTAAGAGTGAAGGCATAATGCGCAAACACTTTTAAATGTGAATAAAATATAAACCTTATATCATTAAAGCAGAGCTGAAAATTATATGCAAATAGTATTACGTAGTCTCTCGGACAGCGTCCTGAAAATATATACGAATACTCAAGTCTTCATTTAGGTAAATTTCAAAGTAACGCTTGACTCTCAATTTAATATTTGTTTTTATAGAGACTACACCTGCTCCTGGAATATTTCTGCGTCGTGAGGTTTTTACATAATAATATGAAACATACGCAAAGAATCTCAAGACTCAGAACAATAATTTGTAGATTACTTGAATAGTATGTAGGAACGAATTCCTAATAAGGTATTTTTAATTGGGGCTAGCGTGAAGCGGTATGTAATTAAACAGTAGCAGGTTTAGTGATAATGCCAGAGACCCTTGCGTTATCTAAGTACCAATGAGCTATTATGTTTTCAAGATGAACACAAGTGACCCTAACGTGTAATTGTACTGTAACTGTAATACTAGAATATTATAACTCATTTTAAAAAACCAACAAAATAAATAATAGATAAATTTAACAGTATGTTATGTAACGTATTAAAATAACTTATTTTAAACTCAATTAAGAAAAACGATGTTGCAAAAATTTGGGACAAAGTATTTTTTGTGTTCGTCAGCGTAATGAGGTCGCGTTTCGCGCGCGGTTAGAATTCCAATTTCAAATGAAATAGCATTTTGTATTTAAAAATCGAATTTCTTGACAATATGTACTTCAATTGTTTTTTTGTTTGTTGCCGTTTACAGCAAATTAATTTGTTTTTGTATTCAGTAATAAGGAAATTCATTGGCGTATAAATACTTTTTGACAATGATTTAGCGATGGTCATTAATATTTAAGAGTATCCCATTGCTTCGCTTCTGAATTGTTTTAGTTAAAATAATTGGACGCTGTTTACAATAGCGCTATTGAACTTTAGGTAAAGCCAAGCGGGGCAATGTAAAGGCGTACCTACAATTTAGTTTCTTTAGGGAGATTTACTGTTTACTGATTTATGTTTAGTTATTATATTTCAGGCATATTAAAAAAATATTTTTTCTTAGCTATAGCTTACAAAAATATTACTTTTAAAAGCTCCTGTTTAATGTTAGATAACTAACATTTTTTAAGGAGTTGGCATTTTGGTATGAATATTTGTTCATGAACACACAGAAATGATACGGTGGACCATTAAATAAATATTTTTTTATTGCAATTCTACTTTTATAGGGAATCTAGAGATGAAATCGCGAACAGAATTAAAGAAAAACAATCACTTTTTTAATACTCATTACATATTCATTTTTTCAGCCATCTTAATTTTACCTACTTTCAAAGTTGCGAGACAACAAATCAATCTTTAATAATAGTTCTGCACCAGGTGCGCAGAGTAAACTTTTAGATTACAATTCCATTTTTATGAATGAAGAAATAATTCATAGATTGGAAATAAGGCTTTTCGTCTTTGAATTGACTTACTAAATTGGTTTTTAAATTGCGCCCAAGTCTCTTAGGCGCTTACACTTTGAGTGTTTTTAAATTATTCAAACAATTTAATTTTTTGGAACGTTAAATATTTTTCTTCCGTTAAGTTGGAAAATAACTATGACGTATTATTACGCATTAACCAGTGTTTATAAACCTTTAACGTCATAATCTGCGTTGTGTTTCACCGAGTGAGTGAGGATACCGGAGGCCCACACCCTAACGCTTCCCTTATCCCCTCCTCTTCCCCTATAGACCGGCAACGCACTTGTGACGCCTCTGGTATTGCGCGTGTCTATGGGCGGCGGTAATCGCTTACCATCAGGCGATACCTATTCAATAAAAAAAAATCTTGTCTCAATCGTCATAACCTAGTATCTACAGACTCAATGTCGATTCCAGTTGTCATGAACATCAAATATACTAATAACTAGATCAACTTACGTATTTAGTTTGCACTCAGGGTTGCATAGGGTCCAAATCTAGTGGAAAAACTGATACTCAGGTAAAACCGGTTGAAGTAGTAGCCAACCGAAAATAATGTTGGAAACAAAAAAGACAAGAAATATAAGGAATATGATTGCATGGGAGTGAACTCACGTATAGAGTATATCCATATACATTTTGTTAATTTTGGGGGGAGGACTTCCTCCAAGGACCAGTGACACACTTCGTTTTTGATTTGCAGATGTCAATTGGAGCTAGTACTCCACTATTAGTTAACCATGCTGTTCTTTTTTCCCCCACGCAAAAAAAGTTGCTTTAAAAGTGGTTTTAAACAGTTTTTACTAAATCGTATACTTAGATATCTTGATACAAGTGTAAAACAAGAACGGTGCAGTCGATTTTAATACGATTATTTGAAGCTACCTCCAGTATGTTGGATTTGAGCGTTGTGAGTGCAGCTTTTTGCATCGCTGTAGACTCCCTAATGGTGCGCATTATCAGAAGTAACACTTGGATTTGAGAAGTTTAAGTTGAGAGTAACAAACAAGTTCAAAGGCACTGGGTGAATTGTAAAGAGGTGGCTTTAGAAAATCCAGTCGTATATAAAAAAAAATGTAAACTAATAAATTATAACTTATACCTAACTACCAGCCATAAAGCCCAACGTCATCACCAAGTTTTTTTATTTCAAACTATCGAACTAGTACCAATTTCTGTATTACGGAGGGCTCAATAACATGCATGAAACGGACACAAAGAACACAGACTCAGGGGGTCACACAAAGTGTTATCAATCACCAGGCAATACGTACACTCATTTGAAATGAAGTAGGCACCAATACGTAGCCTCATCTGGCATAGATAAAAAGAACTATACAAGTACATCTGTTTCATACTACAATATTTATCAAAACGTATTGCAGGGACTGTCCCGTGAGTAAAATTGCGATAAACTGCTCATCGTGGGTGGTCCACACAAGCGTATGACGTTCCCTAATATTTTATGCCTAAAAGTACCACTACTATGTTTACATTTAAGTAATCTATAAGTTGCAGTGCAGGTTGCGTTGTCGTGCCTTAAGTCCTGCCCCTGTACTTTGTGTCCGTTTATCTACGCGCTATCTAGTTACAAGCTAAGCAGAGCTAGTGCTATGGATACTAGACAACTGATATGAATACATATTATACATAGAAAACACCCAAACTCCGTAACAAATATTTGTAAATCACACAAACACTTGGTCCAACCCAGGACTTGAACCTGAGACCTCAAGCACAGCAGTCGCATTCACTACCAATGCGCCACCGAGGCAGTCAAAAGGTTAAATAATTATGAATTTATTAAAATTTATGAATTCCAACATATTATCCATGCACCAATTTCAACGAAATTTGTGGAGATATTTTGATTCTTGAGAAAGGATGTAGGCACCTTTTTACCACGGTAACTAACATACAAGCTGGTGAAGTCGCAGGCGGGAGCTAGTATCTATTATATTTAATACTCGTGACACTTTGTTGCTCACGATGAACTCAGAAACTACCTGATTAATTTTCACGTTTTTGTAAAATGTATGTTTTGTTGGCGTGCATAAGATAGCATAGCTAATATCATGCCTTTTTTATTTTTGTTTTTGTTGACGGTGTGAAAAATCCTTTTGGATCTCCAGCTCCTCGGGCACACAGGAGCCAGGAGTATGTGGTGTTTCCACTAAAAACACCCTGATGACCGGCCTGTGGCGCCCTTCTCCTGGAGGACCCGGACCATATTATTTAAGGTTCTCCGCGAATTGACGCCGTGCCTTATCAGGACCTGTCCCAGGAAAAAAGCTAATATCATGCCTAGGAACTGAGCCTGATTGAAAAAAGACGTAGTAGGTAAGTTGGCTAGTACCGTGACTGCTAGCCCCGGCCGCTAACTACTAGTCCTACAGTTTAACTCACCGTAGATGATAGTTCATGTTTTAAGTAATTATTGTTCTATCTAAAATATAATCTTGCAAGAAGCTGGACAATAGTAGGGGTTTTCCTTGTACGCCCTAAACTATAATGCGAACTAAACATCGAGTGGAATCTCATAAAAAATTCCCACAGATGGCGCCACTTTATTCGCTATTACTTTAGGCCATAATTTATGTCGGGTGTTAAAGTAGAGGCGATCGATTGTACTATATTTTTTTAAGCCCGTTTTTGTTTTACTTCTAAAGAATTTGTTCATAGAGTGAATAAAATTTTATCGATTTTTACCAAAATTTTTCTTAAGAATAAGTCTCGGTGGCGCGTGCAGTGGTAGTGTATGTGACCGCTCTGTTGAAAGCTCGAGTTCGATTCCTTAGTCAGACTAATCATGTGATGTGCAAGTATTTATTTAGTTTAGCGATTAGCGAGTTTGGTTGTTTTACGTAGAAAACACCCTATTAACCCCGTGCCTCGAAGAGCACGTAAGGCTGATCCTGCACCTGATCTCTCCCCAATCGTGTCGGTAAATCGTCCCAGGAAAAGAGAGTGCACCTGTATGCGCACACACTTGTGCACTAAAATATCTCCTGCGTAGTTGGCTGGTGTCAGTTGAGGGCCAGGCTGTGGCCGTTCTCGGCTAGGAGAACATTAGTAGGCCAGTATATGGTTTGCTTCAAGCTTTCTTTCTTTTGTACCTTTTAGTAGTAGTAGTTAGTAGTAGTGGCCTTTTACGACACCCAATGGATGAATACGGGTAGTGACATATTGAATTCTTAATCCGTCACCACACGGACAATAGTACCTCTTAAATGGAATAAAATAATTTAACAAACAATTTGTGAATCCTTTTGAAAGGACAGGCCCTATTAAAGTACGTTTATATCAAAGAGCAGTGCCAAGACGACAATACGGGTTGGAACCACATTCTATATCACTTTGCCCTATAAATCTTTGCCCCACATACGAGTATTCGTATTCGTCCCACAAGGAGTTTGGTTCAAAAGGTCTTCAATGAATGACTTAAGATTCTGTTATGTGATAAGTTGGAGTTTGGAGTCAGGATATTAAAATTGGGTACACATGCTGTTGTGAAATTTAATGGGATTTTGGTTTATATGTAGATATTAATATTTTGAATTTGTAAGTATATACTAAAAGAGAATTTTCAAACACGCGTACTTTAGCTAACTTTTATAAATCAACTGGTTTTATAAAATCTTGTATATAATTTTTAATCTATATAATATACTAAAATTATAAGTTGAAAAGTTTGTGTGGTTATAGGGGACGGAACCTCTAGATCCACTAAACCGATTTAGCAAATTCTTTTAATAATTGTTTTTTTTTTATGAAATAGCAAACAGCAAACGAGCAGACGTATTGCCTGATGGTAAGCGATTAAGCGTCACAAGTGTGTTGCCGGCTTTTGGAGGATGGGAAGGGGGAGGGGATAGGGTATGTGCCTCTGATATCCTCACTCACTCGGTGAAACAACGCAGGCACTGCTTTCTGTGAGGCCGTGGTCTCACTTCGTTCGAGCCGGCCCGTTCATGTCGAAGCATGACTCTCCCACCGTAAAGAAAGCCACATTTTTGGTACAAGTATGTATAAATAGACTGTATACAAAATTGAAAATAGATTACCGCGAAATCTGACATATACGCAGAGTTTAACTGTAGGCAAAAACTAGTTGTTATATAATAGGTGAATAACAATTGGAAAATTGACTGCCTCGGTGGCGCAATTGGTAGCGTTAGCGACTGCTGTGCTTGAGCTTAATCTGCAAATATTTGTTTTGGAGTTTGGGTGATTTCTATGTATAATATGTATGTTTATACAAAAAAGTATGTATGTATTCGTATCAGTTGTCTAGTATCCATAATACAAACTCTGCTTAGCTTAAGACTAGATGGCGTAGTGTGTAAAAAAGAAAAATAGTATTAATTATTGATTCGAAACGGTATAATCCATCTAGCAGTTTGCGATCTTTTACAGACCTTGGCAAATTATTCGTATGAGATCACAGACTGCGATTAGGCCGTCCGTTGGTACAATACCGCTGATTCATTTTTGTTTCTAATGTACTATTGCAATTTTTTTTTATGGAGTATGTGGCAAAGGACAGACGTATCGCCTGTATCGTATGATAAGCGATTACCGCCACTCATGGACATCCGCAACACCGAGGGCGTCTGGTGTGTTGCCTTTGGGGGATGGCGAGAGGGATGGGGGAGGAGTTGGGATATGGGCCTCTGGTACACTCACTCACTGGGTGAAACGCAGCGCAAGGGATTTTTCACATATGGTACGATTATATGAGGGAAATGATAAAAATAGAGATTTGATTCAATTTTGCTATTTTATTAAATTTACTATAGTAAATTTTATTGATTTTCTTAGATTGATTAAGTCGTTTTTTTTTAATATTACTCGTGATTTGATTGAATAACTTTGTCATTATTATAAAATCTATGTGTTTATTACATCTCTTCGATATTTACATTTCCTAACTATAGCCTGTTAATTGTGATTTTTTAAAGTTAATTAATAACTGAACAAAGTTTGCTGTGAAGAGTAAATTTTCTAAAAATAAACCCTATCTAGATGTATTTATCGTTTAAGAAACCCCCTGTATAACAAATTTCATGAAAACTGTTAACCAATAGTTTTAGTACATGAATCAAACAAAGTTGCTATATTGGCGAGATACGCGGGTGTGTTGTCAATTTTGTTTTAGCCTTCTTTGTTGTGAGATGTTGAGTGCCAATCGCGTTGTGTTTGCATTACAGTAGTTTGAACTAAGTTTATTTGGCTGCCTTCCAGTGCAGCCTGCCTCCCTGATCTGGACATGAGCTCACGACAGACAACAGGCAATGAAGTGAATTTTATTTTAAGGCATTTTCAAAATAAAAGTGAGAAACAACTTTTTAAATATTCAATTGTCCTTAAGGGCAGACTGGGCCCGTGTCTAGAGCCGCGTGTGTCCTTTAGGTAAACGATATTGTTCATAATTTGTTGTTCTGGATACGCGTCAACTATGTTTGTAAGGTCCCCGACGACACAGGATTTATTCTAAGTACAGGAGTTATCCTTTAAAAGAAGCAAAAATAAACAGGCAAAAAAAATATCACCTGTTAAATGAAAAAGAGTTAAAATACCAAAATTGAAATAGTATTGTTTACCCCTTTTAGATATTTTATTTCACAATTGTATTGTAAAATTCCACTGTCCACCTCAAATGAATGCTTCGATCGTCCGTTTTTGTATTCCTAACTAAAAGCTCTGAAGCGCCGTATATTTTTGCTACACTAAAACATTCTGGACTATTCGGTTGATTTACATTTTCTCATCTGTGAAGGATCCCATCACAGGACTCGGTAAAAAATGCCCATCTGCATGTGCTGTTTAGCTTATATTTTAAGGGAAACGTTCTATGTGACTTCTACTTTGTGACAGTGGTCAAATTTAAAAATAGAAACGTGTATCACAGTTACGTCATAAATGTTTGGGGAGATTATGTACAACATTTTATTTTAAAAAAATGACAGTTTAATAACAAAATTCAATAACAAAACTTGAATAAAACACTATACACACAATACACACTACATGTAGTAGGGGAAAAACTCCTTCGAAGGTGAGGCCTCTACTATATCCAGCATACCATCAAAGGTGGTGGATGTGATGAAGTGAATAATGAAATGTAAGGTGGACAGATGAAGAACAGAATTCTGTTCGATTACGATGCATATGACCGGCTATGTATTTAATATATCTTACATACGACCACCATAGTTTATATCTGTGAATAGACAAATTGATAATAATATGATATATAATTATATATTATTATTACTTATTATTATATTGACATATTAATTAATGATATAATAAAAAAATTTACCCACACAAGTGTTAGTGACGTATAAACTAAATTAATTTGGCTCTTGACTACTGTTAAAGTACTCGTAAATTACTAAATAAATTCTTACTACATTTGAATTATAGTAAGACAAAAAACCGTGGGAGAGCCACGCTTCAGCATGGCCGGGCCGGCTCGACCGGAGTGATACCACGGCCTCACAGAAAACCGGCGTGAAATAGCACCTGCGCTGTGTTTGACCGAGTGAGTGAGGATACTGGAGGCCCCAACCCCTCCCCTATTCCCACTCCCCATCCCCCAAAGGTCGGCAAAGCACTTGTGACGCCTCTGGTGTTGCGGGTGTCCATGGGCGGCGGTAATCGCTTACCATCAAGTGATACGTCTGCTCGTTTGTTCACAACTCAATAAATCACACAATTATTTTCCCTAGGATGGGTTTTCACAGTTTCATTTAGATTCAGCAAACAGAATCAATAATTACTACATCAATAGAGCTATTAAAATTAACACCAAAAACAATCTGTCCAGTCACTATAGTTAGATTAAGTAAACTAACCTTGGAATTCTTTTTAATGTATTTTTCATTGTGATATTATCTGGAATTGAACGTTTGAACGAGTATGAAGCTTTGAAGAGTATGGAAAAAGAAACAAGTATCGTGGTACTAAAACTATTTTTAACTTAGATATAAAACTTTTTTCATAAAGAACAGAGCGCGTGTCCAAAATAATCCTACATTAAGTAGAGGTTATTATAACTATGATCCCACAAAAACTTCTCGTGCAAAAGTAATTTTCGTCAGTTCGGCAGCAGTTGGGTTGGAGTTGTGTATTCTCAAAGTTGGAGGAGTTATAATGACAGGGCGCTAAGCTGACTGTACGTATTCTATTGATTTTTTGCGCGAATTCCCAGAGGAAATTTGAAAGAAAAAGAAAAAAAAGGAGAATAATTTGTTATTTAACGCGACATTTTTCACGTCTGGTATAAAAAGAGAAATACGAAGGGAAAGATAATTTCGAATAATATGATAATTTCATAATCCCTTGAGCTGAAAAAGGTATACCGTTTCATTATAAAGAATTGTTTTTCTTTAGGCACTGAATATTGCATTTCATTTGATAGACGCTTTACAGGTCACACGAAGATAGAAACGTACTTTTTTTTTATTTGTTACATAGTTAACCTACAATTCAGTAATTAATTGTTGTCTTATGTGCAAACATCACGATTTTATTTTCATTGATTCATCTTGTAGGTATAACTGAAATGAATGGGTAACTATCGAAGGACTATGACTGCAGGACTAAGCTAAATTCTGACACGCTATGCCGTCCGTGGCAAATCGTGGTTACAAAAATATGAGGAAAACCAACTTTGAAGTGTGTTTTATAATATCATCTCTTCATTCTTTTCAACGAAATATTCAGGATTTCAGCTATGTTAGTCCACCCGAATGTACAACTGTACAGTACTCCCACTTCATAAATCTGGGGCGAGTTAATGGGTGGTGTAGCGTACAACTTGTGTTCATGTCTGTTTTGCACTGAGCTCTAAAACTTTGGACAACCCTGCAATGGACCACTAACGGCTTTAGTACTTTAAATGCTAGTGTAGTGTTTTAACTAATTTCAGAACACCTAGAAGGTTATTTTTGGTGAAGTCTGTGTGCCATTAAAGTAATATACTACCATGCAAGTCTCTATGGTTACTCTTGGTAAAGCCTCTCTCGAAATTACGAGAATAGAAGTAATTATTTAGAAACTTTCCTAAAATTTTTTTTTTGCGAATTTTTGAGCCCCGTTACTGCCTCGTTATAATTTACCGGAGCATGTCTGGCTTGAAATTAAAAACACTGTTTAAGGCAAAAGTCCAGCAGCAAAATATAAAAGAGTGTAAATGTGGTGTAAAATTGTTCGAACTTTTATATTTAGCCAGCTCCAATTACAATCCACACAGATCCGACTACAATACTATAATTATTAATTCTCTCTCTACCTTTTCTATCGTCTTCTCTCAACTAAAAATCAGACAAAGATATTCACGCTTCGTATAGCTAATAAGACCTTTTGTTTAAAGTTCTCACTTTATTTCTCCCGAGTTCTGGTCATCTCGTTGATGCCGGTGCTTTCGACCATGGCATTTGCATTTTAACTCCTTATTACATTTAGACTCTTGGTATTTCACGGTCTTAACATCAAGATCAATAGCAAACAAGCAACTACGTAAACTGGGTAGATTGGACGCTAGCCAATTAAGTTCTATAATTAGCATCCTGTGTTTTTCAATTTCTTCTTGTTGGATAACAGTCGTCGGGCTAACAAAGTATATTTTTCGCTATCTTGAACTTTGCTTTAGAGTGGCAGGTTATGTTATCGTGCTCAATACCTACATAATATTTTGCGACTTGACAATGAGAATTTCTAATCATTACATCAACAGGGCCTTTGACACTTCTACATCCATACTAATTTTATAAGTTCGCTTATAACTTTGCCTGTCTGTTATGCTTTCAAGGCTAAACGGCTGCACCGAATTCAATAAAATTTGTCACAGAGATACTTTGATTTATGAGAAAGGACATAGGCTACTCTTTACTGCGACAAGCGTCATCCACACGGCTGGAACTTTGGGTAAAGCTAATCTTACATTAATATTTAAAAACCGTATTCTTTTCAGGTCAGTTAAATACTCTCATTGTGATTCTAACTTTATATACTATATATAGTACTGTAGTGAAAATCTTCAAGTCGTAAATTTGCATTACTGCTAAACTTCTTTATGTTCGTTTCTAGTTGTTCACAGCTGCGAAAGAGTTGTAAAGAAAATTGTATAATGGATTTAAAGAGCTCTGCAACCCTGTAGCGTGTACTAAAGCTCGCTGCGTTCATTATAAAGTTTATATACTCGTATTTTAACGTGAAAATAATTTGACCTGTAGTTGACCAGGACCAGGAATAACCTTTTTCTGGGAAAAGGGCTTTTCCCGTAAGTGACTGGATTGGTGGTATTGTTTGTCTATGAAACCGTGGTTTTAGTTTTGTCGGTCTGCCCTTCATGTCACGAAACATGGATCTTCCCTGACAAAATTATTTTTGATTGAGTTGTTTCTGTATTTTCTATGGGCATAATATGTGTTGCGAAGAGCTCAAGGGCACGTGGATATGCAAATATACTTGTGAAGTGCTCATGTGATAACGTTAGTAAAAGTAAGTATTTGCACTCCTCCTCGGATGAAGGTCTCCTTTAGTTTTTCCACTCGTCTCTATCGTTGTCGATTGTTTGCACCTACCGGATTATATTTCTACATCACCTAAAGGTCGACTGGGAGATAATGCCTCATGGCATCAAGTCCGCCTTCGTACAACAAGTTCACTAAGTACTGTTAAGTAAAGTGATGGTACAATAATTTTACTGATCAACATTAGAATCGAATACGCTAGCCTTACTGTACGAAGATCTAGTTTTGTAGTTCCTAGTTTATTTATTTCAATCGACAAAGACCAGACGAGGCAGTATTGTTAAAGATCCTCGTTCCAGATATTTATAAGGATCCAGTTTGAAATGAGCTGGAGCAGAAATAACTTCGTTATTGGCTTGTTGGGTTAATCCAATGGTTGAACTAGATCTTAAGTTTTCTCCCCCCAATGTATCCCTACGTTGTCGTCGTGGTGGGGCTTGCGTGGGTCAATGATCTCTGGGGCTGTGCCGGGTAGAGCTACTCATGCCGGATTGGCCCAGGGTGAGACTCCAGACCAAATGGGATACCAGACGGAGTCTGTTTTAAGACTGCCGTGATGGGCGTGACCCGTCGTGCCGCACTCCAAACGTCCCTCTGCTTTAGCAGAAGGCGTGTTGGAGTGCGAGTAGAACAGAGAGGCTGGCACTTGAGTGTTAGTCTCGTCTGTGAGAGAGGGCTAGCCACCCTCTCGCATTCCGTAACCATTAGGGGCTCAACAACGACCTGACTGGTGGCTCCAAGAGGGTACGCTGAGAACCTGATGGCCGGAGGACTTGCCTTGATTGGCCGGCCCACGACAAGGATAGTCTATAACACCCGACAGCTAAGTCGTAAAAAAACCTGTGGATACCGGCCGACCTCCACAGTACATAGGCTTGCCCGGGTATTGGGGATCTCTGCCCGGGTCGACTTTTAGTTCTCCCCATCTCGTGGGATTTATTATGAGTATTGAAAATTTAAATTCAAATATAGAACTGGAAACCAAAACAACAACGACTACTGGCATGAAAAACGGATCCGAGAAGGTGAAGAGGAAGGAGAGGAGGAACGCCAAGGGGCAGTTCCGAAAGGCGGACGAGCAATCGTCCGCCGAAGAGGACATTGCTTCTGTGGCGCCCATCTCGGCGGGGCTCCCAGAAGTCAGACATCTGACTGCTGGGAGCCGCAGAACATCGGAGCGCACGCGCTCCAAGTCCGCCACTTCTGGTGCAAGTTGTAGCTCCAGTGCGATTGAGGACGCGCTGGAGCCAATGGAAACGGAGTCCATGGACACCCGCAAACGCGGGTTATCCGGGGACGTTGACGGCGGGAGCGACACATCACAAGATATGTTGCCTCCCAAAATCGGTAGCGCTCAGAGGGGTAGGTCCCGTACCCTAGGCTCGTCAGGCTCCGTCTTCTCTAAGGCGGAGTCGTATAAGCGAGCCAGGGCTGATGGCGAGCTCCAGGCAGAAGAGGAGATGTGTGGTCTCCTGCTTAAGATCAGGGGACCGGTGGAAGGGGATTCAGAGCCCCAATCATCGGTCTCTCTGCAGGAGACAGCGGACGCGGCGGTGGCCATAATCAACAAGGTGGCCACCAAGTCTGTGAACCTGAAGGGCTCTTTCGTGAGGGCCCTGAAGGACTCCTCTTCTGCCGTGGCGGGGGTCGTGGGGACCCTAATTGGGGACGTGGCCCGTCTACAGTCGGCCAACGAGCGGTTGACGGGGCAGGTGGCTGAGCTCAGCGCTCAGTTCGCCCAGTTCCGGGCGGAGCGAGAGGCTCCAGCCCCGTCAGCGTCCCGGCGGGCCGCGTCGACATCCCAGCGGGCCCCGTCTACGTCGCAGCCGTCCCCTGCCGGCACCGGGATAACTGACGCCCAGCTGGCAGTTATCCTGGACGCATGCTGGCGAATGATCGAGGGACGTACGGCCGGCCTGGAGGCGAGGCTGCCTGCGGCTCCTACCATGCGGCCACCGCTTGCGGCATCCAGGCCGAAGGTCGCATCGGCACCGACCCCTCTTCTCGTGGTGGGGGGTCGCGTGTCGTACTCGACAGCGGTGTCGCCGGTCGTGAGGCCGGCTCCTGCGGCTGCCCAAGGGGCACGGCCGGGGGCCAAGGCTCCGGCCAAGGTTCCGGCCAAGGCGGCCGCGCCGAGACAGAGACCGAAAGCGGCGGTAAGGGTGGGAGCGGAGATTCCTCCGCTCCCCACTCCAAGGCCTGTGCCTCTGCCTGGACCCTCCACGTCTGCCCCCTCCAATGAGGGCTGGCAGATAGTCGGGGGGTCGAAGAAGGCCCGAAAGCGGGCCAGAAAGGCTGCCCGCAAGGCGGCCTCTGGCCAGCAGTCGCCGCCGGTGGCAAGGGCCACTGCGAAAAAGCCGCGGAAACTGCAGCCGCCGAAGACCGCGGCTGTAGTGGTCACGTTGACACCGGAGGCAACAACCGGCGGGCTGTCCTACGCGGCCGTCTTTAAGAGGGCCCGGGACAGCCTCGCCGGTGAATTCGAAACGGCCGGTGTCCGTCTACGCCGCGCCCAAACGGGGGCTCGAGTTCTCGAGTTCCCTGGGGCTGATGGCGCAAAAAAGGCGGACACCATGGCTGAGAAGCTGAAGGGGGTTTTCGCCAGCATGGATGGTGTGAGGATAGCCAGGCCCACAAAGTGCGCGGAACTACGCATTTCGGGCCTGGACGATTCCGTCACGGCCGACGATGTCCGCGCTGTAGTTGCAAAGAAGACGGGTTGCAGCGCGGACAGCCTCAGGGTCGGCACCATCCGCCCCGGTCCGGGAGGCCTTGGTGCGGTGTGGGTCAGCTGTCCCGTGGCGTCGGCCAAAATTTTGGCCGATGCAGGCAGGATCCTCATCGGTTTTGTGAGTGCTAGGATTACAGTCCTGGCCCCAAGACCGATGAGGTGTTTCAAATGCCTGGCCGCGGGACACACTCGCACCAAGTGCCAGAGTTGCTTCGACTGCAGCGGACTATGTTTCCGCTGCGGTCGACCGGGGCACAAGGCGGCAGAGTGCTCTGCCGCCCCCCACTGCCCCGTGTGTGCGGCGGGCAACAAGCCCGCCAATCACCAGATGGGGCAGGGGGGCTGCAGGCCCCCCCGTGCTTCTCAGCAGGCGCCGGAGGCTAGCCAGACGACCCTGGCAGCCTCCAGCGTCGTTCGTGCGTCGACGTCGTCGCCCATGGAGGAGGTTGTAGAGACGATCCAGTAAATGGATCAAGTCTCCAACCTCCTTGTCCAGACGAACCTGAACCACTGCGCCGCGGCGCAGGATCTCTTCCTGCAAACCATGGCGCAGTGGTCGATAGGTGTTGCCGTAGTCGCGGAGCCCTACTACGTCCCTCCCCGTCCAAACTGGATGGGTGACCGGGACGGCTCCGTGGCAGTCGTCGGCTCCTCGGCGGCTCGTTCCCCGCCCTTGTCGCTAAGAGACAAGGGCTCTGGATATGTGGCTGCCGAGTGGGGGGGAATCACCGTTTACGGTGTCTATTTCTCCCCCAACCGGAGTTTGAGCGACTTCGAGGTCTTCCTCAACAACTTGGAGACCTCGATACGGCGACTAGCGTCTGGGCACGTCCTCGTGCTGGGGGACTTCAACGCAAAGTCCATTGCGTGGGGTTCCCCGGCGACGGACGCCAGGGGCGATGCCGTTGTGGAGTGGGCGGCTTCGGTGGGCCTCTGTTTGCTGAACAGAGGCGCCACCAACACGTGCGTGCGACAACAGGGGGGGTCGATAGTGGACCTTTCGTTCGCTACCCCTGCTGTTGCCGCACGAGTAAGGAACTGGTGTGTCCTGGATGAGGTTGAGACGCTCTCGGATCACCTGTATATCCGATTTGAGCTCTCCCGGTCCCAGGGCCCCAGTAGGGGTCACGTGGCGCGGCATACCTCCCGCTTTCCGCGGTGGGCAGTTGCCAAACTCGACAGGGACCTGCTAGAGGAGGCGGCCATTATTCAGTCTTGGCTGTCTCCGCGGGCCCCGGCCGAGGAGGTCGACATGGGGGCTGGCCGCTTTCGCACTGCGATTACGCAGGTCTGCGATGCGGCCATGCCCCGCGTTCGGGGTTGTCGACCTTCACGGAACGGGGTCTACTGGTGGTCCCAGGAGTTGGCGGACCTCCGTGCGGCCTGTACTCGTGCCCGGAGGTCCTACACCCGATGCCGGCGGCGACGCCACCGCGTAGACGGGGAGGAGGGCCGGCTTCATGAGGAGTACCGCGAAGCGCGGAAAACTCTGAAGCTGGCCATTTGCCGCGCCAAAGAGGCAAAAAGAAAGGAGATGCTGGAGAGTCTCGATCGTGACCCCTGGGGTCGCCCATATCGTGCGGTGCGACAAAAGCTCCGCACGGCGGGCCCCCCCCCTTACCGAGACTCTCCAGCCCAGCTTCCTGCAGCAGGTGGTCGAGGGCCTTTTCCCGCAGCGGGCGGAGCACACGCCCCCGTCGATGGCCGGTCCGGCCAGAGACGACGGGGACGGAGGGAGTGAGGTGCCGCCCGTTAGGGAATCGGAGGTAGGGGCGGCTGTTCTAAGGATTCGTTCCAAGAACACCGCCCCCGGGCCGGACGGGGTACCCCCCCGAGTGATGGCCCGAGCCCTCGATCATATGTCGGACCGCCTCAGGGAGGTTTTGGACGCCAGCCTGGCGTCCGGACGCTTCCCTGAGTGCTGGAAATGCGGGAAGCTGGTCCTATTGCCGAAGCCGGGACGGCCAGCCGATTCGGTCGCGGCCTATAGGCCCATCGTGTTGCTGGACGAGGCGGGCAAATTGTTCGAGAGGATTCTCTCTGCCCGCATCGTCCAGCATCTCAGCGAGGTGGGGCCCGACCTGTCGGACGCCCAATTCGGGTTCCGAGAGGGGCGTTCGACGGTCGATGCCGTGATGCGCCTTAGGGCCGTGACCGAAGAGGCGGTTGGCTGTGGCGGCGTGGTGTTGGCGGTGTCCTTGGACATCGCCAACGCCTTCAATAGTCTGCCATTCAGCTGCATCAGGGAAGCACTCCACTACCACGGGGTGCCAGAGTACCTGAGGCGGCTGGTGGCAGACTATTTAGAGGAGCGTACCGTCGTGTACGAGGACCGAGAGGGCGTCTTGAGACGGCGACCCATGTCGTGCGGCGTTCCGCAGGGGTCTGTCCTCGGACCACTCCTGTGGAACGTGGGGTACGACTGGGTCCTTCGAAGTCGTCTGCCTCCCGGGCTGGGCGTAATTTGTTACGCCGATGACACTCTTGTCACAGCCCGGGGGGCGAATTTCCAAGAGGCGGCGCGCCTGGCCACTAGGGGTGTTTCTCTGGTGGTTGGGCGCATCGAGGCGCTGGGCTTACGGGTGGCCCTTGACAAGACGGAGGCCCTGCTCTTCCATGGGCCCCGTCGTGGTCCACCCCCCGGCGCCTCTATCGAAGTCAACTCGGTCCTCGTACCGGTTCGGGCCCAGATGAAGTATCTGGGCCTGATCCTCGACGGTAGGTGGCTCTTCGACGAGCACTTCCGACAGCTTGGCCCTAAGCTGGTCGGCGCTGCCTCCGCCCTTGGGCGTCTTTTGCCCAACTTGGGTGGAGCCAGCGTCGCTACTAGGAACCTCTACACGGGGGTGGTCCGGTCGATGGCCCTTTATGGGTCACCGGTGTGGGTCCCGGCTCTGGCCGCCCAGAATAAGGCACGCCTCTGGCGGCCTCAGAGGGTATTGGCGGTCAGAGCCATACGCGGATACCGCACCGTGTCGACGGAGGCGGCGTGCGCCTTGGCCGGAACACCCCCGTGGGATTTGGAGGCGGAAGTGCTCGCCGAAGTTTATCGGCGAGCGGCTGAATATCGGGCGGAGAACGGGTATCGTCCTCCGCCCGAAGAGGTACGCGATTGGCGTGAAGCCGCTCGCCGAGCCACGATGGCTCGTTGGTCTTCCCGGCTGGAGGCTCCACGCGCTGGCTTTGCCACCGTGGAGGCGCTCCAGCCGGTCATCCTCGAGTGGGCAGGGCGGCAGCACGGGACTCTTTCCTTCCGACTGACGCAGGTGCTTTCCGGGCACGGTTGCTTCGGGAAGTACCTGCACTCGGTCGCTAGGAGGGAATTGAGTCCCGCCTGCCACCACTGCGACTGCAGTGAGGACTCGGCCCAGCATACGCTGGAGTTCTGCCCCGCTTGGGCGGAGCAGCGCCGGGCCCTCACTGCAGTCATCGGAGGAGATCTGTCGCTACCGGCCGTCGTACTGTCCATGGCCGGTAGCGACAGCAGTTTTACCGCGGTCGCGACCTTCTGCGAAGAAGTAATTTCGCAGAAGGAGGCGGCGGAGAAGGCCCGGGAGGACGATATCCACTCGGACCCGATCCGCCGCCGGCGCACGGGGCGGCGGAGGCGCGCCTATCAGCGCCTCATGCCGCCCTGAGTATGGCCGCGGATGGACGGGATGGGTTTTCCCCTCCATCCGCATTATAGGCCAACCGCGAGGGGGCGACGTACGCGTGTGCCGTGCGTCGCCTAAATTGAGATTTTTTATCAGAAGAAGGTGCCCGCTTCAGTGCGGGCAGGCGCTGGGAGGGGTCCGGTAGTGTAATATCTGCAATTCCCGGACCCCTCCCTTCTCAGGCGCAGAGTTGGCACACCGTGTGGTTTTAGTCGGTTCGATTCCGACACACCGCCCCGCCGCAAACCCCGGCGGGGTGACGGCCCGAGGGGGTTTCCACACGTAAAAAAAAAAAAAAAAAAAAAAAAGATCTTAAGTTTTCTACCTGGTGTAGCGGGTAAAGTTTTATTATTTGTTTGCCTTTCATTTCTACTAGCTAAGGAATATATTTTACGGTCAGTGGATATGGATTAAGTTATACATGGTATCTGTGGTTACTGTTATAAAAAAACTAGCTTTTCCTGCGACTCTGCCAGCTCCTGTGTCGGTTTTTGCTGTAAAAAAAAACCTATATCCTTCCTCAAGCATCAAAGTATCTCCATGCCAAATTTCATTAAAACCGATGGAGCTATTCAGCCGTGTAAGCGTAACAGACTGACAGACTGAATTACTTTCGAATTTATAATATTGGTGTGGATTATCTAATCGCTATTGGTTCGATAACGTATAATATTGTTTACTATTCCACAGAAAACAAAGAGTAAATCTGTTTAAACATAGAGGTTACGTTTGCATACCTTCAAAACCGCTTTAATTTTTTTTAATATTTCATATGTTTTCACATAACAAAACTTTTAATGCCTAGTAATAAATAACATATGGGGGAACGGGTATCATGTCCCGCCAACACAAAGGGAGGATCCTCCGACCGAGGTGATCATGCCTAGCGGGTCCACAGTTGTTGTTGGGATGTTGAATATGATAATCGGCGCGAGAACATCAATTGCGCGATTCAGGATTGATAGTTACTCGGTGTAGTTACTTCGTAGTTCAGTGTATCTTCGGTAGATGGTGCTGTAGTAGGTTATTGTTGTGTTGTATGTGGAAGTCGCCACAAACATAATAAAAAATGGTGTCTTTAATGTAGTTTTCTAAATAAAACACTTATGAACTATAACTCTAGTTGAAACTAGGCTGCATCTATTTGTACATTATATATATACATTACATAACTAATATTATAAATTCGAAAGTAAATATGTCTGTTTGTTACGCTTTTGCAGCTAAACTGCTGCACTCTTGACAATTCAATTTAGCGTACTTTCACTCTTAGGGAAGGACTTAGGCTACTGTTTCCCGTATAACCGACATATAAGCGTGCAGAGCCACGGGCAGAAGCTAGTTAAAACACGTGAAGGTTAATTTGATTTGTGTACGCGTACGCTTCCAAAACTCAAAAATACTATTCTAATAATTACAGTTCTAAAATAGTATTAATACAGTTCTAATTTTGTACAATATACAACTAGCTTCAAAGATTATTTTTATCTATTTCTTTGCTTTTGAATCTCATTACACAATCATAATATATTTTAATCAAAGAGTACAGATGGAAGATTATAAAATACATTTTGAGATTTTTGATCCCAAAATTTCATTTCAACTTCTTTGATGAAGTGCCTAAATAAAATGAATAAGTACCAAATGTAAAGCTTTTGGGTGTACTAAAATCAAATCGCGGAATGTAAGAACTCGTTAAAAAGCAACAAAGTCAAAGTCCTTTAATAACCGGCTTAGTTTATTAGCTTCTTGAAGGGTGAATTTGTTGTTTAATGATCCACGCCACAGACGATAGGAAAGCCTACATTGTAATACGGTCGGTTAATCTCCTTTCTGTTGTGATACGTTCACCGAGGTTGAAGCCAGAGATTATAAATTTCATGAATAAATTATGGAACATAAACTTACATATACAACAACAAGGTTTCTCTGAAGGATAAGATTAGTAACAAAATGATCCGTCAAAGAACCAAGGTAGCCGATATACTCTGAACGTTAGTATGTTGAAGTAGCAATGTGATCGCCATATATACCTATCGCAGAACCGATAAGCTTGTTCTGGAGTGGAGATCGCGAGCTGGAAAATGTAGAGTGGAGTCTAATCTGGTCAGATCGTGGGACGACTTAAGCTAGAGGGCCGGCGGCGACTAGATGTAAAAAGCCACAGACCGGTTGATTTTCCAAATGATTAAGATTTTTGGAACGAAGTTCCTTATCGCGCGTTGCGGAAGGGGGCTAGACGGAATTGTAACGACACTTACGACTTATGTCAACGACACATTTTGTCAAGACCAATTTATTGAAACGAAGTTCCTTATCGCGCGTTGCGAAAGGGGGCTAGACGGAATTGTAACAACACTTTCGACATATGTCAACGACACATTTTGTTAAGACGAATTATTTTTTTAAAGAATTGGTGAAAAACATTTTTCTATTTTATATAAACAGCGCCATCTTTTGAATAATAATAAATATTCCGGACATCTAACACACAACGCCATCTAGTCCCAAGCTAAGCAGAGCTTGTGTTATGGGTACTAGACAACTGATATAAATACTTATATATATTTTTTTTTGTAAATACATACATATCATATATAGAAAACACCAAATGTTTGCAGATCATACAAACATTTGGTCCGACCCGGGAATCGAACCCGAGACCTCAAGCTTAGCAGTCGCATACGCTACCACTACGCCACCGAGGCAGTCAATAGAATAGAAACTGAACTTACATTTACATGTTATAGGTGTCGTTGCCAATAGTTTAATATTAATAATATAGGTGTTGCTGTAAATTAATAATGTTTAAAATTCTATATATCAAACATAAATACAAAATATATCAATAAATAAGTTTAGCAGTAAACTGCGATAGGCTGGTGATGATAGTGTAACGACACTTTTCGCTATAGTAAGCTATTATAAGCCGTGTGGCGTGCGCATGTTTCTCTGTCTGTCTCTTTCTCTTATAAAAAGCAAGCCAGATATTTTCGTTTCGTCTTTCTATTTCGAACTTCGTTCCATCCGGGTGTCCCTTGACACCTCTCAAGTTTTTTTATAACAATTTGGGAATAACTAACTTTATTATAAGCTTTGATGATGAAGATTATCATAGATGTACATGTGCATAAGGCATAAATACATGACAATAGTTTACGGCGCTATCAATATACGAAAATACATTTAAAAAAGCATTGATAATAATCTGCTTATCGTAGATGTAGATTACTTTATGGTCATATTTTTCGTTTCTTTTTTCCAACTCTCACAATCACTGAAATTGCTGTCGTATTTTCAAATGTCATCTGTTCACGGTTTACGAAGATAACTCACCATTTTATACAAAGAATATTCTAAAAAATAAATATTTATTATTGGTTGGGATGTTACGTCTGAAAGCTTTATATTTCGGATATTTACAGTCTGTAGGCACGCTCTCGACCAACGCAAGGATTATTTATTCTTTCAGGTTTTATGAAGTAATTTCTAATATGTACTTGTATTGTCTAGGGGATTATCTGTCGTCTTTTGTTTTATTTTATTAGTGTAATAAATTGAATACACGATGGCTTTTAAGTATTTTGTTACTTAAATACTAGCCTTATTCCGCCCACGTGTATGTTGGTTATCCTGGTAAATAGCAGTCTATGTCCTACCACAAGAACTAAAGTTTCTCCATTATAATTTTCATATAAATCGGTTTAGTAGTTTAACCGTGAAAGTGCATCAGATAGATAGATATAGTTACTTTCCAATTCTTATGAATTCGAAAGTACGGACGGGACCTCACGGAAAGTACCGGCTTTCAAATAAAGAAATAAACATCAAAAGCGATTTCGATCAAAAGTTCCTAGGTAACAAACATAAAAAATACAGTCAAATTGAGAAACTCCTCCTTTTTGAAGTCCGTTAAAAATTCACTTATTTTTATGTTCTAACGGGCAAACGTGCAGATGTATCGCCCGATGGTAGGCGATTACCGCCGCCCATGGACACCCCCAGCATGGAGCAACACCACAGGCGTCATAAGTGTGTTGCCGATTTTTGGGGGATGGGGAGAAGAATGAGGGAGGGGTTTGGGTTTGGGCCTCCGGTATCCTCACTTACTCGGTAAAACAGGGCGCAGGCGCTGTTACACACCGGGTTTCTGTGAGGCGAGCCGACCCATGCATGCCGAAGCGAAGCTCTCCCACGCTGAAAACTGAAATTTTTCTAAGCTCCGAGTTCATTGTAGTTTAGATAAGTTTTATTATATCTTTAAAACTGCGGGGTAAGTTAGGCCCTAGGTAATTTGGCACTTCGGATGCACGGCTGTTTAATCTTATCATATAGTACAATTAATCTCATTTCTAATGCTACAAAGGAAAGTGGAATTTTGTGAACCTCTATTTACAGTCTTATTACCATAACGTATAAAATAGAAATTTGATGAATTGTGTCGATATCTAGACAATTTATGTGACCAATGACTCTTGTCTGAAAATGTATTTTAGGAGGTTTTATTACCTTACAACCTTTAGTTTCTTTTTTTTTAATTTTTATTATAAGTTATATTTTCAAAATTAGTGCTTTCTTGATGAAACATACATTGAATATGAACTGATTATGGCAATGGTAAATAAAAAATAGGCTGTGTCCAATGATTCAAAAGATAACGAGTTGTAGGTATTCATAGGCTAGACGTTGCTAGACTTACCATAAAATATCTCCTGAACACTGCAAACTCAAGACGTAGAAAGGTCATAAATATTGGCCCAGACGTAAAAGTCTAAGTAAATAAATATTACGATGAAAGCACGTCATAGGTCAGATCTTGGTCATATTTCATCATGTGTCCAAATTGGACCTATATTTATAATGTTTGTACACATCAAAGTGTGTGATCGTGTACGTAATAAATTATAATGACGTCACACTCTGAAACGCTGAAAAGTAATGGCCGACCGTTCCTTATGACTGTGTTCCAATTTAAGCTATAAATTACAGCTTACTTTTAAGTAAAGTTTACAGGTAAAAATAGAATCGGTTATAATATTTTTAATTTAAATATAACGTTTAGAATTGAAGAAAAATACACAACCTGCTATTAAAATATTTATTTAGTATATCTGTAACGTCTATCCAAAATTCTATCAACATAATGTCGGCATTTATAGTCCGAAAACATTATAATATTTGTACGATTTCGAATTAACATTTCGCCATCCACTGCTAAAGCTGCACAGGTCTTCTTCAAGCAGCACACGTTATCCCGGTCTATTGCAGTCCACGTCCATTCGCTTCTAGCTACTTTCGCAAACTAAGCCTCGCAACTAAAGATAATAATAATAATAATGTGCCCGACCCAGTTCTCGAGAATGGTCGTGCTACGTTATATTAGGATCGATCTATTATTACAGACAGAACTATTGTTGCCAATAAGCCTGATATTGTGGTGATAGATCGATTAGAGCGCCGCGCAATGAATGTCGATATCGCCGTTCCTCATGACGAGAATCTCGTGAAAGTCGAAAAAGAAAAACAAATAAAATATTTGGATTTATCTCACGAGATTGTCGATATGTGGAATGTGGATTCAAGAGCCTCGACCAACACCTTAAGAAGCTCACGTTAGAGGGCTGGATCAAGGGTCTGATACAGAAGGCAGTCCTTCTTGACACGGCACGTATAGTGAGGAGGTTCCTGTCTTTGGAGCCCTAGCCACCGGTTTCTTGTTTCCTGTACCCGAAGTCGGTGTTCTACTGTTTTTTATATTTTTAAATGTATTTATTTTTATATGTATATTTAAAAATGTAATTTATATGTGTATTTAAATGTAATAAAGGAAATAATAATAATAATAATGTCTTTATTGTACACCAGGTAAATTATAAAGGTCTTAATTTAAGGTAAGTAGGTACAATTGGCGGCCTTATCGCCCGGAGGCAATCTCTTACAGGCAACCTTACAAAGATACATGGAGTTAATTTTTCTATTGCTAGCTGCTCTAAACTGAAACACATCTGTGTTATTGTTTTCTTTTTTTTTGCAAAAAAATATACATGTGCGTCATATTTAGTGGAATGATTTAGTAGAATTATGACAGTATCAATTAGAAGGCAGTGTAAGAAATGAGTTATGAAAAACTACAGACACACTTGCTATTTAAAAAAATAAGAGTATTTTCAGAAAAGAGAAACATTTGTCGTGCATGTTTTAAACACAGTACCTGGGTGACCAAGCTTATCTTGGTATTTTTTTTGGTATATTTTCGAAAAATAAGTCCTTCCTAGATCGATTTATCGCGTTGAAGCATACTAAATATATCATAAAAATCGTTGGAGCCGTTGCCGACATTTTATAATTAAAATGAATAGCGTTGCTTACCATGGATAACAGTTACTATCTTTTGCAAGAGAGGTTTGGGATTTGTAATATAATATTTATGTATAATCCCTATATTAGTCCTGCTATTTGTGTTGTAGGGAAACCTTCGGGGCTATTTTGAGGACGAAGGGCATTTTGTAATGCAGAACTGGCTCTGCAGATATTTACTAGGTTGTGTATGATTATCGACTTCAAGAGTTTAAAAAAAAAGGTTTTTGGGGTCATGATTGTCGTTCACCATTTTTTGATATTTTACGATTTTTTTTGGAAAACTTTGAGTTTTATAAATTGTGTTGATTGTTCCAGAATTAAATTTTAATTTAGTTACTTATTTTTTCAATTCTCTGTTTAGTTATATACTATACGCGTAAAATTAACTCTTCATACAGGTAATCTTCATTAATCACAACTTTTATAGTCATAAATTCTGTAAAATTAAAACAAAAACAATATAAATAAAATAAAATAATGCCGTGGTACATTATTTCTGAAAGACAGAAACGAGAATGAAATGGTCTTTCTAATATTTGCTGTCATTTGTACCTTTTTAGGGATACCTCTTTCGTAGTTTCGTTCTCGACAGGGGTTCCCTTTATCCAAGGGAAAGTCGTTAAGTTCCCAGCGATTTATCAGACGCCGGAAACTCGTGGATGGAAACGCCTGCGTTTTTGTTGTATTGTGTGCGTTATGAAGGTGTACCCACAATACAACGGGAATACCTTTAATAATACGTAAAAATTAAGGATGATATATTAAATTGAAGAAATGCTGCCAATTGTTCGTTATACATTGGAAAAGTTTTAACGATCTTAAAACATGCCAATGTATATAAATTTGTTTAATTTACAATAAAAACATTCTATTCTAGTCTCAATTTACTTTAAAACCTCGAAACTTCATAGAAACTAAATCAAAGGCTTTAAAATTACAATAATGAATTCAAATCCTCCGAAATATTTATAATAGTATTCATAGTAAATAATATTCAAAACTTTAAGACTTTAATAAACGTTTGCCTACTCATTACTTAAAACTTAAGTAAATACCCGACCCAATAGCTTTGATATCGATACCGACCATTTATTTGCCAACTACCCTCTACTAAAGTAATGAAGCCTTTCCAATTTGAAAGCAAATACTTGAAAACGAACTTAATCGACATTCAAAGGTTTTTGATTTTGGCGATTGCTGCTAGGTAGTTTTTTATTTTTTAAATGTATACCGTTTTTATGTCTAAACCGTAGGAGAGAACTGAACTGAAAGAGACTCGTTCAGACACGCTTCGGCGTGTGTTCTCAAAGAAAACCGGTGTGAAACAGCGTGAGTGAGGATACCGAAGGCCCAAACCCAAACCCAGCCGGCAATGCACTTGTGATGACTCTGGTGTTGCGTATGTCCATGGGCGGCGGTAATCGCTTACCATCAGGCAATACGACTGCTCGTTTGCCCCCCATATAATAATAAAAATAAAAATACGTTGCATAATTTTTTTTTACCCGACTACGGCTTAGCCGTAAAGGTTATGATGTTGATTAATACTTGCTATTGTTTTTGTCTAGTCTGTGATAATAATTAAATAGGAAGGTATATTTTCAGAGGATACTAACAATAGCCCAAGAGACAATTGCTTGTGAATAGGAAATTTCCGAACCGTGGTCCCGAATATATTAAACTAAATGCAATATACAGAACCCAAGCCTATTCAAATATCAATACGAATGTAACGCAGAGTTAATTCTATATTAGTTTGCCTGCTCTCTGGTTTCATTATTATCTGCTTAGGTTATAGCAGTTATATATCACCTATGTTATGTACTAGTGTACCTTATTTATTTCACCTATTTCTGCCAAAGTTTTAATTAAAAATCATTAATAGCTTTATATAAAACCTTTTGAATTATTTTATGTTCGTAAGAAATATACAACAAGCATACCTAGTGACTATAAACAACAGGATTCTTATAGAAAGCCAGAAATGGCGTTAAAACCAAAAGCACTACTAGACTTGCCTGACATTGTTCTAATGATTTAAGAGCTTTTAAAAAGATATTTGGATAAAAGTTGAAACTCGATCAACGGACTTTGTTACTTCGTCTAGTAGTTAGCTTTTACTCTCATTATTTTGATTTCATTTACTGCCTCGGTGGCGCAGTGGTAGTGAATGCGACTACTGTGCTTGAGGTCTGGGGTTCAAATCCTGGGTCGGACCAAGTGTTTGTGTGATCTACAAATATTTGTTTCGGAGCTTGGGTGTTTACTATGTATAATATGTATGTATTTACAAAAAAAGGTATTTATGTATTCATATCAGTTGAATAGTAGCCACAACACAAGCTCTGCTTAGCTTGGGATTAGATAGCGTTGTGTGTTAGATGTCCGAAATATTTATTTATTATTATTGTCACAAAGTAATACTAACTCACTTAATAATAGTACATAAACGAATTGCTTACTATTAACTTAATCATACAGAAGAAACCTTAGAAATTCCAATGCATTATAATAAAAGGAAAAAACTCGAATCAAATGCAATTATAATGAGTACCAAGTTCCTTGTGGCGAGTCGTTCGTAATGATGGTGTAGTTTTATTATAATTACACTATAGACGGAGCTGGTCCTCTAATACACTGCATTTAATTATTCATATTATGGAGGACTTACAGCTAACATAATATCATTTCCAATCAAGCAGATAACAGTTAGCCATGTTCAAGTCCTCACCTGCAGTGATATACTAAACATAAATATGTGAGTGACAGCAAAAACAATTTTTCTTTTTATAATATTTTTTTTAAATTATATATTATATATGTGCCACTCTGCGATTGAAGTAGGAGCGATCCGGAAGCTGCTGTGAGACGTCGAACTCCTCCCAGCATCTGCTTGCAATAACGAAAGCACCATCTCGATTAAACTCTCTGTTAAGACGACGTACGGCGTAAGTCACACACGGACATCACCTCTTCGCGACTATGCAGCCGATGGGGGGAAATCTCGCCTCCGCACCTGCGGCCACACTCAGGGCAGCATTAGGCGTTGGTAACCTTCCTTCTTGGTGGTTCCTTCTGTCTTAGGAAAGGTGTATGTACAGTAATTAACTATAGAGATATATTAGTGACCCCTCACCAAACGGCCCCGATGTGCTGTATTACCTACATCCTACAGCGAATTTAATTTGCCCTCTTCACATTTGAAGTTAAATATGAAACTTATTATTTGATTTACAACACGTAACATTATCTTTTATAGAATGTTACGCCATGAACAATTTGTAGGTACAATGTGTGATTAATTTTAAGAGCCTGAAAATAAACGAGTGTAGAATGAACACAGTGGTTGGTACCGGGAGGTGTGCCCAGCACCATTTATCAAGTGACCTTTTAATCAGGGTTGAAAACTGGTCGAAAAGTTACATAAACTTGAACTAAATTCAGGTGTCTGCAGTTTGCACTTCTAAATTAAGAATAATAGTAATTCTTTATTGTAACAAATAAAGGATTACGTAACTCTGTATAGCCCTGACTCCCAAAATAGCGTTAGCTGTGTGTTGGGAGTCAGTTAAAGATGAGTTTAGGATTAAATCAAATATTTGATCACTGTGTAGTATAGAATGAAGTCTCAATAGATGTTTGTCTTTCTGTACATAGCTAGATACTGAATGTATTAGAATGTGGTGCCGTTACGATCTGTATGTCTATTACTTATGCATCATCATTAGGCCTCTGGTTTCGCACTCACCAACGATACACAACAGTATCTATACTGTAATTTTAGATTGGTCTTTTGTAATAGGGTACTACCTGGACAGTAGCTCTGAATCAGCATGGCTCTACTAACCTCAGAAATATGTTAATTAATTACATGTAGAAAATATCGATGGCTCTAAATTCGATATTGTACTTTTTTGAACATTACGAGTAAATAAATAAAAAATATATTTTTGGAACCAACAAATGGTCGGCGCCCTCTTCATAAATGATTAATGACTTTGCGCAAAGTTTTGTTGTGGAATTTATTTGATTTTTTTCGGATATTGACATCAAAATTGATTGTTTTATAAAGGAAATAAAAACTTCCGTGGCTGCTGAAATAAATTTATATCGAAAAAAGAAAAAAATATGCAACGAAAATGTTTGAATTTGTTATAACAACGTCATTTATTTTCGTAATTTTCAATTCATTATTTTAGTTAAATGGCAGTTTTAATTATTTCTAGTGTCTTACAATATATGATTCAGACTTTTTCCTACTATTTATTTATTTATTTATTTATTAAAACTTCCTGCAAACATGTTGCACAAGGCGGACTTAATGCCACAGACATTTTCTTCCAGACAAACCTTTGGGTGTTGCGAAGTTATTTGTGGCAGGTGTGTGTTTATACGACACGAGAGACTAAATAAAATTATTTTATGAAATACAATGATTCGTACAGATAAATAGGTACTAGATATACATACATTGAATATAATTTATACATATACAATATAAATATAAAAAATAAATAAAAGTAAATATATATATAATATATATATTACATATATAATAGACACTTTTAAGTGTTATTCTGATGCCTCCGTCAGCAGGTCCCTAAAGTGCTTACGTACAAAAGATAATCGGCTAGTAGCCGTCCTGATTTCTAGTGGGAGTGCGTTCCACAGAGTAACAGCTCGAACAAGGAAAGAGGAATGGACTGTGCAGGACAAAGAAGGAGAAGATTATTAGAAGACCGAAGATTCCTGTCATGGTTAGAGCAGAGATATTGGAGCTGGGATGTTAAGTAAGTAGGTGAGTTCGGTGATTGGAGAAGGGCGTACAACATAGACAGAGCCCTTAAACTACGGCGTTGTCTTATGGGTAACCATGACAGTTGTGTACGGTAGACAGAAATATGATCATACTTTCGCAGGTTGAAAACAAATCGAATGCAATTGTTGAGAAGCCGGTCTAATTTATTGAGCAGATCTGCATTCAGGTCGAGATAACACACATCACCATAGTCGATAAGATTAATAATTAATTAATTACTATCATTTTTCTTTAACGTCTACTTTCATTTTAATACACTCCCAGTTGTGCCGTCTAGTAGCTAGAGTGAGCAGCCGATACCTGGCCTAGGCTGGTATTATTATTTTTTTTGGTATAGGAGCAAGCGAGCCGATGTATCGCCTGATGGTAAGCGATAACAGCCGCCTATGGACACGTACAACACCAGAAGCGACACACGTACGTTGCCGGCCTTTGGAAGATGGGGAGGGGGATGGGGGAGAGGGAGGGGTTGGGTATAGGCCACCGGTATCCTCACTCACTCGGTGAAACACAGCGCTATTTAACACCGGTTTTTTGTGAGGCCGTGGTATTACTCCGGTCGAGTCGGCCCATTCATGCCTCCAAAGCAATGGCCCTGCAAGCGTGGCTCTCCCACGGTAACGGTAAAAATTTATACTAAGTCGGTAAAATATTTGCAATATTCTTTTTAAAAAGTTGACTCTTTCACTTCTTACAAATACAAGGACCAAGGATTAATTAAAACCATTTTCTGTTAAAACGAAAAACAATATGCTTTTGCTCCGTAAATACAATATTGAAGGACAAGGACAGTATAAAGAAAGGAGTCAATACGTATTGTATTAGCAGTTCAACAGCGAAAAATTTCGTGATATTTTCCGAACCTTTCAGAGTCTTTGAAAGGAAAGGTCCCTGATCGAAGATAAGATGGAACTTTTGGGAAATTCTCCAATGTTCGTAAAAAAAATCTTCTTTATCTTACAGCGAGTTGCACAAAGTTAAATAAGTTGTTTTATATCTCTTACACAGCGAACGGTTCATTGGGCAAACACTATGTTTCGTTAAGTGAGGGACAGTTGGGACATTTATCATTGTGATGTGCCAACCTTGTTGATAATAATATATCTTTTTTGTGCACAAAAGTACTACTGAGAAACTGTTGTTTTTTTAGATTCTTATTTCTATTTTGAATTGATCACATTTAAACAAGAAACTGCTGAAATTTAGCGCTTTGAATAATTAATTATATTATTAATTATAGTAAAATTGTGTAGTGATGAATGATAAGTATATCTGCGTGAAGAAAATAGAGCGGCAAAATAATTATTTTAGAATGTTTATCTTTCGAACATTACACATTTCTTGAGACATAAAACCTGTTCCAAATTTTAATATTTCATTTTGTATTTTTATTGCACAATTAATGTTTTAATAAACAAAAGGAAATTCATGAAACGGGTCTAATCTCAAAATGATTTTAACACGGAAAACGTTTCAAAAATATTGCACGCCTAGAAAATTCTCTCAATGAATTATGTATAAAGTGTATTTCTGGTACATTAATTCGCTTTTCTGCTCACTGAGGCCTCAAGTTCGTTTACACGTTTATACGGTATTGCACAGTAACAGTTATTAAAAGCTTTTTGGATTATGTGAAAAATGTAAGTTAAACATTTTTAAGTATAATTTTTTAACGAAATGCATTTATTGAAATAAAATTTCTACCAATAGGCTTTTTAATGTGTTAAATTAGTTTAACTTCATATATTTTGAACAATTTGTACAACATTTTTATAGTTTTTTTTATTAATAATCACAAATTTTACCAACAAAAAACCGACTTAAATAATTGGACCAAATTAAAATGGAACCACACGGAAAGCACCAGCTTTCACATAAAAAAAGAATCATCAAAATCGGTTCACCCAGTCGAAAGTTATGAGATAACAAACATAAAAATATATATATATATATAGACGAATGAGAACCTTCTCCTTTTTTGAAGTCGGTTAATAAATAAAAGTTGCTTAAGTACCTACTTTAGTACAGTCTTCATTATCCTCTATTCACTCTAAGGTCAGCTGGAAGATAGCTCTTGTTTGAGTTAAGCTTGCCCTTGTACGTGTTATTTCCTTATAACATAAATGTTTTTTTCATTTGCGTAACTATAAATCAATGATTAAAATACTAAATGAACAATCAATCGATCAAAAATACTCGATATTATTGATTTTATACTGACTGGAATTACATACACAATAATCGAGATGGTTGTGAGCGGTCGGATTGCAAGTGCTTGCAATTCCTTTCATACTGTAAGCGCTACAGGTACAGTTTATTTTTAGGCGGACTGAATATTTACTTGACATTAACATTTTGTAATAAAGTATATCTTCAAGCTACAGACAACAGTCATAACGTAGATTTTTGACTTAACTTGTAATCCTGACGCTGTCCTACTGATGTTAAATTTCTTATGTGGGCCTTTATCAACTACGAATAGTCTTAAAGTCAAATGAATCTTTATATCTTTTATTTTCAGGGTTCCGTACCTCGATCGAAAAAAACGGCATCCTTATAGGGTCACTTTGTTGTACGGATATCTGTCTGTCAAGACCAAGTATTTTTACTGTCCCTTGGACAGTACTTAGCGTCAAAGATCTGGGTCGTGAAATTGCCTAGGCGATTTCGTAATATAATGATGAAAAATGCTCTGTGGCGCTTTGAGAGGAATGAAAGCATTATTATTACAAGTATAGTCTCAACAATACAGTATGTCTTTGTACGAGTCTTTTCTCCAACTAGGTTATTATGATTGACTTTAAAGTCTTCTACAATACGGGCTGAAGTTATCGGGAGTTTGAGGGCGTTTGTTAAAAAATCAAACTTCTACGCCAACGCAATTAAAATATACAGCCGTTTATGCTGCAAATTTTTGACACTCGCAAAGGAATCAAAACCTACAGACAACTTCCCGTGAGCTCAGAATCTTGAAATTTAGTACGAAGCAACGTCTTATAGCACAGTTAAAGGAAAAATAACGAAAAGCCTAAATTCTTTGTTACATCATATAATATACCTACAGGTTTGTACGGAACCCTCGGTGCGCGAGTCCGACACGCACTTGACCGGTTATTTTTGAAAATTCATCTCTTATGTAGACTCTAAGATCCTGATCAACACAAAATATCAACAGTCGATTTTGTCAAAGATTTAGCAGAATACGAGTATATGTATGCCTATCGAAAGTCCATTGAGTGACTGTGCTGGTCTACAACGGCCTATATCCACAGGGTCGCCCTTTATAAGAATTAAGGCTAATAATAAACTACGGCTACTCCTTTATACAGATCTTTCGGAGACTTCAGGTAACCGAATGCGAATTATGTTTGTGCTCCCTACAAATACATTTACTTCAGCAAATTTTCTTTTCAGCTTAATTTATGGAGAGAACAACTATATTGCTGAACGTTAATGTTCAAAGTTCTGAGCTCTTTAAACCTCATTTGAACATTAAGAGTCGTAAAACACAGAGGTAGAAGACATAATAATTCTTTCTAGAAAAATAATGAGAAGAAAAATGTTTGCCTTACGTATTTATGGCTTTTGAAACATCTCTCATACGAAAACTTACGTATTTTTTAAATTGCAAAATGAATACACAGAAGATATTATTCAATAAGAGGGTGACTGAAATGTAATAAATTAAACTTTGAACGTTCTTTTGCACTTAAACTATAAATAATAGGATTAAATGAGTTAGTCTATCTTTTTAAATGTATTTTTATTTATTATTGGCATGATAATTTAGATAGAAGTTGTCTTAAATCACTTGATTTTGTGATTATGGATATTTTTATCACCAGAAATACCCAATGTCACCCGAGCCGTTATTAAAATTCTATTGACACCTTATTCATAAATATCGGTTCAATAGTTAAGGCGCTATTATGGAACAAATAGTCATAGAGTGCTAAAATTATTATTAGTCTTCATTTTGGTTTTGATGTAGTTGCATAAAAATAATGTGATTTCAATCGGCGTTTAAAACTTACAATATTTCTAAATCTCTTTGAACATATTCATTGCAGAAACAAATTTATGTTAACGAACGTTTGAAATATCAAAGCCAGCGTATACACCTCCCGTCCTAGTTGCCCGATCGGCCCAGACGAATGGCACACTCAACCCTACTGTACCGATCCGAATCCATGTTTATTACTGTTAAGCACACAACAAGGTTTTGCAGACTTGCCACTTTTTGTAGCCTTGAAAAGTGACCGACCAAACGATGATACACTTTCTTATTTTTCCTTTTATTTTTGTACAGTAGTGTCCTTGAATTCTATACTTCTCCCAGCGATGCACATTGCAAATTAACGAGCGCTGACTGAAAAGATTTTGAACCTTAAGCGAAGACGGCAGTCTTCACTTTGAGGTCGAAATCTTTTATACCCATAAACCAAACGTACTCGTTAGAGTTTTTATGGTACAGGGGGCAGAAGGGTCCCGGGACAGTTAAACGGCTACACCTGCCCGTGGACACCGACATTTTAAGAATCTTAAGTGCATTATCACTTCATGATATCTTGATTCAGGGGAAGAGGGAATTTGAGTTTTGATCATTTCGCTCACTTGTTAAAAAGCAACGTAAGAATGGCAATAAAAACAAGACAAAGTAACATATTTAACAATGTTTTTTAAACTTTCACGATTTTTAGTATCGCAAAATATTAATACTATTCTCCCAGTAATCAAATTCGACCGGACCCATAATTTATTCATATTTTTTATCTTTCTATGCTCATACTTCATATAAACTTTTATTGTACCTAAATTCATACTCCTCCGTTTGCATAATTTTCCAAAAATGGGCATAATGTTTTTGCTTTACGTATTAATATATAGATAACATTGACACGGATAACATACCGAAACATAATAAACAAATTTCTACCAATATAAAAATTTAAGTTTCACAAATATATTTCCAGATAATTTTTACACAAGTGATAACCATATAGGTTAATATGTAATTAATAAATTATGTGTGTTTGTTAAATATGGTCTTCTTCTGCGTAGAATTTCTAATTTACAAAAATAAATATATTTTAATTATTTTTAAATTTCATTGCAAACGTATCAAAATATCTTCTTAACAAAAATCTGCTATTCTATTTAAATTCATTTGATTTAAATATTACTGTGTGCATTAAACATTATTGCGCACTTGACCGGCGTGGCGACGTATGGCCTTAACCCTCTCCTAAGAGGAGACCCGAGCCCAGCAGTTATGGATTGTTGACGATTACTATGTACGTATAATTAAATCTGAACAAGAAATCGATTAATTGACTACAAAAAGTTACCAGTCTACAAAGTCCACGTACAGAAACCAGTTTCATTTTACTGTGAAAATTTAATAAACTTAACGATTTCGATTGTAAATTTACCTAAATCTATCTATACAGTTTGTTGGGTTGAATATTCGAATGTGTATTTGTGTTTTCTTTCGATTGATACAAACGAGCTGACTGTGTTAGTCCACCGAGTTGATATTTATTTTAACTACAACCAGTAAATGAGTTTATGCATATGAGTACCAAATAATATTCAATGATCTAGAATTTTCCATTCGTACCATAGATAAATATAAGTGTAATTATATAAATATATTGTGGTACCCTGGAGTCTCACACAATGATTTCATTAATTGTCTATTTAAAGTATTGAATAATAAATCTAATTTGTTCTTTCTTCTTTTTTTTTTTTTTTTTATTGAATAGTGGGCAAACGAGCAGACGTATCACCTGATGGTAAGCGATTACCGCCGCCCATGGACACCCGCAACACCAAAGGCGTCACAAGTGCGTTGCCGACCTTTAAGGGATGGGAAAGGGGATGGGGGAGGGGTTGGTGTAAGGGCCTCCGGTATCCTCACTCACTCGGTGAAACACAGCGCAAACGCTATTTCACACCGGTTTTCTGTGAGGCCGTGGTATCACTCCGGTCGAGCCGACCCATTCATGCCGAAGCATAGCTCTCCCACGGTAATGTTTTGTTTTTAAAGGTAATTCTTCAAAATGTTTTTAAGGCATGGGAGGGCAAACTTATTAAACTTCTGCCGACGACATCTGGAAGTTGACTGACTAGACCGTTGAAGGACACTCTGATGTAGTGCTTCAATATTCGGTTTTGTTGTGAATACCGAGTAACTCTAAGAAATTTATTATTCTACTAGTACCCAAGTCACTAATAGTTTTTTTGTCAAATTGAAGAGTTTCTCATTCATTAATTTGATATCCTTTATCGTTTCTTATTTTTCGAAACTTAAATCATTTTATTTTTCTCTGAAATTAAACGAACGATTTAGACGGACGTATCACTCAAGAGAGGGATCTCTTGAGTGATACGTTTGTCTCAAAATGCTAAATCTATATTAATTTCAGATAAATACCAAAGGTGTGTATCTTGGTCACTGTGAGAGATTTTTCAAAGTAATATTATGATAAAAATCCTTATAATCATCACACCCAAATCGTTCTTTGGAGCACTCCGACTTAATTCTTGATATCAGTGAAATCGAACATTCAGTTCCTTTTTTGCACTAGTAAAATTAAATGATTGTTTGGTAAATAAAACAATTTCATAATTTTTATGCGTACCTTCTTTTGCAATCCAACTTGTTTAATGAAGAGCCCCTTGAAAACTGAACCAGAAAAATGTTTCTGACATCAAATTCTAAGGTTCATCTGACTTGTATTTGTATTACTGAAACTTGTAAAGATTTCTTATTGTCTCTTCTTGTATAAGTTTCACTTTCTAAGATGTTTTGAGGATGACCTTCGTCCAAGATAAACACTGTCTTATCAAGCAATTCCTATATCTATTTTGAAATATTTTAAAAATGTTAATTTCTGGAGCACTAGGCGATACAGAAGAACACTCATTTAACGCTCCTTATAATATTAATTTCATTTGGGTGTAAATAAATTATTCTTAATCACAACACACGCTCCGTGCCCAGCTCCTGTAGCTGCAGTGTTAAAGTATATACTAATGATATGGCGACGTAGTTGTCTCTTATTTGTCCATCTCTTTTAAGAACAACCATAGTCTTTCTCGTGCCTTATTAAGTAACCAAATTCCTCTTTTTTACTCTTTTTATAATCTAAATATTCTTAATTAGTTTACTATAACACACGAGTAATACTTACTAACCACCACTGTAAAACAAAACACGCTAAATATTTACACTACAGTGATGATGTATGATCTATATGACAAAATTCAATTGGCGTTGCGCAACTTATAAATATTATTCGATTATGGTGGTTTTTGGTATATGATTATTGTCCATGAATAAAAAATCAAGAATTAAAAAATGAAACACCTATAAACAGGTGTTAATAAAATATTTTATTTTAGGGGTTTTAAATGTTTTTATAATAATTTTACTTACAAAAGTAATGTAACGATAACACATACAATTCAGAACTTACATTACTAAACATGAACACACAACATTTGATTCCAACAACACAAATGCACATAAGCACAATTAAATATACTCATAGTGTATTGATATTCATTAATAATAAATAAATTTTCCGGACATCTAACACAAAACGCCATCTAGTCCCAAGCTAAGCAGAGCTTGCGTTATGAGTACTAGACAACTGATATAAATATGTATTTATATACTTTTTTTTTGTAAATACATACATATTATACTAAAAAACACCCAAACTCCGAAACAAATATTTGCAGATCATACAAACATTTGGTCCGACCCGGGAATCGAAACCGAGACCTCAAGCTTAGCAGTCGCATACGCTACCACTACGCCACCGAGACAGTTATGATATAATACTAATGAAAGTAGACATTAACAATATACTGTGCGTAACGTGCAAATACAAACAATTTCTATCTCTCAACTATCTATATTGGTATTATTTCATCCTACTTTTACCCAGGCTTTAACGAAGCCTTCGCAAGCTCTTGTCCCATTGATCGGACCAGATTCACCAAACTCCACTAAAGCATCTTCAATATCACTCATCAATGGTTCTGAAGGCACCCTCGAGAATACCACTACGTCGCCAGTGATACAGTCTCTCATAAGCAAAAGGTTTTTCACTACCAGCCACTGATCTGGACTCTCTTCGTGCAGAACAGATGTTGTGTTCCCTATGGAAAATAAAGATAAAAGGCCTTTTAAAGCAATAATAAGAGTCTGTCATTACCTTTTCATTTTAGGACTCAAACTTTATATATTTTAATACTAAACACAATGATCTACAGAATCAAAAAAAATCCGTTATCAAGTAACAATAATTTTCGACATGATAAAATCGGCCTTAATTTGTAATGTCTTTTAAGACTTCTTAACCGGTTCCTCTTTTCATCGGCAGTTGATCGGTCTATTACTTAAATAGGGAACCAAGTCAAGCTTGGTTGCCCTATTTTTTGTGTTTCCAACAGCTTTAAGGATGCCGTTGTTTATTCCCCTGATCATGTGAAAAAAGTTCAATGGCCTATCGTCCTTATATTTCATTCCTGCAACCTCTTGCAGGAATGAAATATTAGTGCGGTAAGCTGTACAAGACACTTACAAGATCCTCGTAGTACTTATACATGGTCATCATGAACCTATCGTAGTACATTGCTGAACATAGGCTATTAACGATAAATTTAATACAGAAAGAACGATGATGCTCGTTAGACGATTTTTATTCTAAATGGAAATTATGATTACAATCTTTAGTTTAGCAATTAAAATAACTTACCACTAGATCTAGAAGCCTTGTTTTATTTTTATTTTGATGGGTTATTTCATCTAAGTAAAAAAAGAGTGTTAAAATAAAAAACTGACTGTGATTTTATTAAAAATCCTTACCGTCACGTTCTTGGTCTATAATAATATTTTCCAAAACACCATTTTGTAAATCATTCTTCTGGAGGAAATGTCTTCTTTGTAAATCAAAACGCTTGTTTTCACTAGAAGTTATTTCTAAAACGCAGTTCTTCCACTTAATTCTATCATCAAAGTCACCGTACGTAGCCTCATAACGCTTCTGGTCCTGTTAAATAAGTTAGAGATATATATGCTCGGGTGTTAATGGGTTTGGAGTACATATTGTCATTACCCCTAGTCATCCAGTGAATGTCATGGGAATCAAAAGAACACGCTAAACTATACCACAACAATATTTTTTTTAAGGAGGGGTTTATGTCCAGCTGTGAACTATTAAAGACTTTTTTTGATGATGATAACGATGATATAAAAATAAAAAAAGATTGGATATTAGGGAAATAACTATAGTGGTAGTCACCGTGGAAGAGCCACGTTTTCTTATACATGCGCCACTTCATCCAAAGCACTGTGGCCTCACAGAAAACTGGCGCCAAGCAGTTCTTTCTTTGCTCTACAAAAATCACCTTCTGTTCTGTTCTGTAGTAGTGTAATTGCGTTGGAACGCACTTGTGACTCTTGAAATGCAGTCGTCCATTACTAATCAACAGAAAACACACCTGCTCGTTTACCGTCTAAAATGTATAAAAATACTTTACTTGCCTCCAATCTGACTTTTTTTATGTGAAGTCTGAAACACTTGAGTGTTGTAGGAATGGTATAAAACGTGATCTTCCACACATCAGCTAGCTTATTTACATCATATCGTTTCGTTTTCTTGTATTTAAGGCAATCTCCAATTTGATCCTCCTTGCTTACATCTTGTTTGGCAGTTGTTTTTTCACTCACTACGGTATTAATATTTGTCACTACAGAATCAAAACTTATGTTACCAGAATCAGAACTTGTGTTATGTATATATTTCATAATAATAAAATTATCAACGTTAAAAGGGTAAATATTATTAATAGGTGTAGTCATTCTTAAGTCGGAATTCACACTTTTCGTCGGTATTGTCATATCATTTATTTCTATACTTGTAATGTTCACTTCTTTATCTATATTATTTATTTCCGTAGAAGTCACATTAATCATAATGAACGTTGTGCTTGAATTTCTTTTTGCGTCTATATCCGTTGGTTCTGGGTCGATTAAAAATTCCAATGATCCGTACTCTTCCAGGTGAAGTTGTCTTTTCTCTTTGATGTCTCCTGTTTCTCCTTTTAAACGGGTTGGCGAAACAGTATAATTACTACTGGTACATATACAACAGAAGGAGTATTGCACAATCACTATGAAATAAAGGTTTGTAATAGAATATAGCCACATGTTTCGTAGCTGTCAGCAACCTCTTCTTTAGAGTGATAATCGATAAATGATTAATGACCGACGTGTAATTCTTTTAAATATCGATTCTGTGTGTTATGAAAACTATTACTAGATTTAAATATTTGGTGTTTGCGTTTTGTTGGAAAGAAAAGGTCTTTATAGTAAACATCTCTATTGTTTCATACAGCTGTTACTATTGCTTACGGTATTGTGATCGGACTGAGATCTTGATTGAGTCATCTCTCGTTATTTGGGCTATTTAGTATTGTTTTATCAGTTTTCAAGATTCGTAATATATTTTTTTTGTTCATTGTGTAAAAGAAATATAAAACAATCATTTTTTGGACTATTGTTACGTTTATTGATTGAGTAATTTACATAAACTATTTAGAAGCGATACCAATCGTCTGAACGGTGACGCTATAATTCTTGATTATTTTTGTAAAAATAAATTACTTTACAAACCTTAAAAACACAGTTGTTGTGTAATAGTAACAAACAGTTGAATTAGCTAAACAAACAATAATTTTGAAAATAAGATTGGTTTTTACGGAGCTTAATGCATATGCCAAACAGATATTTAAGGACAAATTTTAATAATTTAGATTTTTTATGAAGACAGTTCCAGAATAGTTTTGTTCATGTCAATGATTTTTTTCTTTTTTTTTACTGTTTTGGAGTGAAAACTTCTTTAGCGGCGCTGTGTACTTTTTTGGAATGGGTAAAAATGTTAAACTCGCGTCAGGTCACGTGACCTGATCGAAAATTCGTAAGACGGATGGAGAGAGGACGTATAAACTAGCGTCAGGTCAAGTGACCTGATCGAAAATTCGTAAGACGGATGGAGAGAGGACAGGCGGCCCAGGGCGCTTGCGCGAATGTTCGTGTGTGTATGTAATATAAATTGTCACGTTTGTGTACGATAGCGCAATAAATGAATATTGTATTCCACCACATAAATAATAGTACTTTTATACTGATAATGAAAGCAATTCGTACAAAATTATTCTCTAACCATTCCAAAATATCAAAAATGCACAACGGTAATATTCAAGTTTTCACTTCTGCCGGCACTCCCGGAGTGCAACCCGTCGTTTTTTTTTATTGTATAGGGGGCAAACGAGGAGACGCATCACCTGATAATAAGCGATTACCGCCGCCCACAGACACCCGCAACACCAAAAGTGTCACAAGTGCGTTGCCGACCCTTGGGGGATAGGGAGAGGGTATGGGGGGAGGGGTTGGGGCATGGGCCTACGGCATCCTCACATACTCGGTGAAACACAGCGCAAGCGCTATTTCACACCGATTTTCTGTGAGGCCGTGGTATCACTCCGGTCGAGCCGGCCCATTCATGCCGAAGCGTGGCTCTCCCACGGGGAAAATACAAATAATATCCTTTTCAGTTATATTTTTGAAATAAAATTAATCATATTATCAAATAAAATTTGAAATTAATAATATTATAAACGACGACACTATTTAACGTATTTACGTTAATAATTTCATTATACTAAGGTCTACTACACCTGAGAAGGCAACTGTCTTCTGGAAAATATTCCAGAATATTGTTACCTTATTGCCTAGTTCCTAGTAATATACAAAATGCTGTATACCACTAGGAACTATGTGATTTTAAGTTTTTATCTAAAGGTGTTATGAATACAGATATTCATTACATAAACACAATTCTCTATAATCCCTCGCCACGTATATTACTAGGAGTTATAAACTGTTACCAAAGGCAACCCACTCGATGTTGGCAGAACTTAAGCGAAGTTTCTTGTGTAACTTTATAGGAGAATGGTGCAGTACTTTACAGTGTTAAATTGTAGAAAACATGTAGACACTGCATTTGTTGTGTATTTTCTTAATATAATCTTTAACTATTACAGAAATATATAAAACCCTATGACGTTCAATGATGCGGAAGCATCACTAGGCCGCCATGGTGTATTGTTGCTTTGTTTGCATTCACATTGAGTGTGGTGACCACCACTCTTGGCTTTTGGTAGGGCCTTACATAAAAAATCTACGTGTAATAGTTAACGGATTAAAACAGAGCTTTGTTTTTCAATTAAAATCGTTTAAATCATACAAGTTCTCTAAAAATCCGTGTAGGTAAAAGACGGATACACTTGGGTTCTTTATTATGTTCATAGTTAATTGAATGTTTTATTGCCACATTCATATCTTCAAGTATCAAATAGGTACGTAGGGAAGTGCTATAAAAAGTGATATTTTATTGTTTATATAACCGACTCCGTGAAAGATTTCTTTACTAATAATAAAAAGCTTTTTACGTCTACTCCCGTTACATAAAATTGTTAATTGTTTTCATATTACGTTAACTTTTTTGAATTACGTTTTTAGACGTTCTTTAAAATTTTTAATTTAGTTTATTCATTGAACATCGATTTCATTATTACCTTTCTAGACTACATGATTCCTCGGTTACTAGCACCTAAACCAGCGGTGTGCGGCTTTTAATCGGTTCGTGATCTATATAAACCGAATATAATATAATATCAGTGGTAGCCGAAGGGATGAACAAAAAAGGTGTGAGTTTTCTGTGGTGTCCTGACAAAATGTCTAGAGTCTTGTAAAAAGTTTAAAAAAATTCCTTTAGATGTGTACCGGTTAACCGTATAAACGTTGCTTACCTTTACGATGTTACGTAACGTGGTCGGACGATAATAACTGTTGTCGTCATAATTAGTATAGTTATGGATAAAATATGAAACCTTTTAAAATACTCTACTCTTTGCAGAATAAAAGGTTGAAATATCTGAGCACCAAAATATTACATTTAAGATGAAGATTCTGCGGTTTTCGATTCTTTTTTATCGGTGAACGTAAAATCACAATTGTACATTAATTGTATATTATATGTTACTTGGCCCGGCTTCGCAACGGAAGTCTTTGCAATTACAAAATTTCTGCCACTATTATACGCATGTATTATACATACAATACTTTCTCTTGAATCACTTTATCTATTGCTAAAAATTGCATTAAAATTAATTGAGTACTTTAAAATATGTAAGCGAACATTGTGGTTTTATGAAATTATCCACAACAGCTACATTTTCAATTTTGCGCCACCCACAGTCAATAGAAAATGATGTGGCAATGAAAGATAAAAGCGTTAGTACAAAGCGAGTTGTGTGTCGTAAAAAATAATGTCATATTCACAACATGTTTGCATTTACGTCGGTATATTGCTTCAAAGACAGATTTCATTTTGCTTTTTATCATACCCAGACCTTGATACTCGGCAACACTATTCTTATATTATGTTGACCTAGTGGTTATAGACTGCCTTATTGGTCTAGTGGTTAGCGTAAGCGACTGTCGATCAAGAGGTCTACGGGTTCGATTTCTAGTTCGGACTGCTTTTGGGTTTTTCTTACAAGAAATTCTTAATAGTCGCCCGGAGTATATAAGATAGCGGTGTTTCCCGCACGTGCCTCGTAGAGCATATTAAGCCGTCAGTCCTGGTTGTCATGGCCATATATGCCAATCGTTATTTTGAAGTCAGTGCCCTCAAGTATAAATGCTGACAAATAGTTCAACCTTCAATTTCAGCTCACCCTCAGGGTTGCGGAAGTCTGTTGCAAGTCACTCCGTGTCAAAAACAGATATTCAGGTAAAACCGGTTAAACTAATAACCATCCCCAAATTATCTTGGGAATTATAAAGGCTAGAAAGATGATGAGTGATAAGTGACAGTGGCATCTAAGTCAGAGGACATGCATTTGGATAAGTTGGTGCTAAATAAATTAAAATTTTGACACGATATAGAATCCGCTTCAAAGATGGTTTTATTCGTCCTTCTCATCCTCAGCACTGCAACAACAATATGCCAGATCGAATTGGGGAGGGACACAGCAAATCTTTTGGTCCATTCCATTTCAATACAGTTCAGATGTTATCCACAGTGAGAAATTTTCGTTGCAAATTTTTCTGTTTTATTTGACAAGAGACGGGAAGTCCTTAGCATTGATTAGATGAATAGATTCAATTGTATAGTGTGAAGAGCTAAACTTAGTCAGAGAATGTTATAGATATTAACGGATGTGCTCGCTCTTATCCAGCGTACAAAGATTCTGTATTTTCATAACTATGAAGGACACGGCTGAGGGCTATTGTTATGTGTTATAATCAGAAATGAGTCTCTTTGAAGTAGATTGTTGAAATGTTAAATTGTACTGTAAACACAATCTTTAAAATATATTTTTGACTCTTTTTGAATACGAAAATTGCGAAAAAAAATTAACAAGTGCATGACGAATGTTTACAATTTTATTTTGTATCACCTATATGTCAATTTATTAATTTATCGCAAACAGTTGATCCGGCACAATTCGGTCCATCACATGTTTTTCGTGAATATTTTTTAAAATGATTGAAAAACTTGTTTTAGTATTTATACCCATTTCTGTATCCCACACACGTCGTATACAGTCGCAGATGAAAGTATAACACTTCCGGTCTTTTTATTTTCTTCTATATAAACATTGTCCTAACAATAACGAACTTAAAAAAAATAATTATGCAATTTGGTGCAGACATTTAAATGTATTACCGCATCATGTATACAAAAATCTATGCTAGACTTACTAAAAATATTTAAAACATATGAGCATCAAGATTATCAGACGTCATTATATCAGTGTTAATTATATTATCAACAAAATATTAGTTGATCTATCAGACGGCGAATGTTAATATTTGTTTTACACAGTTCGATCGAGAATAATAACAGTAATAATATGTATATCTAAATGTAATAAAGAGAATAATATTAATATACTTTATTTCTTACTTCACAATGGTAACATAAAATAATTCAACAAAATTGTGGGATCAAGCTAGCATTGTGAGAGACTTGTGCCTGTAGTTTTGTACTGAGAAGTTTTGAAGATATGATAAGTGTAAATTAATCTATGTATAAATACGTAATTAATTAAAAACTTTGCCACAGTCAGTTTATATGCTTTATATGGAGGAGAAGTACAGTAAACTAAAGCTAAATAAAAAATGAAATACGGTCCAAGATCGACCACTGGGCGACCACTAGTATTTATACAATGTCCAAGCGCGTATGTTATTACTTTTAATACGTTGCTATGAACGTACTGTCTCCCACATTATTTGAAATCGAATATTTTCAATCTAACTTTGCATGAACATACGCTCATGCTCATGCATACACACACATAATCATGAAGACATAATTTCTATATTAGGATAAACAAATGCAATCTTAGAAATGTAATTTTAAAACATTCCTTTCTATGATACACGTACATTGCAGTCAATTATACGCTTTTGTTTGACTGCAGCGTGCAGTTTGAAATGCCTCGGGCTTCCCACTAAATTGCGAGATTGGAAGCATTTCACGTAAGCTGATTACATGAAATTGTGTTCTTGCTAGACAACATCTAACTTCTCAGGTAATATTAAGTTCTTACACAGGCTGGGATATTTTGGGAAGCTTAGCAGATGTTACGTGGTGGAGTTAAACTCAAACTTATTCTATCATTTTGGTAATGCGGGCTTACTCAGCAAACTGGAATCATGTGCCACTTTAACAGTTTAGTAAGTAAAATCGCTTGGGTCTTATTCAAGCTATGTACTAAGCAAGACTTTGGTCGAGTCTTACAGAAACAACCAGCTATTAGGTGGTTAGCTGTGGACTTATGGACTATTGATAACCTCTAGTTGTCAGATTTTAAGGAGTAATAACGTGTAAATAACTGTAGTACAAAAGGTTTTTTTTTATCCAACTATCCAAGATAGGTTAGTTTAAGACAGTAACTTAAGAATAGAATGATCAAAATCAGACAAAAGATAGAAAATATTAACTGAAAAATAAAATGGTATTCGGGTAAAATGTACAGCAAACTCAATTTTGTGAGCAGTGCAGCTTCGTGCTACTGGTTTCACAATTTAATATAAAGAAGGATTTTATACAATTTGTAGTATTTCACCGTTTCGATGTAGATGACCTAAATATTTAAGACCATAATCTTCTAGCTACAAAACCCTTTGAATTGACTAAATACCATCAGGCTAAATGTTTGCTCGTTTGCCTCCTATTCCATAAAAAAAATTTTTAGTTCTAACAATTCCATCACGATTGGGTTAGGATTTTGTGTTTCGACTTTATAAAATTTTAACCATTATATCGATATTTTTGTTTTCAAAGGTACATTAGTAGTAAATTAACAATAACAATGTAGCTAATTAGAAAATCAAATGGTTTATAGCCCAAAATACAAATGTCTGTTAATTTCTTCTTCTCACTTCAACCGACATGAAAGCGGTGTAATAAATGAAACACAATCTTATTTTATAATTCGTCTTACTGCTTTATACAAGTTAGATCTTAGTTTCATGAAATAGTAATTATCTTTACACCGATTAATCATTCAAACAATCCTAGATGGTTTATAGTTTTTGTAACAATTTAAGATTTTTAAATTTAATTATTTTGTTCCATTATTCAATGGTCATGTGGTAAAAAAATATTTTACTGATAATAATAACTTAATGCAAATGAGCGTCTGATTCTAAGTAAGGCGGCACCTACACTATCATACATGTATATTTCTAAACACATGTAAGTTTTGATGTGTTACACTTGGTGTGTGACAGACGGAGTAAATTTCAAATTTATAATACTAGTATGAATTAAACAATATGTAACAGACGCAAACAAAAGTTCAAGAATTCGAAGCCTAGCATAGAAAAATAAACTTTTAAATAAATAAATTAACAAATGAAATGATCCTACATAAAGAATAAAACGACCTCAGTAATTCATTGTCTGAATATGCTCAGTGGGAGACGAACGGCTGTCATTACAATCAACGTTTATTTTCATAGCGTTAATATTTTTAAAGTGCTATGAAACATTTTTGAAGTAAAAACTTCTTTAGCGGCGCCGTGTACTTTTTTGGAATGGGTAAAAATGTACAAACTCGCGTCAGGTCACGTGACCTGATCGAAAATTCGTAAGACGGATGGAGAGAGGACAAGCGGCGCAGGGCGCTTGCGCGAATGTTCGTGTGTGTATGTAATATAAATTGTCATGTTTGTGTACGATAGCGCAATAAATGAATATTGTAATCCACCACATAAATAATAGTACTTTTATACTGATAATGAAAGCAATTCGTACAAAATTATTCTCTAACCATTCCAAAATATCAAAAATGCACAACGTTAATATTCAAGTTTTCACTTCTGCCGGCACTCCCGGAGTGCAACCCGTCGTTTTTTTTTTTATCAAATATGTTTTTTTATAAAGTCATGCTACTCAGCCTGATGGAGACAAGAATAGATCCAAGAATGAGGTATCCCATACTCATTGCGAATGCAAACAATTGCGATCCACTATAGCGGTCTAGTAAGTTATCTCCATTTTAAGGTAAAAATTAAGCCAATACTTATTATAAATGTTGTGGCGCAATGATATGTCTCGGGTTTTGTAAGATCTGAAAATATTTGTTTCGTAGTTTGGATATTTATTTTAGTAAAAAGAGTAGTATACTTAGTCTGGCCATAAATAATGTTACAATCAAAAATTAACAAAATACTAATTTGGAATTTTATTGTTACTACATATTAGATTATAAGCTGTACCATGTATTTGAGTGAATAAATATATTTTTTTTTTTATAAGGATATTATTTTTATTACTTTTGGAGAGTAAGGCTTGCTCTAAACGACATGAAAATTTTGAGTCCCTAAGACAATCCAGGCAGTAAAGAATTTTCCCATAGAAAGAGTGCGTGCTGCTATTGATAACTGGCCTTAAAGTTTAAAAGACTGTATTGGAACCAATTGATACCACTTTGAATAAGCTTCATATATTTTTAATAGTTTTCTATTAATGTATTAACACACTGTAATAGTAATAAATGTTCCGTACAATAAAACATTTTTGTTATTCTTTGTAACAATATTTACGGCAAGACTAAGTATAAGGTTTCTATTAGTTAATTTAGCTATAATAGAATAAGCTCTGCTTAGTTTAAAAGTAGATAATGCTGTCAGATTTCTGATATATTTATTTATTTACTTAATGTAACGTGACTGCTATTTCTAGTATAATGATATGATGGCGTTTTTTTTTTTTTTATATAATTTATCTACCAAAATGACTCTGCTCTGCCTGATGGAAAGCACCAGCAGAATCCAAGAGTGGTGGTCACCATCCTCAATGCAAACAAGGACAGTGCAGCATGGCGACCAGCACTATGGCGGCCTAGTGAGATGCTTTTTCACGCCCCGCTTAAAGGACCCGGGATCATAGTGGGACGGAAACACGTGCGCTGGTAGTGAGTTCCAGGTTTTAACCGCTCGGCACAGGAAGGAAGAGCCGAATCGATGAGTGCGAGAGTGTATGTCTTCCACTCTGAAGCGGTGACTTCCGAGGCCAGCACGTGTAAGTTTAAGTTCCAGGTTTAAGTTTCAATTAGCTATTTAATCGCAAGTCTGACGCCATATGAAATATTTTTCTTTTAACACCTACCTGTATACTAAGCTTAAGACAGTTAAACTAATTTAAGAGCTATGAAAGAATTATAATATTGTTGTTTACGAATGTTTCAAGAGAAGATTAGTTTTTTTGGAGGTTCCTCGCTCCTTCTTTATGTATGTTTATTTAAAACCTTTTTTGTAAGTATATTTTTTACGGTATTTACTATTTTTAGACCTTCATTTTCGGCCATTTTGTGAGATGAATGTAATTTCTATTAAGAGGCTAACTCGATAGGGAATACGATGTGTGTGACTCTCACCAATTTTATACATACGAGTATCAATGACACAAATAGACTCCCCATGAATAATTTCATTTAATGACTATGGCAATCACTATGTGACATTTAATTTGTAAGCTTAGGGTTAAAGGTTCGATTAATACCCACGACAATAGGGTGTGATGAGGACGATCACCTATTTACTTGTTTAATTAAATAAATAAATAATTAATAAATATTCCGGACATCTAACACACAACGCCATCTAGTCCCAAGCTAAGCAGAGCTTGTGTTATGGGTATTAAACAACTGATAAAAATACATAAATACTGTTTTTTTTTGTAAATACATACATATTGTACATAGAAAACATCCAAACTGCGAAACAAATATTTGTAGATCACACAAACATTTGGTCCGACCCAGGATTTGAACCCGAGACCTCAAGCACAGCAGTCGCATTCACTACCACTGTGCCACCGAGGCAGTAGTTATTATTCAGTAAGTTTTTCTAAATAAACATATATCCGATTGAAGGCAATAAACTTGCTCAATAACGTAAATGACCCTAACATAGACTATATAAGGTAAATGACACTAACGTTTGTACTTGAAAACTGTGATGTTTTATACGTCCCTATTTACCCCTTTAGCGATAAAAGTGTAGATGTATGTTCTCATAGAATTGTAAAACTTTTTTCAATTTAAAAGTATCGAGAAATATGTAGCCTTAATACTTGTGGAACCGCACTTAATTCATTTGTCGTCTATTTTATACATTGTGTGCCTCATTACTGGACGAATAACTTCAAATGGGACTTTGTTAAACTCTTTATAACAATGTGCATACAAAAAAATACTGTATGTATCAAACAACAGAGTTGATTTTAGTATTACTTGTGTCGAGTTTTTAATAAAAACAGAATTGCACACGATGTCTTGGTATAAGTCTCATTGTGTGATCTCGCTGTTGTGGCCGAAGTGTGGAGGCAAGTAATTTAGCTGATAAGGGAAACTAGACTGTAATTTTGTCTCCTCTGTACAGAGATCAACGGATGTGGTTATTGTGTGATAAGACGTTAATGTATTTGGAAAAGAAGCATTATGTTGATGAATTTAATTGTCATTTTATTACGAGCAGTAACTATGAGAATCATTAGTATCCACACTGGATTGAATCACCCATGAAATGATTCTCTACTAACTTATATTTCGGTCAAAAATCATCGATAGTTTTCGAGGTTTCGTAAGCAGTAGAGCTAACACTATTAGAATTATGCATCTGGAAGAATATGTGTCATTTCTCTTCTTGGTGTTTCCAAAATTGCTGTGGATCGTGACCTTGATGTAGTTGGTCTACTCTGTGTCCTCATCTATCGCGACCAGGCGCTTGATGTAGTGCAGCGCTAACAAGTGAATATTGTAGGTTAGATATCTGACTCGCCCAGGGCTTTAGACTTCGACCTTTGGGTCTTTGCGCTTCCTTCTCCCCGTTACCATCAGTCGTTCCAAAATATCGGCCTTTCTTCTTGCGATATGCCCAAAATATAAACATATTAAGCTTTGTGGACGTTGAGTTCCTTTAAACTTGAGAGGTTTTTACAATGGGCTATCCAAGGTCCAGGTCAAGGTCAGTAAACATACCTAACTATTTTAGTGATTCTTTCAGATTTATAAAATTTTGATATAAATATGGAGGCACTTAAAGCCCAGTTGCACTCGGTGATTAAAAACAATCGCCGAGGCTAAGTAATAACTGCGCTGCCAGTATTTGGATGGGTGACAATTTTACTGTAAAGAAAATTGATAAAACATCTTAAGCATCTAATTACATTATTTTTTATGTATAAGCCTGCCAAAGTGTCTCTATTCTTCTGATGGAAAGCATCAACAGAATCAAAGAGTGGTAGTCACGTAAACCTTATCTTGATTAGTCGTACTTAAGTTACGTAAAGTCTCTGCTCCAAAAGCAACATAAAAGTTCTCGTAAAACTAAAACTAGCTGGCAATTACGGTGAGCATCGTTTCGCGACTTCCCCACATACTTGACAAGCTCTGGTTACAAAAGAAACATTGTAGTGCACATGTTTTGCAGTTTATTGCACTGTTTACCGCTACGTGTTGTAGAGAGCTGGTTTTATTGCGAAGGTATGTTTCAACGAACAGAACAATTTCTCAAAGAATATGCTTTAACAAAGCTTCGTTCCTGTTTCATGAGTGTTTGTTTGTTAATACGTATTTTCAGGATCTGGGTGTAAAAGTAGACCAGGAATAAAAATGTTAGTAAATTGTCTCATTTCTGCGGTAACAACAGCATAATCAAAATAGGATTTTTTGCAAATTAGGAGACAAAAACATAAATTAAATAATATTTCGGCAATCTAACACATCTAGTCCCAAGTTAGGCAGAACTTGTGTTATGGGTAGTAGACAACTGATACAAATACATATATACTTTTTTTTGCAAATACATACATATCATACATAGAAAACACCTAAACTGCGAAACAAATATTTGCAGATTATACAAATATTTGGTACGGCCCGGGAATCGGAATTGATTAAATGGTCTACACACTTGATAAGGAAAGAATGTACTTCAACTTGTTTTAAGGGTTACTAATGTCGTCAGATTGTAAAGATACGAGTAATTAACAAGATTAGATAAAAGGAAATTATATTTGATAAAGCTGTCTAAAATTATAAATATATTTCTTGAGCGCACTCAACCAGTCATTACAGCTATTCATAAACAATTTCGCCAACTTATTAGTCTACTTAGTTTAACAAATATGATGTATGACTTTTAATATGCTACGAGTATGTAATGGACATTTGTAGTTTACATCAGCGACTTATTCAGTAGGTTCTCAAGTTCATGCTGAATATATAAAAATACTGATGATCATCGTATATTTTCATGCCTGGTAAGGAACACTTATGAAATATGACTACAACTTTTTGTTCACGATGTACAAAAAACTGCTCAATGGGCAACTGGGCCATAACTTTTGACGAACATCATTTGTCCGAAAATCTTCCTCCCGTCGGCGTTACTGTTCACGCCTCGATAAGTTTAGGATTTCCGAAATTACTCTCAAAACAAAATACACTTTTTTTATCTCTCTTCTTTTCTTCTATTTTTTTCTCAAAATGAGATTTATATTTAATGTAAAGTAAGTAAGTAAAGTAAATCTACAGATTTGTGAATATTGCAATGTAAGATTATGTAGGAAATATGTTTCTTTTTATCTTGTAATCGGTCAATAGACAAAGTCAGATGAGTATATTAAGTGCAGCTGTCTAGTTCCAAAATATGCTGCCTTTTCGACTGAAAAATATATTTTTTATTGAATTGACAAGACCATGGGAGGGCCTCGGCATGAATGGGCCGGCTCGAACGGAGTGATACCACGGCCTCACAGAAAACCAGTGTGAAATAGCGCTTGCGCTGTGTTTCACTGAGTGAGTGAGGATACCGGAGGCCTATAGCCAACCCCTCGCTCCATCCCCCTCCGCATCCCCCAAAGGGCGCCAACGCTGTCGGTCGTGCTTTGTATTTGGAGCTGCACGATCTTAATATGAAATATTCGATTTTTTTTATTTTCACCTTTCAGAAATCAAAGTTCGATCGTAGTTCATTTTGCCAATGACTACTAAATAAAAGTGAAAATAGAGATGAGTAAAGAAAAGAACTTAAATATTTTGCCTTTGCCTATTTATATGTAGATTGTAAAGCTGTAAGCTTTTCATTTACTTGTAGAAATACTTTAGGTCGATCAGTCTGAAATGGAAATATTATTCTGTTTAGAAAAATAGTCCATAGCAATTCTGTTCGGTTTTAAGCTTTTATCTTCCTGATTGGAGATCAACCGTTCCTACGGTATAAAAATATAACGACACAGTATATTGCGCCGGCGGGGGCCTGTACAAGATTACTTTTTTACGGGCTGTTAAAGTAAGTTACTACACCTTCTGTACTGTAAATGTTTAAGAAGATACAATTTTGAGTGTACAAAATCATAGCATTTGTAAACTACACTAAAGATATTATAATAACTTGGATATTTAAAACTTTATACATACCATTTAATATTGACTTCTTAAATGGGTTAGCAGGCTTGTTAAACAGTATAAGCAGTCCATGTGTAGGACTTCTATGGCATAAATGGACCGGGTCAAACACAATGAAACCACGGAAGATATTATCCACACCATGTTTATGCAACTACCTCGTTGATCTAGCGGTTAGCTGTTGGGTTTCTCTTAGAAGAAATTCTCAATAGCAGCTCGGAGTATAGACGATGCTGGTGTTTCTCGCACGTGCTTCGGCTAGCACGTTAAGCTGTCGGTCCCGGTTGTCATGAACACCTATTAAAATCGTTATTGGGAAGTTACCGCTTACAAATATAGTGACAACTAGTTTAATGTTCTAATTTATTTCACCCACAGGGTTGCGGAGGTGCGATGCCAGTCGCTTCGTGGAAAAATTGTTTTTCAGGTAAAACCGGTTGAACTAGAAGTCTACCCCAATAAATCTTGGGAATAATAAAGATAGTAGTCTGCAGCTCAATCCAATTCCTCTCTTGGTTCTACATATCAAAATGTAAATATAAATTTAATTAATTTCCAGGCATTAGTAAAGATTTTAAATAACGAATCGTCAAGATAGGATGAACTTGGCAACTCAACATCTATGATTTTTTCTGAACTCCGTTCGAACTCTTTTTCATCTGATGCAATACCAAATAGTATTACTGGCGCAAAGCCATTTGGAAGAACCTGAAAACTTGTATAAAGTAGTAACTGCACTGGAAACTATATTTATTTTATTTTAAACTTTATGCACACATGTACAACGGCGTGCTTAATGCCCAAGGCATTCTCTACCAGCCAACCTTTGGGAGATGTGGAAATTTTGTGAGGCAGGTGCATTGTGGTGGAAGTAAGAGGTTGTAATTGCTATCAATATATGGACTAACATAATTCATGATACACATATATATTCTCGTAACAAATCTGAAGGTCTTAGCCTCTCGTAAAAAATTTTTTTGGACTTCTGATACACTACGCTATTAAGTATCCAACTAAGCAGAGCTTGAACTATGAGTACTAGACTACTGTTAAAAATACATTAACATTTTTTTTTGTAAATACATATAGGTATAATTTATATAGCGACATTCCCGAACTCCGAAATAAATATTTGAAGATCTTGCAAATATCTGGACCGACTCGGGTACCAAACCCTCAAGACTACAAGTACAGCAGTCGCATACGCTACCAAGGCGACCAAGGCAAACAAAATTAGAGAGCAATATGAAGACAGTCAATATTAGAAAAGTGATCATGATTTCTAAAAAAAATAAAATTTACAAAAAAAATACTGTTGCGCCATAACCAGATGAATCTAGTGTCCACTAGAAGAATCGAGAACTGTCGAGGACAACGCCATCTAGTGTCGGAAAGCGCGCAACTGTGTGCATTATGACGATTACTCGACGCTAGATGGCGCTACAAGCAGCTCTAGAGTAATCTATTTAGCCTAGAAACATCGATCGAATGTTTTCGTAGTTTCGAGTAATTTCCACGGCCATATAAAAGCGGAACGTGTTGGCCGTAGGGACAGTATTGTTTCACGATACAGCGGATAAACATCGAAGAGATCTTCTAGTGCGACTAACCAGTGATTTAGTGATTTCTTATTGTAAAAAGTGTTCTTAATAAATATTGTGTTATTTTTGGTAATTAATCGAGTACTTTAATTTATTTAATACCCAGCTCGTAACAATACCATAATCAATGTAAAATAAATATTGACTGTTATATCATGTATAACATTTTACAACTAACTTTATAGTTTTAGAAAAAAAAGATTATTAAAATTGTCTGGCAAATTAGAAGTATGATAAAGATATCCAAGAAGGTGAGGCAATGGTAGGAAAACTTATAGCGTCTCGAATAGCTTCAGCAGGTTGGGAAGTCAATACAAAAAAAAATAAATCGAATCTAATTGAAATACTTTTATCATTATCATAATATTATGCATTCACGGTATTTGTGCCTATTTTGAAGATGGATACACCGATAAATTATATTCCACGATATATATAAGACAATTTCAATATAACATGATAAATGGTTACTAACCACATTTAATCTGCTTCATAAAGTCGTATTAGTATCCCCCCTCTCTAATACCACTTACTCAATGTCTATAGCGTTGTTATAGCCTACACTGAATAAGCGGCTTTGTGATGCATTCTCGAATGGATAATGCAAACCGAATATCGAATATTCATGCGAGTGGGCTTTAGGGATGTGACTGCACAGGAGTACTAGTTTACCAATTAATAAACTAGATAATTTAAAATATTCAACTATAGATGTTTTGTTCACAAAGTTTTATTAATCATTTTTGTTTTTCAAGTAATTTTCTTGCTTATCTTTGAGGAGTGCGGGATTTTTATTATATAAACGATTTCCACAATATAAAAATGTTAAGAACAGTAAAATCAATTGAAGTAATGCGTAACGCTGCAGTAATTTTCTTTAAAGAATAATAAAAGATAAAGAACTTTTAAAATATAGATTACTCTACATTACAGTAAAACTAAATGACTTCAAATTTTAGGCCGCGTTTTCAAAGTCAGTCATTCCTTTTCTATCTGACACCGCTACACTGGCGCGCACCGCTCATAGGGTACGAGATTTCCACTCCGCTGTGTTTGTGCAACACTCCCATTTAAGTACATACAATGCGTTTCAAATAAGAATAGGATTAGCAATCCGCCATCTTGCACTGAATTTGTCAACAACTTCAGATATTTCTGTTTGATGTTTAAAAGAAAAACGAGAATTTACAATAAAAAAAAATAATCCAAATTTTCTATGCTACTAATATCATCGTCATCTGAATCAGATATTCTATTGAGATTTCACTAGAGAGAGAACTCTTCAATTTCGCTACTCTCTAAGTCATCTCCGCTGTCATCAGCTGTTTTATAATAAAAATAAATTATTGCTGTCTTCAAACATCTCTCTTGACGTGATTCACTTCTAGTAGCTAGATTATTTTTTCTGTAGCCCATTTTAAGAAGTTGTTACCATTCATCTCGTCATGATAATCTCCACTTTCTGTTTTATATTTAAAGCAGAGAAATGCTCCATCTACAAATCCGTTATCATTTCTTCTGACGCCAGTAGCCGATGACGATTGCCAGCACTTTTTAACTGTATAGTGGGTCTGGATACAAATCTCATCCATGTAAATCACTGGCTTTTTGTTACTAGAAGTGCCATTTGCGTGTATGCGTCGTAAATATCTCGCACTCCAACCTTTTATATTCAGTCGCTGAATTAAAAACGTTCTGTTTTGTTTATATTTCTTAAATTTGTATCCCAAGTCATTGAACATTATACGTGTTACGTTGGCTTTACTCCTTGGAAAATTAAGATCCTCGCGAACTATAGCTAGTACTTAATTTCATGTTGACACTTCTTCACGCATAATATTAATTGCATTTATTTTAATTCCAGGAGCACAGAATTCAACATTATCAAGAACAATATTTTTGGCACTTGGTTTTTTTTTCGTAGGATGCTTATTTTACTCGAACTGACCTCTGCTTCATTGTGCTCTTTAAGAATTTTTGTAACAGTATTTTTGTTCACTCCTGTGGCTGCGCTCACTCTTTCAGTTACCTTCATCGCATTTTTAAACGAAACCATTAATTGAACGAAAGTTTTTCTTGATATTTTCACAATACCATCACCGTCAGCGGTAGCTTGATTATTGGAATCCATCATTATCTTTGGCAAATTCTTCGACTTGCCTTTCTTCTCTTCGAAATTTTTATTTACATTATGCACAATTTCATGTGATATTCGGTTTAAGACTACACCTCTTTTATAACTCATTATTGAGCTTGTAAAAGTTCCAACACAAATTTTCCAAAAACTAAATCAAAAAATATTTAACAAAACCATATAAAAGTAACAACTTAACAACTACAATAACAACAATACTTTAACAAAAAACAACAAAGGTAACTAAACAGAAGCGAGGAACTTGGAACTCATGGACAGCATGAGGAGCAGCAGCATTGTCTGAAGCACACTAAACTAACAACAAAATGGTGTCCGCTTCGACTATTAGTGTTGGACGCAATTTACATGAAATCGACAGTGTAATCAATTAAAAAATCGAATAATGACGTCAAATTTATAAAAAAATAAATATGCTAACATAAAGTCTAAGCCGCGAAAAAAATATAAACTATTTTTTTTATTTTAATATTATTTGGTGTTTATGCCAACGCTGCATCCCAAGCACAGCAGTTGCATACGCTACCACTACTTCACCGAGGCAATCAGTACAATTTTAATATACATATTTGAAAATAAGCTAAATACCATTAAACAACAAAATCGTCTATCATTTAACTCAAGTATACCAATATCCTGAAATTACCCTAATAAGCTTACCTAAATACACAAGGGTGCAAAAATTACAATCAAGACTACCCCTACAAAGTCATAACAATGTTATAAAAATAATTTAGCAAGAAACTGGTGAATAAAGTCGCGAGCTTTTCTCTACCTGACTTTTTATATTTAACATAAAGTTAAATGAATGTCACAACGAAGCGAGATGGGACGAGGCGGGACGAGGCAGGGCGAGGTGAGTCGCAATTCCGACGTAGATAAATGGATGAACACCTGCGACTCGAGAAGCTTTTCTTAAACATAATGGTTCAGGAGTCAAACCCATTTGTATTGGCCTAAAACATACATTATATTTGAAAAAGACTTTGATAGAGAGTGAATGGTGAGATTTATTAGTTAAGGACTTGTAAATTTTGCATAATGAGTTGACTACTTAGTCTTTTACTTGTTAAAGAATATTTTTTATATAATACTTGACACAATAATTCTGCTCTGCCTGATGAATGTATGAGCATTATCCAAGAGTGGTGTCCACCATTCTTATTGCGAAAGTGTACAATTCGTCGTGTAATTTACTGTTCTTGATTTCGATCGAATGACAACAGCTTTTTGACCCTATTTTACCTGATGAACTTTGCGCTAAAATACAAAGTTGCCAAAATCAAGATCAAACTATCCTTACTTTCTGCTACAATAAGCGTTATTTCTTAAAAGTATCGAAATGAAAACAATGCTATTCTACTGATTGATTTTTTTGAGGCTCCAAGTTACTTGAAACGGTGATGTTCTCCAAGCCGATTACGGCCACGGCGGCCAATCTCAACGGAGACCAGCCAACTACTCAGGAGATATTATAGTGCACTAGTGTGTGCGTAAACACAGACGCACTCTCTGTTCCCTCTCTCTCACAATCCGATGGGACGGTTAACCGACATGACCGGGGAGAGCTTGCTCTCCGAAGCATGGGGGTTCCTACCACAACTCCCAAACTCGAGCTATTATTAAGTATTTTTATAATTAGAAAAACTCAATAACACTTTTGCCCGACCTATTCCAACCCGAGACCTCTTGATTGGCAGTCGCATACTTGAACCGCTAGACCAATCAGGCAGTGTGACTTGAAACGGTACTGAAGTGACAATTAGTTAAATATATTTAGATACAAAATTTACCAAAATTAAGGCTGTCAATTGCTATAATACGTTGTAATCGATCCATTATTAAGTTTAAGATAATTTTATTTCAAAGATATCATACATTTTCTTCTTATCACATTTTGTATAGTTAGAAATAAGACTCGTAAATTCTTTCTTTGTCTTTAAATTTCCGTATCTTATTCGTTTTAGAGACAAGTGTACACAAGTTTTGCTAGAAATATTATAAATTGAACGAAACTACAAACTGAAGCATTTATGCCTGCTTAAAGCGTGCACATTTTAAACGAATTTAGTTCTACTTAAGTATCACGGTAATATTTCGGAAGATAAATAAATTTTATTGTACACTAGCTATTCCGTTTAACTTCATCTGTGCCTCAAAAAACGGAATAAATTTTCTTATTTTTTGCACTGATTTTTTCATTGATGCTCGGGTCCTGTACATCCAATAATGCAAGAATTGGCGCAATTATTCCAGCCGTTCACGAGTAATGTTGTGACCAAGGGAAATAGGGATTTATTTTAATATATTTAGATCAATAAAATCTCACAATATCTCAAAGCAATATTTAAGAATGAAAAGCAGTATTATAACAAAAAATAATCCGTAATAGTGGACCTTTCAAGGTAATTGTTTTTTTTTAATTAGATTGTTTCATAAAAAGTACAAGTTCGAAACACGGCCTGGTAAAATTGACGAAAACTTTTGATTGATTGCCAATTTTAAAACAAAAAGTGCTCCTGACGGAAGCCATTGCTCAAAGTCTCGTATGATTACTCTAATGCTAAATTAATTTTCGAGTATTATTGAATCCAGTAGATTTCATAATTTGAAAGAGATTAAAAAACTGTTATAGCAGTGGATAAAGTTTTTTTTTTGCTACAGAAAAAGTTAAGACGATAAACCTGAAATGACAGCGTTTGTTCACTGTAATGTTTTAATGGTGAGTGCTAGATCGTAGACCCAATGATGGAGAAGCATCTCAATATTCCAACATAGTTGTTGGTCACTATACTGCATTGTTGCATTCGCACGCATGAGTTTGATGACCACCACTCTTGGACTCTGCTCATGCTTTCCATCAGGCAGAGTAGAGCCACTTTAGCAGGCTCATATCCTATTGGTATTTTAATTTTCATTATCATCTAGTATTCAAAAGTCAATAGTTTTTTGATTGACATTTGTCACGTTTCTTTGTTACTACTGTGTAACGTCACTACTTTATTATTTCGAAATCAAGTTGAAACTGTGCTTAAAGTTTTGAATTTGCAACTTTATCACATCAATTTCTTAATAATAATATAAAAATTATTCATAATATCATTGTTAAATGAGGCATTCATAGCCCAGTTGAACTCGGTGATTAGAAACATTACCGAGGGTAAGCAACGAAGGCGCGGTCAGTACCTGGATGGGTGACCGCTAGTGGCACGATACCATGAGCATCTCCATGATTCAGAGGTCACGTTAACCAGTCGGTCCCGGTTGTTATCATAGGATAACGTGAAGCTTAGTTGGAGGCCCTTGGACGGCTTCAAAACATCCAACGGCAAGATTACGTATCCACAACGTTGTCTTGCCCGCCCCCAAGCCGCACTCGGGCTGCGTGGGGACGTTAGCCTTGACCCTCTCCTGAGAGGAGACGCGAACCTAGCAGTGGGACGTTATGGGTTGTTGATAATAATAAAAACAATATTTTTTTTATTTTTTTTATTTTTTTACTAGTTCAACCTTCGAATTCAGTTCGCCCTTAGGGTTGCGGAGGTCAGATGCCAGTCGCTCTGTGTAAAAACTGATATTCAGGTAAAATCGGTTGAACTGGTAGCCGACCCCAAATAATATTGGGAATAATAAAGGCTAGGAAGAAGAAGATTTTATTTTTTTATTGGACTGCGACAAGGCAATAACTTTTGACAGAATGAAGTCGGTCGGGGCATCTAGTTTGCAAACAAAACCCAGGTTTTAGATACTATTTTCCAATATCGCTTTAGTAGCCTACACGTGCATCGAATTTTCAAAGATACTAATTTTGAATTTTAAGTAGTTAAGTGTAACAGTTAACACTAAATAATTTGCAAAATTTGGCTAATAAAAATAATTCTGGACCCTTGTGAGTCAGAATGTATCTAATAATACGTCATACTACATTGTTACAACTACATCTGGTATAGAATGATCGAAGTTTTTAATACATTCCAATGAAAATAAAGTAATAAACAGCTTATGAGCGTGACATTAATTTAATATGGTCTAAACAGATCTCTCTAAAACTACTACTGCATTAAAAATTAATAATATTAGTTGAACTTTACATCATGAGAACACAGAGACACAGTCTCGCTATTTTAATGACATACTTAAACCCATAACTCAGTAATGGATAGTTATTATTTTAAGATAATGGATAAATTAATATGAAACCATGCCAGTATGGAAAACCTTTCTAAATCTATACTTGTATTATAAAGCTTGTTGATTGTTGTGGGATCAAATCTCACATGACACAAAACTGTTTGATTTACGAATTGTTGTTCTGAGTTATGCAGGACAGATGGTGATTGAATAGACGTGAAAACATAGTAATACTTTAGAAACTTGAACAGAAAGCCTTATTATTGTAAAGGACTTAAAATAAATGGCACAACAATTAATATCAACTCGATGATGAAGTTGTTACGTCCTCCTCGTAACACATACCAGAGACAAATGGCCGACGCACATCTGTGTCGTTTCGACAGCTTTATATATCCCCTACTTTAGGGGTGCCGAAATTCATTACAGCAGGGTCAAAATAAGTAAAGTTATAGAAAGTTTAAGCAAATTGAACCATGGGATGAAATGATGCATTTTAGGGGTTAGGTATAAATATAATATGCTTTTATTAGCTTCAGCTGTTATGTTTAAAAAAGTATATTTGTTTAGATAGTGTCGGTACACCCGCACGCAGTTGTGGTTATTGTTGTGAAATATGAATATATTAATTCATACAACGACATAAACTGACAACTCATACTTGCATCTGGGTGTACACAACAGGCAGGCCCTTTGATTTCTTGGCGGTTAAGCCACCCGGGTGACCGTATCTAGGCAAATAGACTATAAAGGCTTTTGTTGTCTATTCGCCTAGATACGCTTTACGATATTTGTTCTTCAATCTACTATATTAAGTATGAATAAATATAGTTTAATCTTCGTTAATTCAGATGTAGCTTCTGTAGATATGCTTTTGCAATATGACGAATAAACGTAATTGAAAACTACATTTAAAAAAGAAGCTGTTCGAATAAAACTGTTAATGGTCATATTAATATTATTACAAAATAACATATACATTATTCTTAACAAGTTTGGTATTCAAATTCCTAATAAAATAAATAGAAATGTTAGTTAATAATTTTCCTCACGGATAGGCCTAATGAAAACTAGACTTTCTGTAGTATTTCAATAGCTTTCGTGTATATTTTAATAGCTCACTAGGGACTAAGACAGACTAACTTTGTTACTTGGACATTTCTGTGTAAATTGCCAACTTAACAATGAGGCCTTTGTTCAGTTTCATTCAGGAATTTCACGCACTGAATAAGTTTTCCACATACTAAGTTGTTGAACAGAAAACAGAATTCAATATACTAGATTAAAGTTTTAATTAAAGTTTCGCAACAAGATTAAGACAATACGTTGACTTTTGTTTTATTGGTCTGTTGTGTAGTTTTCAGGGCGATTGGGAATGTTCAACGGTGATGCACATATCGCAGGTATTTAGTAGAACTAGTGGTCGCCCAGCGGTCGAATCCGACCATATTTATTCTTTTTTAGTTTTTTAGCTTTCTGCGCTTTTCCTTGGTATAACTTTTAACTGTGCCACATTTCATATCCTCTGTTGGCATTTTCGTACAAAGGGGTACAAAGTTTTTACTTCACGTATTAATTTATAGAAGCATAGTTTTTATAAATGTTGTTGTTTTATATATTAAATTTAGATGGATTATAATTTGCCTAAGAAAAAAACGTTGTGTGTTACAAAGCGAAAGAACGATATGCTGCTAGAATATTAACAGGCGCATTATAACACTGTTTTAAAGTTCTTAATTTCACTTCTAAAAATTAATGTAAGAAGTTCTACACTGACATGATCAACACAAACGGTTTTAAAAACTGTAATCGTGTCATTACACGAAGAAAATAGCGTACTACTTTAAAAAGATGCAGGTATGGGCGGCGGTAATCGCTTACCAGCAGGCGATCCGTCTGCTCGTTTGCCCTCTATCCCTCGGTGCAGCTGGCTTACCATGAAAACGCCTTGAAAAGGTTACAGACAGACAGAAAGGCACATTCACTTTCTATATTAGTATGAATAGTATGGCCTAGGCGTTGCTGCTACTTCGTGAAATTTGGTATTATTAGAAACTAACTGTGTTCCTCATAATTTTTACGCCGGTTAAACATTCCCTCTATTTTCACTTATATTTTAAGACCAAAATCAGCCAAATCGATATAGTCATACCCTCTATTTTCACTTATATTTCAAGACCAAAATCAGCCAAATCGATATAGTCATACCCGAGTTTTCGTGAAACCAACGAACAGCAATTTATTTTATATAATATGTAAAGAAGATTTATATTTCGAATTTCGAGAGAAACTTTTAGCTGTAACCTGAACTTGAGCTTACAAAAATATATCAATAAATTATTTATAATGGAAAAATTGTCTTTGTTAATTTCTAATATAGTGAGTGTGTCACCCCTAACAAAGAAATATGTAGTCTGGAACAACTAATAACTATGTGGCAGCGAACATTGCTAGTCATGCGCGTTTTATTACGTTTGCTTCTTTCATTATAGACTTGATAGTGTGTGGAGAAAGGAAAATTCTCTTTTAATTTGCGATAGCCTGTCGTATATGATAAGGGTTATTGCTTACTCTATGGGGCGTTTATATTGCTATTTCTTTATTATTAACATTGAAGTAGTATTTGGTTAGGGAATGTTAAAATCTAAACTTTGAAGCTTTTTTACCTGACTACGGTGAAGCCGAAAGAAAGGTTAATCGTTTTCGTAATCTATGTTTATTATTTTGTTTACTATAGCGTCTAAAATGCTGAACAGATTACAATGACTGAGGGCTATATAAATAACTATAAGGCACAGAAGATAAACGTAAAATTACAGCAGCAGTTCTGTCGTGTTTCGTTGGTGAGTGCGAGACCAGAGGCCCAATGATACAGAAGCTTCACTAGGCCGTCATGGTGTAGGTCACCATGCTGCATTGGTTGCATTTGCAATGAGTATGGTGACCAACACTCTTGGATTCTACTTTTGCTCGTCATCAGGCAGAGTAGAGTAATTATGACAGGACCACACTTAAAAAAATGTGTGATTTGTGGCCTTCCACAAAGAATAAGACCGGTTTTTCAATATTACTTTGCTGTAACCAAGGATTAAAGACATTAGTCATCGTGGGAGAGCCACGCGTCGGCATGAATGGGCCGGCTCTACCGGAGTTATTACGCCACTGGTACTGTGGTACTGTTACTGGTGGTACTGGTATTCCACGGCCTCACAGAAAACCGGTGTGAAATAGCGCTTGCGCTTTGTTTTATCGAGTGAGTGAGGATACCGGAGGCCCTTACCCCAACCCGTCCCCCCATCCCCTTCCTGTTGCCCAAAGGCCGGCAACGCAGTTGTGACGCCTCTGAGGTTGCGGGTGTCCATGGGCGGCGGTAATCGCTTACCTCAGGCGATAAGTCTGCTAGCTTGCAATCTATTAAAAAAAAAGAAAAAAAAAATAGTAATATATTCATAGAACGTGCTGCTACACATCAATCCTCTCTCCGATTTGCCTATAGCCCATTCATCGGGAACACTCACAGTGATAGACGAAGGAATTCTTTAATAATTAAATATGATCATTGGAGGGGTAAGGTCCCCGGCTGCATTTTCCGTAATTAGGATAGGAATATTGTCCTTATCATCGTCACGGTAGTGTTGGGTTTAATTTTTGTCGTCTTTTTTAGCAAGAACGCGACCAGGCTCAGTCGGGTCATACGACACCCATGGACACTCCGTATCTATGAAGGCATAACGGTGCAAAAACCAAAATAAATAAATAAATAAAAGCATCACTAGGCCGCCATGGTGTGGGTCACTATGCTGCATTATTGAATTGTCTGTATTCGCAATAAGTATGGTGACCATCAGTTTTGGATTATGCATATACTTTCCATCAAGCAGAGCAAAGTCACTTTGGCAGGATTATACATAAAAAAAAGAAGTCGGGTTAGGTATACATAGTTTTTTTAAAACTTTTTGTTGTTGAATTTTTCTTGGATATGGATTAAGTATATGTCCAGCTGTGAACTATCGAATGCTGATTGATAGTGGTGATGATAATATGCTCTACTTTCAATACGTCTTATGCACATCTGGAGTTAAAGTTAGGAACAAAATCAAACAAAAAGTCACAAGACTCAAAGATGTCTTCTTACTGTTTACTTTAGAATTCAGTTCGATAGAAATCGAAACACGATATAGGCACTTTTACTCGTAAAGTGTAACCAATGTTTGAACAAATATTTATAGAGAATTTGCTGAACAAATATCGGGTACTCACAAAAATTCATAGCGGAATAATATATGATTCAAAAGGTTTATGTAAAGTTTGTTATGAATGTTTATTTTGTTTTGTAAACAAACATAATGAAATAGAAAGGTCTACTAGAAGAGTTTTTAATAAGTAAATGGTGATTACATTTTGGTAAATGTTATCACCATTTACCAAAAAAGTCTAGAATAGTATAATAAAGGTTTTAGGACCTTATCATACCGATAAAAAAAAATGTCACCAAAACAATTACAAAAAACGTATTCAATAATGGCGATAAACTATGAAAAACCATAGAAAAAATTCACTTACAAAATAAACAAGATAAATAAATAATAGAACTATCATTTTTTTTAAGAATGGTTAGTTACATTTATGCATAAGTAAAAAAGGAAATAACTAATAATAATAAATAAATAATAAATAAATATTGCAGACATCTAACACACAACGCCATCTAGTCCCGAGCTAAGCAGAGCTTATGTTATGGGTACTAGACAACTGATATGAATACATATACACTTTTTTTTTGTAAATACATACATATTATACATAGAAAACACCCAAACTCCGAAACAAATATTTGCAGATCATACAAACATTTGGTCCTACCCGGGAATCGAACCCGAGACCTCAAGTTTAGCAGTCGCATACGCTACCACTACGCCACCGTGGCAGTCGATAATGTTGTAGCTGGATAACTACCCATATGAAGATTATAACATTTGTGTGCTTTTAAGGTCATATATAGTTTTCACGAAAATTTTGATTCTCTTGTGGAGGTGGAAATGTGTAGACAATTTAAAGAAACATTATACACTTTTGGCTACGGACGTCGAAAATTTAGCATGATCTGAATGCTGAGAGCTAGTTCAAATGGCTCGCAAATATCAGCTTTTTGAAAGTATTCTTTATGTACACTCACTGAAAGATACTTTTTGTGTGAGACGAAATTTAGCCTGTTTTGCATTAACTGGTATAAAGTACTTTTAATGGTTCATGTAATATATCACTTATAAGTTTTTAATAATTACTTCTCTCGTTACATTTTCATGTTTACTTAATTGGATTGTAATATTGTTTAACTTTTGGGCGTGGGAACCGCTCGCGTAATATTGTTTTTAATTACTTTATGACTTTTTCCTGGATGAAAAATAATAGTGGTATAACTTAATGAAAAAAAGGTCACGCTGCATCCGAGCAGCAAGTTTTCTATGTCTGGATAATTGCTGATATCCTTCATCGTGGAGTTCAAGTAAAGAGAGAGTGCTGTGTGAGACTGGTGGAGACTAAAAACATAGCTTCGAATTATCTGAAGTTTAAATCATATTAGACTGATCTTGGTCAGAGTCCGTCAGGTTGTTATATCTTACGAAACGTGACAGTTCAAGAGTTATAAGTTTTCTTCCGTTATTAATTTAAGCTTTTATAAGAAAAATATTTACTAACAAAACTGACACGAGCACATTCTTGAACTAGACAATGAGTTTCATAAAGATTAGAAATAAGAAGAAATTAGTTAAAAGAGAGGGGTCCCTGCAATACCAGCTCGGAGCAGTGCAATCTTGCTGAGAGAGTCATTTTTTAAAATCGTCGCGAGAATTGTCGAGAATCGTCGAGAAAAATTGAAGAAGCCGGTTATGTGCGCCGGATTAAGCGATCGTTTATTAGGCGATGTAGAGCGTGCATAGCTGCCGGCGGAGGACACTTCGAACATTTAGTTTAAGTTGTTGAATAAATATTTTTACGTACTAAAACAACCTAGTTTTCTTTTGAATATCCTTAATAGTGACCCCATAGTGTTTGTTTAAAGAATCTTGGCAGAAATAAATCATTATGACGAAGTTTTATAACCATTTACAACATTACATGAAAAAAATATTTTCTCACCTTGATATTGATCTCGCTCATGTAGCTTAATATTACTTGTGAAGTATGCATTGTTATACCTTTTTAGAATCTACACATACTAGATAATTTATTAAGATCATGGGCAGCTATAGCGCCGTACTTTTTTTTTACACAGTAAATGATCAAAAGTTGACCCTAAGTAAAACAAAAACATAAAAAATCTTAAAATGACAATTTTGAAAATGACCAACGTTAAAAACGCCTAAAACAGTACTAAAACTAAATAATACACATCTTCAAGACTATAATACAAAAAAAATGACACAGAAATACCTAAATTTAACGAAATGGCAACGGAATGAATGCAAAGAGTAGCGAAATTTTAAAAAAACATAAAAGTCTACGCCATTTCCATACGGTTAGAAACCCTGGCAAAAAGATACGATTTTCTAATAGTCTCATAGCCGGACCAACTCCAGTTTACGACTTATCCATTATTTACGACAGACCCTGTATTTGGTGGCCACAGTTGTCACAGTACAGTAATCAATTAAACAATTTGACTGTCAGGTAAAACGGTAGACTTAACTTTTAAGACTTACCATTTCTAAAAAGTTTCTATACAGCAAAAGTCCATTCCGTTAATTGAAGTAAATTAATTAGATTGTTGAAATCTGACCTTCGAGTAAAGCAATTTTTGTTATTTACACTCTATAAATGTTTACTAAACTTTTCTTTTGCCATTTTTGTTCGTCTGTGGCCGAGTCGCAATCAATGGAAAAAGCAAGAAAAACGTGAAAAAAGTTAGATAAAATCCATTTGAGAGGCGTTCTTGCAAAGAACAAAGGTCTACACATCAAATAAATAAATGCTTCAATAGGTACAGAAGAATATCAGTACACAAAAGAATTCTCAATAAAATTTCGGCTTAGCGATTTTCTTAGACTTTTGCTATAAAGATTGCTAACAAAGAATGATTATGGACAACACTTAAATAGATAAATTTAAAATAATTATGAGACCGAGGTTGATTTATCTAGTGTAACTGTCCGCATAGTGACGGATTAAAAATTGTCATCTTATTCATCCCGTAGGTGTTATAAGAGCTGGCTAAGGTTTACTTCAGAAGGCGAAGAGAAGGAAAACTTGACACAAACCCTATTGGAACAAGTCTCGCCAGCTTGGTATAGTAGGACAAAACTAAATTCCTAAGAAACGACACATGTTCAGCAAAGGACCTTCATACGCTGTGGATTGTGATGTTGACTGGTCTTATGCCCGGTTCCTATATTTAACGAATCGTCATCGTGTAAAAAATTTCTACAACCGACTACGAGTCGTAAATAACGTTCCTCAATTAATTTTTTATAGGAACGATTTTAGCTTACGCCCCGTATAATATTCTACTATTCGTTCCTAGAACGGATCCTAGAACTGGGCATTAATAGTTTCAGATATCTGACACGTCACTTCAAGTTGTGCTTGTATTATAAAAGTTAGAATGACCGATAGAAAAATTAAATTATCTACTAGCTGACTCACGCAACCTCGTTTGCGTCTTATATTGCCCGTAGCGTGAAAATTTTATGAAAGAGAAAGAATGTTTCAAAAACGGGGGAAAAATTTCACGCTACGGGCAATATAAGACGCAAACGAGGTTGCGTGGATCTGCTAGTTATATATATATATATATATAGACAAGGTGGTCCGACATAATTGGCCAGATGACTTGGTGAATAAACATACACTGTTGTCTTTCGCTTAAAACTTTTGTGTTAACATTTACGTGTGTATTAACGACTAAAATGTTCGATGAACACGATGACTTATGGTTCAATTAAATATTGTTATTGGCCATTCCGTTAGCGATAAATGTTTAATAAACATAAGCACAAACATTATAATGATCATTATCTTAGCTGAAAAACGTCCTCTGCTTTACATAGGATGTGCTGCTCGCATTCAACGGATTCCCGTGACCTTTACCAGGTCGTAGAACCACCCTATAAGTTTATAATTATAATAATATAATATGTATTTATTTCTGAAGGAGTGGGGAAGTGTTCTGAAGAGCTCTTTGCTCGCACAATGGCTCCAAATACAGGTCACGACCCTCAGAATTGAGGATAACGGCACAAGGAGGAGGATCTAGTTCCCATAATACAAGCACTGCCTAGGTATCCGAAATATTTATTTATTTATCATAAACCTTGTACACGATTGTTATGCAAATGAAGTTTTTTTTTACAAACTTCCTTGCCAGAATTCATACTGTTCCTTTTGCATTAAAGTCTCAAGTATAATCAAGGGAAACTTTGAATAAGCCTTTGAATAACCCTGTTATGATGATGTCTTGAATTTATAATTCTGAAAAGATTATTGAATATTTCGTTATCATTTTGAGTCATCATTATCATCAAAGAAGGGTACGAAAACTCAACAGTTTTCGTACTGTTCTTTAAAATAATAATATTAATATTTATTAGCGTCAAAAAGGTATCATTAATACCATAATGTTATGAAAAGTTTATTCAGCGTAAATATTCTAAAGCTGATATATTCTGCAACGTCTTTAGCAAATTATATCCTTACTCATTGCTCAAAATAAATAAAGCTTGCCTTTACAAAATCTCTGTTATTCAGTACTCCAGCTCACTACAGTCCTCCAGCAGGCGATAGTGTTACTAATAATATTAGCCCGGATAGTCATGGTCCATTATTACGTTTGCGGTCTGTTCTTGAATTGACTTGCAAATGAGTTGTAACATTTGCTGCTTTTGTCGCCGAAAGGAGGTGAATAATGTAACAATTGTGCCATTTTTAATTGAAACGATTTAGTACAAGGTTTTGGATTTGCTAAAGCTTGGTCAAGTTTATTTTATTAGTTTGTTATTCAAATATGCATTATACGCCGACTAAATTATTTTGACATTACTGAATTTTTGCTACACTTGGACGACTCCTTGTTTATTTTACCTCCTCTCGATTTGAGGTCCAGACTTTACCTTTAAGATATTTATTTTACGAATAAGATCACCATTGTTCTTATTATCTTGTAAATGTATCTGTTATAAGTAAAACATATTCTATTCTATATTAATGATCCTAATTTTTGCAAGTTTTATATGTGTTAGTGCTGCGTTTATATAATATATAAATATGATCACTCGTCATATTTACTTTTTATTCCGAATTCTTCATAATATTCTGAAAGGATAGAACCCTCAATGACTTTTGTTTTCACAAGTTCCATCAGTAATGCACTCGATTATTAAATAAATATGATATGCTTGTTCCTACACCCACTTATATAAAAAATATATAACTTCACGGTTATATATTTTAAAATAAAATTACAAAATATGTAATCCTGAATGTTTTGACATCAAGTATACTTCTTTTTTTATGATCAAGCTACCAAAATGACGCTGCTATGCCTGATGGAAAGCATGAGTAGAGTCCAAGAGTGTCTGTCACCATCCTCAATGCGAACATGGATAGATCTGCATGATAAGGGTACACTATGGCGGCCTTTTTTTTTTTCTCTTGACGGGGTGGCAAATCCCTTCGGATCTCCGGCTCCTCGGGGACTGAGGAGCCAGGTATGTGGTGAGTCCACTAAAAACCACCCCGGCGGCCGGTCTCAGGCGCCCTGCTGTGGGGAGGACCCGGACCGGACACTATGGCGGCACTCACTTTGTCACAACCCGGGATCATAATGGGAGGGAAACACGTCATAACTAAAAAGAGAGTAAGAATATATTTTACTTATTAGGTTTTAAAGTTTTCTATGTAAAATGCATATCGCATGAGTAAATTAAACTATGTACATCTTTTAACAACTTTAAATTTGTAGTCGCTTAACATTGAGATCGATATACAACATGTGGAAGTTACGTAATATCTGGTAATTAGGTCAAATGTAGTTTAGAAGTTCTCGGTTCTCGGTAGTGTAAAGTAAATTAGGTTGGGTAGAAGGAAATTGTTGTACCTCAGACGTGCGTTTACTACTTAACTGTAATATATGATATATCTTACTGTACGGCTAGTTTTATGTTTGAGACACTGATAAGAAAACTTGAGCAGAAAATAACAGCTAAAGGGAAGGGTAGCAGCGAGAGCCATGCTTCGACAGAAATGTGTTAATGTTACTAATTTTATTCTCGACTGTATTTTCTGATATCAGAGACAATTTGACTATGCAAAAAATATTTCTGGTGGTCAATGTTATTAACTAGCTATTTTGCCTACGTGTATGAAGCCGCTAGTTTTAGAAGTGGTAATTCGGCCTGACAGTAGACAGATTAGAATTTCGTTTACTGTAGTTAATTTCCAGGAGTGGCCTTCTTTACTTTCCTAAAAAGCACTTGTGACTTTTTAAATTTAGTTTTCAAATTGCGCCTCTGTGTTTGTCAGTTTCCGCGATAAAGAGTACCCTAAGTTCCTGCTCAAGCATCAAATTATCTCTATGCTGAATCTCATTGAAACCGGTGCAGTAATTTAGCCATGAAAGCGTAACAGACAGACAGATTTACTTTCGAATTTAGAATATTAAGTATGGATATAGATACAAGTTGCGATAAGCAAAATGTTTCTGGAAAATCACTCGATAAATGATTGCTAATTATGTAAGTGGTTTTTAAATACCAAGAGAATTGGAGACAGAAGAGAGAGAAGAGTTATTGCTAAAGTTTTGATACCTATATCTATTTAATAATTTCCTCGAAATTATAATCAAACTTCAAACAGTATTGTTACTGGATTCCGCTCGTTGTTAATTTTCTTAGAGAGTTTACTATCCAAATTTTATTCGGGACAGTGGTCCGAAATTCGATCTTCAACTGGTTCCAATCCTAGCAGAGCAAGAGAGAAGTCGTTCCAGCTAAATTTATCTGTGTTTGAGAAATTATTTGTTGTAATGGAAATATTTATGTTCAATTACAAGACTAGTGAAGTTATTTGTATATGGTCTGTAATAATTTTGATTCGTGTAGAAAATAGATAAACAGAAAAGGTTCAAAACACTATAACTGTACAAACATACATACACTGCCAATACGTACATAAGCCCTTCGTCTTTGTCGTAATTGGATAAAGACAGTGTTAGGAGAGGTTAAACTCACTCAAACTCAAATTTTTGTATTGTTATTTGGGGCAAACGAGCATATCGTAAGCGATTACCGCCGTCACAAGTGCTTTGCCTACTTTTGGGAGGCGTAGGCGCTGTTTTACACCGGTTTTCTGTGAGGCCGTGGTATCACTCTGGTCGAACTGGCCCATTCATGCCGAAGCGTAGCTCTCTCACGGTCTTTTTCTAGTCTGATCCTGGTCACATCACATCAATGACTTTTTATAGTACACTGTGGAAAGCTTTTTTATTAAAATAATATGTATGTCTGTTTAACAAATGCGTATTTCTTCTGTTTAGCATTACATGTCAGTACATCATTGTTCTCGATTCTGTTATATAGCATGAATAAAAAAAAACTATTAACTCTAGGAATATCTTGGAAAACCTACGCTTCTAATTTCAAATCTTCTCAGTAGACTTTCTTAGAAAAAGAAATAAATTATCGCCTTGAGAATAAACAAGATACGAAACAACTTTGTGTGATGGTAGGCACAATTACAAATTGGAAACAACTTTGTGTGATGGTAGGCACAATTACAAATTGGAAACAACTTAGAGGTCCTAGGTTCTATACCCTATAAGACATGATTTTGTGATATTGAATGTAGTAATTTAAGATTTTATAGTGTGACAGCCACGCTTCTGCATGAATGGGCCGGCTCGACCGGAGTAATACCACGGCAGAAAACCGGTGCGAAATAGTGCTTGCGCTGTGTTTCACCGAGTGAGTGAGGATACCCCTATTCCCCTCCCCATCCCCCAAAAGCCGGCAACGCACTTGTGGCGCCTCTCGTGCTGCGGGTGTCCATGGGTGGTGGTAATCCCTTACCATCAGACTATACGTCTGCTCGTTTGCCCCCTATACAATAAAAAATAAGAAATTACCTCGCCACTATCGCTCGTTAATCGTTTGATGTGGGGTTTTAGGTCTAAAACCCCACATCAAACGCCAAATTGTCGTTCTGAGTCTGGTTGTTCTTTGTCGAATACTTTTCGAAAAGTCCCTTGCAGTACAGGATTTTTCAGTTTTAGTATACATTTTATACTTATAAAAATCATTAAATAACTTAAAAATAAAAGGAAATAATTGTTTTGCAAACCCTACTGACAAATATAACTAATAATAATAATATATTTATTTCTTTATCTACTTCAACACAAAACATCCGTACATACTATGTATGAGTAATCGATATCGATATCGATAATCGATTAGGTACAGTGACTAGCATGTGACAAACAAAATCCATTCTTTTTCTCTCTGATTCACCTTTTTTGAAACTTCATAAAAATACATATACTCGTGTATATACATAAGATCACGATAAAATATTACCTTTCTTAACAGTACATTAAAACATTATAACCGACATCAAATTATAACAGCTGAATAAAATATTTAATGCCATTCAAGCACGTTGCTTTTGAGCAAATATTGAAAGTGCTCGGTTAACCATTTTCGAGTTAGATCGCGGTTGTGTATCAGGCATTTGAAATTGTGCAGTATTTTCGTCAGTCAAATATTTTATAACCACACCTTTATATTAATACTGCCTCGGTGGCGTAGTGGTAGCGTATGCGACTGCTAAGCTTGAGGTCTCGGGTTCGATTCCCGGGTCGGACTAAATGTTTGTATGATCTGCAAACATTTGTTTCGGAGTTTGGGTGTTTTCTATGCATAATAAGTATGTATTTACAAAAAAAAGTATACAAGTATTTATATCAGTTGTCTAGTACTCATAACACAAACTCTGCTTAGCTTGGGACTAGATGGCGTTGTGTGTTAGATGTCCGGAATATTTATTATTATATTATTATTATACTATTTTGATTTTATTTTCCTATATACTTTCTAATACCTGGTGTATTACTAGCGCTACTACTAGCGCTACTACTACTTACTAGAGCTACCTTATACTTTCTATTCTTTGGTTTTTTTTCCATCCCTTGATGTGCTTGTAAGAGATTGCCTCCGAGCGATAAGGCTGACTTGGTACTGCCTAAGTTTTATATATATATAATACTAATATACTCAATATATAATATTTACTAACGCTATATTAAGTAATAATATTTGATATAACAGTATTTTCGTAGGTTAGATACTCAGTAATGTTCCGGCTCTGTTACCCATGTTATGATCCTGTGTTTTGAATACCAGTCCCTCTCTCAACTAAAATTTACGTTTGTTACGTGTATGCCTCCAATATTTGAAAGATGTGAGACTAGCGGATCGAGTCGGTTCAGTCAAAGGACCATTGTTGAGTACGAGACACCTATTGATTTTCAGATAATACAGACGTGAGTTACAAAACGATGAGTTACAAACTTTTTCCAGAGTCTATAGTAATGGATTGCAGGTAGCATCTGTCCAAAATTTGAATAGTACGTTGTCAGTTATGATAGTGTATTTTAAATAGCATTTTAAATCTTTCTGTGTTAGATAACCCATTTATCGAGAAAAGCTACAGGCTATGTATATAGGCTAAGACTGACAGAAGCGGAGCACCAATGAAGAATGTTACAAAAAAGGGGGAAAATTATTACGCTACGGGCAATAGGAGACGTAAACGCGGTTGCGTGGGTCAGCTAGTTACATAATATTTGTCTTGAACACGCTTAGAACCTCTGGTTTGGTAGTCAGTATCTCTACCTACAAAGCAAATTTTGAAAAATATACCTACTTAAGTACGTTATACCTGTATTTATATTTAAGTATGTACATAATTGTAGTAGTACACACATCGCCATCTAGTCTTAAACTAAGTAGGGCTTGTATTATGGGTACTAGACAACTGATATATATATCACACTTAACACAATCTTTGGTTCGACCCGGGAATCAAGCCAGAGACCTCATGCACGAGGCATTATATCTGTATTGCTGCGTTTAATATGCTGGTAATCGAAATTATCTTCAGAATATAAAACATACGAGTATAACTTTTGTAAATGTCTCAGAATTTATACAAAAGTTAACACATAATACACACAACACATTTTAAAAAATCCAAAATAAATTCTTAAAAAGTTATTTCTTAGTAGGTTATTGAAGTTCTTCAAAACGTGTGAAAAAGAAAAAGAGAAGTCTTTATGAGATTAGGGGGGCCAAGAGAGCCCTCTAGGGTATCACAAATATACGCATGACATATTCTACTCAATATTCAGAAGACAAATTTACCTTTTTAGTTATGTTGAGTTAATAATAAAAGTTAGGATACAATACTTGAAAAAAAAAATGTTTTTAACCTATTGCTGAACTGGTTCTGCTGTAAATGTTTGACATTAAGTTTATGAGCTCACTAGTATTATTCCGACGATGAATTAATTTAGATAACATGAATCGAGTTATTTAGAAAACAGATATGTAGCTACTTCGAATTATGCAGAAAACATGTATTTTAGAGTGGGAGAGCCACGCTTCGGCATGAATGGGCCGGCTCGACCGGAGTGATTCCACGGCCTCATAGAAAACCGGTGTGAAATAGTACTTGCGCTGTGTTTCACCGAGTGAGTTATACCAGAGGATCATTTTTTTTAACGTGTGGAAACCCCCTCTGGCTGTCACCCCGCCGGGGTTTGCGGTGGGGCGGTGTGTCGGAATCGAACCGACTAAAACCACATGGTGTGCCACTCTGCGCCTGAGAAGGGAGGAGTACGGGAACTGCAGTTATTAACACGACCGGACTCAGTACCGGAGGCCCATACCCCAACCCCTCCCCCATCCTTCATCCCATCTCCCAAAGGCCAGCAAAGCACAAGTGACGCCTCTGGTGTTGCTGGTGTCAATAGGCGGCGATAATCACTTACCATCAGGTGAGACGACTGCTAGTTTGCTCCCTATTCCATAAAAAATGAAAAGAAGCAACAGCTAAGCGACATGGCATAACTCTGCATAACTGGATTCAAATTTTGGTGGCATAATATAGTTTCAACAGACAGCGAAATATTTAAGTGTTTTAAGTATAAATGAAAGATGTGAAGTAAAAATAGTCAATTATGGTTTTAAAAATACTAAAATTACACTTTTTTTTAGTCTACATTGTTGAGTATGAACGCCTTTGCTGATGTACCAATACACATGACGTGTTTATCTGCCGCTATGGCACAGTGAGGCGTTCCTTTATTTAAATCTTAATCGAGTTTGAGAGGAACTTTGGCCCATCAAATTTATCTGGCTCATTGGAAAATATGTTAAAATATAATACTTAATAATATATATAAAATTCAGCTTTCTTAAAATTATGTAAATTGGCATGAATTTTTTTGAACTGCTAATTGTAGAAACTTCGAAAACGCGGCCTAAGAGTGAACCGAATTTATAAAACAAATATAACACTTTGAAATTTAAAAACCTATATTTTAAGAATAGTTCTTCCAGCTAGAAAAGTATCAATTTGTTAAAAAATATTATCATTAAAGGTGACTGACTGACATAGTGATCTATCAACGCACAGCCCAAACCACTGGAAGGATCGTCCTGAAATTTGGCATAAAGGTAGATGTTATGACGTAGGCATCCGCTAAGAAAGGATTTTGATTAATTCTACCCCCAAGGGGATAAAATACGGGATGAAAGTTTGTATGAAACTTTGTCAATTTTAAACCGATCGGGCTGAAACTTTGCATGCATAAAGCTATGACGTAGGCATCCCCTAAGAAAGGATTTTGAGATGCAGGTATCTAAGATTAGTAACTTTTCAGTTTAAAATATATACATTTCTGTATGCTAGCGCCATGTACATAAAGTTATTTTGGAGAGAACTTTGAATTAACCATTTTTGTGCATAGATAATATATCTAGCGGATTATATTTGACGACTAGCTTTTGTCCGCGGCTTCGCTCGAGTTAAGAAGTATGCCGCAATAATACTTCTTAACGCGAGCAGAGCCGCGGGGGCAAAAGCTAGTGTTACAATAATTGCTGTCGTGATAGGAATTTGCTCTGCATTATGCATCTGCAACATATTTATTTATTTTTTATTTGTAGAAAAATATTTTCAACCAGCACTCAACCACCAGCCAGAATCATCAATTTATTCTTGCGTTTCACCTACTTCTTTCGTCATTACTCCAGGAGGGTCATTATCTACTATGCATACTGGCACGGCTGTTTCTATATTGACATAGTCATTAGCTGTCAGAGCATGCATCGAACAAAGGCATCGATCTTTGTACTTCCATTATTTAACATGTCATCCATCACCCTGCCAAGCCTGGTTAGTAGGCTCACGTATAACGAAGCTTCCCCTCATTTTAAAGGTAAATGGTTCCTGCAGATTTGTTAAACAACAGCACATTACAGTTTCGAAAGGGTTAATTATTAGTATTTTGTATTTTACTAAGTAAAATATTTACAGATATAAATAATTAATAAAAAGTTTGATACATCAATGTCGTAGTGGTTTTAAAACATCTACTCAGAATGAACAAAGATCTCAAGGGAAAATTCCGCTAAAATAAGAAACTCAAACTCAAGTATTTTACCTAATTAAATTTAAACTTTGTTTGTAATGGATATGAAAATCCTATAATTATATATGTTCTATAGATTTTTCCTGTGTTTATTTTTGTCCACACGTGGTTATTAGATGGTGAGTGACAATGATATCCATGGTCGTCATACCTAGATAGACGTGGATACGAAGTCAGTGGAAGAGGGGTGGCAAAGGCGGCTGCGGCAAAGAGGGCAGTGACGTGGGCAACAAATTGTGGGTCTAATTTATATTCGATTATATATATCTAGTCCAGCCGTTCACCGCTCCGCGCTCGCTGACTTCGTAGCCAAGAGCCATTTTTAAGTTGTCCGTTACTGAGTTGGAGAACGTTTTGTTCTTGAAGGCTATAAGGCTGTATAAAAAAAAGAGCCACTCGTCGGCATGCATGGGCCGGCTCGACCGGAGTGATACCCCGGCCTCATAAAAAACCGGTGTGAAACTGCACCTGCGCTGTGTTTCAGCGAGTGAGTATGGATACCCGAGGCCCATACACCAACCCCTCCCCCCATCCCTCTCCCAATCCCCCAAAGGCCGGCAACGTACTTTTGACGTATTTGGTGTTGCGGGTGTCTACGAACGGCGGTAATCGCTTACTGTTAGGCGATACATCTGGTCATTTGCCTCCATATATATACTACATGAAAAAAACAAGTGTTAGTGCTGGAAATTTTGTATCCTTGAATTACGACATAAGTCCGAGTAATTCTTCGTATATTTAATTCAGTTATATTAGTATGATTTTTTAGTAGACAAAGGGACGTTAATATAAAGATAATCTTTTCAGAGAAATTAAAAAGAAAAATGTATTTAATACCACCATAAGTAAATGTATTACAGAACATTTCTTAAGAAACAGATAAATTTTAATTACAGGTAGTAAGGATGCCTCGTTAAAAGAATTCTCTAAAAGGATTAACAAGATCTCCATTACCTCGGTACAAAGTCTTTAAAATGATTCATTTCACTGGTATCGATTTGGCATTAACGACGCTTTCAAAGGGACCTTTATTAATAAGCTTGGCTAGCGGCTGTTATTATATTTTAGGTGCCTATTCAGAAGCTTATTTAAGTACAACTTTTAATTAAAGTCTTATCGGTGTATGAAGACTTTAGGGCAATGAATAGACAATGTGCCGTCTGGTTGAATTGATTAGATTTAGTAGAAAAGTTTATAGCTCAAGAGAAAACAAAAATTAAATTAGTATTTAAAATTTCGTAGTAAAAATAATCTAACGACTGATTCTAGCAACAATGTACAACTATGAGAGAGATTAAGAGTTTATAATATAATGTGAGTACGTAAAAAGTGTTGATAAATTTATAAAGCCTACATAAACCGGGTTATTTTTAGGAATCTAGCTTATCGCAGGAGAGCCACGCTTCGACGTGAATGGGCCGACTCGACCGGAGTGATACCACGGCCTCGCAGAAAACCGGTGTGAAACAGCGCTTGCGCTGTGTTTCAAAGAGTGAGTGAGGATACCAGAGGCCCTTGGGGTTGGTTCCTCCCCTATGGGCCAAAGGCGGGCAACGCCCTTTGGTGTTGCGGGTGTCCATGAGCTACGGTAATTGCTTACCATCATGCGATACGTCTGCTCCTTTGCATAAAAAAAAACTATTCACACCTCATTCAATCATATCAGTTCAATATAGCACATCAATAAAGAATAGTGGTCTTAAAAGGTAAATATTGAATAAATCGATTTGTTCAATTCATATATTATGTAACTTACTTATTGTATGATAGCAACTGAAAAACAGCAACCGATCTTGAATGTTATAAATTTCGTTAATAATGCATATGACGGAAAGAATATATACGGCATTAGATATTGAATAAAAAGAGAATCACTAAATTTGTTTACTGCATCGTTTTTCTTATGTTAAAGTTCAAATAGCAGTAATAATCTTTTGTGTTTGTGGTCGCATAGCTCTGAAACGACCCGTGCGATTTTAATTATTTCTTTTGTTTATTTGGCAGGTATGAGAACAGGTGGTAAAGTATTTTTAATTTTTCACCTGTGGCCCATATTATAATTGTGATTTTAGAATTTCTGCGTGAACATATTTTTATACCTGCGGCTGCACATATGTCGTTGTTTGCGGTGATTCTTTAACTCATTATTTGTCAATCGATTGAAATAAAGTAAACGCTAAATGTTAGGTGAAATTTACCACTACACATAAGAGAAAAATCTGAATGGGTTAAGCAACTTTGAAGATTAGCATCCACAAACATACAGACAAGAATTCTTAAAACTGTTTTTCTTTTTTTATTGTTTTTGTTGTTTTCGCTAGATTTTCTTCAATATCTTTAATGTGCAGACATCGACCTTTTACGATTTTATTATATGTGTATAGATATAGTATAATATAATAGTATAGTATAATGACTGCCGAGTCAGCTAGTATTTACAAAGTTCTGATAAAAATTACCTTAACAATACCCCAACCCCTCCCTCCATCCCCCTTCCCATCCCTCAAAGGTCGGCAACGCACTTGTGACGCCGCTGGTGTTGTGGGTGTTCATGGGCGGCGGTAATCGCTTATCATCACGTGATACGTCTGCTCGTTTGCCCAATATTCAACAAAAAAAAAAAAACCTTAAGAATATTAACTTAGTTAACATATAAAAAAAATACATACTTAGGAACGGTCCAAGTATTTATTTTTTTTATTTACATTTAGTATTTCCGTTAAAAGCTTTCGGCTTTATCTTGAAGCCTGGTTATTTATTAAATAAAAAGTAACATGTAAAACGTTGGGTCAGTGACTTGTATTCAATCCCAATTTTTGACCGAGGATAACATTATCAGCGTTTTCAAACGCACTCAGTAGAAAACATTAATCAAACAAAGGCCTCGCGTCGTCTTTGAAATTAAAACCATTGACGTCACGTTATTTTTGCAGCCGCCATATTGGATCACACGTCATTTGAAGTCATTAGAAAGATGAAGGTCTTGCTTTGTAATGAATTGAAAGGAGGTTGTCTATAGGAAAAGTTGTAGAAGGCAACTTCTTCTGTATGGTAATTACTTAGGTATATTAAGTTAACTGTGTTTCCAAATCCTTAAAGTTTTGCATTCAGATAAGGGTTTTATACTGAAAGTACTGGCAGCAATGAATAGTATTGACAAGAATCTTGTTTATTTGTAAGATGTCTAAAGCAGTTGTTATCTTAATGGTTGTAACTAAGATAAGTGTAGGCTTTTCAAAGTATCAAAGCAAAACTTTCACAACACGCGTACGTACCTACGATAAGGTATGTGTAATATTGTACCTTATGTCTTTCTCTATAACGTAACAAACCGAATAACGGCTCCTATTGAACGTACCACAATTTATCTAAACAAACATATATACATATAGTCTCCCAAAACATTAGTCTCGATCGAAAATCTGGTGTAAAACTCTAGTTTTCTTACCTGCTTCTTTTTCTTCGATTTGTCTTTTCTAGTTCAACTAGAAGGGAAAATATGTAAGGCAATTATCAAACCTGCCACCTTGCCACAAAACGAATGGTTGAAAGACGTGTGAACGTGACTAAAATACTAATGTGGCAATGACTAGGTCTAGGCTGAAAGAGGTGGAGACTGGCTTTATTAGAGAGCTGAAGAAAAATTTATGCCAATAAGATAAGAGAAAATATTATGAAGCTGAGTATCGAAATCAACGGTAACAGGAGTAGAAAATAGATGCGTTTTTTTTCTACGTAGATATCCGTATGTTGATTTTAAATTGTAAAAGTTAGTATCTTAATGCATGCTTCTTATGACGGTCAATGCTCATGATGATCGATCGAAGTTCATTATGCGCTCTCAGTTACCTGGTGCCAGTTCTGCAGGACTCATACTCTTTTCATACTCTTCTTTAGCAGATATTATTTCCTGTAAAAAACAAAGTTACATTAGTTAAGGTATGAGACGTGATGCATTAAACACGTGACCTGACGCGAGTTTATCGTCACGTGACCTGACGCGAGTTTATGGTCACGTGACCTGACGCGAGTTTATACATTTTTACCCATTCCAAAAAAGTACACAGCGCCGCTAAAGAAGTTTTCACTTCAAAATAATACACAGAACATAGAATCTCCTCCTTTTCGAAGACTAACCGTCTTCTAAAAGGAGAATTAATAAAATGAAAGAACAAATTAAACAGAGAACAGATTTGACTATCTCTGCCAAAAGGACGGACCCAGCACAAAAATTATGTCATAAGTGTGTGAGCACCGTGATTTTGTTTTGTTTTTTGGTATATTATAGCTACAATAAGATTTTTTTCCAAAAAATCGACCTACTCATGACGCTTTGGATTTACATGCGATATATTAAAAACTGAAATTAATAAAAATACGTTTTTGATTTTGGTTTTCAATAAACTAAAATCAAAAACGTAAAGGTTTTCAATAAAGTATTAAGGTTTAATAGGCCAAGAGCAAGAATAGTGCGAATTTTTTTAATGGTGAAGATTTAAGATTTTGTATGCGAGAAATGAAAATTTTGAGAGATTGTATTGCCACTCCTTGCTCTTATTGCAGCTTTCATACTGTTTTTCATCGACCTTATTAGGTTATGATAAATTGTTTGGGTATTCTTTTCCACTCCTTCTGGATAGCAAATTTAAACACCTGTAGGTTTTCTACGGGTTGAGTTCTAGCCCTAGGCTATCTCTTCAGCTCATCCTATATCTTCAATTGGGTTAGGGTCAGGGCTTCGCGCTAGTCGCTGCATTACTGGAAGTTCCAGCGCGCGTAGATACTGAGAGACTACTGCTGCGTATCTAGCCAAGCATTATCCTGCAAAGAATAATAATAATAGATCACTTTATTGTACACCAGATGCATTACAAGGTAAGCTTAAAATTTGAGAAGTACAATTGGCGGCCTTATCGCTCGGAGGCAATCTCTTACAGGCAACCATTAGATGGAGAGAAAACATTATTAAGAGCAGTGTTCGGTAGTGCCTGGTGTAAAACTAGGTAAGACGAAAATAAATAAATAAAGTAATATATATAGTGTGGGTTATGAAATAAATAAAAACCAGGAATAAGAATGAAATCTTTACTCATAAAACCAGCGTATAGCATAACATGCTGCTCCAGCATCTCTTGGATATATCATTCAGCAGACAGAGTGCCTAAACGAGGTCCAGACCCAAACTCTTATCTGTTTTTGCATCTTACGAAATTTTACCCCAAACAGTCCACGAACCACCGCCAAATGTTACTCTTTTCTCTATACTAGCCTCCCAAATCGTTCTCCCTCTCTTTTATATACTTTCCTACGTCCACCATTACCATGAAATTTGATTATACTCTCATGCGATAGCAGCACAACGTTCCATTATTCGATCGATCAGACAACGTGAGAACGAGCAAATCAAAGCCGCGCTTGGTGATGAGAAGTTAATTTTGAACCTCTGGTAGGCTTGCGTAAATGTAATCCTCTTTCTGTAAGTCTCCATCGTACAGTCCACTCGGTCATCACGCTTTGATCTCACCTCTAGAAATCTCCTAGTCTCTAGAAACCTTCTGTACACTGGTATTATTGCAGTTCGACTTAAATAAAGACAAATAGCTGGCTTAAGCCACCCTGAATTAGGGCAACTACTTGAACGGTTAAGACCGTTCAAGTAGTTGCCCGAATTCAGGGTGGCTTGGTGGTTCCTTCTAAGGAAGGTGTAGTGTCCATCTTCACATTAAGTAAATACACTTAACTTCAAGTTAAGTGACCAATAAAGTAAGGAAAAAACTTGAGAGGTGTCAAGGGACACCCGGATATAACGAAGTTCGAAATAGAAAGACGAAACGAAAATATCTGTGTGTGTCGTCGTCGTGTCGTGACAACAAATTGTGTCGTGACAACAAATTGTGTCGTGTCAACAAATTGTGTCGTGACAATTTTTCCGTCTAGCCCCCTTACACAACGCTCCATAAGGAACTTCGTTCCAATATTACCAATTTCAATAAAAGAGAGATGTTTGTACACTTTAAATGCAGAGCAAGGTCTGAAAGTTTTTTTTTAAAACGTGAAATGTGAGGGTATCTGTTGATTTAAGGCGACATGTCATCAACGATGCACTTATCAAAGTGTATGGTACGTGTAAATAAAGTTTATATTCCTATCTTCACAAAGCCACAAAACGGTATTTTTCAATTATTTAATTTTTTCATTTATTCTGTTTCAGAACGAAACGAAGGCGGTGAGCTGATTTTATGCATGCAAATTTATACGGATTTGCTAATATTTAAGAGTTTTATTAGTATTTTGATAACCATATAACAGGCTCTATCTAGTTAAGAATAAGACGACAGTGTGAGATAATTCAAGTAATAATTATTATTGTAAAGCTTCCTGTTACAACTCTGCCAGAATAGCTTTAAAAGCTTATAGCTCTGTCAGTCGTGTCATACTATATTTTCTCTCATAAATAGTACATTACTCAATCAATAGAAACAAACAACTGTTTAAGTAATTAATTTGAAAGCTTTTTGTTTTCATTCGTTAATCGATAACATTTAAAGAACCTTGACATACTGAATCTAGTATGGGTTCCATATTTTTTCCTTTTACATGCAAATGTGCGTGTGTTTCCGTCTTATTACACAAAACTTTCTCTGTATACGAAATTTGATTTTATTGGAAAGGATAAGGAATATTTGATACACGACATTATGAACATGCATGTAGTTTATGTTTATATTTATATCATGATAATTTGGTTATTCTGAAGACACTGCTTTTAATACGTGAAGCCTAAAAAGATACATTGGTGATTTTATTTTGATTTTATTCATCATTATCATCAAGCCCACCGCAGTCCACTGTTGGACATAGGCCTCTCTAATTGCACACCACTGGGTTCAATCCTCGGCTTCTCGCATCCAGCTTCTGCCAGCTGTCTTGCGCAATTCAACACTCCACCTGGCCTGTCGACGTCCCATACTACGTGATATTCAATTATTGATTTAATTAATTCTAATAATTAATTTAGACTATTTAAACTTTTTATAATAATTGATATTAGACATTCTAGCACCCATTTAAAAGTTCCAACGACGCCTTTTGGAGCCTGTTATCTTTAACGATGCTGCTAGTGGGAGCTCCTAGAGAGTTTGTAAATCTAAAACTATGATAATGCAGTATAAACTAAGTTTAATAACATCTCTTAATGACTTCCATTTAGGTAGGTATTACAGCATTAAGGTAATCTTTTATGATAAACTCAAGCAATACAAGTTTTACTATGGATATTGTAAGTACTAAAGTTTCATTGATCATTTTCATTCTATTTGAAGCGGCCTATAGAAATAGAAATACTGTTATACTGCCCTGGTATCGTATGAAAAATGAAATTTGAAATCTCGAGAAATACATTTCATTGAGGGCCGATGAAGCATCAGTTAGTAAAATTATTAGTTTTACGAAACCATTACACCTAATAGCAAACAAGGAGGTATTTGTATTTAATGTCCCCGCCAAAGTGTCTCAGCTCTGCCTAATAATTAATACTTAATGCAAATGCAAGTAAAACATTCAACAATGCAGCATGGTGACCAAACATTATGACTGTTTATTGAGATGCTACTGCATCATTGAGCCTCCGGTCTCAATGACTTATTAATCATTATATGTTTAAGTATATCTTATTATATATATGAGTATAAGACTATCAGCAATCTGTTAACACTGTATAGTTTCTGACTAGCTCGAGAGCTACGAGACTGTCGTGAGTATGAGATGTTGACTATTGATTGATTGATTGTTTGGACGTATTCAATCGAGTTTTGTAAGCGTGTTTTTTAGTTTTTTTAACTAAGCACATTTTTTATTTAGTCATGTCTTTTTTGAGCTGTCGGCCTCTGTTCTGTGTAGATCTTTTAAACTACTCAATGGATTTCAATTTAGTTTTCAATAATAGATAGAGCCGGGTCAGGTCGTTACAATTTTTAAGGTTCCGTGTCTAAATTGTAAAACGGCACCCTATTACTATGACTTAGCTGTCCGTCCGTCTGTCTGTCCATCTCTCACCAGGCTGTATCTCATGAACCGTGATAGTTATAAAGTTGAAAATTTTATAGATGATGTATTTTTGTTGCCGCTTTAAGAAAAAATACTTAAAAAATTAGTTAAGGTTAACTTTTTTTGCTCGATATTAAAAATGTCTGGAGGTAGTCTCTTAAAATATATAGGAAATGCTACTGAAACCATCCAGCGCGAGTCCTATTCGCACTTGGTCGATTTTTTATATAACAGTAAGGTCAGCCAGTATATTCCTGTTTAGAATTCAACAAAGAAAATACTGATAAGGATGTTCAATTTCAAGTGAGTTGTGTCTCGGGGGAGTATGTGCGTTAGATCAGAATAAGATCGAGTTGCAGAACACGCCTCTGAGGAACTGATCTATTCAAATTTTATTTTGAACGATACGAAATAAGTTGTGTTAAAAATTGAGAGAATATTTCTCTAGTGCATTATGTAATACTATTTTATGTACAATATCTTTAAAATAGTTGGTAAATATGTAATATTGTGTATGTGTATAGGATTAAAATGTTTAATATTTACGTATTGGTGAAATTATTTTAAAAATCGTCAATATATCTTAAGTTTTTATATTTTTTTGTCGTTACGTATGATAAAATGTCCAAAAATTTTATAATGTGTAAGCTAATTAAAATAACTACAAAAGAAGAAACGTAACATGACACTTATACTAAGACATATGTATGAAAATTTGTTAAATGAGAAAATAGCATTCAAAATTAGCAATGCTTTTTGTTAATATTTATGTTCACGTATTGTTGGGTACAATCAGGATTCAATAAAAAACGTTGTCAAGATACAGCCTTGTATTATATGCTTTAGTAGATCCTTTCAATACAATCATTACAGACAATCATTATTTACAATCTTTACTATTCTTTACTAGGTTATTCTTATTACACTTGTTACTCTCCTGAAAAGTAAGAAACGAATGTGTCTCCTACGGGTTCGTGAGCCTCTTTTAAGGACAATCTTATGCTCCGTCCTTGTCGTGTGACAACTACTTGACATTTTATGAGAATTAGTGTAATAAACCATTTATAGTCGTTCCAATAGTTTATTTAACTTTTGACAGCTCTAATACTTAATCAAATAGTGATACCCTGACCCGTTACCTATTCGATTTCTTTCATCGATCGATTTTATGCATTAAGAAGTTTTAATCGATTTAACAAACTCATTATTTTATAGATAATTTCGTACTTCATATTTCTATGTGTTTCAATGTGCGACCTCCTTTGTCAAAATAAAGAAGAAATGGATTAAAAGAATGTTGTTCAAATATGACGGTTCTATGTCATGAAAAAATATATAAAAGGAACTGAATTTTCAAAATGTATTATTGTATTGTGTTGTAATTCAGTGGTTAATATTGTATTTGTTAAACTATTGATGATCTTTATTAAATCTCTCTATGTCTATTTTAAAATAATCTACAGTATTTCAATGAGTAACCTTCAATATAGTTGAGTATTTATATTCCTCCGTATTGATTTATTTGTGAATTCTCACGTTTGGTTGAGTTGAGCGTATCGTTCCTGCCTTCGTTACTGTCAAAATGCCAAAAAAGAAAGTACTCAAAGGACAAACAAGAGAGTTTGTCTTGCGACTTCGTGAATACTTTGAAAAGGAAAGCCGTAATGGTGGGCCTCTTATACTAGTGAGTGACTCAAGTTAGAGACCGTGTTGCAGCAGCATTAGGTATTAGTGCTCCAACAGTGGCAAAAATAACAAAAGAAGGCTACGGCAGCAGTGGCATGGAACAGAATAAGCTATCTACACCTAAGAAAAAACGTCCGCCTAGTAAAGTTACAGCCGTTGACAATTTTGACGCTGATGCTATTCGTCGTCATATATACGACTATTACCAAAGAAAAGAGATTCCAACATTAAAAAAACTAACACAATCTCTTCGAAATAGTGGTTTGTTCCGTGGTCAAAAATCTTCTCTGACAAAGGTATTGAAAGACATTGGAATGTTATTCCAAAAATGTGACAAACGAAAAATTTTAATGGAACGCAATGATATTGCTTTGTATAGATGCGATTTTTTAAGACAAGCAAAAAAAATAGAAGATTGGTCGAATGTTGTTTTCACAGGTGAAACTTGGCTCAATGCGAATCATACGCTGTCAAAAACTTGGACTGACAACACCGTTGGCTCCACTTCTACAGTACCAATGGGAAAAGGCGAACGACTGATTATTTGTCATGCAGGAACAGTAAAAGGATTTGTGCCAGGCGCTCTATTAGCTTTTAAATCCCAGAAAACAGGAGATTATCATGAGGAGATGAATTCGAACGTGTATGAAAAGTGGTTCAGAGAAATGCTTACATCACTCGAAGAGCCATCAATAATATTTATTGATAATGCACCTTATCACTCTCGTCAAATTAATAAAATACCAACACAGGCCAACAAAAAACATGAAATTATAAACTGGCTCCGTGACAATGGCGAAGAGGTGAATGAGTCCCTACTAAAAGTAGAGTTAGTAAAGATATTAAAAACAAAGAAGCTGCCAAAACGATACGTCATAGATGAAATGGCAGCAGAGCATGGGCATACCGTCCTCAGAATTCCGCCATATCACTGCCAATATAATGCAATTGAAATGATCTGGGCACAAGTTAAAGGATATGCTGCGAGGAACAATACAACTCCTCCTTTCACCGCAAGAAAAATGCTGAATTTACTGAAAAATGCGTGTGAAAAAGTAACTCCAGAAAACTGGGCGAATGTTGTAGAAAAAACAAAGAAGGTGATAATGTCGGATTGGGATCGGGATGTTGCATTCGACAATTTATCTATCCAAGAAATGATAATCAATATTACTGAGAACTCAAGTGATGATGATTCCTGGTCATACGAAGAAGACGATTCTTTATAATTAAAATTAGTATTACAGTACCTCTTTTGGTTGTTTTATTTTTAATCCGTAAATTACTACGAATTTCAACATTTTGTACCTGTTCATTACAAGTAGGTACCGCAGGTAGTTTTTATTTGAACCAACTATAGTAAGTCTAAACAATTATTTTAGATTCATTAATTTGCGGCGAATACATTCGATCCCATTACTAGGTACGAGTACGATGGAACTGTTTTCATTACGCAAATTATTTATGCATTGAAACAGAGACATTTAGGGCATTTTAATGCAAAATAATAAAGCTTTTTACGTGATTTGATATAAAATATAATCACAATAATTTTATTGTATGTTTTATTAATATAATCGATAATCGATTTATTTCAAAACCGTTTTTATAGTCTGTGGTCATTAATTACGAATGACACATCCCTAAGTAGGCGGAGCCCGCCCATAAAGTACAGTATTATCTGTAGTACATTGTATCAAAAATTATTACAAAACTTTATGTGCGTGATCTGTCAAAAGTTAAATAAAGTATTGGAACGACTATATATAATATTAACATAGAGAACTCGACACTTTAAGATAGTTATTCTAAACAACATTTATACGATACTAGCTCATCGAGCTAATAAGCTAACAGTATTTATCTGTTTCATTCAGAATTCAAATTGAACCAGCTACATCCAAATATTCTGAATCCGATTTTCGCAGCATAATTGGTAGCACAGTCAAATCTCCGTTTACAAATAAGCCTTTTTACCTCATATTCCATAAGCCATCTATTCAGCATCCCCTTACAATTTGGCGCACGATTTATTTGCGAGAACCTTTTGCAAGCTCAGATTTAATAAATTGTCACCTGCCACTTACTTATGTAGGTGCTTTCCTGTTTTATATTTGTTACACGGAATTTCCTTTCTCCGGAAGAAATATAACACAAATATATGTGGATTGTGGAATGCATTTCACAAATTCAGTCTTTTGAAATAATTAGAACGCGTGACTCGGAAAGCACGTTAAGCCGTCGCTCCCGGTTGCCATGAAACTTGGTAATCGAGTCAGTGCCCTCAAATATACTGACGCTATTATTCGAATAACAGTTGAGGGTGAACTCACCCTCAGTGTTGCGGAGGTCTGATGCCGGTCGCTTCGTGGAAAGCTGATATTCACGTAAAATAGGTGGAACTATTAGCCGACCCCATCATCAATCTACAAGAAATGTATGAATGTATACACGATTGTTAGATGTTTTAACAAAACTTTATATATTACACGTTTCTTTAATTAATTTCATTTGGTTTTCAACTACGCATATATATTAAAACCAGCTGACCCACGCAACCTCTTTGCGTCTTCTATTGCCCGTAGCGTGAAAGTTTTCCCCCGTTTTTGAAACATTCTTCATTGGTGCTCCGGTCCTATTAGCGTGATGGTATATAGCCTTTACATATATACATAGCCTCGATAAATTGACTATTCAACACTGAAACAATTTTTCAAATCGGACCAGAGGTTCCCGAGATTTTTTACTTTTAAATTTATAACTTTATTTGTTCATAATTTTATTTTTATTTATTTATTTATTTATCTTTATTGTACACACATAACAGATAGACAAAAAGGAGTTGTAATATACAAATGTGCCAATTGGCGGTCTTATCGCTCATGGCGATCTCTTACACAACAACCTTTGTACGGATATTAAGGTAAGTGAGATTATTTAGGGCAGCAGTAGCAGTTATTTACTTTATTCTTTTAAAACTCTCACAATTCGAAACATAAAATATGTCAGAAGATTAAAAGCAGTATTAAACTTAAGTTTTGTCATAAAAGTGCCACGGTGTCGCGCAGATCTAGAAATTGACTTAATAAAGCTTTTACATAAAGCGGCAATCACACGTTAGGTGGCATTAAATCAGTAGTGCCTCCTAAGTTATAAAACGAATAGGTACCATGTGAATTGTGAGAACAGCTGTGGACATTTTGTACGATAAAAGCATCGACTACTTGGAGATTTTGAGCAAAACGCTTTTAATTCTATTTTATATGAGGTATAAAATCTAGACTGGTAGTGAGGTGTTGAGTACGCTAGTCAGGTCAGATCAAATGTTTGTATGACCTGCGAATGTTTGTTTCGGCTGTTTTTTGTATATAACATGTAGGTGTTTATAAAAAAGAGTATGTAAATAATAGTCTATTAATCAATCTAGTTGTCACACTGCAAGCTCTGCTTAGTATGCACAGAGCAAGACTGCACGGTTGGGGTTGGCTTAGTGGTTTAAGCGGACTACAGTTTGTGTGACCACAAATTTTTGTTCTGAGTCTGGGTGTTCTTTGTGTCCGTTTTATATATGTTTGTAAAGTCCCCCGTGATACAGGATGTATATTCCTATTGCGGGAGATGTCTTAAAAAAAGCGTGATATATTCTAAATCTGTCTGAGTTTGAAGCTTTAGTTATTATTTCAGTAACTTTTTAAGTTTTCCGATTTACTATACAGTTGTTGTTTGAACGTTAAATACCATAGTCCCTATCTTTTGTGTCAAACATCCGGGTGTCTTCTTTGTTAGCTGATTCATCCGAATGAACCGAGTACATTAATACAAACAGTTACAGTTGAACCTTTTAGGTTGGGTTCTCGTTGAATAGGCTTTAAAAACATTATTTTAATAAAGGGCGTTAAATATGCCTCTGCCTACCCCTTCGGGGAAACAAGAGTGATTTCATTTATGTATGTATAAGGGGATATAAAGATTTGTTATAATTATGATCTGCTTGCGAAATATTAATTTCTAAAATGCGAAAAACTCTAAAAACCACCTACAAATAAAACTCATAAAATATTAAGAGAGTAAATCTTAAATATAAAAATTAATTGCTGTACGTTTGTATCGCTAAAACTCAAGAACGGCTGGGCCGATTTAGCTGATTTAAATAGTGAAAAATTAAAAATAACTTGAAAATACGAATGTCACGTATACGAAGTAGCGGGCACAGCTAACACTTATGTATTTATTTTATCTCAAATTTATCTTTTAACACAGTACTTGTACTTTATGATCCTAGTAGAGTTTGTGTGTTTTCTATGTATAATATGTATGTATTTACAAAAAAAAGGTATATAAGTATTTATATCACTTATCTAGTTCCCATAACACAAGCTCTGCTTAGCTTGGGACAAGATGGCGTTGTGTGTTAGATGTCCGGAATATTTATTTATTAAGAGCGCCACGTCATATAGCCTATAACCAGCGGAAGTTCAAGACGCTTCTAAAAAAACCTTATTTATTTAGTTTTAATAAGTATTTGAGGAGCTATGAGGAACAGAAGGACATACATACATAGCCTGTCAAAATCATAACCCTCCCTTGGCTTTGCCGTAGTCGGGTGAAAAATAAACTTCACGAAGTTCACACATAAGTGTTATAATTTAATTTTATGACTTTCAATATACTAAAACATTTTTAACGGTAATGTTAATAGCTTGATATATTTTTTGCATGGAAGTACGAGTATATTTTTGTAGGATAAAGCGAGTGAATTATTAAATTAATCGCTTTCTTTCACTTAGTGGAACAGAACCTCAATTCAGCATGAGTATTGCAGGGACTTTGATAAACGACTCCAAAATTTCTCATACCTATTACCTTTTGGCACAATGTGAAAGTCTACGGAAGGGTTATAGTAAGGCTGATAGCTGACATTATTTAATGTCACTGCAAATGACGAAGTGTTTGTAGCTGTGACAAATTTTGCTTATTTGTTGCGAAATAGGGTTAAAACTTTGCATAGTTTAGACATATTACGACACAGTGGCAATTTTACACTCAGATGAGCACAGGACATATATATTGCCTCGGTGGCGTAGTGGTAGCGTATGCGACTGCTATGCTTGAGGTCTCGGGTTCGATTCCCGGGTCGGACCAAATGTTTGTATGATTTGCAATTATTTGTTTCGGAGTTTGGGTGTTTTCTATGTATAATATGTATGTATTTACAAAAAAAAGTATATATGTATTCATATCAGTTGTCTAGTACCCATAACACAAGCTCTGCTTAGCTTAGGACTAGACAGCCTAAGTCACCCCTAATAATAATAAAGTTCATTTTCTCTTCAAAAAATGGTTATTACAATGGGGTTTGAGTTTAGTACAATTAATTTCAACCACGTTTTGCGAGAGACTGGTGCCTGTGATCGGTATAAGATACTTGTGTTACAGGTCACCAGGTCCCCACGTCACTTAGTTCAAAGTTTACATAGTAGCATTTGACAGCTATGCACATGCTAGAGAAGGAGAAAAAAAAATTGGTTGCCTGTAAAGTCGGTATATGGGCGAAAGTTTTACGTGACAACGACTTTGAGTGGTAAAATAATTTTAATGTGAATATTCATTCGTATAGTAGGAAGAAGGATGAAATAATAGTAACAATTTAAAACATTAATTTATACAAAGAATTATATTTAAAACATTAATTTTAACGTTTTAAATATAATTCGACGCGTGCCTTTCACTTTTTATGTCTGTCTCTCTCGCTCTTAGGCGGGCTAACCATGCCCGAGTGGAAGGGACGCGTGCCTCTCACTTGCTCTCATTGTGAGCGCATAACGTGAGCGGAGCGTAACGCAGTTTCTTGAAGTGTCACCCGGCAAACCAATTTATAAGACGTTGTCACGTCAATATAATAAAAATCAAAATCAAAGTAAACAATAAATAATAATCAAAACAAAAATAAAAATCAAAATACAATCAAAATTAAAATCAAATCAAAATTATGATTATGATGTTAGTACCGTACGAACTTACCCGTGGGAGAGCCACGCTTCGGCATGAATGGGCCGGCTCGACCGGAGTGATACCACGGCCTCTCAGAAAACAGGTGTGAAATAACGCTTGCGCTGTGTTTCACCGAGTTAGTGAGGATACCGGAGGACCATACCCCATCCCTCCCCACATCCCCCTTCCCACCCCCTAAAGGTCGACAACGCACTTGTGACGCCTCTGGTGTTGCGGATGTCCATGGGTGGCGGTAGTCGCTTACCATCAGGCGATACGTCTGCTCGCTTGCCCCCTATTCAATAACAAAAAAAGTGTACTGTCATATGCATTTAGTGAATAGCTAGTTTCAAATTACAAACCGACACTCACTTATTTATTTGTATTATGAAAAAAAAAAGGAACTGATGATCGGATTATTATACGTTTTACAAATACGTTGACTTTTTACATTTAGTCTTAACTTCTTAACTACTAATATGTATATAAAAAACTCATTGCGACTACGGCACTGTACATAAATATGTTAAGTTCTACGTGTGTTGTTAAGTAAGACCTAAAAGACGTAAGAAGCTTACAATACACAAGAGATATCTTTCTTAGTAAAATTAATGGGGTTTACGGTGCTTCCGTATAACTGGTCGCTGTCTGGTCCGTTTAATTAAACACGAGATAAGCGCTAATGGTGGAAGGGCTATTGTTGATGGTCCGCATTAGTTAGAATCGTTTATTAATTGATGATCATTTACGTAGTTCTGTCGAAGTGGAATGGTTGGAATTAGGGTTCAAAATATAAGTTAGAATTAAATATAGGTTGTCATATACGTCTGAAAGGTAAGCTCTTCTGCTAATAAGTCCCTGGCAGTGGCAGTCAACATTAATAAAAGTGTTAAGGATAGTAGCTGCAGACATAACTCTACTCTGCCTGAAGCATGAACAGAATCTAAGAGTGATAGTCATCATTCTCATTGTACAAATGGACAATGCAGCGTGGTAAAATTGACTCGATAGTTTAGACACTACGGTGGAACATAAAAACATATACACATACATAGATTGCCAAAACCGTTCCTTTTGTGTGAAAACATAAAAAAACCTACGTGAGTAAAGACAGTCTATGACAGATTATAAAAAAATCGACCATAGACAACTTATCATCGAAATTTTGTATGAAGTACATTATTTTGAAATTGAACGTACACAACACAATGAAAAGAAAGTTATATCAATCTTACACAAGCACAATAACAGCCCTGAAAACGAACTAGTTATAAAAATACCCGCCTGATAAATTACAGAAACATTTGTTCTTTGTCGACGGAATTACCTGTCTTGTATAGTAACAATATATTCAGAATAAAACCAGCCCCTCCAAGTTCTTAAACGAATTAGTTCCATTTATCTTCTACAGAGAATTGGCTGTAGGTTGCCTGTCAAGGAGTTTGGCTAGCAGTAGACGATGTAAAAGGGCTGCAGCTTGATTTGTTATCGTTGCATTGTTATAATAAATTGGTTGACCTACATCACAACGAATTTGGAGGGTCGAAAGTCAATTTCGAAATTCAAAAATTAAATTAACGAATTGTAATGCCAGTGGAATACAAATTTGGTCCCCCTTTTTGATTTTAGGTTACGATAGATCAATGAAAATAACCGATCGTTCGGATTATAACAATAAAATTGTAACAAAAATAAATACACTATGAGAAAGATTTATTACAGTACGTATTATATATTTCCACGTAAATAACAAATGTACGTTTTTGTTTTTTTTTTTTTAAAGACAACTCCCGCATTAGGAATATACATCCTGTGTCGCGGGGGACTTTACAAACATATATGTAACGGACACAAATAACACCCAGACTCAGGACAACATTTTGTGGATCACACAAAGTGATGTCCCACGTGGGATTTGAACCCACGGCACTTGGCGCAGTAGTGAACGTTTAAACCACTAGGCCAACCGTGCAGTCAAAGTTTATTAAGTCAAGTTTATAAAATATTGAACCTTAATAAACATTTCACGTTGCATTATCAAATAAGCGTGTATGTAAGTAGGTATATAATTATTAAAACTACATAGTACGTACCTAAACCATTACCGTCATTTAATGTCACTCGGGAGTTCTTCAGAGAGTAAAAGAGAGACCTCTTAATGAGCTACTCCAGCGGGAGTTAAGGTAGCCAACCCCTCCCCCATTCCCTCTCCCCATCCCCCAAAGGTCGGCAACGCACTTGTGACGCTTTTGGTGTTGCAGGTGTCCATGGGCGGCGGTAATCGCTTACCATCAGGTGATGCGTCTGCTCGTTTGCCTCCAATTCAATAAAAAAAAAAAAAAAAAAAAAATTTAGCTGGCGTTGTCGAGAGGGTCCCCAAGGCGATAACCTAAAACGAGGCAATTTTGCTGTAATAAAATTTAGAACACCTATTTGTTATCATTTACATCATTTAAAGTTCACGGTTTACCAAGCTATTTGTATATTAAAGGTTGAAACACGTATTATACAAGTAAAAAGCTATAATTCACTACAAACGATTGCTATACAATCAGAGTCTATTAACTGTAGATTTTTTCATGCTTTTTATTACATGTGTATGTTTATACAACATTTACGTACTTACCTCAAATGTATTTATAAATAGGCATGTATAGCGTGGCTACCTGCTATTTAATGACGTAAATAAGCTATTAAATAAAATCATTAACGTTTAAACATAACAAATAACATTCAAGGTTTCATTTGTTTTCTCTCGTGTTAGGTAGGATTTGTATGTAAATCTTTTATTGATAAGGTATAAATTACACTAATAAACACACTAAGTGGCATTTCAGGTACAAAAACAGGTAAAATATTGCTATAAAAATCGTGAGAGTGTGTAAGGTTCGGGAATATAGCAGACTAGCTGACCCACGCAACCTCGTTTGCGTCTTACATTGCCCGTAGCGTGAAAATTTTCCTCCGTTTTTGAAACGTTTTTCATTGGTGCTCCGCTCCTATTAGTAGTAGCATGATGATATATAGCCTATAGCCTTCCTCGATAAATGGCCTATCCAACACAGAAAGAATTTTTCAAATCAGACCAGCGGTTCCTGAGATTAGCGGGTTCAAAAAAACATATAATACAGATACATACAGATAATAACTCCTAGTGGAAGTAATTTTATACAAAAAACATTTTTAGAAAAAAATATCCAGTATAAACATCCAACAGCAAGAGTGTAAGAGAGTTTGGTGTTAAATATATATTGACTTAAGTATATCAGCCCTCCTTCATTCAAAATTCTACTTTTAGCCCAATTACAAAGTTCAAATTACAAAATATTACAAATTACTTATGTACATATATGTAATGAAACATATATGTACATAAGTAATTACACGTCAACCAGTAAAGTGTTGTTGATTGAACAAGTTATTGAGAACGTTAACAAAGTCGCTACGAAAAGTAATGATCGAATCTCGTACTTCATTACCGAAATGAATTGAGAGCACATTGAGTTTCTAAGAGATATCTCTATCTAATCTTCCTCTGTATTTATAATGATACGATATAATTTGAAAGCAGGTTATGAACACTTTTGATATAAGGTCTAAATAAGTGTTGACTAAAGACTGAAAAACATAAACACATATATCCAACTTTTACGTGAGAGGTCCTTTTTATTCTATTTACAGATATCTCGTTTAGTGAATATCATTTCGTTCTCGTGTTTAAAATTAAACTACATGTAGATGTAGCTATTCGATCTGGACATATCCCACTAAACCACTTTGCATATTTAGATTGGTTCTCCCAACTGCTCAATTTGTAACAAAGTTGAAGATGTATATCATATTTTGATGGAATGCATCCGAAACGAAGCTGAAAGAAAGCAATTATTTCGTAAACCTAATTTTAATGTGGGTGAATGTAATAGCATTCTCGCTCTTCCCTGTACGGAGAAAGCGAGAACACTGTATTATATAGATAAGATGTGTATGTTAAATAGTTCATAAGTTGTGTATTTATGAGGGCGACATAATTACTTCATGTCTAAGCCCTCATTAAATAAATAAAGAAAAAATAAATAAATAGATGTAGCTATTAAAAGACGTTATGTTAGAATCGACATTCGACTTCTATAATCACACTATTACAACGCATTTGTGTAAATAAAAAGAAAAGTGAAGTGACTTTTTGTAATTTCAAATTAACAGCTTTTCATTTGTTTATTTTTTTTCCATGTTTAATATCTGTTGTTATTGTACCGCAGGTAACATCGAATGACTCAGCTAATTATATACAAAAAAGCAACAACTTTCATCCGAAAAATGAATATTCCGTTGATTGACCTTTAGAAGACAGTATCATCAAGGTTGTACTGCTAAATAATCGTTTTAACCCCAAACTCATCGCTGTAATAATCTAAAAACAAACATGCGACATGAACACTGACACATTTACGATATGATAATACCGAAGGATGGGTCCAATACCGGATATTGATCCGTCATAAAGCCCCACGTTCCGTAATATACGGGTTACGTACCTACGGTTGTAATCATCGGTGTTTTATATCCACGTGGCAATTTTATTGTCGCTCTTTGTCATAGAAATGTTTCAGGTAGATAGCTCCCTCGAACAGGGGAAATTTTCTTTGTTATATTTTATAGTTTTTTGTATTTTGAAGGCCGGTGTGGAAAGTTTTGTTTTTACCGTGGGAGAGCCACGCTTCAGCATGAATGAGCCGGCTCGACCGGAGTAATACCACGGCCTCACAGAAAAGCGGTGCGAAACAACGCTTGTGCTGTGGTTTACCGAGTGAGTAAAGATACCGGAGGCCCATCAGACCAGGCAACCCTGAGGGTGAACTGAATTCGAAGGTCACTATATTTGAGGGCACTGACTTCCCAATAACGACTGCCATATATGTTCATGAGAACCAGGACCAACAGCTTAACGTGCACCGAGGCACGGGCAAGAAACACCGCCATCTTCCATACTCCGGGCTGCTTTTAAGAATTTCTTGTATGAAATACCTAACAGCAGTCCGACAGAGGAATCGAACCCGAGGCCTCTTGATCTGCAGTCGCTTACGCTAACCACTAGACCAACGAGGCAGTTAATAAAAATTTATAATTTATACGAGTCCATAAAATTCTTGGTCCATTTAAGTTTACTGAGAGACATAAATATCTTTTTAATAATAATTTTCCGATAGAAGTCAAAAAGATGCTAGTTCACACAAGTGTCTTGGAGTTTCGAAAGGCTGTCGAGATTTTGAATAATGGAGTCACATAAACTGAATTTAATATTCATGATTTATTGTCTCTTTAGTATTATATGGCTTTGCTCTGAGCCAGACAAAATGCATAAATTAGGATTTAGTAAAGCATGGCAAGTAGGTATATTAGAATCTTATTACTAATACATAATTTACTAACACACAATATTAAAGGTTGTCTGGAAGACATCGCCGTTAGTGATAAGACCGTCTATTGTTATTACCCATTGTAGTTTTCTCATGTAGTTATGTCTGTAAATTTTTATTTTTTGTGGTGTTCAATAAAGATGTATAAATAAAAATAATAAAAAATTAATAAGTGTAGCTGTCAGCTATGGCGGCTAATCATCATCAGGCATCTCTTTTGAAATGATTTTTGTACCTCGCTGTACAGTTGAACTAATTGTGGTGTAGGTTATATTTCAAATATTTCTTCTTTTGCCAGTGCTGTTACTGTTTATAAAATTCATACACCCACACTCATATGCTGAATTCTTACACTTATTGCTTATAGGTGCATCTGAAAACAAAATATATGTTTGTCTAATGTCTTAGTTAATGTTACTAAAGGTTACAGAACATGAGCAAATTAAATTAGTCAATGGTGATAATTCTTTTTGTGACCTCACTAAACTAAAATTCACTAAAATTTGTTGTTAAATTCTATACTTTGTTTTAATTTTTTTACAGGCCATTTTTTGATATTTCAAATCTAAGCTTTTACTGTGTTTAGTTCAGTACCAAATAATAGTTAATCAGAAACACACACACTTATATACCACTCGAAAAAGTAAAATTTACTATGGCATTACCAAATTTAGGTAATTACTCAACTTAAGCCATAATTTATCTTTTGCTATTCTTGTGTTGAACGTTTAAAACGTGTAACGTGAACGTAATACTAGACATGTCACACTAAAATAAAACGTCATCTAAATACGAGTACATTGAACGTGGGAGAGCTATGCTTCGGCATGAATGGGTCGGTTCAACCGGAGTGATACCACGGCCTCACAGAAAACCGGTGTGAAATAGCGTTTGCGCTGTGTTTCACCGAGTGAGTGAGGATACCGGAGGTAAGTATCCCAACCCCTCCACCCATCCCCTTTCCCATCCCCCAAAGGTCGGCAACGCACTTGTGACGCCTTTGGTGTTGCGGGTGTCCATGGGCGACGGTAATCGCTTACCATCAGGTGATACGTCTGCTCGTTTGCCCACTATTCAATCAAAAAAAAAAAAAAAAACTTGCCGACTAAACTAAACTCTTAATGTTAAAAATCTTTTAATTTTGTAGAATCGCGGCGGAGTGGCGATGCGGTGTGCAGTGGAGGAAAATGAGGTGGGGACGAGCGGGAGGCCAACCCGGACCGTTGCGAGATTACAAAAACGACGAGAATCTTAGACACTTTTTCTTGTTTTACCACCATGGACGGTCAGGCCTGTAAATTATTGTACCTATTATAGTCGTTCCAATACTTTATTTAACTTTTGACAGATCACGCACATAAAGTTTTGTAATAATTTTTGATACAAAGTACTACAGATAATACTGTACTTTATGGGCGGGCTCCGCCTACTTAGGGATGTGTCATTCGTAATTAATGACCACAGACTTTAAAAACGGTTTTGAAATAAATTGATTATCGATTATATTAATAAAACATACAATAAAATTATTGTGATTATATTTTATATCAAATCACGTAAAAAGCTTTATTATTTTGCATTAAAATGCCCTAAATGTCTCTGTTTCAATGCATAAATAATTTGCGTAATGAAAACAGTTCCATCGTACTCGTACCTAGTAATGGGATCGAATGTATTCGCCGCAAATTAATGAATCTAAAATAATTGTTTAGACTTACTATAGTTGGTTCAAATAAAAACTACCTGCGGTACCTACTTGTAATGAACAGGTACAAATAATTTACGGATTAAAAATAAAACAACCAAAAGAGGTACTGTAATACTAATTTTAATTATAAAGAATCGTCTTCTTCGTATGACCAGGAATCATCATCACTTGAGTTCTCAGTAATATTGATTATCATTTCTTGGATAGATAAATTGTCGAATGCAACATCCCGATCCCAATCCGACATTATCACCTTCTTTGTTTTTTCTACAACATTCGCCCAGTTTTCTGGAATTACTTTTTCACACGCATTTTTCAGTAAATTCAGCATTTTTCTTGCGGTGAAAGGAAGAGTTGTATTGTTCCTCGCAGCATATCCTTTAACTTGTGCCCAGATCATTTCAATTGCATTATATTGGCAGTGATATGGGGGAATTCTGAGGACGGTATGCCCATGCTCTGCTGCCATTTCATCTATGACGTATCGTTTTGGCAGCTTCTTTGTTTTTATTATCTTTACTAACTCTACTTTTAGTAGGGACTCATTCACCTCTTCGCCATTGTCACGGAGCCAGTTTATAATTTCATGTTTTTTGTTGGCCTGTGTTGGTATTTTATTAATTTGACGAGAGTGATAAGGTGCATTATCAATAAATATTATTGATGGCTCTTCGAGTGATGTAAGCATTTCTCTGAACCACTTTTCATACACGTTCGAATTCATCTCCTCATGATAATCTCCTGTTTTCTGGGATTTAAAAGCTAATAGAGCGCCTGGCACAAATCCTTTTACTGTTCCTGCATGATAAATAATCAGTCGTTCACCTTTTCCCATTGATACTGTAGAAGTGGAGCCAACGGTGTTGTCAGTCCAAGTTTTTGACAGCGTATGATTCGCATTGAGCCAAGTTTCATCTGTGAAAACAACATTCGACCAATCTTCTATTTTTTTTGCTTGTCTTAAAAAATCGCATCTATACAAAGCAATATCATTGCGTTCCATTAAAATTTTTCGTTTGTCACATTTTTGGAATAACATTCCAATGTCTTTCAATACCTTTGTCAGAGAAGATTTTTGACCACGGAACAAACCACTATTTCGAAGAGATTGTGTTAGTTTTTTTAATGTTGGAATCTCTTTTCTTTGGTAATAGTCGTATATATGACGACGAATAGCATCAGCGTCAAAATTGTCAACGGCTGTAACTTTACTAGGCGGACGTTTTTTCTTAGGTGTAGATAGCTTATTCTGTTCCATGCCACTGCTGCCGTAGCCTTCTTTTGTTATTTTTGCCACTGTTGGAGCACTAATACCTAATGCTGCTGCAACACGGTCTCTAACTTGAGTCACTGGTATAAGAGGCCCACCATTACGGCTTTCCTTTTCAAAGTATTCACGAAGTCGCAAGACAAACTCTCTTGTTTGTCCTTTGAGTACTTTCTTTTTTGGCATTTTGACAGTAACGAAGGCAGGAACGATACGCTCAACTCAACCAAACGTGAGAATTCACAAATAAATCAATACGGAGGAATATAAATACTCAACTATATTGAAGGTTACTCATTGAAATACTGTAGATTATTTTAAAATAGACATAGAGAGATTTAATAAAGATCATCAATAGTTTAACAAATACAATATTAACCACTGAATTACAACACAATACAATAATACATTTTGAAAATTCAGTTCCTTTTATATATTTTTTCATGACATAGAACCGTCATATTTGAACAACATTCTTTTAATCCATTTCTTCTTTATTTTGACAAAGGAGGTCGCACATTGAAACACATAGAAATATGAAGTACGAAATTATCTATAAAATAATGAGTTTGTTAAATCGATTAAAACTTCTTAATGCATAAAATCGATCGATGAAAGAAATCGAATAGGTAACGGGTCAGGGTATCACTATTTGATTAAGTATTAGAGCTGTCAAAAGTTAAATAAACTATTGGAACGACTATAAACGAGTAAATACCAGCAAAATACAGTCCACTGCTTTTTATCACGTTCGTTTGGACCCTATACAGTTCGGTATATAAATATGTTCGTCACAAATCACAATTAAGTAAATTATCATGTCAGCCCTATAGCGACAATTGTTTTGATAATAAGGTGCCATCTTCGATATACGTTACTTAATGGTTTTTAACTAATAATAAATTGTGTGCCTCCAGTCAGTTTTTATTTGCTAAGCTAAGATTTAAGATATCAAAAAAAGGACTGTAAGCGAATCAAATTAAAGTATATAATTCTACAACATTTTTTTATGAATTTTAGTTTAGCAATTTCAACAAAGAAAATAGTACCAATACATTAAAATGCTGTTATACCAATATCTTGTATTCAATTTAGCATTAACATAATCGAGATCTACTTGATTTTTCAGAACAAACTGTTATTATGCATCTGCGCTAAGATCTAATGCAATTATTGTCCAGCTTTGCCAACATATTCTTAAATTCATTTTCATTTTTATTAATAAATAAGCAACTCCCGCACTAGAAATATACCCTGTGCCGTCGGAGACTTACAAACATTCATCAAATGGGCGTTAAGAACATACAGGCTCAGAATATCATTATTTGATCACACAACACTTTAAATAGAAGGCGACAAGGTAACGGTTTTGAACTACGAGTACTAAGATATTCATACAGTGTTTTGCATTCTGATAGACAAAGACAGATACCAAAACTATCGATGTGCGTATCTATCTATATACCTACACGAAAATCTAGAGGCTCACTTGTCATATTGTCCAATCGGTCCCAAGAGTTCCCTGAAATTATTTTTCCCTGTATACCGTTTTGTGTATGTATAATCGCTCCCAGAGGAAAACGATAATAATATTTTATTATCTGAATATGAAATCAGTGATCGAATCGTGTGAAGGGGCTATAAATTTTATGGTAAACTTCAAATCCCCAGCTGGCTTATATGGTTATTGTTTTGGCCAAAAGTCAAGTGCTACTCTATTTTAATATATTGTTTTGAGTGTCGTTCAGTTAGCAAGTGTCGTTAAAAGTAGCCTTAAAGTCGTGTCAACGACGTTTTGATTGGGTACTGCTTAAGTATTTGCAGACAATTTATTGTTTAAATTTATGCTGTCTGTCCATTGAATGTATAAAATTAAGGTTATTCAATTCTAAAATTGTTGATAAGATAATGACTGTTAATAAAAAAATATATCGACTACTAACTAATGATAATTTCTCTCGTTTTATAAAACAACCATAATATTGTTGTACTTGTAAGGAATAAGACACAAAACTGACATATAAAAAGGATAAAGTTGTCTTGATTTATATCTGAGATTTTTTGAGATTTTAATCAACCAATGTGGAATTGCTGAGTCTGGAATTTATATCATAGGTATCGAAATTCTTAGCACTTACTCTTTTTTGTTTCTTATGCAGAATATAAATAAATAAATAAATATGCCGGACATCTAACACACAACGCCTACTAGACAACTACTTTTATACTTTTTTTTGTAAATACATACATATTATACATAGAAAACACCCAAACTCCAAAACAAATGTTTGCAGTTCATACAAACATTTGGTCCGACCCGGGAATCGAACCCGAGACCTCAAGATTAGCAGTCGCTTACATTACCACAACGCTACCGAGGCAGTCAAATAAAATATATATAAAAAAATATAATCTACAGCACCAATATACAGCCACAGCTAAGCCAAGTAATATTACTGCAGAATAGAATAAAAATACTTACTTTTGTTATTGTTTCATTTCTCTAATACTCGTAGTACATTTTCTTGTCTTATTTTAGTGTGGCGATTTTCAAAATCCTTGTTTATAGTACGCATGTATTTAGATAATAACTACTTTTAGTGTGACATATCTATTTTTAGACAATAATTAATATATAAAGCTGTTTGTCAGGAAAAAAAATATTTTAGTGACTTTTTGTTGTTGACAATTTCAGAGAGTTTTTGAGCAATAAAATTATTATCATATTTTCCATTTTAGGCATTATAATAAATTTATATTTTAGTACCATATTATTATGTTGTTCAATTCTGTGTTTACTGTCTTTTTAAAAGTAAAATGAAAGAGTATTATACAATAGAGTAAAATAAAACACATCAAGTTATTTACATACATTTAATCATTGTCTATTATATCTATAACATAGCGAATTAACAAGATGAAATCTCATTTATTTCTGAGAGCACAAAACATTTGACTAGATATATATTAATAAAATCTTTATTTAGAAACACAATTATATAATATATATACTAAAGTTTACTAGACAGTTTATAAATACCGCAAACGAGTAGAACAACGAACTTTTAATACATATATATAAATATATATTTCATTTATTTAAAACATAGTGAAGTAACCTTTTCGATTCATAATCACAACATTTAAAACTAAGCAAGGATAACAGCCACTTGATATGGCGAACAAACATTTTTAAATACGTATTGTATTTTTAATACATTGCGATTTAAGCTGGGAGTATTTTTTTTCAGGTCAGGAACACCTGCAACACCAGAGGCGGTCACAAGTGCGTTGCCTTTGGGGCATGGTGGAAGGGGGAAGTCACTCACTCACTCACTCGATGAAACACAGCGCAGGCGCTGTTTCACACCGGTTTTCTGTGAGGCGGTGGTATCACTCCGGTCGAGCCGGCCCATTCATGCCGAAGCGTGGTTCTCCCACTGTATTTAGATTACAGATGTAACTTGAGTGATAATGCATCACAGCTAATTCGATATTTAAGATAATATTCATTACTTCGGTTGCTGGTACTTCCAAGAAAGCGATCGATCGTAATTTTTTTAAATCAAAGTTTTTTTTTGTAAATACTAATGATAAATGTAAACGTTTGTCTCAGAATCAAGTGGCTGTTAATAATTCGGTTATACCCGCCAGAGAAATTTGAAGATGACTTAGATACGTCTACAAGATATGCTATATTATATTGAATAAGTGAGTAAGTCATTCGTTGTTAGTAATAGTATCTAAAGATTGAAAAGTACTAGTTAATTTGAGCCTTAGTCATAAAACGTGAATTGGAAATGGTTCCACTATAAAGAGAAATATGTAAGAATTATTACTATTCATGAACACATACACACGTTAAATGAAAATTTTATTTTTAGCCACTGATCCACATGCGAGAATTTAGCTATTAGCTTCCAATTTTTGACATGACAAATGTAACACAAAATTTTACACATCACCATGATTCTTTGTCAACAGCGATCGTTTTTTAAGACGCATTCGAAACGGTTGATGTCCTCGTGAATGGATCAGAAGCTAGAATATTGACAAAAGAGGTCACGTGCTCCGGAAGTTCCTTCCATTGGCAGTACTAAAGCCGTCCTTTAAGACCCTCTTATTAAATCTATTTTGGAATGTTTGACTGTTGACGAAATCTTCATTCTCCCACTTTAAAATGGTTCGAGGTGTGCTGTGAACATCTTTAAGGATGTTTAGAAGCTTGTTCTGCCAAATATAAAATTGCCCGGAGCAGTTGGGTCCTCAGTGGAGAAATATTCCTTCCAAAGCTCCTGGAATTCTTCCCATGAAACACTGTTCTTACCCTGTTGGAATAAAAATAAAAATCAGAATACAGGACAAAAATAATTGGAATTACTTTTTTAATATACAGTTTTAAATTGCAATAAAGTTTTTTTTGGATTTTGAACGAATAAACATTTATTTTAGATAGACGTGATATTCATATTTTAGATGAAACATAAGGGTATTATTTATACATCTAGTAATCTTCTTAAAATAGTGTCATTTTCACCTAAATGTAAATATTGTATTCTATCTTCAAATCACTAAACACCATAATATTCTTTTGCATTCAAATGATTAATTCAAAGACACAGACAATACACATACAATTGGGTACTCATTTGGGTGTGACATAACCTGGAAATACATACTAAAGCTAGCGCACGTGGGCGGATGTGGTGAGTGAATAGTTATTTAGATTATTTAACAGAAATGAGAAAGTGTGACATTTTTGAATGTGACAGTTTCATATACACTTGAAAGTCAAACTAACAAAGTATTACGTCAAGGGCTGGGTATGAAATAAAACCATTTTAATGAAATAAAAACACAATCAAGTTTTCGAAGTCAAAGCTACGATTTGTAGTTGAATTTATCATCGTCTTATATTCATTAATATAAGATTATGTTTAACATTGCTATACGCAATAAAATAAAATAATTTTTATTATAAGCTATTAAGCATTTGTCTCATTATATAAAAACTCTTTTTATTTTTTAAGGAAGACAGGGAAAGCAAATTGATGAGCGTTAGTCACGACATCGTGTCAGTTCATCATCAATTTTCAAAAAGAAAATCTGAGTGAATCTATTCAATGTAGAATTGTACTTACACAAAATATTTACGACCAATAATGAATCGAAAAATATAGATACGAAGCACGCTATTCAATTGTGCCGCTTATCTTTACTGAATATCTCGATCAGTAAGCAAGTTTTCGGTACAACAATGTATATTTAGAAAGAGGTGTATATGCATATTCTAACACCTGTATTCCCGGAAGGCTAAGCCGAGGCATTTTCAAACGTACACTTTCGATTTTTGATTATACCTAAATAAATCGTAGATAAAATTGACAGATAAAGTTATTATTTTATTTGTTTTAGTTTACTAGGGAAATAAACAGATACAAAATAGAGAACAATTACATACAAGTAATTTAAACATAATCCAAATCAGTTTCGTTTTGAAGGTCATAGGCATAGTTTAAGAGACCTAAAGAGATGGCTTTTAGAGGGAAAGAAATAATTCAAGCAGTTCATTCAGGTATTCGGCAAAAATTCTGGCCGAATTGTACGAATACAGTAAGTTATTTATTTCCATGTTAGTAAGATAAAGAATAAATGGGCAAACGGCTATTAGCAATGTACCTTATCCATGTAATTAATCTTAAAATAAATCAAAATAAACCCGCCAACTGTAATAGAGATCTGATAGAAAATATCGTGAGCAATTAGAAATTGTGTTCAGTAAAGGTATTGGAAATATCAAATTCTCTCAAAGACCATCGGTTTAAATTGCTACTAATTTAGATTTATGTGTGATAAATGTAATAAACATTGTTTATTTCGTTACGGCAACCATATTCAACCTTTTCGTGAAAGAGTCGCTAGCAATACAAATTAGTTGTATCTAATACAGGGTCTATCGAAGGATATACTGAAACACTATAAAGAAAATACAGTATTACTGCTAATAAAACATTAACAAACACTAATTTGACAGATATACATTCAGACTAAAGACGATCGTACTCGTATTACAATGAACAAACGAGTATTTAAATTTCAAAACGTTTGTAATTGCAATAAATATCTATACAACATCCTGTTTAATCTTATTACAAAAAATATAAAGCTATACCGTTTTGGTAGGAATAAATTCTGCCTTTCGTTTCACAAGTCATAACAAAATTAAAATATTAACCTTAGACGCGAAAACAGTTTTAGCATAGACAACAGTTTCTGGGAACTCATTATAATTAATTTCGTGCATTGAAGGTCGTAAAGTGCGTAAGCTTGTTCCTAATTAAAACCAGCTCAGAGTATTCTCCAAAGGGACTGTTAAGGCTTATGAGAAGCTTATCTTTTTGTTTAGTTAGCATTCGTGATTGTGATTCAATTTGAGATAAGAACACTTACTTGCAGTTGTACTCCTATGTAGTTTTATATGAAAATTTTAAGCACAACGACTTTTTTTATGGAATAAGGGGAAACGAGCAGACGAATCGCCTGATAGTAAGCGATTACCTTCACTCATGGACATCCGCAATACCAGAGGTATCACAATCATCAGTGCGTTGTTGGCCTTTTAAGAAAGAGTACGCTCGTTTATTGAAGGTCGTATTGGTCCGCGAACACCGCAGGCAAACCGCAGAAAGTTTTTGGAAAAGCGCACAGTTGTGGACTGCCAACCATCTAGATGATGGGGATGAAACTCCTGTTGCATGGGACAGTGGCGGAAAGAGGCGGCAGGGATCAGTTCGAACTAGTAGGTACATCTTTCATTAGTATATGAGATATCAGACTATGATGGAGGCTGGTTTTTGAGACTTGTCTTATAATCAGGTCAAAAATTCCAAGGCCTGGGGATATGGGCCTTGGTATTTTACTAGCTTACCTTTACTAGGGTACTAGCTTTTGTCCACAAAAAGTAGCTTATATTCTTCTCCAAGGTCCAATTTATTTATACCTATACCAAAATTCATCCAAATCAGTTAAACTTCTTCGGCTTAGCACTGAACTCATGAAAAAAGACAGACTGGGGACAGACAAAAGTGCTTTTAAATCTTTAATATTAGTGTGGATTAAGCAATCCTTTACTTACAATGAATGTTATTATGCACCTGTTAAAAATTTAATTCTATGATTAAATGTTAAAGTTACATTATGACCGATAAATTAATTTTTAAATAGCGAAAGTCATAAATTAAAAGGATCTTAGTGTATTAAAATAAATTAATAAAACTGCTTAATAAATTATTTTAATTAATTATTGTATTAACTGATCTCCTGGTCCCTAATATTAGAATGCGATTTGTATATACATATGTACGAGTATAATTAAAATAATTTGCTAACTGCAATACAATGCTTACAGGAAGTTTCCCGAAATAAAGATTATAGAAATCTTTTGGATTATTTTCTTAGTTTACATATTGTTTTTTATAGTATTACTATTTTATTGTTTGCACTCATGAATTAACTACTAACTGACATTTAGTATTACGTTACCGGAAAGCTGTTATTTTTCTCAGTTTCAAATTAAACAAAACCATTTATTATGATGTTGTATTACCAGATGATAGAGATTTTAAAGATTTCACGTGATTTGAAATTTATTGAGTACTTATAGCTAATAGTTTATGGCTTTATGTTTTAAGATGAATATAAATATTATTCGATTTAGCATAAATTATATCTACGAGTATATTGCGCATGTTTTCTTTACATAGTATAAAATGAAGTCGTTTCCGCTGTCTGTTCGTTTGGATCTAATAAACTACTCAAAGGATTTTAATACAATTTTCAGCAATAGTGATTCAAAAGGAAGGTGTGTAATAGGTGTATGCATAATAAAGAAGACAAAATCCGAGATGTACAAATACTTTCGTGCAAAGGCGGAACGGGTCGCTAGTATGTTTACTAGCGACCCGTATATATTAATTTATCTTTGCGTGAATTTTATATTTTTATGTTTTATTAACAAGTATTTATACAATCGTGGTCATTACATTATTATGTTGCTGTAAAAACTTTATAGTGTTTGAAATACTGAGTCGTCACTAGAAATACTAAGGTATATGATGATACTACAAGATATAGGAGACCCGAGTTCAGCACGTTGGACTATATGGGTTGTTGAAACTAAAAAAATATTGTACTGTACACTAAGATTGTAGGAAGTCGATACACATACTTAAATCGGTAGTAATTGGTCGTTTGGCTCTATTTTACTTAGTAATTATTTTCTATATTTGTCTAGCTATTTTATATACTTAATGATACGAGTATGTACATTAACTGAAATATATAATTGTCTTGATGAAGTTTTAGATACTTGAAACCTTTCTAATGTTTTCGCTGTTAAGTATTACGATGTGTTGGATGATAAGAATGAACATTTAAATGTCGTTATCAAAACCTTCTAAACGAAAAGCGATACCTATTTTGTCGACTGTGATATTCCAGCTGGTTATACAACATTGAAATACAACATTAAAGGCGAAATCTGGTAAACATATTAGTAATTAGGTAAAATAAGTGTTCTTACCTTAGCCATCTTAGTGAAAGCGACCTTGCACTCTTGAGGGTCAATGCCGTAGGAGGAGCAGACGGTGGTAAACTCATCGCTGTCAATGGTCCCGTCAGCACTTGCATCTTCCAGTTGGAACATGAAGTGGGCATACAGCTGCTGCCATTTTAGAGCAGCCGACGGATTCTGAGCGTAATCATTCCACATGGAGTTCCATTCTTCGACAGAGACCTGGTAAAGAAGACGTAGCAATAAAATCTAATTATTTTTAATAATCAATAAAGTTTACTGGTGGACAGCAACTTAATGTATACCATGGTCAATACTAGGGATGTTGCGGATGCCAATTTTTTCACATCCGCGGATGCGGATGCGGATGCGGATTTTTAATGGCTCACATCCGCGGATGCAGATGCGGATGCGGATGTTTAAAATACTATAAAAATACAGTTTATGAATATCGAATTAAAACAATTACTTTATAAAGTAATTGTTAACATTTTATTAGGGAGCGTTCAAGTATTACATAACGCAACTTTTGAAGATTTTTGAACCCCCCCTCCCCCCTGTAACGCATCGTAACGTTTTACGAACCCCTCCGAAATTGCGTTACGTAATACTCGAACGCTCCCTTATATGTTCTATAACCTTTTCTTTATTTTTTAGTTTTTCTTTAGCCGTTTTCCAAATTTCATTGGCATTTTTGTGTCACAGTTGCGCTGGCAAGTTAGCATGAGAGCCTTTATAGGCCGAGAACAGCTGAAGATACAAATCTCCCTCTTTTGAGGACATTACAGTATTAACACTATGAACTCACTTTAATAACACCAACTGACTACAGCAATTTGCTTCTGCATAAACACTAACGAATACTAACAACGAAAACAATAAATAACGTACAATACAATCTAGGGATTCCCCGTGAAATATAAACGAAAAAGTTTGCCAACTTGCGAGAACAAATTACTAATGACGACCAGACTAATACAATCGAGGGATTCCCCGTAAAACGTAAACGAAAAGGGTTGCCAATTTGGGAGTTTTAATTCCCTATTTTTTTATTTAAAAAAAGAAACAGTGTTACGTAACGTTTTATAAGAAAGATTACGCCCCTTTAACGCATCGTAACGTTTTACGAGAAAAAATTGCGTTACGTAATACTTGAACGCTCCCTTATTGAAAATTAAAATTAACTATAATGCTCTTATTTTTTTAAATTATGTAACAACAAATGTAGTAAATTAAGTTAAAAATAGGAGCATTATACTTAATAAAAAGTAATATTGCCGTCTTTTCTGATTCAAGGCGTTTACGGAGCGGAACATCAATTAAACCAACGCTACTAAACAGTTGTTCACTAGGAATACTGCTGCTTAAAAATCTTCGCGCGGAATCAGTATTTTCATTATTTTAGGCCCTTCGGCATTGGTATTAGGAGAACCAGGAAAAATTATTGTCAGTGTTTATTATAATCAAAGTGTTTGGTGTTTAATTGGTCATTAACACGTGCGAACGGCACTCGCCATTCGCTGGCCCCGCCCAATTTCTTTCTTGTCGTAACTTGTATTACATTCTCATCCGCATGAACATCCGCATCGATTATTGCGGATGCAGATGCGGATGCAGATGTCCAAACCCATGCGAAAGCTCCGCATTTGCGGATGCGGATGCGAATATTCGCAACATCCCTAGTCAATACCACGCTGGCCAAACGTTTTAGTATGTATATATATGTATTCGTGAATTTTTTCTTCTCTTTCTGCTGTTATCCTGCGGAGTTTGCTACCTTAGTTGGCTCTTACAAAACTGATAGGATCAATAGTGAATAATAATTGATTTCAACCACCATGATCATTTTCACTATGATTAATTTAGTTATAATAAACGACATATTTATTTACACTAAAAGTACGAGTAGTAATACTACAAAATATTTAAGCGTATCTTTACAAATTTAACATAACGACAAATCACATTAATGTCTAAACTTTATTGATTTTGTAAACTACTTTTGTCACTCTATTACATTGTCAAGTTGAATTTGCTGCACCAATCTTTATGGATTTTGGGTACAGAGATATAGGGAAAAATCTTTAAGTTCTATTCAATACAAACATGAAAGTAATAACCAAGGCATTAAAGCTTTATGGGAGGCCATTAATCCCTCAAGTTTAGGGATAAAAGGAAACTATCATGTCTATTTTATAGTCAGGCTAAGTCACGTACACCAGGTGGTACATAGTGTTAAAAGAGCTATATAATGTTCATCAATCAATATAAAAAGTTTATGGCATTAATTCACACCGGAACATGAATTATACAACTTAATAACACAGAAGCGTCACAAGATTAAATCGTTGGGGGGACGTAGACCTTCATAAAAAGAATTACTGACACGATTTACATACTCTATGACCCTCCGAACAATGCTTACCTAACCAAGTACAACGGCATATGAAAAAGAGTGAATGACTTTACAAACTTCTAAAGCTTTTGAAAAATTTATGGTACAAAAGCTCGACACGTTATTAAGGTTATTTGAAATTGCATGAATTTCATAATTGTGATCTTTATCCCTTTGTGTTTTTGAGTGTTGATTAAAAATATTTGAGAGAAGAATTTAATAAAGGCCGTGTTTATTTTGTTGCCGATGTGATGAGCTGGGTGTTTTATTTAATTATGTTGCTTTTGAAACGTCAGAGATTTTCGTAATAAAAATTCGTGAAATTTTTGTTAAAAAAAAATTGATTTTTTTATCTAAAAAAACAATTTGTATCTTTTATTTGTGAAATATAAAAATATTTAAATTTACGTGACTTTTAGATAGATCGTATATCTGCAGAATAAAAAAATTCACTCGAAAATATTTTACTTAATTATACATATTGACATTCCTTGTAAATCCCTCTGATAATACTGTGAGAGTTCATAGGAATATTTGCTTGATATTTATAAGGGAGCTTACTATTACAGGCAGACATAATCGACAATGAGAGCAAGATAATGACAGATTTTAGTTTTCGAAATGTAGTGATGGAAAAGTTAAACGAACATTAAAAGTCATAAGTATCATTCGCTCAACATGTAACTCTCTTTTCTTATTTTTTTTTATTGAATAGTGGGCAAACGAGCAGACGTATCACCTGATGGTAAGCGATTACCGCCGCCTATGGACACCCGCAACACCAAAGGCATCACAAGTGCGTTGCCGACCTTTGGGGGATGGGGGAGGGGTTGGGGTATGGGCCTCCGGTATTCTCACTTACTCGGTGAAACAAAGCGCAAACGCTATTTCACACCGGTTTAGATACAATAAACGTTTTAATTAAATTAAATTAGTTAATTGAATAAAATACAAGTGTTTCAATAAAAAAATACGAAATAGAAATAAAACAATCAATATAAAAGTTTAGAGTTCCCTTCATTCGAAGAGTTGCGAGTAACGAGCGAGGAAATTTAATTTGCAGGAAAAACAATTTCAATACTAAATTGTGTTGAAGCTTATATTCCGCTGTGGTTCCAAATTTGAATTTATTTTCTGGTACACAGTTATAATGTTTATCAAAGCATATTTATAATATATTTACGTTTGCAACTTTAAAATGATAGTACAAAAATGTTTTTGTAGTTCATTTTCCATTTACTCTAAACGTTAAGATAATAATATGTTTAGAAGCGATTTGAGTTCCTTGGGTTTGAACAAAAAAGTTGTAAATATCGTAATACATCATGGTCCTCTTAATGTAGTTCAAGTTATTATTATATTAGTTGTTTGGTACACAGATGACCTTTTCCATGTGAAGAATTCGTATAAACTCAACTATTAGGAGTAAGAGCTTTCGTTTTGTGGATAAAGAATTTATTTTTTCAAAAAGAAATTTACATTTCACTTACTTGAGAATAAGTTTTGATTTCTACATACTATACACTACAGCACTCAACAACAAACTATTTTACTTCAATAAAGCTTATTCAGTGTCTTGGATTATTATCAATGCCTTTGTTTTTCTGATTTTTTATAAGTTCAAGTTAGTCTGAGGTTTACACATTTACCTGCTTACACAATTACAGCTTAACTTTCCTATCGATACAACTTTATTGTGTTACTTCAATAAGTTTCACAGCTTCAATAAATTAGACTGCTACATTTATTATAGTTACAGTGAACGTGTATTATGGTTACAATGAACGAAGATCTTTGTACTTTCACTGTAAAAAGGCCTCCGGATTTCTTGTCGACTTATGGGGAACACATGGTCTATCGCGGCGATGCCACCGATTGCAATGAGTTTCCATTAAAAGTCAACCTGAATTTTGGCGTCAGACATCCCATTTTAGGCAAGGATAGTTTTTAAGATATGAAGTTTACCTGTCCATCTTTGTTGGAGTCAGCCCTCTTCCTGAGCCCATCCCAGATCTTTATCATGGTCTCGTGGGTTTCAGTGTTCTTGGAGTCACCTGGTTTCCAGCCTCGGAGGTGGCAGATTTTCTGTACACAAACCAATTAAGTTAGATATAGGTTAATTGAGGTTTACTTCACAGTATTGAGATAAAATTTTAAGTTAATGTATAAATTTTTTTGTGGGCGGCAGTAGGCTGAAGAGAGAGGGAGAGGGAATAAATTAAGTTAATATTATGTATTTTTAATTGTAAAATTAAAATCTATAATGTATTTAATTTATTTCTTTATTAGATAGGAGTTATTTTCATTATAAGAAATTAGTTTTTTATGATTTTCTAGTATCTTAACGGCGGTTTTACCTGAGTTTTTGGTCACAGTTCTGCACTGTGATTTGTGCCTGTTAAGTTTCTATAAATAATGTAAAAAAAGAGAAAATAAGTTATGAAATATTCATCATAATCACCATGAGCTTTTAATAGTCCACTGTTGGACATATAACACCCCTTAAAACAGTTAAAATAAGACTTTAAGTAAATCTCAACCTGAGTGATATTCAAAGAGGACTATATACTGTTTTCAATCTTAAATCAAAATACTTTTGATTACACATATATTACTAAATTTGCCTAAGTAAACTAAGCAATAGTATTCTGTGTTCAATGTTCATTTAACAATAAACAATGTTCTACAATATCGACTAGGATTGTCCAGAACGGAATGGTTGGTTTCACACAATTGCCTACAACCGCATAGCGTAGAAACATCTAGCTGAGTTAAACCTTGATTAAACACTAACCACACATGGTTCTAGTGCAGTCCCACATATCTGTTCCTGAAACAGATACCGCAAAATATCGGTTAATAGTGACGTTATTATTGCTACATTAAAATAAAGGTTCATTTGAATTGGGGTTGTTTTGTGAGTTAGTGTTTAATTTGCAGTTTGGATTGGTCCAGTTGATATAACTTCAAATATATAGTCAACCAATTTACAATTTACTAGCAGCGCCACGCAATCTTCTTGTTACTTATTCCTTATATCATCATGTATTACTTATATGTCAGTGAAATTCCCTTCAAAATCGGTCCTGCTGTTTCAGATTAGCCGTAACAAACATACAGTACAGACAAATAAAAAATTTAAATAATGATTTGTTTATAAGTATGATATTATGAGTAAGTACCGTATATACTACCCTACCCTACCTACCGTATCACTAGCTGACCCACGCAACCTCGTGTGCGTCTTATTTTGCCCATAGCGTGAAACATTCTTCATTGGTGATCCGCTCCTATTAGTAGTAGCGTGATGATATATAGCCTTCCCCGATAAATGGACTATCCAACACCGAAATAATTTTTCAAATCGAACCAGCGGTTCCTGACATTAGCGCGTTCAAACCAACAAACAAACTCTTCAGCTTTACTATTAGTATAAATATGCATTTGTATTTGCATTTAGTGTAAAGTTTGAAAATTAATTTGAAATTATAAATTCGCACTTCAATTTAATACATTTGTATAGTATGGAAACGCAAGGCAGTTGATGTGCATGTAATTGGAAATAAGAAAAATAGAGGGATTAGGTTGCATGTACTTGATAAGTACTATGTAATTTTGGCTTCCTTCAAATAGATAAGGTGAAAACCTAATTTGGCTATATGAAAATATTACTTACTATCCTTAACAATGCTATTAACATAAATTAACTGTAATTTATGTTTTCTTTGTGATTATAAGTCTAAATAAGTACGATATATATTTACATATATGTAGATATGCAAAGTAGAGTCTTAGTTCACATATAATATATAGCAGGTAGACACAAACGTATCTACACCTTATCAACCTTGTTTAAATGCAAGTAGTCTAATTTGTATGCGTCACATAATATCTTTTGATACTATATTTAATGGTTTTCTTCAGGGTAAAGAAATTCTTTAACAAATTCTGAGGAAAAAGAGGTACTGTTACCTAACTCACGGGGGAAATAAGTACATACTTTATGATACCGTATGATCTGGTTAGAAGTGCCTATAAGTTATCCGGAAATTGTGCCACACTTTGTCAAAAGTACTCGTATTGTATATTTGCCTGAGTTCTACGCTCGAAATCAGGCAATTCTACTTACAAATAGAAAGGCTATAACATTTCTTTTTAGTCGACATATATAAAATGTTAAGTAGGCTTGTGTACGATTCAAAAATCATAAATTTTTCGATGGATTGAGTTCAAGTTTTGGCACGAAATACAATTGGCTTCAAAGAAGATTTTTACGTATTTTTCATGTGAGTTTTTTTACAGTACTTTCATCAATGCAACTACACTACGCTACTGCAAAGTATCACAGGTGCCATATAGCCCATTTCATTAGAAGATCAACGTAAAATGACAAAGTTTGTGCTGTCGTGTTGAGTTGGTGAGTGCAAGACCAGAGGCCCAATGATGCAGAAGCACCACTAGCCCGCCATAATGTGTGTCCCATGCTGCATTGATGCATTATCTGCATTCGTTATAAGTATGGTGACCAGCACTCTTGGATTCTGTTTATGCTTTCCGTCTGGTAGGGTACATACGTTTTGGCAGGGCCATTAATTTTTTTTATTAGTTGTTGTAGACTTCTAGTCTAGTGTAACATAAGGATTAAAGAATATGGGATGAAGTAAATACATGCCGATCAAAATAGAAGCTTTTTTTAAACAAGAAATTGAACTTCCTGAAACTCATCACATTCAGATAATCATCTGGCAAAGGAAAACTATTTAAAGCCTCTTCGAGCTTGTATAACCTTGTCTGACACATTGATTGCTCTCGAAATCATTTGCCACAAATATCGGAAACATGGTATTTGGTATTACTGTACTGTAATCAATCAGGCACCATGTGTGTGGATTTGGCGAGTTTTGTGCTAATGAGAGTGCGAATTATGTGCATGAGCGAAGAATGGCCGATAGCAGGGATTATTGAAATTGATGAATCATTCTGCAGCGGTCTCCAGGAATTAATCTCTCTCGCTCTTTTTTTAAAGCATTATATAATTATGAAATCGCATGGTAATTAACGCGATACTGATTACGATATCTACCTATATACTTACTGAGGTATTAGGTATTCAGGATTTTAAATAAAGCACAGAGACAGACTAAGAATCGTGTTGGTATAGAGATATGTGTGTGTGTGTGTGTGTGTGTGTGTGTGTGTGTGTGTGTGTGTGTGTGTGTGTGTGTGTGTGTGTGTGTGTGTGTGTGTGTGTGTGTGTGTGTGTGTGTGTGTGTGCGTGCGTGTGTGAGCGTGTGTGTGCGTGTGTGCGTGTGTGTGTGTGTGTGTGTGTGTGTGTGTGTGTGTGTGTGTGTGTGTGTGTGTGTATGGTAGAATTGAAAAACCTCCTCATTTTTCGAAGTCAATTAAAAATACTAGAAAATTTGATTAAAGACTCTTTCACGTTTCACAAGCTTACGCTCCCTCCACTATTACTCATCATCTCATCTCTCTATCGGTTCTTGTCTATCATTTGTCTAAATACTAGAGATTAAGCAATGATATGTCTTTAACTTGGTTAATTCATATTATTTGTGCATGACTGAATGATCTTTTCCCTTCGTGCATTTGTGATTTCATTTAGCTAGGTAAAAATCGAGAAACCTTTACGTTTTCATCTTCTAATACCATACCACGCACTTGACCTCTTCGTGAAAATAATCTAGTTAAGGGAAATATAATACTCACCTCAATAGCCAGCTCGAAGTCTTTACGCTCTATCGTGCCGCTCTGATTGACATCTGAAACAAATCTCAAACTTTGAAGAAAATTCTAAAGTTCATTATAATAAAAAAAAAACTTGTAATTCATATTTTTACATTAGTATTTCTATGAATAAAATTGATCGAATGTATAAAATTATCGACCGTATAATAGTAAGCAACGCCGGCACGGGCAGTACATTGACATGTTACCATGAGCGTCTCCGTGATTCGGAGATCACGTTTAGCAGACGGTCCCGGTTATCATCATAGTATAAGTCGCGAAGCTTAGTTGGAGGCCTTTGGGCGGCTTAAAAACATCTAACGGTAAGATTACGTAAGCCACAACAATGTCTTGCCAGTCCCCAACCCGCACTTGGCCAGCGTGGGGACGTATGGCGTTAACTCTCTCTTGAGAGGAGACCCGAGCCGTGGAAGAGCCAACGTTTCGGCATGAATGGGCCGGATCCAACGGAGGGATACCACGGCCTCACAGAAAACCGGTGTGAAATAACGCATGCGCTGTGTTTCACCGAGTAAGTGAGGATACCGGAGGTCCATACCCCAACCACGCTCCTGCTCCCCATCCCCATCCCCCAGAGGTCGGTAACGCACTTGTGACGCCTCTGGTATTGCGGGTGTCCATGGGCGGCGTTAGTCGCTTGCCATCAGGTGAGACGTCTGCTCGTTTGCTAACTATTCAATAATAAAAAAAAAAACAGTGGTACATTATGGGTTGTTGATGATGATAATATTACCGTCGTTAACAGAGAGTCTTGAGAATATAAAGGTATTTTATTAAGACTTAACTGTGACACAAATACTGTAAGGATACGTTTTTAAGGTTGACTTACCGAAGAATACGTTGAAAACGTAGAGAAGCTTCTTTCGTCTGAATTCGGAGAGAGTCATTTTTGAATCTGGAACAACAATTTGATTTAAAAACATGTTACTTCCAGTGAGTGATTTTAAGAGGCAATCTTGAACATTTTAGATAAAGTTTACGGCACAATTCACAATGAGTTTACTACCAGTTTCTTGTTATTAGTTTTTTTATTTGATACGAGCTAAACCCCGCGACAAAGCTACAATATAATAAGAACAAAAGAAAATTATACTATAGAAAGCAGGGTATTGAACAATTTCAAATAATTCAAATTCAAAACATTGGCGTGATTTAGAGTAATACACATGATAACTCTGTAAGACAGAAGAAAGCCGTTAAAAGTAAAATACCTCATAATTATTACATGTAGAATAATGATCATGGCGGCGTTTTCCAAAATGCAATATCAAAATCCACCATCCACCACCATATAGTTAATTATAAACTACAATCTGCACCCCGCGGTGCTACCCGCGGTACGACAATAACCACAGACAACGAAGCGAGGCGAAGCTATATCTTTATAAAATAGCCTATGTGTTATTCTGATGTATAAGCTATGTAATTGTAAAGTTTCATCAAAATCCATTTTGTAGTTTTTTGCGTGAAAGAGTAACAAACATCCATCCATCCGTACACACAAAAGCTTGTGTGTACGGATGGATGGATGTTTGTTACTCTTTCACGCAAAACGCAATACGAAAGCTCGTATTTAATATAAACATATTATTAGTATTGGTAGGACTTGTATCCCAGCGATGAAGTACACTTAAATTATGATAATGGAAAAATATTTTTTACACTACAATGTTACAATTTAGCACGGGGGTCAGTCTCAACGGAGACCAGCCAACTATGCAGAAGATACGAGTATTATAGTGCACAAGCATGTACGCAAACACGATACACTCTCTGTTCCCTCACTCCGATGGGACAGCTTTCGGATACAACCGCTATTTGATCAGCATTGTGTAATATCGAATACTAAAATTATGCAACATTACTAATGCTACAAAATCCATCACATTGTAAAATTTTGTAATCTAAATTTAAATCGCAGGAACCACGGTTAAAACCCAATCACATACAATTCATAATGAAGCTTCCTTGATACTGATATTTTCCGTTACATAGGCTGTCGTCTGATTACGTCGCAGTTAACTTATTTTTTAGCCACTATAAATTAAGAGTAGATTTAGGTACAAACCTAAATTGACTGGTTGATAAGCCGCTGAGGCTTATTATATTAATTATGTGGCCTAGATATTCAGGAACTGTTTCTGACATTGTCTTGTCATAGAATTTCAGTATATCTTACAATACTTGATTTATGTAATATAAGCTGCAGTCCGTTGCTCACCCAGGCAATTATAAATTGTCATTGTCATCACTACTAGGGTAAGTAAATTATATTGGATCTATATAATTGACTCCCACGGTGGCGTAGTGGTAGCGTATGCGACTGCTAAGCTTGAGGTCTCGGGTTCGATTCCCGGGTCGGACCAAATGTTTGGTTGATCTGCAAATATTTGTTTCGGAGTTTGGGTGTTTTCTATGTATAATGTGTATGTATTTACAAAAAAAAGTATATAAGTATTTATATCAGTTGTCTAGTACCCATAACACAAGCTCTACTTAGCTTGGGACTAGATGGCGTTGTGTGTTAGATGTCCGGAATATTTATATTATATTATATTATATTGGGTCAGGTAGAGAAGATTTACTAACCGATGTGTATAAAATGCTTCAATGTTTTGTACCTTATTAGAATACTATTGTGATATACTATTACGACAACCTAGTTTGAAATGCAAAAATTTGGAACCTATATATTTGATATCTACGAGTACACTTAAGAGATTATTGTGACAAATTAATTTGTAATGAATTGCTAAGCTGTCCTGTTTGCAGACGGGAATAATTATGGTTGCACCTGCCTTACATTCAAAATATTACGACTGCATGTAAATACTATCCATAAATACTGATTTTCATTTTATTAACTTGTATGTAACCGTTTTGTACATAGGGTCACTAAGAAACCCATCTGACCATTTATTCAAAAAACTTATATATATTAACAGTTACAGCTAACTAAAATTTTAACATGCAACATTAGAATGAAAAAATTGAGTTCTTTTGAATAAATTTTGTTTAGTGTTTTAAATATCCAACAAATCAGCCTGTAGCCGGTCACTGCTCAACGAAGGTAAATAAATAGTAAGTAAATGTGCATAATTAACAGAAATTAGAAATTTTTAAAGGTACTCGTAACAAATTGAAACATGTCACATATAATAATAATTGTACAAATATCACTTACTGCTGTCAGGTCTTAATCTAGACAAAGTCTGAGCAAGATCAAAATACTCCACTTACAATAAGGGCAAATAAATAGAATAATGGAAACTACTTAATCCAATAAGAAAAAGTTATTATTTTCGCAAAAGAAATACAGCTCTACAATGTTTACTGAATTATGAGGCTATCAACAGACATCGACAATATGTAAAACTTAAACAATATTAAATATTCATGTTACCGATTTTGGCCAACTTCCAATATTTCAATATACCACAAAAATATCGTTACATCAACCGATCGAACAACATCAAGCAATTTATGAACAATTCAGTTACGAAGAGTACTATGAAAGAAAATCTGAATTTACTTTTGAAATAACAAGCAAATTACTTTTCCAATTGAGTCTACATAAAGTACTCTCAAGTTCTGATCAAAATTTTATTGTTCAGACAAGAGAAAAAGAGTATGTTTTAAGTATTCAGATCTTGTATTTCTATGCATGGATACATCTAGCTCCATTCTATACGAAATTTCTTTGAAACTTTAAAAATTAAGAACTTTCATCAAATCAGTTATCTTTATTTGACTGCCTCGTTGGCGCAGTGGTAGTGTATGCGACTGCTGTGCTTGGGGTCTCGGGTTCGATTCCCGGGTAGGACCAAATGTTTGTATGATCTGCAAATATTTGTTTCGGAGTTTGGGTGTTTTCTAAGTATAATATGTATGCATTTACAAAAAAGTAATATCAGTTGTCTAGTACCCATAGTACAAGCTCTGCTTAGTTTGGGACTAGATAGTTTTGTGTGTTAAATGTCCGAAAATATTTATTTATTTTTGGAGGTTACGTTTCAGGAAATAAGGTTCTTAGTGCATCACCAGAGACTAAGGTTTTCAGTTGATGAATTACTTTGTCAATCAGGGCAGAATTCTAGAACTCATTAAACTAGTTTTACTTACTTAGATCTTGATTTAGAAATGTTTTTCATCTTAACGCGAATATAGCAGTACTCGTTGATAAAATTAGTGAATATTAAATAAATAAATAAATATAAATAATAAACTTTTGGAAAGGGTTTGGCAGAAGTAAGTTCTCATCGTATTCGAATCATTAAGTTAGTCTAGCATCTTTGAATTACGAAAACAAGTTATTACTAGGTACATAAAGAAAAAATAGTATATGAAGTAACGAGATAAAGACAAAAGATTACCAGCCTCTGCTTTTCTAACTATTACAGTCATTGGCAATAATTTATCATCAAGCCGTCTGTTCTATATTAAGCAACTTCCATGAAATAACCTTTTATTTTTTCATAATAGGCATCCGCTTTTTTCCATACAAACATTACATTATTCAGGCCGTAAAGACTCAACCATGCATATCGCATTCATAACAATGAAACAAAAACACATAACTTAAAATAACTCATGAGCTTGGATTTCCGAATCCATTGTCCATTTTAACAGTCATACTCGTATACGGTGTAACCAACTGAAACTATAAGCGTAGCCACGCATTCGGTAAAGTAAACAACAGCAAACGATTTGGAAAAATAATTAGATGCAGTTTTCTTGTTGTGTGTTAATCTTATAAGCAGAAATTCTCGGTCTTAACTTGAAGTGTTCGTAACATTTAAGTGAAATTTATATTTCAAAATGAATTTCTTGTTTTATTGGTACAATAAATCGTTTAAATTTCGTAAATAAAATCTTAATTAAATAAGACTATTTCAAAGTTTATAATATTTATTTTACTTTACCTTTGATGTACAGTATATATACAAGACTGGGTTAAATATGACAGTTACTTTGAAAATACGATCTGAAAGATCAAAGAAAATATTCTTTAAGACTTATGAAAAGAATATCAATACTAGGGTGGAGCGAAAAAACTTTTTTCATTTAATGGTAATGTAATAGTGAAAATTCGGTGCCTTTTAGGATTAAATTAACTCATGCAAAATATTATTTAATTTGGTTTAGAACAACTGCCTCCGCATCGGCCTTGAAATTATGAAAATAGTTGGTATTAGACTCTATTAAGACGCCATGTTAATTGTAAGGTATTTAAATAAAAATACAATTTTTGAATGAAAAACGGTTACTGCTATATTGTATTTTCGACACAAATAACTTTAACTTCGAGTTAAAATTGAAAAAAGGGGATTGAGGGGGCGCGGGAATTGGCAATTAGCTACAATTGTCGTGTTGCGCGCGCGTCGCCTACAAGTTACAAAGTTTTCGGCAAAGCGGTAAAATACTTTTCGATATTTCAGCATGCAAGTGCAAAGAATTTGCTCAATGTATTTGTCCTTAGGATAAAAAGGTACCTAAACAAGAGCAAGCTTTTTTAAGTGATCAAAGAACGTTGCGAAATATGATAATAAGCGGCATCGACGTAACTGCTACACGAAAGTTGCAAAAAACTTTAAAAAGGAAATATGAACGGGAAAATCACCCTAAGACATATATCTTTAAACACTTCAGCGTCAGTTGATATGGATGTAGTAGTACTTCTTCGGCAGCATCATCAGCGTCAGAAAAGCCGGAAAGCATCATGATCGATCGCGTTCCTGAAAAAAAAAGAAAAAAATCTATGTCCTATGATTTCCCTACGCTGTCGAAGACCTGTGATAGGTATGGGGTATCAGACAGAGTAGCAGCAGCAATAGCATCATCTGTATTGTTTGACATTGGATCTGAAGTTGAGGTTATCGATAGACACAAGTTACGCAGAGAGAGAACTAAAAATAGAGAAAAAATAATTAAAAATGCATCTCATACAGAGCTATCGTCTTTGTACTTTGATGGCAGGAAAGATAAAACATTGAAGATTGTTAAAAAAGATGGTAAATGCTATAGGACTAGATATCTCATTGATTCAAGAACCGGGATCCGTTTACATGGGGTACGTGGTACCTGACGTTGGCACATCGAAAGGAATAGAATCTGCGAAAACAGGGTTTCTGCTACATGAAGAGATTTCTAAAGATCACATTATGGCAATTGGTTGTGACGGTACGAATGTAAATACAGGAAAATACGGTGGAATCATAAGACTTCTTGAGAATAGATTACAAAAACCGCTTCAATGGATAATCTGTTTGCTGCACATGAACGAATTGCCTTTAAGACACATTTTTCTTCATCTTGACGGGTGTACTTCGGGACCTAAATCCCAATCTTATGTTGGTCCAATAGAAAAATTCTAGAAATCTGCGAAAAGCTGCCTGTCAAAAAATTTACATGCATCGAAGGACAATTGCTACAAGAAATGGCCAAGGATCTGAGTACAGATCAACAGTACTTGTATAAAATAATTACTGCAGTAATTACAGGTGAATTCCCAGAAGATCTTTATAATAAATTTCCAGGCAAACTATCACATACCCGTTGGTTGACGCGTGCTAACCGAATACTACGTTTGTATGTAGGAACTGAAGAACCATCAGAAAATTTAAAAATTCTGGCTACTTTTGTTGTTAAAGTTTACGCGCCTTCTTGGTACTTAATAAAAAATAAACCGTCATGCAAAAATCGCACGCGTCATCTGTTTAATATTATTATAGCCTCTAGAGACCTACCAGAAACTTTAAAATAGGTTATAGATCCGGTTATTCAAAAAATAGCTATTTTGCGCATCCCGAAAGCATTCTTCTTACGATGATAACAGATGACAGGAAACACATTAGAGAGTTGGCAGCGCGACGCATACTAAAGGCTCGCAATAAGACACAACCTACAATACCTAGATTGTTTCAAGTACCATTGATCAATTTTAATGCTTCGACATATATTGATTTAATAGATTGGCAGGAAAACTTAACCGAACCACCAATTTTGAAAAATGTGTCTGACCAAGACCTTCAGTACATCGTCGACTCTTATGGTGACAGCGAACTATTATTTTTAAAGCTTCCCTGCCACACTCAAGCTGTTGAGAGAGCTGTTAAGATTACGACAGAGGCTTCTATTTTACAATGCACAAAAAAAGGCGCGTTTAGGTGCAATAACAGCCAAGTTGGAATCACGGAAAGTAATGCCTAAATTTGAAACTAAAAGAGATTTTAAAGCAAACTAATAATAATATTTTTTTAAGTTCTCCAAATTTGTGTGTGTTTATTTCGTATTTAATACTTTAATCAACATCTTAACTATACTTTTTTTTTATTTTATGTCTATTTACCACTAAATTAAGTACAATGATTCGCCTTAAAAACGATTAACATTTTGACTTATTTTTTTAAATTTTGATACCACTGCGGAGGCTGAAGATGTTCATCAAATAAAATAAAAAATTACACGTACTTTTATTTTAATATAAGGCACCAATCCCGCACTATTAAAACTCTAAAATAAAAAAAAAAATTTTTTTCATACATCCATGCTCCACCCTAATCAATACTCTAGTTTTAAGTTAACACTTCGTTGACTCCTGTTTGTTCAAAGCAACTATAGAGTTATAATTAGCGTAATTCAAAATAATATAAATATTTTAAATCTGGGTGGTTAAAAGTCCCCGCAAACTGCAGGCTATAGATCGACTAATTGTTTGGTTGGTTTCATAATCAGTATGAAGTTTAGAACTAATTTTTAGTTAAAATTTTATAGAATAATCTCAATTTTTTAACAAAAAGGAAACCGACTTCATGAACTGGATTAAATTGAAATGGGACCCGTGAAGCACCAGCTTTCAAATAAAAAAAGAATCATCAAAATCGGTTCACCCAATCGAAAGTAATGAGGTAACTAACATAAAAAAACAGAAGAATTGAGAACCTCCTCCATTTTTGAAGCCGATTAAAAATTACACAGAGATCGAATATTATCTGAATTTGCATAGCATGTGTGCGGTATAATCACTAAGTATTAACTTTAGATTTCAGTGTCATGAACATTGTTTAAAAGAATAATAATATGACAAAAGTGTATTCTTTCGTAATTCTCTACTTATCAGAGTGTAGGCTATTTCTGTACTTTTAAATTATGCTAATGACCAAATATCTTTGCACGTAAATACTACCAAAACAGGTGCGTCAGTCTATCTTTGCTGACCCTCGCCACCTTAGGCGCACAACATTATGCAAATAGTATCATAGTCGTTTTAGGGCGAAGGTACTTAATTAATTTGGTGGCTTTATGTTGAGTGAGCTGTTTACAAATCCAGTGAAGAGAGGTACGTTTCGGACATATTTTTTTAGGACCCACCGCCCCGTGTAAGGCTGATACAAAGCATTATTGGTGGCTCTCTGATTTTGTAATGTCCGTGTGGGGACAAATTAAGAAAAATACCTTTATTTGCCCCAAGGATTTCATAAAGCCAGCTAAAAGAGTCAATTACGCAGAATGACAGAATAGCAATTGAGTTATTTTAATAATACGAATCATTTGTCAACAAATTATGAGTGTATAATTGCGGTTTTTGAAAATACACTTTTATGAAAAAGCGGATCAATGCGCTTTCAAAAACTCTTTATAAACTCAGTAAGTCAGTCCGCAAAAACCAAGCATAAATCAGCTGAATGGAATGCATTGTCTAGTTTCAGTAATTTACCGCTTAATTTTCCACCTGCGGTTCCAAGCCCCTTGTTCATTTCGGGATTAAATTGAGAAAGGACGGAGCTAACTGCACCCGTACCCGCGTCAAAGTGATAGGCGGACTAAATGACGCGGTGGAGTCCTGATGTTCTAATTCAATATACTCGTAATTTTATGAACTTTAGCATTTAAAAAAGTAATACATAATAAAAAGTTATGTTTTTAAAATCGTATAAACATTATTATACACTCCCGATTATGTTTTTTTTTATGTAATAGGGGGCAAACGAGCAGACGCGTCGCCTGATGGTAAGCGATTACCGGTGCCCATGGACACAACAGCAGCATAAGTGCGTTGCCGGCCTTTGGGGGATGGGCAGAGGGATGTAGAGAAGGGTTGGGATATTAGCCTCCGGTATCCTCACTCACTCGGTGAAACATAGCGCTAGCGCTGTTTCACACCGGTTTTCTGTGAGGCCCTGGTATCACTCCGGTTGAACCGGCCCATGCGTGCTGAAACGTGGCTCTCCCACGGTAAAAAAAGTTTTATTTGATTAGTGTCTAGGGCTAGATAAATCTAGGTATATCTTTACAAAAGTTTACAAAAATACAGAAAAAGTTGTGTACGAGTAGTATGTTTGAATGATCAACATTTGAAAGCAAAATAAAAAGATAGTAAAAAAAAACAAATAAAAATGTTTCTAGACACATGCGATGTTTAAACGAACTGATACAAAAAAATTCATGTATGTATCTGCCCTATTACATATAGACCTCTGTTATAACATCTTAAAGAATCAATTTAATAACTGTCTGATTCATCTTTTGTTGGAGTCTCATAGTAAGAAATGAAATACTGGATTAAGTCGAAACGGAACATCCAAGAAGACTAAAAGACGCTTAAAGCAACATTTGTTGTACAATTTCGTATTTCGAATTAGTCCTAGCATTAAAACTGTTGCAATTATCTCCATTTATACAGAATTCGAAGGTATTTCTGTGTTTGCATTCATTTTTTACGTCACAATTTTGCAGAACAGTGGTTAAGAGATGCCCAGTTGGTAGTGACATCGGTCTACGAATGATAAATTGTAGGTGAAATTTTGACGTCGTAAACCGTACTCGTTTTTACCGAATTTATGTTTATACATCAAAGTAGGAAAATAATGTAAAACAAGGCACGTTGAATGGCCAATCTAATAAATGTTAGAGATTTAAACTTAGTAAGATGTAACTCACAGTGAAATACCAATAGCTTTTAATAACGTTCTTTGTTTCGACATTTCGTCGTTTGAATTGTTACTGGTTTGTTACTAAGACCTATATTATTGATTATGTGATGAATTGTATCTTAGATAGTGGCTGGATAATGTATAGGAACGTGTGATGTAGCTACAATTATAAGACGAAAGGACATTCACATCGATATTATTTAATCCTTATGGTAATATTCTGTTTGCCCAATAATAATTATCTCTGTATCTTCAAGAATGTGGAATTACAATTTTGTTTTGAATAATATCCATTAAATTAAATTTTATTTTAAGTAATATTTTTTTACGACTTTTTCGTGGTTTCATAAACTAGGTTGGAGTCTACAACGATACGAATTAACTTTGAATTTCTTTACATGAAGCAAGTACCATTACATTTCTACAATATAAGTTATAGATGATATTAAAACTATATATATCAAAGCTCTGTAGAAATATTGTTGTCAGATTTTTTTAGCGAAGCATTGTGCTGAAGAATGGTTACCCATCATAGATTGACCATAGAAAAACGTATGGTAATATGCGTCCAACGAATTATGATTAAAAATAATCTATGACTCTCATAAAAATAAAAGACAAGGGCACATAGAACCACAACCACGTAATAAATGATTATGTTTTCCATCTCAAGAACCAAAATATCTACAACTATCTTTGTGGGAGAGTCACGTTTCGGCATGAATGGGCCGGCTCGACCGGAGTGATACCACGACCTCACAGAAAACCGGTGTGAAACAGCGCCTGCACCGTGTTTCTCCGAGTGAGTGACGATATCAGAGGCCCATACCCCAACACTTTACACCTGCCTTCTCCCCATCCTTCAAAGGCCGGCAACGCACTTGTGATGCCTCTGGTGATGCGGATATCCAGAGGCGACGGTAATCGTTTACCATCAGGCGATATGTCTGCTCGTTTGCCCATTATTCAATAAAAGCCAAATTTATTGAAATGGGAGTAGTAATTAAGCCGCGAAAGCGTAACAACAGATAGACAGAGGTACTTTAAAATTTATATTTATATAGATATTCTCTGTTATAACTAATTCATTTTATAACAAATACTCGTAACTAGTTTCCTATTACAACATAGGCAGTAGAAACTGGCCGAAAAGGACACTTTGACAGGATAGGCCTCTTAAATTGCCTTTATGAAGCCCTACCTATTAAGTGAAGGGCTCCAAATATTAGTTTCGGAAGTTTCGATAACCCTTTGGCTTTCGTGTGACTTATAAGTTTGAGAGATGAGATAATTAGGATCTTTATCGAAATCCATTAAAGTGAATATAGGTTTTAGACAAGAAATGAATACAAACTCAATTTACTTTAATGTAGTAATTTCATGTAAAAAATAACATACGTTAAAAAAGTAAATAGGACTAATTTGTACAAATTGGAGTTGATATGTATTCTTTAGTTGTCAACCTTTCCACTGACATTGTAATCGTATTTCAATAACTCTAATTCAAACAGAAGTATCTATCTACATTGAATTTAACTTATATAGTTTCTTAAATATAGATCCCACTAGAGCTGTGTGGGTTAAGAAAACAGAATGTCACCGCCTTGTTCGTCCCATATTGGTGTCTTAAGAACCAAACACGAGCAAACTTTACAGGACAATATACTCGTAACTCTAAAAAAGGAAGGTAAATTTGAAATAAACCTTATATCGACCCGTCTAGGGAGTGTGGTATAGTAGGCTCATACCCTTTTTTATGGTATAAGGGCCAATGAGCAGACGTATCACCTGATGATAAGGGACACCCATAATACTGGGCAATACCAGAGGCGTTACAAGTGCGTTGACGGTGAAACACAGCGTAAGCGTAAGCGTTGTTTCACACCGGTTTTCTGTGAGGCCCAGTCCGGTCGAACCGCCCATTTATGACGAAGCGTGGCTCTCTTACGGTAAAATTCTAAGATATTGAAGGCTGTTGTTGATGATAACATAATATATGTATTATCATCATCCTTAGCTTATCGCAGTCCAGTACTGGACATGAATATATGTATATGCAAAGCAAAGACAAGTGTGGCCCCAAAGTGAATGAAATCTACCCATACATCATTCAAGAAATTAAGCCCACATTAACCGAGCTTGGCATAGAAACCCCAGAGGAACTTGGCTATGATAAACCTGAATTAGCATTAGAGAGTGTTTATGAAGTCTAAAGTAACAGTTATCAAATTAAGCTGTAGAGAATTTGTATAATAGTTTTGTTGTCGACTTTTTATTTTACTACTACTTCACTTAGAGATATTTATTTACCAGTAACCTAAAAATTGACATGCTTTGCCTAGTGTATATGAGACATTAGAAGAATATGATAATGTTATATATTCATTTATTATCATAGAACTTGATAATCCCATCCAGGCAAATCGAACGACCACTGGAGCTATAATTTAACTATTATCTTATAAACCTTATGACGTTTAATAATGTAAAAAAATCTAATGTAATTCTTCACAAAAGTGGTATAACCTTCAATAGATCTAATACGACATTTACTGCTGCCATATGTGCCACGCAAAATTAGGTAAGGTCGTTTAGTATGTCTTCCAATATAGAAAATATCAAAGAGTTATGGATGTATGTTATTTGCTTTGTGTAAGGGAAGCATCGTCGTGTTTTGAAATAGGTAAAATTTATTGTGACTTACATGTCGATTTTATTTTGATCTGTTATTTAAATGTTTTTTTTGGTTTGATTAATATAAGGTTAAGATTGTTAAGGTTTTCCAAACTTATGTTCGGAAGAACTTCAGGCAAATGCCGCAATGTCGGTAGTAAATTCGTTAATAATTAGGCCTTAGAAGGTTATGTGAACAAGGATATACGAGATAATTTTCATAACTCTGGTACTTTTTTTTATTGTTTCCAATCCACGTACTTTTACAGATACAGTGATGAAAACTGCATCACGAAGACCTCGCAGGGTCTATCTGGGTGGCATTTTTAAATGCCTAATCAAAATATTCATAACTCTTTTTTTTATATGTATGAGCCTCTCAAAGTAACTCTGCCTGATGAAAAGCATGATAAGATTTCAAAAGTGGTGATCACTACACTCATTGCGAATGCAGATAATACAACAATGCGCTCTAATGCATAAAAGAATATGGTGTACCTATATTCGATAAAATATAAACATTACTATGCTACCATTATCAGTAGAAATAATTTATAGGATCCAAAATGGTAGACGTTATTTATTTCAGAAACGTTAAGACGTTCAACTTTGAACATAAAATTTATAACATGATAATAATTTACTTGAAAACTAGAGTAAAATTTTAGACAAGATAGAAAATAGCTGTATAATGAAATTTCTTTTTATATCCTCTATTACTCAGGTCCAATCTATTAAACTCTCTTCAAACTTTTTGTATAGACTTTTTCAATGGCCGTCACTTTAAAGCAACAACGTGTTCGTAAAAACACTTGAAACGGGTCTCTATGGTTATTATTACTTCAAGGTAAAACTAGGTTTATTAAACATTCATTTTTATTACTTTGGTATGAGGTGCATATTAGATCATGCTAGTTTTAGCGGTTAAATGTTGGAAAATCGCTTTTGTTATGAGTGAGTTCACCTGTAAACTGATCATAATTGAAATCCACAGGTTAGATTTTGAAACTATTAGATTATAAGATTTAAGATCATTACTTTGGACATATAGGGCTCGACCCCAGTACTAAAGTCTTACAGAAAACCGGAGTTAAATGGTAGAAAGCGGTAGTCATTAGGTACTGTTTGTTTACTCCAATATACTATAAAAGAAAATAAGACATATATAACGACTACCAGTGTTCTAGAAATATCACACGAACCTTCAACAACCTATCTAAGTTATATTTTTAACACCTACATCAATACAATACACAAAACTATTTTTGGTATTCGTTTCAGAATATGTCCACGACCTAATATTCTGTTATTCCAACTCTGCCTGAAGTGAAGTAAATTTTCGAATAGAACCATTTATAGATAGGATTGAAAAGCTTTGCAACATTCTGCTGCATTTGATTCATGTTGAAATTGAGAAAATATGAATGGAAGTAAAGTGAACATAAATGTGCATTTCTGTTGTACGATTTTAATATTTAATTTATGTAAAGGTTTGAAGAGGATTTGTGTATCTATATGATGTTGCTCATACAATCTAATAGTCTTTTACTAAATATATATGTATGTTTACACGGTATATACACAATTTCTTTTTTTTCCGATTGTCTGTTGGTTTGGCTAATCTCTGGAACGGTTGGACCGAGTTTGAAGAGAATTTCACTGAATGTTGATGATTCAAGAATTAACTTAGGCTATCTTTTTGGACTAGCTTCGCCCCACGGGGTTCAGCTAGGTTATGTATATAATATGTAATCCTAAACATTATTTTTTTGTCATATATTTCTAAAAAACGAAGCCCTTATTGGGCTTTATAATAAAAACATCCTGAATTTATTGTCGACATTCGATTTTATAAGTTTCTAGGTCTATTTTTAATGTACCCAAAAATATTGACCTTTTCTTGCCATTCTTATTTAAGTCTAGCTAACCCGGCTCACTTTGTACCACCATTTTTTTCGTAATGATTTATTAAAACTTCTAAAAAGCTTGTTTTTATTATTTATGCCCCCTTTGCCTCATCTTTGCATAAATAGTATAGTCGTGGACTAAAACAAAATGACGCTTTCGGTTTTCTTCAAATTTGACAATAGAAAAAAAAATGTCCAGTCGATCGGCAGATATGCGCGTATATAAATTTTAATTATTCATTTTTATTTATATATATGTATATATAGATTATTAATAACATTACACATCTTAAACAAACAGCAACTACAAAAAAAACTAATATGATTCTGTACTACAGCAACTAGATTACTAATAAAGAAATTTATATATTTCTAAATACGTACATATCAAAAATAAATTACACTCAGACATAAAACAAATGGTTGTGAACAATTTAAATATAAATTTACGAAGAACTTACGCCATAAATAAGAATAGTACTTAAACATACATTACCTATAAAAATATGTATATAATAAATATGGTACGTTTTAAACAGAATTAGGCAGTTTACTAAACAAAAACCACCCATAAACAATACACACGTCTAAACATTAATTCTGTAGAAACACAACATGCTAAAATATTAGGAACGGAAAATTGTTCGTATTTCTATATTTAATACTAGCTGAACCCCGCGGTGCTACCCGCGGTACGACAATAATCACAGGCAACGTCGCGAGGCGAAGCTAGTATCTTTATAAATTATAGCCTACCTGTTATTCTGATGTATAAGCTATATTATTGTAAATCGTAAAATAAGTAACTTTTCTGGTTGATTTTTTACATCTTGTTTCTTGAAAAAACGCAAATATCTTACAGAACCCTATTTTTTTCCAAAATAAAATATAGCCTATGTTACTTGTGGATAATGTAGCTTTCGAATGGTGAAAGAATTTTTAAAATCGGTCCAGTACTTTTTGAGTTTATTCGTTACATACAGAAATACAAATCTTTCCTCTTTATAATATTAGTGTAGAAAATAACATGTCGTTACGGTAAGCGATCTACGTTCAACGTGAGCGAAACGAAGGGCTTAACCTTCTTAAATATTTGCATAAGAAATTATACCTTCTTTGGTATAAAAACACGCGTTGACTTTCAGTTTGGAGAACGTGGTTTTCAAATTGCTTAGAATAATACAGGTTGGCTGATGTAATTTTAATTGGTTTTGGTAAAATCATTCCAAGTTATACATCTCTAAGCGAAAGTTGGATACAAATTAAAACTTTAGATGTTAAGGAATATCGTATTTAGAATCGTAAAATAAAATGAAGAGAAGTTATTAATTCGAAACATTTAAAATACCAATAGTAATACAAATTACGATCTATTTAAGTATATAGAAATCAATTCTTAATTTAAAATACCAATAGTAATACAAATTACGATCTATTTAAGTATATAGAAATCAATTCTTAATTTAAAATACCAATAGTAATACAAATTACGATCTATTTAAGTATATAGAAATCAATTCTTAATTTAAAATACCAATAGTAATACAAATTACGATCTATTTAAGTATATAGAAATCAATTCTTAATTTAAAATACCAATAGTAATACAAATTACGATCTATTTAAGTATATAGAAATCAATTCTTAATTTAAAATACCAATAGTAATACAAATTACGATCTATTTAAGTATATAGAAATCAATTCTTAATTTTCTTCATCGAAATATATCATACGAAAACGGCTGCAGAATTTTTTAGTTTTGAAAAGCCAAGCAATAGCCTATCAAACATCAGTAATGATGAACAATGTTAAAAAAAAAACCTTTAGACCGAAGAAAGCCGTTAAAATACCAAATAATTATTACATGTGGAATAATGATCATGTGCAGCGTTTTCCAAAATGCAATATCAAAATCTACCATCGTTCTATAATTAAATTAAAATTAATTCTACCCTATTACTTCCATTTCTAAAGTTTTCAACGAGTTTATTACTTCCATGTAAATAGGATTTAAAATAGGAACGAATAAGGCAAAGAAATACTGATTTATTTTTTTTAAGAAATAAATCTATACTAATATTATAAAGAGGAAAGATTTGTACCTATTTTTGTATGTTTGAATGTTTGTAATGAATAGGGTCAAAAACTACTGGACTGATTTTAAAAATTCTTTCACCATTCGAAAGCTACATTATCCACAAGTAACATAGGCTATATTTTATTTTGGAAAAAAATAGGGTTCCGTAAGATATTTGCGTTTTTTCAAGAAACAAGATGTAAAAAATCAACCAGAAAAGTTACTTATTTTACGAAAATTTTCATGCTACGGGCTATATAAGACGCAAACGAGGTTGCGTGGGTCAGCTATGTTTTATATACAACGTGTATTTAGTATCAGCATTGCACCCGTGCGAAGCCGGGGCGGGTCGCTAGTTATATGTAAATCAAAATTATATTCCTACATATATTTGCCATTCTTATTTTGCATTCGCATTTTTTGAACAAATGCTATTCAAAAAATCCATAATGTATTCGTTCCAATTCCAAAAAGTACTCTTCATAAACATTAAACCCATAAATGATGTAAACAAATGCTTACAACCGTAAATCATACGTAGATAAGCAAATACACATCGTAATCCCTAACGGTGCGCATCACAATCAAAAATTTCATACGCGGTTTTATAGGATTTGCCAGAACCCGTTTCTCGTAATTCCTACCCGTATATATCTATCCGGATATCCTTTGTTTAAATTGGAATTCGAATATTTGAATTAATGTTTTTTTTTCATAGATTTGGTCATAGATTAAAAAGGTCACGTAGTGGCTAGACTTTTTTTTCTGTATTTATTTAATGAGGGGTTAGTAGTGGCTGGACTTTATTTTTTTTTATTTATTTAATGAGGGCTTAGTAGCGCCTAGACTTGTTTTTGTTAGAGCTTTGAATATAAATCATACTGTTTATGTAAGTATTTATATGCTATTCCTCTCTTCTATTTGTTGTTAGTCTTTGTAATATATCTTATTGTTTTGTAATAGTCACAGCATGCGTCAGTCTTTTTAGTAAACTACCAACTTTACTCATTTTAAACTTACTATTTTGTGACTCATGACAATTTAAAAGTACTCATAGCTACTTAAGCTAATAGCATATTTTGTCTAATTACAAATTTTGTGCATTCATATTTTCCGTTGAGAATATGGCTTCAAATATAATTGAAAAACTAGATTACTTAAAAGCAAAATGATTACAGTTGAATGTGTTTTGATTCCTATAATTGTTCCTTAGCCTATACTAGCTATGAATCCACCCGTGTCTATATCTATTATCGCGTTATAACATACTCTATGTTCTTCTGCAAGAATTTAAGTATCCGTAGAGATTTGTCATAGGCTAAATTTCACTGAAATCGGTAAATAAATATAACTGTTAAAGCGTAAGAAATAGACAGACATACTGAATTACTTTCGAACTTGTATAATATTCGTATAGATGCACATATATCTCCTAGCTTTTGAAAGAGTCAGCAGAAGTTTTATCTCGCTCTTCAAACATTTCTTTTATAAAAGTATTTTTCTTGTTGTTTCAGAATGATTGTGAGACTCTTTTGCAACTTTCGAAGAGCCCTTTTACTGTGTAATAAAATTTAACTCTTTCGCATATTGTTTCGTTTTTGTCATGCTAAATATTTTCGCGAAAGCTGCAGTACTGCGTGCTTTGTGAAAGAGTGTAATGGATCAATAAGTTTGTGTTACAATGTTTGGGCTTTCTTATTATTTTGCAAAGAAATATAATGGTTATATTTACTATATTTATTGATAAAATATATTTATAAAGCTTATAAGGTGTGGTAGATATACTTTTATATTAACCACCAGTATTGCTTGAAACAGCCTTAAATAAAGTTGTGTCTAATGTTGTTTCTGCTGTCATTTCCAATTTTTGTCTACTTGTAAATAATAATATCTGGACATCTCTCACACGGTCGTCTATTTATATATATATATATATATGCTCATGCTTTCCATCAGGCAGAGGAGAACCACTTTGGCAGTCCCATATATAAAAATCATAAATACATTTACCATAAAAACGTCAAACGAAGCACTGGATGCAATGTTTTTTATTTTATGAAATAGGGGGCAAATGAGCGGACGTATCGCCTGATGGTAGAAGATTACCGCCGCCCATGGACACCCGCAATAACAGAGGCGTCACAAGTGCGTTGCCGGCCGTTTAAGAAGGAGTACTATTTTCTTGAAGGTCGTATTGGTTCGGGAATACTTCAGGCGACTGTTAATTTAATTTTACAGTTTTTTTGTGCCAGGGAGAAAGTTTCCAGAAATGCGCACATTGTGGACTTCCAACCATCTAGATGAATTTTATTGAATTGAATTTTATTAGCTTCTTTCTTATCCCTGTCATCGTCATGTTAGATCTTCTTGGAATTCAGCCAAAAAATAATAAAAATCCTGGATTTGTTCTAGCGAGCTTGTCTAATATACGAAATTAAAGTGCTTTGGCATGTTAGTTGTTGTTGGTTTTTCGAATAACAGTACAATTTAACTTCAATTAGACTGTAATAAATGATATCATTGGCTGTAATACTGCTTTTTAATTTGTTAAGAATACTTGTAATTGTCCTCAAGATTTCTCAATTGTATTCATTGGAATTTCCAAATTTTTAACTTATTCAATAAATTTTATTTTTTTATATTATTTTTAAAAACCCAACAAATAAAACATTACTCTTTGTTTCAGAAAGATAAGGATTCAGGCCTAATCTTATGCAGAGGTTATTCAAAGACAAAAACATTCAAAACACATTCGAACACAAAACCTTTAACAAAAAAAACAAAAGGTTGTTGTTACATAAAATACATTTTCTTCTGTAAAATAACCGCACTGAGAATAGCTGTGGGGCAATAAGTAACACCTCGATAAAACACCTTTATTTCTATATATGGTGGAACTTCTTTGTACAAAATATTTTTATGTGTTACATTGAAGAGGAAAATGCTTCGAAAATTTTTCACGTCGAAATAATCGTTAAGTACGTTCACTGCTTTGTTGTGAAATGTTTTCTGCTATACCGTTAGCCAGAAATTCTTTGACATATTGAAGATATTGATAACACGGAATACTTTGATTCGAGGGATCTCTATCTCAAAAGAACTGTTGAATTGAGGCTAAATTTGAATTTCAAAACTAAAATAACAATCACATGCCCTCCATTTACGTTGTGAATATATATTTTTACTATAGATCTACTCTATTTTCATGCGGTAATGTTTAAAATTCTTCACTAAAATGTGCATATATTATACATGTAGCCTTCTTCTTGAATATGAACGATGAAAACTCTATCTTTTGTTGAAAACTGTATTAAAGTCTGTTGTCAATTTAAAAAGATTCAAGTAAACGGACCGCGGCAGCGACTTAATTTTATACTAGGTAAATAAATAAATAAATAAATATTTTTTATTATTAGTATAAAACCCACGATTATTTACCTGGCGTAAAAAAATTAAGTTATTAGAAATATAATTTGTAATGAGTACTTTTCAGAAACAATGAAACAAGTTTTTATATAAAGCAGTTTATTCTAGATTATAATCAAACAATGAGTTCAAAAAGTTTTACTCAATACGTAAATTCTTGTTATTTGAACCGGGCTTTTATTCCGGGCAATGTTTTACGTCAAAAAATATATTCTAACACAACTTTGTTAGGCGATTTTAAGCCTAAGCTTAAAAAGAAAACTTTTCAAGAGAACTACGCAAGCTTTATGAAACTTAATAAAGAAAAAGCCGGCTTACCTTTTTGAAAATTGAAAAAAAAGTCGACTCTATTGTCAAACCAAGTTATCGCTGTTTGGACAAAAGAACTGCAGCTACTGACGTTTTAAAATGAAAAATTGCACAAAGTCATTCGCTTGCAAAACGGCCAACCACTTCAGTCATATGGTGACATTTTTATTGTTTGATGGTTATTTCTACCCGACAAAGCGAAAAGTAAAGGTAATAGTTTTGGCAATTTATGTATCGTCAGTATGTTATAGGTAGCGTCTAAACTATTGAACTGATTTATATAAATGATGTGTCAAAGTGTCAACTGTCAATAGATTAATAGTAATGGCCCGGGTGACATACACTATATAATTTATTTATTAAACATAACCTTGTATGTATCAAAATAAGGTTGTCACACTTATGTCATCTATACTATATTATAAAGCTGAAGAGTTTGTTTCTTTGTTTGAAGGCGCTAATCTCAGGAACCATAAGTACGATTAAAAAAAATCTTTCAGTGTCGGATAGACCATTTATCGAGGAAGGCTATAGGCTATATATTATAAAGGTAATACTAATAGGAGCGGAGCACCAATGAAGAATGTTTCAAAAACGGGGGTAAATTTTCACGCTACGGGCAATAGAGGACGCAAACGAGGTTGCGTGGGTCAGCTAGTAGGAAATAAAGTTATTTAAAGTAAAATTAAATTATTGTTGGTTACAATAAACTAAGTACATTTTGCCTACGTGGTAAAAAGAACTCAAAAAAATACTTAGTAGATGGAGTAACGACTATTCAAACAATGAAAATTAAATAACTTAGACGATTAATGCGAAATAATTTAACGAAACGATTTATAGTTAATTTGAAACGATTAGGAAATTCGAGAAAGTTATATAAATTCCTAAGAATGATGCGTTATATAGGCAACTACAAAAAGCGTATTGAAATTTAAGACGTTTTATATATAAGTATAAATAGGTGTTTTGGCAAGAAGAAAATGTGATTTTGTAAAATGTTTTCTGCCCATTTTCCAATAAAATGTTAGCTAGATATTCCCTGTCAATTTAAAGGATCGTGTTTATATTATTTATGCAGACCTTTTATGAAGCACTTATAGAACAGAATAGAAGAATAATCAAGAGCAATCTTTACTCATGACATCTTATCATGAGTAATGATTGCTCTTCTTTGTTATTGATCATACGAAATATTACTAAATACCTAGGTAAAATTCAAAATTTTACTTGTCAGTTTTAAGAAAAGTATTACTCGTTTTGCTATATTTGTAGTACAGCTTAAGCACAAACATATACCATATTAAACGTATTATTATCTATACATTAAGTTTATATCATAAATGATACGACATATCGTAACGTTACTCTCGAGGAGTCATAGTTCATGTATCTTCCAATATATCATATCATTCTCGTTCATGCTTCGCAGTTTCAAGTTTTGCAATAAATGTCACGATACGAGCCGTAAATTCAAACACAGTTATGTCATATTAGTTGTAATAACAGGTTATACGAACATTAAGTCTTTACAGGTAGTCAAATTGTTAAGTTCATTTTATCTAACAAGAAATTTAAGAAAATAGAGAAGAGTATTTCACATTGACTGATTTATAATACACTAGCGCTTCCCCGCGGCTCCGTTTGCGTGTATGTATCGCGATAAAGACAAGCCTATATCCTTTATCAAGAATCAAAGTATCTCCCTGCTGAATTCAATTGAAATCGGTGCTGCCGTTTAGCCATGAAAGAGTAATATAAACAGTCATTTTCGAATTTATAATATTACAGAGTACGAATTGATAGTGTCACCAGCACTCTAAAGTGAAGAAAGACTTGACACAAAACAAAAAATTTCGCACACGGGCATCGTTATATTGACTCTTTAGTGGAGTAACGGGCTGAGGAAATTTCTACACGTTAAGGTTTTGTCTCCTTTAGGATCAGATGACCGCGTGTAAGATCAATTATTACTGCACTTTTTGCCATGTCTTTACAAATGGAGCTTGTCAAAAATAAGGCTACAAATTTCTCTGAACTGCCAGATAATATTAAAACAACCAACGATTCCCCTAACCTAAATTATATTCTTATGTTTCCTGTTCACGCACATTTCTCCACACAAACAATTAAGTTTCCCCATTTATTAGTTCTTAAAGACTTGTCTAATCCCCTTTGTTGTATTATTTACGCGCATCATTTATTTTTATTTTGGCGAAACAATCAACTTTTGTTTATAAAAATTGCTTACAGTGAAAGTAATGTGTTTATATCATATTGTGCTGTAAAAAATACGAATTTTCGAAAATATTATAATGATATTTACAAATAATCGTAAATTGTATCATATAAAACTAAAAGCATCAACGTACATGTCACAACTAGTGAACAGCATTCGTAGCGATGATTTTATTTATTGAACAACCTGACCATCTGTCGGATTCGAGTTTAATAAATGTACTACTGATTCATGAGAGCTTACATATAAAAATTTATTAAAACATAAATGATTTTATATATTAATACATAAAAGGAACTCTTTGTGTATTTTTTCTTTTAGGAGGAAATGAAAGTACCCCGAAAAAAAACAGTATGTTTGAACAATATGTCTTTAAAAAGAGCCGAGAATGTTTATACTGGTACATGGCCATAAAGACCTCTGAAATTTAACACTAGTCACTAACAACAGTAATAATTTAAAATAAAACAATGTATAAAATGGCTGTCCTATATATGCAACAAAGTAAAAAAAATAAAAAATCAATGGGTTCACAGTATGTAATTATGTTTTGCCACCTTAAAACTATGTGAAAAATCGAAATAAAATTGTTCTATCACATCAAGTTTAATAGTGAAATGGATTTATAAATTTTAATTAAAATCATCTACATAATTAGTTACATGAGCTTGTTATTCTATGTTAAATTTCTTTTCTTCCGACCGACGGGCTTTTCTCTTATAGTCAGTAATGGCAGTATTCCTCTGGAGGCTCCAACAGTAGTCTGCAAGCATGGCTGGCTCCCATCTTCCCTGGTAACGCTTCTCGTATTCTGCAATTTCTTGATGAAATCTTTCACCGTGTTCATCACTTACTGAACCCATCTTATCCGAAAAAAAACTTAATAAGAGTGTAAAAAATGAATTTTCAACGACATATTGCATCCTAGTTTCTGATACGCATTCAGCATCCGATTAATTTTTTCATGGAAATCCGGTGATTTGTGATTGCCAAGATTTTTTTTTGTAACATCGACAAAAGCCAACCATGCATTTTTTTCAATAGGTCTGAGGCTCGATAAAAAAGCAGGATCATTGACCAATTTTCTTATGTCAGGACCCCTGAAAATACATTCTTTAATTTTTGCCTCACTTAGCGTAGGAAATTTTGTTTTAAGAAATAAAAATCGAACTCGATAAGCTTGTAGTTCTTCAGAACTACAAAATCTTTTCGGTACTGGAATATCTGGAGAATGTGGTTGCGGCATTAACACTGATGACACAGTAGCATACTTCACCGAATGTTTTGACTTTTTTGAAAACCCTTTCACAGTTGTTAAACAGAAGTAACAGTCATCTACGTGATTTTTGGGTTCACGCCACTGCATTGGTACACCAAAAGGCATCTGTTTAATATTACCCTTGTACCAACCCGTCAAATATTTATAACATTTTAAATAACACACTTTCGGTACCCATGATTTGTCTTGATTTTTAATGGCAATTTTAAAATAAGTTTCATTACACTTCTCAAGCAGAGGCGAAATTGACCACAAACATAACAAAATAAGCTAAGATAATTAACACAGACACGCGGCATTTTATAGATATGAATAACATAAATGTTTTGATGCCTTTTGTACACATCAATGATATAAATTTATAACTTCAGTCACCTAAGCACTGTAGCAAAAAGTAAATTAAGTAAGATTATAATCTTACGTTACGAATATTACCGTTATTTTTGTTCTGGGACGTGATATCTAAATATAACTTTGTTTTCTGTTGTTTACTAAGCATACCTAATACAAATCATCACCCGATATATCAGTGATTTTTTTGATATTGCATAGTGAATTATTTTAATTTCTTTTGACTACAACAGAGAGTTCTTCTCTTTCATGGTTATAAATTTTAGATAACATTATAATTTAAACTTTTTTAAATGGAATTATGGACTATACGTACATTACGTCAGTGCAGAGTATCGGCCATACGTATCACCTGATGGTATTGGCAATTACCGCCGCCCATGAATAGCCACAACACCAGAAGCGTCACAACAAAACTGTGGAATGAACTGTTGCCTGCAGTGTTCCCGGACCAATACGACCTTCAAACCTTCAAGAAAAGAGCGTACTCCTTCCTAAAAGGCCGGCAACGCACTTGTAACGCCTCTGGTGTTTCGGGTGTCCATGGACGGCGGTAATCGCTTACCATCAGGCGATACGTCTGCTTGTTTGCCCCTTATATAATAAAAAAAAATGCGTTGCCGGTCTTTGAGGGATGAGGGAAGGAATTTGGGGTACTGGCTTCCGGTATCCTCTCTCACTTGGTGAAACACAGCGTAAGCGCTATTTTACACCAGTTTTCTGTGAGGCCGTGGTCACTCCAAGCGAGCCAGCCCATTTATGTCATTCATACTTTATTTAAAATTATGAATTTAAAGACATAACAAAAATTATAGTTCAATTTGAATTCAAATTTATTAATAATCGAATATATATAATTTAACCAATTATCAGGTTTTTTTTAAGACAGGCGTGCTAAAGACAGGATAATTATAATCACACTTAGACCAACAGAAGATGAGCATGATTGAAAAAAGACGGAGACAAAGTAGCGTAGTTTCGCTAGTATTGTATAATATTATAATAATTGAAAATAATTTATCAGCTCATAGATCAAAGCCAAGGCTCATAAATATTCATAAGGCTAAAACTATAGGTATTATGAATAGTCTTCATAAAGTGTAATCCCTAGCCTCTATTTATTAGGTAATCCCTACTGAATATTGCATGAGCTCTTCTCATCATAAGAGACTTAAATAATTGTTAAATAAATCAGTCTCTTTAATCTACTACTTTTGTAATTTCGGACATCTCACACAACGCCATCTAGTCCCAAGCTAAGCAGATTTTGTGTTATGGGTACTAGACAACTGATATAAATACATATATACTTTTTTTTTGTAAAAACATACATATTATACATAGTAAACACCCAAACTCCGTAACAAATATTTGTAGATCATACAAACATTTGATCCGACCCGGAAATCGAACCCGAGACCTCAAGAACAGCAGTCGCATACGCTACCACTGCGCCACAGAGGCAGTCAAGTAATTGATGATTTAGAACTGTTTAACACTGAAGTATGAAATATCAATTTTAGATAAATTTTAAAACGTAAAACATGAATTTGGAAACTCGTCCGAATTAAACGAGTGGTAAACGTTGTCTTTAAATATTGTCATGTAATAAAGCATTATCAATTATTTATCATCGTTATCATCTTCATCATCTCAACCAAAAGGCGTCCACTTCTAGACAAAGACTTCACTAAGGTTATAAGCAAGTATTTTAGATATGTGACCAGTTTTGCAACACACAAAAATGAATGATTATAAAATGATTAGTAAAATAATCAACACTGATTCACGAAGGAATAAAGGCTAATTGATTGCAGTTAATACTACTACATTCATGACTGCCTCAGTGGCGTAGTAGTAGCGTATGCGACTGTTAAGCTTGAGGTCTCGGGTTCGATTCCCGGGTCGGACCAAATGTTTGCATGATCTGCAAATATTTGTTTCGGAGTTTGGGATTTTTCTATGTATAATATGTATGTATTTACAAAAAAGAAGTATATAAGTATTTATATTAGTTGTCTAGTACCCATAACACAAGTTTTGCTTAGCTTGGGACTAGATGGCGTTGTGTGTTAGATGTCTGCAATATTTATTATTATTATTTATTATTCAATACGTGAACTATTTGGGTATTTGAAAAAGTAATTCATATTTATCAGTAGTAACATAAATAAAACAAACAGAAGCACATAAAATGCACATGTGTTCCCGTAATTTATTTTGTCAAACTTATATTACACTCACGTACACTCACTTACACTCTTCTTACCACCCTCCACATTCTCAGTACGCTCCTTTACCCATCTCTATTGTACTCCCAGATTAACCAAAGCCAGTACATAATCAGTAGGACTAATTTACATTTCAAATTGGTCCCTTGTTTGAGGAGCGACATTTACAAGCCGAGAATTCAGCAACTTTGTACTAAAGTTATTTATTTGTGTTGAATACTTGTTCGGGTTTTGTATTAAAAAGGGATTTGTTTGATTTAACTGTTATCTTTAATGCTGTATATTTTTAGAGGTCGGCGTATAAAAAAAATAAGGTACAATATTTAGAGCCAGTTTCACTTATGCCTGATAGATAAATGTCAATTTATCTATCAAATATCTAAAGAGATCGGTTACACATGTCTTGGATAGAAACATAAATGTCAGATATACATACATTTATCAGCAATTCTCTTAATATTTCTTTCATTTTATACAGTTGATCCGGCTGTCTAATTCTAACGTAGGATGAAAACATATTTGGGCTGTCAGATTTGACAACTGATGTACGTATATTTATCATAGAAAACAGATATCTTCCGAATATCAATAGTCACTACCTATTAATACTGTGGGGGAACGGGTGTCGTCCCTCCAACACAAAGGGAGGATCCTCCGACCAGGCGAGGTGATCATGACTGGCGGGCTACTGCCCAACAGTTGATGTTGGGATGTTGTATATATGATAATCGGCGCGAGAACTTCTATTGCGCCATTCAGGATTGGTAGTTACTACGTGTAGTGCGTTACTTCGTAGTTCAGTATATCTTCGGTAGATGGCGCTGTAGTAGGTTATTGTTGTGTAATATGTGGAAGTCGCCACAGTACTATTTATTTTTTTATTTCTTGTATCTTATAGTTTTTACCTATTTATTTCTAAGCAGTGTCAAAAATTACTAAAGGAATGTAGTTATACCTAAAGCGTTTGATGTATTTGCTTTCCCTTAGTTTAAAATTATTAATACCTACAATCACGTTTAAGTCGTCGTTCAATTTAATGATTTTCCTAAAGTGGTATTCGTTTCTTCATTCAGATTTTGTAACCACAATATTAATTAATATATCATTTTGCCTTTAAATAATAAATAAATATAAATAAATAAATATTTCGGACCTACGCACCAAGCTAAGCAGAGCTTGTGTTATGGGTACTAGACAACTGATATGAATACATATATACTTTTTTTTTTTTTTGTAAATACGTACATATTATACATAGAAAACACCCAAACTCCGAAACAAATATTTGTAGATTACACAAACACTTGGTCCGACCCAGGATTTGAACCCGAGACCTCAAGTACAGCAGTCGCATTTACTACCACTGGGCCACCGAGGCAGTCATAACAATAATATCACATTTGTAACAATAATATCACAAATTAATTAGTGAGACAACGATATATCTCACGTATGAAAGGAATTAATTTACAGCGCGTTTACATACCTATTTCATTTTGTGGGTATTTGAATATTGGGTAAGACGACTTAAATTATCATTATTCAAGTTCGTCGAAGCATTTCAAAGTAACCGTAAAGTTACAAGCAATGCTGTGTAAAACTATAACTTTATACACAAGTCTAAACTATCAGCAACCCGTAAATGCGATCAATCGTTCTTGTCTTTGAAACAATTTGGTGTCTTCAGTATTGTTGTTTGTTGTCGGTTATAATTACTTTGTATTTCAATATAAATGTCTTCGTATTGTATTCGTATTTTACATTATTTACTACATAAGCTATTTATGCAACTGTTGTATATTAAAGCTTATTAAAATTCTGAAACCATAGGTATATGTACACTAATATGGAACAAAAATGGCGGGATACGACGTGAATTCGAATAACAGTTCTTTTGGAACGAAGTTCCTTATGGCGCGTTGTGTAAGGGGGCTAGACGGAAAAATTGTCACGACACAATTTGTTGACACGACACAATTTGTTGTCACGACACAATTTGTTGTCACGACACGACGACGACACACACAGATATTTTCGTTTCGTCTTTCTATTTCGAACTTCGTTCCATCCGGGTGTCCCTTGACACCTCTCAAGTTTTTTCAAAATTGTTAGTGAAAAGCGCGTGCCTGACAATGTTCTTTTTTTGAAAAAAGAGTTGCATTTTGAAATTTAGTACAACACACGTTTGAATGATATTATGGTTATGATTGTTTTAATGTTGGCAATAAGTTAACTGTTTCAGAAACATTTATAGCGGACTTTCGATGTGTCTGGCAAGATGTAAAAACCATTAAAACTGTCCGGCTATTGAGGTAACATCTTTTCATAGGTCCCAAGTAACATATGTAAAATTTAGCTTTTATACTATAACGAAAGTAGAATTATAATTTATTAAAGTTTAGGGGTGTCTGGCAGGGGGTAGCAGCTGTCATAAGTGTCTAGCAATGGATGACGAGATTTCTTAAGTTATCTTTAAGAAAATATAAAAAAAATTGAGCTCTATACTTTTTAAGGTACTATTTTATACACCTTTACTACCGCTTACCTGCCCAAGTAACCACAACCCAAACTTGTATAGTCCCTGGTCGTACTTACCTGTATAGGGGACATCCGCAGATAAACTTTCAGCTTTTATAAAATAACGAAGGTCTGGTCCTCGTGGGCTCTTATAATATAACGAAACTTACCATACCAAGCTCTGTTTTAAACTATCCAGTAATTTTCCATTTTAAAATAAAATAATTTATTAAACATTTATAATCGATGGAGAACAATATTTTCTTCAAAATAAATTTGTAATGAACGTAATATAAGTAAGTAACGTCAATCCAGAATCCAAAACATTTTCTCTACTTAATTGCAAAAAAAATTAAAAGGTATTACTGTTATGTCTGCTTCGTTTAGTAGTGATAATAAGAAGTCAACTGAAGGGGAGCGAATGTGAAGAAATTATATCGTGTGGGATTCAGACCTATTTTACTTCGTCCCGTAATAATTAAAAAAACTTTTGCACGTACATGTAAGAATATGCGATATAGTATGATTATATTGCTGTAAAGAAATACTAATATTTGATTTTCATACTTGATATTTCACAGTATGTGTAAGGAATGTTTTGATAAGGAATGAACCTTTTACACAATTTCGGGAAGGTCACTAACGTGTTACGTGTGTTGTTTCGCTGTTATAAAGCTAGAGCTTATAATTGAAAAACCAATAATATAACACTGTAGTTACTATTTATGTAATAAATAGTAAAATACGAATATAAATAATACATGCAGCTTTAAATAGAAAGTAGCAACGTTAACAAAAACCAAAGGTAATATGCCCAAACATTAAAATAGTTCCTATGGCAACAACGATTGATCGTATTTAGGAAATACAGATAGTTTAGATTTGTGTATGAGGTTTATTTATAAAGATACTAGCTTTGGCTCGCGGCATATCCCTCGGTTATTGGCGTACCGTGGGTAGCACCGCGGGGTTCAGCTAGTAAATACACATAAAAGCCAGTTTATGAATGTTAAAAATATACGTATTTAAATATTATTCTACATAATAAAAATTGGAGAAAATTTAGCTTTATGGTTGGCAAGCTGTCCATTTAGTCTTTGAAGTATTGAAGAAGCGGTAAATGTATTCTGCCTCGGAATAAGATCTACAAAAACCTTCTAGCTAAATAAATAATGTACGGAATATTTTCCAATAAATTCTATTTCTGACAAAACTTTACTTCTCCTAAGAGATAAGTCAATATTTTCTTTGCCTTTAGAAGAGCCGATGTGTGCTTGAAGGCACAACTGTATACTAAAGTCGAAATGTTGGTTGTAAAACTTAGAAAGGAACGAATGTTTCTATGGCTTTTTACTAAAAAGGAATTTGTTGAGCTGAGTCATGAAGTCAAAGATAAAATAAAGATAACGGGTATACAATATATCCGCACCAGAAGCATTTTGTCAAAAGGGACTATCTGACTCATTGACGCGGAGTTAAATTGCTGGTCTAAAACTTGAAAATTTTAAATATTTTTGAAAGTTCTAAGCTTAAATCTATATCTATACTAATATATAAAGCTGAAGAGTTTATTTGTTTGTTTGAACGCGCTAATCTCAAGAACCGCTGGTACGATTTAAAAATTCTTTCAGTGTTGGATAGTCCATTTATCGAGGAAGGCTATGGGCTATATCGTCACGCTAGAACGGAGCGGAGCACTAATGAAGAATGTTACAAAAACCGGGAAAAAATACTACGGGCAATAAGAGGCGTAAACGAGATTGTGTGGGTCAACTAGTGACAAATAAAGGGCAAAACGTTTGTATATAAGTTCGTCATAAAGCAAGCACATCTGTGGGTGATAGCTAGCTTAATTATGAAATTCAGTATCTCATGAATTTTGTAAATATACATAACAGCTCCCAACTTTCGCGCTTACTACTCAAACTATTAAAATAATTTGAGCACCTCGACGTAATAGCGACATAGTTTGCGCACCTTAATTACTAAAACCTCTACAGCCTGCACTAAATTCTGTATGAAGTCGGAAAATTGAAAGCTTGGGTTTTCAAACCGAGACAGTTCGTTAGCCAAAATTAGAAATGTTTTCCTTTGAGACATGGTAACATAAATACCAGTACTGAGTGCTGTCATTCAGATATGTTTAGTTGCAATTTTTAGTCACGTTTACACATTATAATATATGTATGCTATAATGTTTTAAGATTCATTCATTAATGTTCATATTATAATATTGTTAGTATAGTGGTTAATGATCCTGGTAAAACTACAGACCGTGGATTCAATATCCTTTCAAGACAAATAAGTTTTGTAAGTACCACGTGTCATTACGCATAAACGAGGTCAAGATTTTACCAAGATACGGTAAAACTATTGCTTTGAGTACACGAAGAAGGTTTCATATCATATTACTCATATACATGAATTCTTGACTGTATTCTTTGGGAAATTTGACTTTTGGTACCACAGTTAATGATTACATTTACACTATTGTATATTCAAACAGAAAAACAACACAAAACAATAACATAAATGATAAAATATGATTTTATTATCAACAACCCATAACTTTACTGCCTCGGTGGCATAGTGGTAGCGTATGCGACTGCTAAGCTTGTGGTCTCGGGTTCGATTCCCGGGTCGGACCAAATGTTTGCATGATCTGCAAATATTTGTTTCGGAGTTTGGGTGTTTGCTATGTATAATATGTATGTATTTATAAAAAAAAAGTATTTTAGAATTTATATCAGTTGTCTAATACCCATAACACAAGCTCTGCTTAGCTTGGGACTAGATGCTAGATGTTCGGAATATTTATTTATTGCTTATTTATTTATAACATTCCATTGCTGGGCTCGGGTCTCATGTCAGGAGAGGGTTAAGGTCATATGTCTCCACCCTAGCCAAGTACGGGTTGGGTACTGGCAAAACAACGATGTGGCTACGCAATCTTGACGTTGGATGTTTTTAAGCTGCCCAAAGGCCTCCAATTAAGCTTCTCGACTATTATCCTATGATAACAACCGGGACCGACTGCTTAACGTGACCTCCGAATAACGGAAATGTTTATTGTAACACGCCACCAGCGGTCACCCATCCAGGTATGACCACGCCGTTATTGCTTACCCTCGGTAATTGTTTCTAATAACCGAGCGCAACTGGGCTATGAGCGCCTGTTTTATCAACTGTTAAGTGATTAAAAATAAAAATAATGTCATGTCTACCCGGTTTTAAATAGTTTCACAATCTTCTGTCACCACGAATTGAAATAGGGTATTTCAAATCGTGAAGGCTAAAGCCGAGATCACACAATAGTAAAGGCATTTAATAACGACCACTCAGGGATAAATTCAGCCGTGTCTAGTACCTAGATCAGAACCTACATCTCATAAAAAGGTCTATCTTAGGCGAAGGGTATGAAAGAAGATTATGGTTATGTAACCTACAATATCAATATCCCCTTGTTGAATATTATTTTCTTTTGAATATACCTCTGTATTAAATCCTTAACTAGCTATTAGTTTTTACAATGTAAATTTCTGCCGTTCATCCTTGAAAATGAAACGGAATTAAGCTAAGTTTTTTATTTTCTATTATCTCAACGGAACATTGTTAATTAAAATACTTGTCGGTTATGTTTAAAAAGCCTTGTTATGATATTATCGTGTTTGATTAATATATACAATATGCTCTATGTATATTTCATATCTTAGAAAATGAATCTAAAACGTAGGAAATAAAAATCAGATTATTGACGTAAAGAATGCATAGAAATGATCGAAAAACAATGTTTGAACTTTGATACGTATTGCGGTCTTCTTCCTCAGCTGTCAGTACCAGAAATATGTGGCTTGTGATTGCCAAGAGAGTTTTATTTATTCTATTTTTTTAAGTTTCTCTATCACTATATTTAAACATTGAAACGTCTTGTGTGTTTTGATTTGACTGATAGTTCACACAAATATTTCATTAATATGATCACACACGCCATTTGATATTTAATTAGGCTGTAGTGTAGTAGTATAGTAACAATGCTGATAATAAACATACATATATTACAAAATACCTAAATGTTTTAGATTTCTTGGTCTTGGTGGGAGTCGAAGCCTCAATATTTGACTCAGCAGTCAGGATCACTATTCCCTGGATTTAAAACCGAGTTTTTATATCGACTTTCTGAATGAAAAGTTTTAACCAATATGAGTATAATTCCATTCGTTTAATTTTGTTGCATATAGAGCGGTCATGAATAGTCAATTATTTTCAAACCATTGAATCGTCAAAGGCTGATCAAATCTCCAAATCAATTGAAATGATTTTATTTTAAAAAACCCATGATCGTTTTATAAGTTTTCTATTTCGTGAGCAAATTTGTATGAGTTATGTAAACGAATAAATAGCTTATACATCTGTTGGCTTAGTTCCAGCTTGTTTAAGAATGTCTTAGTGCATATTTCATGTTACCTTCCTCCAAGAAATGGTACACTCCAATGCTATTTGCATAAATGAGTAGGAAAGGGTTTTTCGGAGCTGTTTTTATTGTTGTCACAGATTGAAGTAATGTTTGTTTTTTAATATTTGGATATTAAATGTATAAAATATAATGTTGTACATAATTATACAAGTAATTTTATCAATAGAATATTAATGTCAAGTAAATAGTCAATTTTGGAATTTTATAATAAGATTAAAATTAGCGATTCTACCAGTAATCAAAATCTTTCTAGATATTTTCTTTTATATCTTGTAACATATCATATCTATTATGTAACTTAAAATAACATGCTCCGGGTGTTCTCAGAGATGGCCTGGACCGTCTGTCGGGGTAGTTTTTAGTGAATTACAACATAATATCCTGGCTCCTGAATCTTAAAGGAGTAGATCTAAAGCCGTATACTACTCTATCAAAAAAAATACTAGACTTTTCAAACGTTTCAAAGACGATTTAAACGTTTTATGACAAAACATACACGCTAAGACTCATTGAATGGACTCATTGATTGTTTGTGTTACATTTAAATATATATAATGTTTAGTTTTCCAACCCCCAACGAATTAATAAAACCCTAATTCTCATAATAGTGGTGTGTGACATAAACTTGATTTTGAATAATGAATGTTTTTCTACACTCGCTGGCTGCTAATGGAGAATAAATTATAGTATAATCTACTTTTACATCTCAATGAATCATTATTTTACAATAAATCATATCGGTTTTCAAAGGAAATTGTTTTTAAATTAAACGAAAACACCTTTCATGGTTAATTAATCATTATAAAATACAAGTGTATGTTTGTTTTCAATTAGGTTGAGTGTTCTCAAATATTTTATTAAATAATGAAAGTGTTAGTGTTAATTAGCGATGAGTTATGTTGTAAAGTGGTATGAGAATCTTTGAAATAGAGATTAAATAGCTAGCTTTGTTATTACTGTGTATAACTAAAAAGTCGTAACATTTTAAGTTCTTTACTTTTCTACTTTTTAAAAGTGACTGTAATTTCATAAAGTTAGGTATAAATCTATATATTTTGAAGCGTTTATTCTTGAACCTATTTAAGCTACCGGATGGCAATATTTCTTTTATCAGTTTTTTTGGAATATGATGTTTTAGGGAAGTATACGAATTAAGGGGTAAGTGATGCTAAGTGGCCAAATTGATCGTCAGTCGATCGTTTAAAATCCTTCAACCAGAAAGAGAGGATCTAGTTCTCTGGTAGCCACAGTCACTTAGTCAAATCTAACTAAGAAAATACGTAATACTGGCTTTCTGTAAAGCTGGTATCGTTTAGGTCGAGCTGGCAACCGATGTATGCTTAAATATGTTTCTTCCGTTTAAATTATTAGCATACATTTTAAATGCAAAAAGAAACCAAAAATAGTCAAAACAAATGGTAAGTATCAATCAACAAAATAGGTTAAAGACACGTTATCCGTGAACTTTACCGAAGGAATTGAAAACGTACCACATTGACAAAGTTGTAACAAGAAACTTTAAATTAAATAACTTTAAGTTAATTGATTAACCAACAAAGTCGCTAAACTATTTTCTCTATTTACAAGTTAATTTATGTGTGATCTGTAGCAACAAGTTCGAAGGACCAAAAGGAAGTTCACTGTTTGGTCCTTCGAATTTCTATGAGTTTAAAGAGAAACTATCCACGTTTTAAATAATTATAAATCTTTCGTTACGGTTAAACCTATAACTAGTGAATTTTAATCGAGATAATACAATACTTAGCACAAAACAGGCTCTGCCTGGTCAGGTTTAGAAAAGAAAGGAAATTACTGTCAAAAATGTATTCTATAGTACATATTTTCTAATGAATCTAAACATTCAAGATTGCCTCAACAGTATTCTCGTTAAACTTTATATGAAGTTTATATTCAAAACATGTAACAAAAACAAAACGGTTATTATAAAGCACTTACTTAGTAGTTCTTGTACTCTTCGAGATTAAACAAGACCTAGAACAATCAAAGAACATAGTTAATATTATAAACTAACACAATAAGCTTAGTCTGAAATACCATCTAAATAATCTATATATATAAACATGTTATGTTGGTTTGTGTACGCTTCAAAAACTCAAAAAGTTCTGCACCGATCGAGCTGAAATTTTAGAATGAAATATAATCCGCATCAATGATTGTTTTTATCTAATTTTTGCATCAGTTACATATCCGCGACCGCGAAAACACACGAAAAAACCGACATAAACGCGGGCGGAACCGCGGGCAACAGCTAGTTTGCATATACATTGGTTAACAAAGCATATACTAACATCTAAATATATACTAGAATATAGAACAATATAGTTTAACATCTATCGACATCTTTAATAGTCCACTACTGGTCTACCACAGTTTTCGACATCACAGGAAGGATGCTATACAATAAATAAATATAAATAAATAAATAAATATTCCAGACATCTAACACACAACGCCATCTAGTCCCAAGCTAAGCAGAGCTTGTGTTATGGGTACTAGACAACTGATATAAATACTTATATACTTTTAACCTCGTCGAAAATTCATCTAACAATTAAATCAAAGACTATCCAACCAAAGATCGATTGAAACATCAAACTTAGAAATCTTTTTGTTTTAAATTAATGTTTCGTAATCGATTTTCATATCGACTTTCTGTATGGAATATAATTCCATACGTTTAATTTAGTTGCATATAGAGCTGTCATGGATCGTGAATAGTCAATTATTTTTAAACCATTGAATCTTCAAATCAATGCAAAATAACTTGTGCGGCTAACTTTTTAGTATTCTACACAAGTGCAAATGAGTTTTGCGGTATCTAAATTGTCAAGCCTTAACCATTAACCGACAAAAATACAGAAGATTTTCACCCCGAGAAGTATCTATCAATTGACATAATCTGCCTTAAAATCTGCGCATATATGGTCAGGCGTTAGTAAAAAAAATCGTTTAAATCTATTTACTGTGTCCCCAGTATACGCATAGACACAGATGTATGTTTTATTATATAAAAGGTCAGATATACTTCAACAAGTTCCGATCTAGATAAACCAGACAACTCCATTAGAGTTGAACGATTGCCACTAAAGTTCCCCGTCACTGAGGTTTTATGTTCGAACTTTAACTTACTCGATTCAGTTCGGCGTAATTATGTTAAATCAACGTTAAATATTGTGGGGATCATTAAAAAAGTTGAGTAGGACATTTATAAAGACTTGGGATGAAAAGAAATTTATGACACAATCCAGTTTTATTAACAACGTAAGGGGATTCAGAAACTTTTGTTGAAAATGTGCTTTACCCTGTTACAAAGTTAAAACATGTCGGTGAAAATAAAAATTTAGTGGCAGGTTATTCAATCGAAATTGTTATCAATATTTTTTCTAATTTAAAAATATCCTATAGGTAGTAGTAGAATTCTATAGGTTTTTTTAACTTGTGTATCTGATGGATAGACCACTCTTCCTGTGAAGGATGCCTCAAGTTTTTTAAGCTTAACGAGTACACAGTTCACCATCCAGGTTATGGATATTAACTAGGATCTCAACCCGCGTGGTTACATTGAGAGTCTAATCAATAAATTAGATGTACTGTTTAAAGTATGACAGTTCTTCTCACCCAACCATCGCAGAAGTGATCCTACTTAAAGTTTTGTCCTCATCTTTGGGGTGGATATATTTACTGGGCGCTCTAGATCGATTGCAGCGGTTAGGAGTCCCGTAGCCCGCGTGTTCATTGAGCATCTGCAGTTGTGTTGAGATGTCGCCTCTGTGACAGTCCTTTATTTACTATATCATGGACAGTGTTCTCACGAGTTTTTCCAACTGGTCCCATTTTCTCACTTCCTCTACACGACAACACGTGCTGGCTTTAGAACCCACCGTTTTCGCGTCATGGATGTATATAAACGACACACGTGGGATGAGTAGGGATGGTGACAGTCTGTCTTCCTACTCCATCACCAAACAGCTTGCATGGCATATAATTAATGTTAAAGCTTCCGAAAAGGTTCATCAAACCCCCTTTTATTCTTCAATACTTTACGATTCAAGTCATATATTAAACCAGTATCTTTTTGCTACTCTATATTCTGAATATTGTTAACATGAGTAAATCCTGTACCGTAATAAATTTGACTATTCATGTCACTTTGACTAATATTATCTTTACCAATATTTTGTGCCAGTTGACTGTATATTTTTAGCGTTATGCTTCCAAGAGACCTCGAATTTATCAAACTGTAGTAATATTTTATCCCATATTTTTCCTTAACGTGATAAATTATCCTTCGATTTAATGGTTATGAGGTGAATTATGGTGGCTGTGTCTATGAATATGACCACTTAAAGTTGTTTTCGATAGAGGTCGGTTATTTTTTAGGTTAACGCATTCATTTTTCTTTTCATGTCAAGAAGAAAAACCTTATATTGTTCATAAGTTGCTTATAAGAGATATCAGGTTTGGATGAGGTTGCCCATTTCACTATAATTTTTAATGGATGTTGTGGTTCGTATTTGCCTTCGCTTATCGTGTTTATCGCACTTGTATCCTATTCTTCTAAATATATATAGAAAGTAAATAATAATGTGATATCAATGATGTATTTAATAATTTCATATATTACTAGCTGAACCCCGCGGTGCTATCCGCGGTACGACAATAATCACAGGCAACGTCGCGAGGCGAAGCTATTATCTGTATAAATTATAGCCTACGTGTTATTCTGATGTATAAGCTATAATATTGTAAATCGTAAAATAAGTAACTTTTCCGGTTGATTTTTTAGTGGTAGTGTATGCGACTGCTGTGCTTGAGGTCTCGGGTTTATTCCCAGATCAAATCAAATGTTGATACGATTTGCAAATATTTATGTCGGAGTTTGGATGTTTTCTATGCATAATATGTATGTATTTACAAAAAATATATGCATTTATATCAGTTGTCTAGTACCCATAACACAAACTCTGCTTAGTTTGGAACTAGATGGCGTTGTGCGTTAGATGTCCGGAATATTAATTTATTTATTATTATTGTATTGGATAATACATACTAAATTTGAAAATTTTAACTAAATTTCTCATTATCCTCATTAATCAGCCTGTTGCATGGACTGTACTGTTGGACATTAGCTTTGCATTCCACTCTGACGAACTTTGGACTTCTCATCCATTTTCATATTTGTTACGTTATCGCGACAAATCCAATCTATCTACACCTGAAATTCATTCAACCGGTTTAGTAGTTTAGCCATGAAACCGTAACAGACAGACGGAGTGCCAGAAATAAACTCAGTTGTACTGATATATTTACTTTACTTATATATAATGCCATAAGGCGAAACTGGTCAGAATTAAATAAAAATAATGGAACAAGTGAGTTTAATTCTAGAAAATATTGCAACAAGATCTATCAAGTGCCGACAATCGAGAGTACAAATTACAGGCACAATTATTTTCGAATTATTATACTAGTATTTTTTTTTTATTGTATAGGGGCCAAACGAGCAGACGTATCGCCTGGTGGTAAGCGATTACCGCCGCCCATTGAGACCCACAATACCGGAGGCGTTACAAGTGCGTTGCTTGCCTTTTAGGAAGGAGTACGCTCTTTTCTTGAAGGTTTGAAGGTCGTATTGGTCGTAAGTAGTTGTACATATATGTATGGCGGTCAAAACTATTGAAACTGAGTTTGAAATTTTTAAACCTACGTGGATTAGATGTTTCTATAAAATATTCAAACAGTTATGCTAAAAACAGAATCATAAAAACACGAAACGAAACTAATAAGTATAAATTACGGTTTCATTTTATCACCTGTTTCTACAAATTGCCAAGATCGCGTGCTGTTACGATACTATTACTGACAAGAGTATATTTAGCTCCAGTTTTCAGAACTCAAAACTTATTACAGCGCAACGTTCTTACAAATAAATTTGAATGTACGGTGCGAAGGTAATGACTCAGGTGAATAAATTGAAAATGTAGATGTGAAAATCTCACTCGAAGGCTGCGGGATTTCAACGAATATTGAAAATAGCAAATTTGAAATGGAGTTTCAAAATGATGTTGTTTATGGCGAATAAATCTGAAACTTGTCATTTTACAAATGAATCAACTCCAAATAGTCATCATTATTATTGTCTTTCTGTTCTTTTCATATTTTTTTGTTGGTATAATAGTATGTGTAAAGCTTGAAAGAGTTTTGTCCACATTTTTTGATGTCAGACTAATAATAAAGCTGAAGAGTTTGTTTGTTTGAACGCGCTAATCTCAGGAACCACTGGTTCAATTTAAAAAAATATTTCAGTGTTGAAAAATCCATTTACCGAGGAAGGCTATATACTATATATAATTATGCTACTACTAATAAGAGCGGAGCACCAATGAAGAATGACTCAAAAACGGGCGAAAATTTTCACGCTACGGGTAATATAAGACGCAAACGAGGTTGCGTGGGTCAGTTAGTATCATATAAACATGAAATAAAAATCTAGATGACTAATTTTGATTTATTTAGGTTATGAAGAGTCCACATTCAGCCAATGGGTTCTATTTTAATAACAATGAGGATCTTAATGGAAAAAAAGGTTGTAATGTTACATGAGTGGTCGTTATAAATGGAAAGACAATAAATTTAGTATAAAAAATAAATTTTCAAAGAACAAAAGACGATCACCTAAAAATAAGAAGACAAAAGCAATAATATGGCAACCACGTGAGGAAAATGTGTGAATGCTTAATAGTAGTCACAAGCCTGTTCTTTAAAACCAATGACCCAGATGTGCAATAAAAAGATTACCGTAGAGATGCTGCGGGACATTTTATCAGACAATTTTATTCTGAAATATTCTGGAATATTCAGTTAAAATATTTGCGGTTGGTTTTAAAACATAATTTTTTGTATTGATAGTTATATAGTTTATTATATGCCTTGCTCTTGAAGAAAAGATGAATTCTCATTCTCGAGTTGTTTTCGAAAGAAAACTTGTTCCCTAAGGATGAACGAACATTCCAACCTGCAAGATGTTAAGGGAATATTCAGAGCGGATTTTTATTGCTACTGAAAGTTCTGACTAACATTATTTGTGAACAAGAAAAAAAAAATTTTCTTATAGAAGAAAGTCAGAACTTAAACAAGAAAATATACATTTTTCGTGTAGGCGCAGTTGCAAACATACACATGACGATAAGAAGACATTAGTTCTTATTTGTTTCGTACATTACTGACCCTATCAAATTTAGTACAATATTACTTACGTATTTCTTATATATAAAATTCTCGTGTCACAATGTTAGTTACCATACTCCTCAAAAACGGCTGGACCGATTTCCATGAAATTTTGTGAGCATTTTAGGTAGGTCTGAGAATCGGCCAACGTCTATTTTTCATTCAACTAAATATTTTTTTTAATTTTTTAATAAATTTTTATGTTCTAATTTTTTATGATACAGCATTAGAAAATACATACAACCCTGAATTTTAAACCCTTTACGATCAACCCCTATTTTTCAATCGTGATTTTTATTGACCCACCCCTAAAATATATATTCCGTTTTATGGCAAAGCAACATTTGTCGGGTCAGCTAATTTATTAATATAATGAACTCAGAAGATAGGAGAAGGTAGGTCTAACTTTAAACCAGCAACTTTTTTACTATCACAATTGATTTATGTTATGTTATTACGTTTATGAGCCCACTATATCAATAATTCAATCAATCCTCCCATTTCCAGTCCACTACTAAATTTAAGTCTAGTGTGTGCCATAGTCCTACAAAATATAGTACTAAGGGGGCCGCAAATTTAGGCTCGAGTAAGCTCACCTTGAGGCCGTAAAAGGACTTAGGACGAATCCTGATTGATCACAAGAACCTACTAACGTAAGCCTTTGAGTTTATTCAGACCAAAGAATTACTTTGTAAGGGCGGATTAAAGTAAAAGTATATTTGAAGTCAACAATCTTGTTCTTAGACGAATGGAATATAGTGCTTTGAGTGAAACAGACATTTATACAAAAAGATTTTGAAAGTCTTAGCCAAGAATAACAATTTCTTTTATTACTGTAGATTTTTTTTTAACTTTATCATGACTTGAAGTGAACTTTGCAGTTTTTGTGAATACAATATTTATTCGTTCGGAATTTTTATAGTCTTTTAAATGTGAGTGCTTAAAAAGCTTATGTCTAGCCCTTTGGCTATATATATATATATATATATTGTGTGAGTAACTTTATTTCATTTAGAAGTAATAGATAACTCTATATCTCTGTTTCTTACCTTATTATTTAAAAAGAGTGGACGTGAGTTTATTTGCTTCTTCTTCTCCAAAGGATTAACTTCTTGGAAATGAACCACGTAATAGGTTTTCTACATGTATAGGTTTATTTTGCTAATATTATGTTGATCGATGATGTTAGAATCTACATTTGAGACGATTTTAAAACATTTTTTTGTGAAATAAAGATAAAAAGAAGTCAAAAACTTAACTGTAAATACCAGTCCAGGCCAATAAAAGTTACTAGTCCAGGCAGTGGCCATTTACGTTAATATTGTTATATCAACAATAAACGTTACGTCTTGGACAATATCAAGAAAGAGATTGTCGCTGAGCAATAAGGCCGCCAATAGTACTACCGACCTACCTAGCTTTAAGTAAGTCACAGAAAACCGGTGTGAAATAGCGCTAGCGCTGTGTTTCACTGAGTCAGTCAGGATACCGGAGGCCCATACCCACCCCCTTTCTCCATCCCCCTCCACATCCCCTAAAGGCCGGCAACGCACTTGTGACGCCACTGATGTTGCGGGTGTCCATGGGCGGCGGTAATCGCTTACTATCAGGCGAAACGTCTGCTCGTTTGCCCCATATACAATAAAAAAAAAAAATTCTTTACTTAGTATTCTGGTGTACAATAAAACAATATATTATTATTAATATCAAAAGTACGTAGTAATTTAATCTCAGTTTTGCACAATTCTCATTTTAACGTAAAAGCTAACATACAGATAAATAAAACGAAGATAACATTCACAATAACTTTAGCGTTCCATCTTGTGTTTCATTTGATGGAAGAATGACGTTCTATTCAATTTAGCTTTCTTACAAATAATATATATTTGTAATCCCATTACATGATGTGAACAATCATCATTATACGAAGTAAGTTTAACAAACACGATTATTTCGTTGAGTTCAAAATAAGAGAAGCCTAAATATAAGACGCGTTAGGGACAAAGAGAATTTTAGTGTGTTCTAGCTTAGTGATGATTATACCGCTCTTGAATTAAATATTTAATTTTATAGACAACTGCTGACTCGTTCTCTTAGGAGTAAGCATATATATACGGAACAGACGGTTTAACGTGTTCTATGGAACACGTTAAACCGTCTGTTCCGTTTGTCATAAACATCTATGGTAATCGTATTTGAGTTAGTGTCCACAAATATACTGACAACTAGATCAACATTTGAATTCTGTTCACCCTCAGGGTTTTAGAAGTTCTGTATCTATCGCTCCGCAGAATAAATGATATTCAGGTTAAACTAATAGCTGACATTCAGTACACATGAGAATAATAAAGGGTGAGAAGATAGTTGAACACGCCGTAATTACGGTGGTAAGACCCGTTATGGAGGATCACTTCACATCATGGGACCCTGTTATACCGGCTGACGCAGGTGATCATTGAAAAAGGACATTTTGGAGATAACCTGTGTTTGATCCGCAAAGAACCAACGCCTGAGTGCCACGACCACAGGCGCCGGAGGTCGCAGAACGATCTCTGTCCTCCATAAGTGCAAGCCTGGGGGTGACAGGTGAGGCCATCTAGCACAGGAGAGGGGCCATCTACAAATACAAATAAGTTACCCGAGATACGTCGGGACACAGGGATTTCCTTTTGAGGGTGCACCTGTTTTTTTTATAGAATAGGGGGGCAAACGAGCACACGTTTTGCCTGACGATAAGCGGTTACCGCCGCCCATAGATACCCGCAACACCAGAGGCGTCATAAGTGCGTTGCCGCTGTTTCACACCGGTTTTCTGTAAGGCCGTGGTATCACTCCGGTCGAGCCGGTCCATTCATGCCGTATCCCCGACTTCTAGTATCACTATAGTACTGGTAGATCTAACTATTTTATCTACATAAATATATGTGTGAGTCTAACCAAATACTCTCATTATTACATTATGGCGTAAAAATTAAAGCCAAGTAATTATTGTAGAAGACAGTTTGTACGTCATTGGCGCTTAATTGAAATATTCAAATTTCAGGCAAATGTTCCACAACCACATGAACCATCTGTTAAAAAAATCGTTATAATATCTTTCGTTGTAAAGATTTGTATATTTTATTTCTCAGTTCGTGTTTTAGACTAAGCAATATTTGCCCGATATCAATAAAATAAGTTATAATTATCTCATGTTATAATAGATAGATTATTTTACTTTCCCTTAAAGTACTACGAGCCCTTTTCTTTTTATTGACGGAGTGGAAAATCCCTTCGTAGCGCCGTCTCTTTGGGGACATAGGAACTTAGAATATGTGATGGTTCCACATAACCACTCCCTTGGTTGCGGCTCAGATGCTCACTAAGAGTCTAACTATTGTAATTTGTAAATACAGTGTCGAAAAATCATACTTGGTGTAATTTTAATGTATTTTTCATAGAAGTAAAATATAAGTACAGAAATAAACTCAAAAAAAAAGCTTGTTAAAAATTATATTTGAATTTCTTATAAGTAACTGTTGGTCTTAAAGTTATTAGACCTAAATCTTATAGTTGTTTTATTGTGAATAGTAACTTAACAATTACTGTTATTGCCAGAGCCTATATATTAAATAGTCAAACACGCCGAAAGTATCGTAACGGAATCATTAAAAGTTTTTCAATTATAATTTGAAATTTGTAACATTATACGCTTATTTCAAGTCACAAAATGTAAAGTATTCGTAAGTTTTTTTTAGTAATAACACAACTTCATTAGAGTTTAAAGACCCTTTTTCATTCATAGACATGATAAAAGACATATATTTTATTAGAAAACAATCATTAAAATACTAGTTTTTTATTACACAACAAGTCAAGTAGAAGAACCTAAAATAAAATGTCTACATCACTCAAACGAGTCCTGAAACCGTTGCATAGAATACCCCAAGGATTACACAATACTACATATACGTAAATTATAACACCACCCTATATAAAATCCCACATAAAATACCTAAGTCAAAACAATAACCACATGATATCTACAAAAACTTTGTCTTGCTATAAAACCCTTCTAAAACTTATTACGTAACCCGCCCCCTAGAAGTAAATGCATTGTCACGGAAGAACTAAAATTCTAGTCCCTCGGGCCGTAAGTTTGCTTTGTTAAGGCAAGAAACGTGAACGAAAGTAGCCGACACGCTACCTTTAATAAGTAATTTTCAAGGAGAAAAATGTTAAGACCTACTTGGTATCATTTTAGTAATAGAATTTATCAAAATATTATATTTTCGTTAGCTTGGTTTATAGTTATAACTCAAAACTGTTCAAAACCGTTCAAGGTAAATAGGTATGCGGATAAAAAAATGACGCAGGGTGTGTCCATCTTGACTTTACATTCATTTTTATTACCCATTTATATGTGATAAATTACATTTCAAATTTTGTACATGAGCGCGCATTTTTACTTCGAATAAGCCATTTAAAAGCTCCGGCAAAAAGTTTATGATAACACGACAGTTGGGAAAGTTTGTTAATATGAATATATTTCAATATTTTACAATTTAAAACACATTTTTTTTACTTTTTGTTAAACGGTAAATAAAAATGAACACTTTTATTCAAATTTCAAATTTAATTAAAAACACAATTGTTTTTTTTTTATATTTGAGAAGTTAAGTGACACATTAATTAAAATAATACTTTTCAATGATGTACCTAAACTTTGAATTTAAAAGAAAATGTTTGAAAATGAAATGTTCACTTTGGAAACATGTTCGAAAAACATAAGTGAGATATGGTACCTGGTTAAGCGGGTTGCGGCAGCGAAGGCGCGACGTCGAATGCCGTGCGGCAGTCGGCTCTCGAACTCGTATACTTGTATCGCTGCAGTTGCAAAGAACTCAAGCCCCCTGGATTGATCGTCACTCCCCGAATGTTCAAAACCTCCGATTTACGTTTAAAATTGACTCTGTGGGAACTTCAAACGATGTTTGCACACCATGGCGTAGGAACGTTTGATATTCTGATTAATTGCATTACGTACATTTCCTTGGTGAAACCGATTAAAATTAAAACACTTTTCTTGTATCCTGGAGGTTAATTTTGCGAGGTTTGTGTTTTAACATGTGCATAAATTCTTTGTTAACGTCTCAATTACCATAAACTCGGTTATTATGGCAATGCGTTTTCATATGATAATGCTTTTGATAAGTGTGTGTGGTTGGCTTATTTATAAGTACACTGCCTTTTACTTAGGAGTATAAAACATAGTTTAGGATTAATTCTCAAACCATATATATATATATACTAATACAAAGAAAAAAATATATACACATATACTTAAACTAGCTGACCCTCGCAACCTCGTTTACGTCTACTATTGCCCATAGCGTAATAATTTTCCCCTGTTTCTTAAACATTCTTCATTGGGGCTCCGCTCCTATTGGTCTTAGCGTGATGATATAGCCTATGGCCTTCCTCGATAAATGGACTATTCAACCCTGACAGAATTTTTCAAATTGGTCCAGCGGTTCCTGAGATTAGCGCGTTCAAACAATTAAACTCCTAATCTTTATAATATTAGTATAGATATATTTGAAATCTATAACTGTCTTTCTGGCGTAGTCCATTAAAAACGATAGTAATTTTTATTTTACAATCGTTCATACAATATATGCACAATCGGCACACTATATATAAGTAATGAATAGTTTTATAACGATATTGCAGAATTAAGTAGTAGTAGGATAGTGTAAATATTTACTAATTACCAGGTAAAATATAAGATCTTAAATCTTATAAAGTGATTGGTGTGGTTTTTAATGTAACGTTCACTCGAGTTCAAAGCAGAGCCATGTGGGATGTTTCTTTTGGTGAACATATATATGTGGTTTGATAGACAGTGGTTTACTCATTACTTTAATGAAGATAAACATTACAGATTTAACTTTTTTAAAAGGTGTCCATATATTAATACGTGAAGCAAAAACTTTGTACCTTTGTATTGTTTTGTGTTTTTACGAAAATTATGCAAACTGACGAGTATGAAATTTGGCACAGTTAGTTTTTTTGAGCAGGAGTGCCTCAGGGTTCTTATTTAAGACCAATTCTGATCCTTGGTTTTATAAACAATATAAGTTTTCAAATTAAGCATTGCAATATGTCATTATTTGCCGATAACCTTGAAATTTTTAGTCCGGTTAAATCAAGTGTAGAGATTGAGATATTAAATAAAACATAACCAAAATTGCAAAAGCTGAAACAAGTCAAGTAAAGTCAACGTACTTAAAAATATAACATTAGTGAAAATGTAACGCAAGAATTAATATAACAGAGAAATATGACAACCGTTTTGGTTTAATTTCGATTTAATATTCTCGTGCAAAGGTAGTAAAAGCTTCTTGGTTATAAATCATCTATGTATGTAACGATAAAACATGAACATCTGGCTTATACCCGAAACTAATTCAGTTTTCATTTTGTATCATTTCTAATTTAAACTTTTCTCTAAATCTAATAGAAAACCTAAATGGAATTACTTTCGAGAATTACGAGGATCTGCGTCGGCAAGCGTGTCCGTTTAACTAGATTATTAGTAGGCGTGGTCCATTTTGGCTGTGTAAAAATAATTAGTATACTACCAGTAAGTAGGTATTCAAGCTCTCCGTTAATAAGACTTCAAATGTGTGTGTGTAGCTATCATTCTTGTGTGTTGAAGATAAGCCTATTCGGCTATTTAAAGTGTTCAATCTGTTTATGCATGTACGCATTATCGGCGATGTATATAATCTTATATATAAAATTCTCGTGACACATTGTTAGTTACCATACTCCTCCAAACCGGCTGGACCGATTTTCATGAAATTTTGTGAGCATTTTTGGTAGGTTTAAGAATCGGATACGTCCATATTTCATCCCCCTAAATGTTAAGGGTAGTCCAACCCCTTTTTTTTTAAGATACAACATTAGAAAATACATACAACCCTGAATTTTCAAACCTCTACGATCAACCTCTATTTTTCCATCGCGATTTGACCCACTCCTAAAATATATATTCCTTTTTTTAATTATTATTGTATAAATAAACGAGGAGACGTTATTTTTTATGGCAAAGCAATGTTTGTCGGGTCAATAAATTCATTCAACCCTTGTTATTTTTCTTTTATTTTCATTCAAAAATGAAATAGTTCTATAATGGCAGCATTCGTACTGTCGTGTTTATTGGTGAGTGTGTGAGATCCTTGTCCCAATGATGTAGAAGCATATCCATAGGTTGCTATAGTGTGGGTCACCATGCTGTATTGTTACATTTTTGTCCTCGTAATAAGAATGGTTATTACACACTTTGGCAGGCTCAAATATAAAATAAGGCTGGCCTTATTTTTTCGTTTTGCTTAACTTTTAAAATACAATAGAAATTCCAACTGATTAAACATAACAAAATCTTTTATTTCTTCGCCTGAAATTAGCACCTAATTTCCACAATTTTTTAACAAATCAAAAGATCTCGCGATACCCTTATCGCTATGCAGTATAAAATTCGAGGTGAAGTTGTCGGCTTTGAACTAATAAACATTCTTTTATAGTCGATTGAGTTCGTTAGTTTATAACTTGCATGTTTTGGTATTAGGTATTTCATTTTATACTAAGTTGCGCCTGCGGGTCCGTTCAAATTTCAATGAAATCTGTATAGCGGTTTGGCCGTGAAAGCGCAAACAGACCGACAGAGTTATTTTTGAATTTATAATATTATACAGCATAGATTATGAATATGATTTTCTTCACGTTTAGTTGCTTAGAAATATGGTTTTGGCTTAAAAAACTTAAATTCCAAGGTAAAACTGAGTTTTTTATATCTTGATCATATTATATCAGTTGTGCTCATATTAATATGAAGTTAACATTAAGATGTTTACACTATTTCACATTAACTGTATTCTACATAAAATTTCATAAAAGAAATAAAACAAAGAAGTTACAAAAATAATAATTCTTAAATAGTTTATTAAACATTGTGAACTGGAGCACTGTTTGATAATTTTGTTATAAATAATATATTACAGTGAGCAATAACAAAGAAAGAAACAAAGAAATGAACCGGTCATGTCTTATAATTGGATCATTAACTACTTTTATACCGTTCCAAACGTGCCTAAGGATAATAGTGATGTTCTGTTATCGATAAAATGACAATTGCAAGACGAATAATTTTTTTTAGGATGTCTGTTTTATGCTGGTTACGCTTGCGTTCACATCAGTTGTCTATATTGAAATGATTCAAAGTATCTCAATGTCAAATTTATTGAATCGACAGACGGAATTACTTTCGAATTTATGATATTAGTGTGAAAGTATTTATAAGAAGTGAAATAGGAAATATAACATGTTAATAAAAGATAGACTTTATGGGTATGCATTGTGTGTAGGTGACTTCTAATTCCTTGATTAAAAATAATCTACACAAAAAATGGATTATGAAAATCTGCACAGAAACAGAGAACATTAGTGTAAGTTAATTAAAAGATGGATTGTTTTTAGTTTCATTGGTTGACTGACTAGAGCCATTAATCTATACTAATAGTATAAAGCTAAAGAGTTTGTTTGTTTGTTTAATCGCGTTAATCTCAGGAACCGCAGGTCCGATTTGAAAAATTTTTTGAGTGTTAGATAGTCCATTTATCGAGAAACGCTATAAGGTATATATCATCACGCTGAGACCAATAGGAGCGAAGCACCAATGAAGAATGTTTTAAAAACGGGGTAAAAAATCACGTTACGAGCAATAGGATACGCAAACGAGGTTGCGTGGATCAGCTAGTAATACTATAAAACTGTTAATGGTTTAATAGAAAGGTTCAATCCAACGGTCTTTCGCTTTTAAAGTCTTATGTTTACAGATCTTCTAGTAACATAAGCATATGGTTTAAATTTCTCATGTAAATATTAAATAACCTTTCTACGAGTAAATAACAAAGATTACTTTAAAACCCTATGTGGTTTGGGAAACTAATAATTTATTTTATTCTTTGTTTAATATTCATAATTCAGTATTGCTTTAATATAAAATTAGTTTTCTTGTGTATACTACGAAGGGAGTATTTCTTGGAATAATAATTGTATAAAAAGCAGCCATGTTTGTTTTCTCGCTGCGGGCTCTTACTTTAAGACTGATAAGACTATATAATGTTATCTTAAAGTGGGTTGAAAAACCTAACAAAATTTTAAACCCTTAGGCCTTACCTTGTTGGAGCTTACTCTTCAAGAAACGATTTTCATATTTAACCCGCGGTAAAATAATAATATGAGTAATAAAATCGTGCGTTAACTAAAAGTAACCTAAACGTGGGTGAGCTACGATTCGGCATGCATGGACCGGCTCGACCGGAGTGATAACACGGCCTCACAGAAAACCGGTGTGAAATAGGGCTTGCACTATGTTTCGCTCCCCCTCCATCCCCCAAAGGCCGGCAACACATCTGTGACGCCCCTGGGGTTGCGGGTGTCCATGGGCGGCGGTAATCGCTTACTATCAGGTGATACGTCTGCTAGTTTGCCACTTACGTCATAAAAAAAGTAAGACGTTATGCTGCAGCGCTTTCTCATTAGTTATGACGTCTAACAAAGTATTAAAACAAACAGCGCTTTAACGCTTATCATTAGAAATAGTTTTTTGCGACAACAATCACGTAAATGCCGAAAATTTCATGGAGCTTACGCTTTTCGTTCAAAGTGATATAAGTGCACAATGTACAAAAGTGAAGAATTTTGTGGTGCCACGCTACTGTGGCGTGATGTAAAGTCCAGTCGTGTGTCGGAGCTGACACACACACTTTTATTGTTCTACTTTATTTTAAACACATATAAACACGTGAATTAGTAAATACTCGTAGTTCGATGAACTTGGTAAAATGTTAGCACGAAAATTCAGTGGCAACGACCCAGAAGCGATAAGAGCGTCGGTACAGCATCTGATTCGAGATCTAAGTGGCTGCGAGATCCGATCACAAACCGTGCACTGCAGACTGCACCGTTCCTTATAAAAATTTTGAGTAAGTCTATAGGGTGGACTAAAATACCAGTTCTGTATTATAAAAGACTAGCTGAACCCCGCGGTGCTACCCGCGGTACGATGATAACTGCGGGCAACGCCGCGAGGCGAAGCTATATCTTTATAAATAGTAGCCTATGTGTTATTCTGATGTATAAGCTATATTGTGGTAAAGTTTCATTCAAATCCATTCAGTAGTTTTTACGTGAAAGAGTAACAAACATCCATACATACATACATCCATACTTACAAACTTTCGCCTTTATAATAGTAGTAGGATATGGCAAAATTATAATGTGTAAGGTACTTTTAAGGGTAGAAACGGCAATCATAGGGTTTTTAAAATTGTTCGAATTGCTTTTTACGACTTCATAACAGCTTATTTCTTGTATTTTTATTATAACGCTGGATACGAGTAGTTTGTGAGTTACAGTAAGTAAGAAAAGGCTACAGGCTGTATATTGATCACTTTGAACGAAGCTTCAATGAAATTATTATTTTTTGACATAAGCAGACATATCAGTTGTTACTACATATTAATAATAAGCCTCCACTTTTTAAACAGAGGGTCTAAGTGTTCATACTCTCGTAATTTAGTTTTGTTAAATACTTATTATCTTAACATCATAACAGATTTTCATGAAAACTTTTTAAAATTAGATTTATTAAATAAAAATAAGCGTGAGAACCAAGTCATATGGCGTCACGGACGCAATCACGACCCAATAACTACTTAGTATTGGTCTGTGCGTGATCGAAATTAAGCAAACATATTTATTTATTGGAATGGAATCCATTAAGAAATAAGGCCATATAATAGGATTAGTAGGAATACTCTTACAATAAGATAGATGTTTGGGTCCTGTATTGGTAAGGAAATGATTTCTAGTCACATACTAATAAATGTATATTTATTTTAAAGGTTTTAACGTAGTGTAGGGTGCTCTACGGCGTGATAGACCTACGATTTGAAGAAAATAGATCGCTGCGGATGGATGCGTTCTGCCCAAGAACTACATCGGGTAGTTCGTGGTACCTCGGACAAAGCTTTGTTCAGTGGTGGACGACCAAAAGTTAATTGATTGTCTACTACCATTTAAATGGTATTAAAATTACGGTTCACAAAATGTGATCTTTTAAAATGTGTCTGTTATATCTTCATGGATACCAATTTGAGTATATTTATTTTAGAAAGAACCAGAATATTTTTTTTCACTATGAAATCGACATAATAAATATAATAAATAAATAATAAATATTCTGGACATCTAACACACAACGCCATCTAGTCCCAAGCTAAGCAGAGCTTGTGTTTGTTTGCTTTGTGGTGTACTAGACAACTGATATAAATACTTATATACTTTTTTTTTGTAAATACATACATATTATACATAGAAAACACCCAAACTCCGAAATAAATATTTGCAGATCATACAAACATTTGGTCCGACCCGGGAATCGAACCCGAGACCTCATGCTTAGCAGTCGCATACGCTACCACTACGCCACCGAGGCAGTCATCAGGCAGTCAGACATAAGTAATAATGATAATATAATAATAGTTTTATAAAATAAAATATCATACTATTTATATAAAATTGGTCTACCATGGCATCGCCTGCAACCTTTGGCTCTGCAGCTGGGATTATTTAATTTATTTAACTTGCTTGTACATAGGCGGACTTAATGCCATATGGCATTTTCTTTGAGTGATATACAAATATGAGGTGGTAGATGCAAAAGTTAAGTATAAGTAGAAATTAACTTAATACTTTATAAACAAAGGTGTTATCATTTAGAAAAACGATGGTATTAGACACAATTGATTACCAGTCGCTAAACTAACATGCACATCAATTCGTCGTTTTATTACTTTTCTAAATAAAATATCGACAACTGTCATCTCTATCAATCGTGGTTAAGAGTTTAGGAAGTACTTGTCGATAAAGGGGCAATTAGAGGTGAGAACACTTCACAGCAAGCGTTCCTTCACGTAAATCTTTCGCTACACGTCGATAGGATACTCTGCTGTGAAGTTTTATAACTTATTAGTTTCATATCTGTTACATAACGTAGATTTTGATGTATTTCTTTGAAATTATAATTAATATATATACAACTCATCATCTTCATCTTCCTAGCCTTTATTATTCCCAAGATTATTTGGAGTCGGCTACTTGTTTAAATACCTGAATATCAGTTTCTCCACGGAGCGGATCCCTGAGGATGAACTAAATTCGATAATCTAACTAGTTGTCAGTATATTTGAGGGGACTGACTACCCAATAACGATTGCCATAGATGTTCATGACAACCGGGACCGATAGTTTATCGTGCTCTCCGAGGCACGGGCGGGAAATACCGCCTTTTCCATACTCCTGGTTGCTATGTAGACCGACCCGGGAATCGAACCCGGGATCTCTTGATCAGCAGTTGCTTACGCTAACCACTAGACCAACGAGGCAGTCAGTGTAATATACAACTGCTTGTGATTAAATTAAATAGGTAACTATTTATTAAATAGAAAAACGATTGTCGCCTCGTCATTGGCTGTGAATTATACTTTATAACTTTATGAGTAATGGTCGACTAACTACTTCGAGGTTATAGGCAGTTGAAACCGTTAATGTCAAAACTTTATAATACTCGCATGAAATAATAAAACGACTTTGACACGCACTTCATCAGTCTTTAATATTAATAATCATCGACAACAGAAACTGCTTGGAAGTCGTTGGTGATTATTATTGATGCTTATACAAATTTGTTAGTAATATCATATCCCTCTTGAACAATGATATTTACTACAATTCTCTAAAAACCTTTCTCAGAAATATGAAAAGAAAAATATGCAGTCATATATCCTACTACTATTATAAAGGCGAAAGTTTGTAAGTATGGATGTATGTATGTATGGATGTTTGTTACTCTTTCACGTAAAAACTACTGAATGGATTTGAATGAAACTTTACCACAATATAGCTTATACATCAGAATAACACATAGGCTACTATTTATAAAGATATAGCTTCGCCTCGCGGCGTTGCCCGCAGTTATCATCGTACCGCGGGTAGCACCGCGGGGTTCAGCTAGTGAGTACATAAATGAAGTACCTACACGAGTAACGGATACCTCTTTTGTTGACGGGATAGAAAATCCCTTCGGATCTCCGGCTCCTCTAGGACTAAGGAACCAGGCACTAAAATCACCTCGTAGGCCTGCTTCAAAGAGGCACCCTGCTCTAAGCACAGATTGTGATTGTAATTAACTTACTACAAACATGATGAAATAAAATATTAATGTAGTTTTAGAATCATAAAACAATGGTAAGCTTAATCGCCAAATAAGATTAACCCTTCAATGTTTTCGCCTACAATTTTATGCAAAAATCTTCTTTGCTTTACTACCCAATTTTAAGCGTTTAAACCCGATCGTGCTGCGGAATAGACATACCAACTTAAAAGCAATTCAGTATAAAGAGATGATAGTACTAGTAAGTCTTTGTTTTCATAAGATTTGAAACTTAAGTCAAACAAACTGAAAATTTTAAGAGTCCTTATAATTCTGAAGTTCGTTGGACAATATCTTAATTTGCTCGCATAAGTTTGAGTTTCAAGCGTCATATTTCAAGTTATTCTTCTCGTAGAAGTAATCGTTTGAAAAATATTTTGCTATTCAACTATTGATATAATTTTAAATAATTGTTTACTTTTCTGTGTCCAGTGTATTCTCTATGGCAATAATAATGATATCGTGGCGTACAGGGTGTAAGCCAAAGTGTAAAGTTTGCCTGCTAATTTCGGTCTTCTGTTAGTAATATGGTATAAACTTGGAGACGTTAACCTCAGATGGGAAAATAAGGATTTACTTGAAAGAGTAGGTAAGAAGGGAAGTAAATTATAGGAAAGGAATACTACTTATAAGAATAGAAAACAATAGCTCGAGCAGCTCATCTAACTGGATGTTACCAAAAAGTTGGAGCTTTCTAACCTCTATGATGTTTTGTGTAATAAATTAATAACATGATTAATTTTAACATAAATGTAACAATTGTCGAAAGTGTGAAAAGAACTAAGAAGCGACGAGCGGTTGGTGAATGTGGACGAGGCAAAATAGGTGTTTCAGGTCCTAACACCAATTGACTCTGCCTGCCCCCAAGAGATTACATGAATATGTACAAATTCATGTAAACAATCGCTACAAAAGACATGTCCGCAAATCGGACATCTCTTTGGATAAATGTTCATTGAGGAGTTCGTGTTTAATACGATATAATTAAGTTTTATAGAGATAAATTCTTCAACAGGCTAATCCAATTTCTTATTAGCACATATACTTTTTCGCTTTAGGAGAACTGTAACAAAACTAATAGTAAGCACTTTTCTGATACATTCAACTTCACTGAAGTTGCTAGACTAGTAATTGCTCACGTAAGCACTAGCTATAAAAGTATAAGAATCCTCCGGGGTTAAGTATTTCAAGTCAATATAACTTTGTTACTTATTTTAAAAGCTGACTAGAAGTCTACTATAAAAACCCAGATAGATGTGCAATTTGATAATCGTGAAATATGTTTAACGCACGTGTTATGTAAAGTGCAGAAGAAGTATAGTAAGGATAAGTAGAAATGTTTTAAATAACTAGTAAAATCAGATGGTATCAGTTACTTTTTTTTTTTTTTTGTTGACTGGGTGGAAAAATTCCTTCGGATCTCCGACTTGGGAGCCAGGTATGTGGTGAGTCCACTAAAACCACCCCGGCGGCCGGTCTCAGGCGCCCTGCTCTGGGGAGGACCCGGACCAAGATATTTCAGGCCCCCCCAGGAACGACACCGCGTCTATAAGACTCTTTCCTGGCGGAAGTCTGGGCTTCCGCCTGCCTGTTGGCCCCGTCCGATTTGGCCGACCAGGACCTCGCGTTCAGACGCCCACGCGAGGCAGTCCTCCAGCGTATGCTGGGCGGAGTCCAAGTCGGCCGCGCAATTGACTGCACGGTTGGCCGAGTGGTGTCAGCGGTCGCCATGCCGCTTGCTACTGCGCCAAGTGTCGTGGGTTCAAATCCCACGCGGTACCTACATCACTTTGTGTGATCCACGAATTGTTGTCCCGAGTCTGGATGTTCTTTGTGTCCGTTTCATATATGTTTGTAAAGTCCCCCACGACACAGGATGTTTATTCCTAATGTGGGAGTTGTCTTTTTAGAAAAAAAAAAAAAAAAAAAAATGGTGGCACTGTGCCGTCTCCTCGCGTCCGATCCTATTCAGATACTCACCGAAGCAACCATGCCAGGTGAGTATCTGTGTAAGTCGGTAGGTGACGCGACCTTCCTCCCTTCCTACCCAAGCTTCGAGGTTAGGCAGAACGGCACCAACAGCACGTTGGCGCTTATATGGTATCAGTGACCTAGCATTAAGTTTCAATTGTTTCGAGGACAAACTTGCCTAAATTAATCGAATATTGTTACGAGAAGGTATCGTAAAATTTTGTTAACATGTTGAAGTTTTGAATAATTATGAAATGTTATTCGATTGTTATAAACGCTTTGTGACTGTCATCGCTTGTTATATCGATTAGTTAATTATACTACTTCATGAATATCGCTATTTAATATCCATTGTGTTGGTTTCGTTCAACTGAATTATTAATTTGCTGCAATGACATTTTCAAAATTTTATATCACAGTATAAATGTGAATTAATATTACTGTACAATTTCCGTCAAGCACTGCTGCATAATAACATCCGAAAAACTTGTTATACAAGTGTCAATGGAACGGAAAGCTCTTCATAAACGGAAACCAGCCCCTTTAGTCAACTTTACATATTACAAATGTAAACGCAATTATAAATATACTAAATGTTTGTCAATGACGTCATATTAACGCTAATTCATGTGGTCAAAACAAAATCTTAGCCAATAGTAGAAGAGAACTCGACACGAAAACCTTGCATCTTGGCTAAGGGGCTGCTATGTAATTTAGGCAGAAGAATGCAGCAAAAAATGAAATATACATACATCTGTTAGGTATATATAAGCGTTTGGAAAACACGTAAAGCCGATCGTGTCGGATAACCGTCCCACCGGATTATGAGAGTAAGGAATAGAGATTGCACATGTGTTTGCACCCATACTTGTGCAATTTAATATCTCCTGCGTAGTTGGCTGGTATCCGTTGAGCCTGGCCGCCGTAGCTGGAATCGGCAAGGAGAACATCAACATCATAAGCCTTTAAAATATATTATATTTATTGTGTCAGACCACAAAAGTCATATAAAACAAATCGCCAAATAAAATATCAATCTATTTACAAACAACCCGAGCTCGTTTATTTACAGTATTTATTTACAGAGCTCAATCATTCTGTCTGTTGACTGAATAATTCACCATTGCAAAAATGTCAGTTGTGCTTTTGTTGGATTTCAGAGTTTGGGTGTTTTCTATATATAATATGTAGGTATTTACAAAAAAAGTATATAAGTATTAATATCAGTTGTCTAGTACCCATAGTACAAGCTCTGCTTAGTTTGGGACTAGATGGCGTTGTGTGTCAAATGTCCGAAATATTTATTTATTTATGAGTTCGAAACCCACCACATGGCACAACACTGTTCACAACATATCTGTATGTTTGTATAGTACCTCACGACAACACAGGATATATTTTCTTAATGCGTTATTTAAAAAAAACTATTTATTATAACAGAGTATACTTTCATCGTATGATATTATGTCGTGAATGTCCGTTGTGCAGATTTCATTTAATAGTCTCACATTTAGAACTCCATTTCTATTCAAATTATCACAACGACAATTGAACGGAGCTATCCCATTCTTAACATATCCCATGAGAGAACCGAAATCTAGAAGCCCAAGGGATGTTATCGACCTCACAAGCCAAAATAGCTACGACTATTGAATTTCTTTACGTTTCCTTTTAGTGGTCTTGTCACGTAAAAGTTATATTTATTCCAGAAACAAGGATATAGAGATATTTACAAAGTTTATCTTAAATAGAAGCCCGAACGCCGAAATATGATGATGAAGACTTCACCTTAAGCGTTACGAATATGTGGGGTTAAAACAACCAGTTCTATCAACAATTCGAATTAAAGTTCCTATATCATCTTTTGATACTCGTACTTTAAAAAAGCAAGTAATGTGTACTAAGTATGTTTATGAGCAATCTAGTTTTAGGCTTTGAGATCAGATGGTCTTCTGTGAGATGTGTTTCGTAATCAAGTAAATTTTACTGCCTCGGTGGCGCAGTGGTAGTGAATGCGACTGTTGTGCTTGAGGTCTCGGGTTCAAAACCCGGGTCGGACCAAATGTTTGTGTAATCTACAAATATTTGTTTCGGAGTTTGGGTGTTTTCTATGTATAATATGTACACATTTATCAAAAAAAAACAGTATATATGTATTTATATCAGTTGTCTAGTATCCATAAAAGACTACTGGCCCGTGTTGAAAAATTATGGGTCATTTGAACCACCAGGTGACCTATCTAGAACGATATAAGAGCATAAAATAATAAGATTCAGCACTATGCCGTCACTTATAAGCTGTCCAACTGAGTGCAGGTGAGAATTCAAAAGTACAGGTAGAGTGAGTATTTTGGTCATATATTTTTGTACGGCATTCTTATCATCTATAAATCCATGAAAAATAATAAGAAAACGCGCAGTGCCGTAAAAAAATGGTGCGCCACAAAGTCGAGTTTATTTTTAATTTTCCAATAATTTCCAAGGTAAATTTGGTCATTTGATTTTGTACGGCATCAGTTTCATACTATTTCAATATTGCTTCTAATCCATTATTCCGCAACGCCGTATAAAAATCATGCGACAAGGGGAAAAAATCGAGGGTTGCAACCCCGTCTCTTTCCGTGGTCCAGGGGGTGATTTGAAAAAGTACGGCTTCGGTTCCAAAACATTATCTAGCACTCAAAAGTACTATTAAAAATAATGCCGTCAAAAAATGATTGTTCATTTAAATGTATATCTATAATTATCTTAATTATTGATATACATTCATATACATTATCTGCCTCGGTGGCGCGAGTGGTAGCGTAAGCGACTGCTGTGCTTCAGGTCTCGGGTTCGATTCCCGGGTCGGACCAAATGTTTGTATGATCTGCAAATATTTGTTTCGAAGTTTGGGTGTTTTCTATGTATGTATTTACAAAAAAAAAGTATATAAGTATTTATATCAGTTGTCTAGTACCCATAACACAAGCTCTGCTTAGCTTGGGACTAGATGGCGTTGTGTGTTAGATGTCCGTAATATTTATTTATTTATTACATATATTATTTACATTATTTACATATATATTATACAAACAAACTACCTTGATTGTTGGATAAACAAAGCCATATATATATATATATATATATATACATATATATATATATATATATATATATATATATATGGTGTGAAGTATTGTGATAAAGTGGTCTTAATTTTTATGGATATGTTTTTGTCTCAGATGCCAAAACAAGAACACGACAAACAGATTTAAACATATGTCAATTACTGTCGAACTCAGCGCTTTTACATTAATCTATTTACCTAAGATTTTTTTTTATTGTATAGGGGGCAAACGAGCAGACGTATCGCCTGATAGTAAGCGATTCCCGCAACACCAGGGGCGTTACAAGTGCGTTGCCGGCCTTTTAGGAAGCAGTACGCTCTTTTCTTGAAGGTTTGAGGGTCGTTGGTCCGGGAACACCGCAGGCGACAGCTCTTTCCACAGTTTTACTGTGCGCGGCAGAAAGTTTCGGGAAAATTGCACAGTTGTGTACTGCCAAGCATCTAGATTATGGGATGAAATTTATTTTCTTCGAGTCGCACATGTATGATATATACTATGTACTCGTATAATACTCGTAGTTCACTGTGGGACAGAGATCTCTTTTTAGAGAGGAGATTTTCTTCTGTTAAAAGAAATATACATCGTTATAAGTCATTCAAGTCACTTCACGAAAAAACCAGCGTAGCCTGCCAAAAGATTATTAAAACAATTAACGCTTACAAGTGATTGTGAGAACGCCAATTAAATGCCAACAACACGCAGGTTAATTAAACACTGGCACGATATAAAACAGGTACTAGCAATGAAACTACTAGTATACGAGTATTATGTCCCTTAAAAGAAAATGAAAGTAATATGAATCAGAAAGCATTACAAATTTATTTTCTTTAGAGAAATGGGAAGAGGGGTTGGTATAAGGGCCTCCGGTATCCTCACTCACTCGGTGAAATACAGAGCAAGCGCTTTTTCACACCGGTTTTCCGTGAGGCCGTGGTATCACTCCGATCGAGCTGGCATGGCATGCCGAAGCGTGACTCACCCACGGTTCGTATAAAGAGCTTGATGAGATGAGAGAAGATGCTAGATTTTATTCGTCTCAAATATGGGCAGCGATTTCATCAACCTTTCTACTTCTTTTTTAAAGGTTGGCAACGTCCTTGTGTCTCCAGAACCTCTGCTTCATGGGCGGTATTCATTATAATATGTTTATGGTCCTGTCAAAGTGACTCTACTCTGGCAAATGCAAAGTATGAACATATTCCAGGATTAGGGGTCATGATACTCATTTATGAATGCAGATAATGCAGCATGGTATCCTACACTATAGCAGCCTTTTGAGATGCTTCGTCATCATTGGGCCTCCGGTCTTACAACAGACACACGACAGTACGAATGCTGTCATTTTAGGTTGGGTTGCTGTTACCACCCCGGTCGAGCCAGCCTGTTTATACTGAAATCAGCGTGGCTCTAACTTCTAGTACCTTGGATGTTTGTCACTTGGTAGTAAGTTTTTAGTATCTTAAATATATAATAGCACGTTTACCTTTTTAGACAAATACCAAGCATGACAGCAAGTTTTACTTTGCTCAAATGTATTACAGTTGCTAGAAAGTGCGTGGTGCACTCTTCTATTCATGCAATAATATGATTGCTGTAAAATTGCTGAGTGGAACTTGAAAAGATAAATGCACTTTCTAGTCGAACACATTCCTTGTTCTAGTTCCCGATCGATGTCGACATGAATAGCAGTTTTACTGAGAGTACGTGTTTAGACACATTATACGTGCAATTTTATCACAAAAAGACTCGTGTAATCTAAATCTAAATAGATTTTCTCCTAGCTGCTGAAGTAGTTTCGTCTCTAACAGGGTTTTAGATTATACTTTCTAGATGTTATATAGTGCTTGGTTATATTTTACTTTATACATGCTTTTTGATTACTTATAATTAAAACTTGAAGTTTCTTAAATAATTTAAATAAATTTGTATTAATTTACATTACTTGTTTGAACAAGACCTTGTAGCTTAGTAATTCATTCTGAAAATTCAGATTTAACAAACAGTAAAAGTATATTAATAGAAAATGTAGATGTTTTCGTATGTAAGCGTTTTGTACGCTCATTTTTCAAAAGTTTACTTGACTTTATGTTATCATACAAAAATACCAAATTGAATATAAAAGATAGCAAAATTACTTCAGTATTGGTACCCATTTGAGTTATAAAATATTTCAATAAAGCTTGTGTACGCGCCAAGTTTACGTCAAAAACTTGAACAGATATAAAGCACATTTTTACTTTACGTCTGAACCAACGGAAATTTATTTTAGCTGATAAAAGCCACGCAGTGCACCGCAGTGAATACTTATACAGTAACCACCACGTAACGAAATGTTTACTTATATTTTTAATCTTTTCTTTTCTTTTCTTACTTCTGTATTTTAAGTTTACCATCTTTTAAGAAAAAAATGTCATTACTAAGCTACGACAAACGAATTGGGATTTCCTTATGTATTAAGTATGTTAGTTATGTATTTGATTGCGTAGTGTGGTCTTTTTGGAGTTACTGTATTGAATTTACTTGTTATTCTCGTGTTCTAATTATGTACTTTTCTTTTTTTAAAGTTAAAGGTGATTTATGCTCCTAACTATCTGATTTTACATATTTTTGGTTTTCGTGGCAACCTGTAATTGAGGCAGCATCAATGATTGTATGTTTCTGTTATGTGCCTCTTAGCTTTTAAGGTATATGTTCTTGTTGATTGTCCAAATAATTTAAAGAAAAAAGATATATTACTACTAACTTTTAAGCAAAATATGCTTAGTTTTTGTTACACATTATCTTGTGTGTGTACTTAAAAATCATTAACAGTGTCCCTTTTTGAGATCGAATAATTAATATTTTATCTCCAATAATTTCAGGTTCAGTAAAAAAACGCCAAATACTCAGATAATTGTACCTATGTCCTACTAAAAGATTGAATTAATATTATTAACATCTGATTCTGTCAGCATTATGTAAAAAATAATACTATATGTAAATAAAAAATAAAATATGTATCTTAAAAGGTATATGTTGTCAATAATACGTTAAAATAATAAAAACAATGAAAATGTAACTCGAAATTCGAAAGCGCGTATATAATCATCTAAAAATATCTTTGAAAGGAACTTTCTTAAATTACATATTTGAGCATCAGATAGATTTAGCCAAAATGTATACAACTGGGGAATATTGAAAAACTTTACTGTTTGCCACCAAGTGATAAGAAAATCTTCTATATTAAAATAAAAACGCAGGGGAACAAACTTATCCCTAATTAGTAATGGCAATGCAATATAAATTAAGATGGCGCACGTTACAATCCAAATGTTTTTGTAGCAAAAACACATTTCAAGGGTATTTTCTATGGGGAACTTCTTGTACGTTCTCTATGTATAGTATAGAGAGTAGTATTGTTTTACGAAAACTATCCATTTATTTTTTTTCCATTACTTTTCATTTCCACCCCAAATTTTCTTGAAGAAATTGCTTTTTAGATATAATGCCGTCATGTGTCCACGGTCATTCAACGGATGTAATATTTTTATGTAAACTGTATTATAGGCCGGCCACGCAATTGTAACGCCTTTGGTTTTGCGGGTGTCCATGGGTGGCGGTAATCGTTTTTTTTTATTTATACTTTATGCACACTATTGGTGACAAAGATGGACTTAATGCCGTAGGCATTTTCTTCCAGTCGACCTAAGGGCGATGCAGAGCCAAAACATGGTAGATGCACAAAACTAAAAACTTATGTTGATTTCTCAGTAAGATTTTCACTAATTAATAATAAATTTCTTACTGAGAAATCAATAAGATTGAGAATAATAAATTTACTAACAATTAGTAATAATTTATATAGATATACATCAGGCGATACGTCTGCTGGTTTGCCCCTATATATAAAAAAACTAGTGTACAATAAAGATTTTTCCCTTCTATTGAATTCGTAAAAGTCCATTTCGGTATTTATAGACAATGTTAATTTTGATAAATTGTACGCATGTCAATTTCTTTACTCTGTTGTAAATAATTCATCACATTCAAAACAGACACTACGTTTTTATTACATTTATAAAGAAACAAAAGGGAACATAACTTGAACAATGAAAGAAGAAAAAGGTCGTAACTTTTTATTCAATTTATGTAAAAGACTGTCAATATGGAGTGACAACATGAAATGCTGTAATGTATGTAACTCAGGAATAAAATGTATAACTTCGTATTATACTCGTATTATGGAGCTCCTCCGCAAGTTGTTTAATATTAATGAAATATTTCCAGTTGTGATTTAAAGACTTTTGTCTATTGTTCGTCGACCTTTACCAATATTAATAATTAGTATTGTATAGAGCTTTATCATTTAAATTAAATTTATATATTCAGATAGTTTTCTTAATGCTCTTGAACATCAAAACGACAGCTAAAATGAACAATCACAATTAATAGTGAGCTCTCTCTCTTCTATGTTGTGCTCGACAGGGTCCATTTTTTTTATGGAATAGCTGGGCAAACGAGCTGGCGTATCGCCTGATGTTAAGCGATTACCGCCGCCCATGGACATCTGCAACACCAGAGGCATCACAAGTGCATTGCCGCCCTTTGAGGAATGGGGAGGGGGATGGGTTGGGGTATATGCCTCCGGTATCCTCACTCACTCGGTGAAACACAGCGCAAGCGCTATTTCACACCGATTTTCTGTGAGGCCGTGGTATCACTCCGCTCGAGCCGGCCCATGCATGCCGTGGCATGGCTCTCCCACGGTAGTAGCGTTAGTTTTTACCAACTGAAACAATAGTGTTTAGATTTTATAAAACTCTAAATAATTTAAAGTTATAAAAACTCAGTAGTAATAGACAGTAAGTTCAAAACTTCTTAAAAAATTAGATAGACAGATTTCCTCCAAATGCTCTTTAATGCTGTGCGTAATAATAATTCATCCATTTAGTTAATCTTTATGAGACTTTTACAGTTTCTCCATGTTTATACTGTTACGGAGTTGCAACGGATTATGTAAAATTGCGTTGAGAAATTATACGGTAAAACTCTCACATACTGAGAGTATATAAAGACCCAAAAATTCTCTAAAATTAAATTCATAAACACAATTGACAAAGGTTGCACAAAGGCACATACTAAAAGCTTCTCATCATTTATTCATGGCTGTTTGTCATTGGAGTCTGCTGCTAGATTATATTAAAAATAAAGATACGTTATGAAAATACTCCTGCTAGTCCATAACCATCATCTATTAAGTGTAAGATAACTATTTTTCTTTCTGCAAATGTTTGTTACACGCAATAACGAATAACGCCTATTTTAACTGCCGCTTGGCAATTTCATTGTTTAACACATTTTCAACATTACATCTGGTTACTAAGTTTCCAGCTGTTTCATTATTTGTGACATTTAGCGGTAACAATTACTTAAGTGTGTGCAAATCTATATCTAGATTTTTTGTAGAGTAGCATCTAGAATGGCTAAGGGCAAGATGCGCCGAGGGCCGCCCCACCGTTGACTCGGTGTCTTCAGTCAGACCTGCTTGAAGGGGTCGTCGGCACCGTGCTCCCATCGCGGTTCGTGGAGCACACTCCACCACAGATAGCACCGCCTACGAGGCCTGAGGCTCCTAACGTGGATGATGACGACGTGCCTGAGATCACTCGGGCAGAACTAGCGCTGGCGGTGCTACGGCTAAAAGCTAAAAACATCGCCCCAGAACCTGATGGTATTCCAGGCTAAGCGTGGGTCAGGTACTGGCTCTCGATCGAGTAGGGCCAGTTTCCGAAATTGTGGAAGACAGGTAACTGGTCATCATCCGAAAGGCGGCAGCGGGGCGGACTAACCATCTGCCTACCGGCCCATAGTGTTGCTTAACGAGGTATGCAAGCTCTTTCAAAGAGTGATTGCATGACGCCTCGTCAAGCATCTCTTCAGGGTAGGGCCGGATCTGGTGGACAACCAGTACGGTTTCCGTCAGGGGCGCTACACCGTCCACCGAATTTATTTTCTTATTATTTGCATTCTCTTGTCTTGCTTGCCCAAACGAGATTATCTTTTTGAAAACTGGGGCTTGCACTCTCAATAAACGTGTAAGTAAATCCAAGTAAGTATTGAACAGATCTTTAGAGAGGTTTAATCGAGTGTGCGATCGAGAACGCCTGTTATTCGTTTGCAACGTTTAGAACTCGATACACACACGAATTCCTCTCCAAAAGTCTTTGTTTTTATTCATATTGTATATTTTCTACTAATAGTAGCATAGATATATTAATCAATATAGGATGATTAGTAAAATCAAACTTAACTAAACCAATTTTTTTTTAAGACTTACTAAATTTTTTCTAAATGTTTTTATACCATTGAATCTCTGGGACGCATGTTTTAAAAAAAAAAATATTTTGTCATATTAACTAATCTCTTTCAGTTCAGAGACGTAATTTTTCAAATCCCTTTTAAATTGTTGAACATGTTTTCTTTACTAACTGACGTGATCTCTCTTGTAGGACACACTAGCCACTTTGCGGAATTGCAATGAATTAGAAGAGGATTCGGAACGTGGTCAGGCATTGTACTGGCTAATTCTTTAAAGTGGATCTGTTCGGTTCAGAAAAAATCATATTTTGCTTTTTAAAGAGATTAATATTGAATAATTTAATTCAAGGTATACCTTTTTGCAATATGATGGAATTTGGTTTTTTGATATTTTACAACCCTATTTCTTTAATTTTCTTTTAAAATATAAAGGTGTTCTATTATTATACTCTAATTAATATGCTACGGGCCATCGAAAGTGGGGTATTAATCTAGATTAACTTGAATTCTGTTAGCTTTCTCGTGGGTCTAACACTGTCAAATGAGAAATAGGGTGAATTTCCTTACAATTTTGCTACTGAACGACTACACAGCTGGCGTAGTGATATAAGCGGTCACCTTACAGATTCCTTCTTGATTTCTTTTCTTCTTCCACATGTGCAAACACTTTGTACGCTACACAAGTTGTCGTTCTGGATCTGGGTGTTCATTATATCCGTTTCATGTCTATTTTAAAGTGTAGTGATTCTAATGCGGGAACTATCCTTAGAAGAAAAATAATACCCTGAATATTTAGAATAACTATATCGCAAAATAAATAAAATTATAGTATTTTGCAATATAATTTCAATTCGATCTATATATATAATATACATATATAATCTATTAAGACTAGAAAAGCAATTTAAAGTTTTAAAATTTAGATTTTATGTGTTATAAAAACCATAACAATCATAATTTCCGAGGTAATATCTCACACACGTGGTTAATTACAGCTGGTAAATCACGTATCATTTCCTGGGGTTTTAAACAACACGAACATTAAAAGATACCTTTTGTTCTGGTAATTATAAATTTCAATTCATACTGGTTTCAAATCAGACCCCTACTATTGTCTTGTATAATAGGTCTTTACCTATGAAATTGCGTTTCTTCAGTACTGGTCATTTCAAATAAAAAAAAGTTTGTAATGGCTCTGTATTCTAAATTCAAATTAATTTTGTTTTAAAACCATGACATTCTATTTACAAACTCAGTCTTTTGTTTTTTGATTAGCGTTGTATTTTCATTACATTTGAACATTTTTCGTCATAATGGATACTTTAAAAATTCGTGTAATTATGGAATATGAGTTCCGTCGTGGCACCAACGCGACACAAACGGCACGTAACATCAAAAACGTTTACGGAGAGAACTGTACAAACGAACGCACAACCCTGTATTGGTTTTCCCGGTTCCGTTCTGGAAATTTTGACTTGAAAAATGAAGCTCGTGGTCGTCCGGAGACTTTGGTTAACAATAATGAATTAAAGGCGATTGTGGAAGCTGACGAAACTCAATCTACAGCTGAGCTAGCAGCAGCTTTTAATGTAAGCATCAAAACAATATTGATCCATTTGCGACAAATTGGCAAGGTAAAAAAGCTTGATAGATGGGTGCCCCACGACCTTAACGATCGCCAGCGCAACGTACGCGTCGAGACCTGCCTTTCGCTGCTCAACAGGCAAAGAAATGAAGGAATTTTGAAACGAATAGTTACGTGCGACGAAAAATGGATTCTGTTCGACAATCGAAAGCGCTCAGCAAGTTGGTTAGACCCTGGTTCAGCACCAAAGCAATGCCCTAAACCAAAAATGACCCCTAAAAAGGTGATGGTCACTGTTTGGTGGTCTAGTGCGGGTGTGATTCACCACAGCTTTTTACAAAACGGCATGAGCATTAATGCAGATGTGTACTGTGAAGAACTGGAGAGAATGATGAAGAAGCTTGCACATCTGCAACCAGCTTTGGTCAATCGGTCGTCCCCACTGCTCCTTCACGACAACGCGTGACCCCATACTGCGCAACAGACAGTCTCCAAGCTGCAAGAGCTGGGGCTGGAAGCTCTCCCTCATCCGCCATACTCACCAGACCTTGCACCTACCGACTATTACTTTTTCCAAAATTTAGACAACTTTTTAATGGGTAAAAAATTCAATTCCCGAGAGGCAGTACAAAATGCCTTTGAAGAGTTTGTTGCCTCCCGTCCAGCTGATTTTTACAAGAAGGGCATCAATAAACTGCCAATGCGTTGGCAAAGATGCGTCGATTGCATGGGTGATTATTTCGAATAACAGAAATAAAAAAGTTTGAAAAAATAAGTACTTTCACTTATTGCATACAAAACGGCAATTTCATAGGTAAAGACCTAATATAATCTGGTAACCAGAGCACTGATAAACATGGTTATATATTTCTAAATACACATACATTTTGTAGATAAATAACACCTATAGATAAATAACAAATCATCGTATTCACTTATCGCGATAGTCATTAGATTCTCGATACAAAAGCAATGTTACAAATCAAGTAACTACGGGATACAGATCTCTCTTTAGAAAAGATTTGTCCGTCTATATCAGACCAGACTGGCTGTTCGGTAGATGGTTTGTTTTAAGTTTACCATTCTTTTACAATACTATTGTCCTTACATTTTCACGAAACAAAGATAGGTAATATTTGATTTTTATTGGTGTTTCGATTATGAGTGTAGTTAAGACAATAGTAGGGATTTATAATTTTCACGCATGAGGGAGATAAATTGTGTTACATGAACGTCTTTGGTACACCTGGTGAAATGAAGTTATTAAGAGTGTGCGTAATACTTTGTATGGTAATGTTTTTAATTAGTGAACTGTATTATGTGTGAGGTAAGAACGTATTTAATAAAGCTTCGGTAAAACATAGTTCTTTTTCCAGCTAATATACAAGTAATGAAAATTTTCGATTTTGAATATTATGATTACGAAAACAGATCTATTGTGTCAAATATGTTTGTCTAGTTATCTGTTCGGCTTTAACTGATTTAACTCAACACAATACGAAGAAACTACCGATCCTGAATCTCGCAATAGAAGTTCTCGCGTATATTATCGTATATACGACATCCCAACATTACCTGAAGTTTACCTGACGACAATGTTTAGAGCAATGACACTACTCAAGCGATGTAATTAAATTAGACGGAGAAGGAGAACTAAACTTCTGCTGGCGTCATTTTCACCATGAAAAGCAATAAAAGAATACATTAGTATTATTACGAGTAGTATTACTAGTTTTTTGTCTGAATGTCAATAGGCAGCCATAGTGTGGGTCTACTCGGGGCCGTTATGCCCTTGAACTACTCTTGAGTTCTACTCAAGCTGATCAAGCAGAGTAGAGTCATGTTAGCAGGCTTATAACAAAATTGTTCTGATTTATGATTCTCTCAAGGTCACGATTTTGCGGAGTGAGAGCAAGGATTCACTAGACGCTTATCATATTTTTTTTTAAAACACAAATATTTGTGACTCTAATTATGAATGTAAGTTTGTTTAATATTCTTTCAAGCCCAACTGTCGGGATAATCATTCTTAAATATTACAGGTACGTAGCTAGGAATGTAAGAAAGACCAAACGTACACAGTATCAAGAAAAAAATAGTTATGCAAGATCAACAGAGCAAGTCGAGTACAATAATAATTTCGTTACAAAAAATTAATGAACACTTATTGAGAAATCCGCAATTTATATGTAAATGAACGTTTAAATTTATATTACTTCGTTTATTTTACGTTTCAGCTTCGGGTATGAAATCATTATCAGGTCACGTAATGACACTAAAGAAATGAATCACATGTTTTAATTAAATAACGGGTTTCTAATTCAATTGGGTTAACGTTTTATTTTTTAATTTATTAGTTTGTATGTATTTTGAATCGAGGTAAGTAAGATAAAGTAAGCTATAGTCGTTCCAATACTTTATTTAACTTTTGACAGATCACGCACATAAAGTTTTGTAATAAGTTTTGATACAATGTACTACAGATAATACTGTACTTTATGGGCGGGCTCCGCCTACTTAGGGATGTGTCATTCGTAATTAATGACCACAGACTATAAAAACGGTTTTGAAATAAATCGATTATATTAATAAAACATACAATAAAATTATTGTGATTATATTTTATATCAAATCACGTAAAAAGCTTTATTATTTTGCATTAAAATGCCCTAAATGTCTCTGTTTCAATGCATAAATAATTTGCGTAATGAAAACAATTCCATCGTACTCGTACCTAGTAATGGGATCGAATGTATTCGCCACAAATTAATGAATCTAAAATAATTGTTTAGACTTACTATAGTTGGTTCAAATAAAAACTACCTGCGGTACCTACTTGTAATGAACAGGTACAAAATGTTGAAATTCGTAGTAATTTACGGATTAAAAATAAAACAACCAAAAGAAGTACTGTAATACTAATTTTAATTATAAAGAATCGTCTTCTTCGTATGACCAGGAATCATCATCACTTGAGTTCTCAGTAATATTGATTATCATTTCTTGGATAGATAAATTGTCGAATGCAACATCCCGATCCCAATCCGACATTATCACCTTCTTTGTTTTTTCTACAACATTCGCCCAGTTTTCTGGAGTTACTTTTTCACACGCATTTTTCAGTAAATTCAGCATTTTTCTTGCGGTGAAAGGAGGAGTTGTATTGTTCCTCGCAGCATATCCTTTAACTTGTGCCCAGATCATTTCAATTGCATCATATTGGCAGTGATATGGGGGAATTCTGAGGACGGTATGCCCATGCTCTGCTGCCATTTCATCTATGACGTATCGTTTTGGCAGCTTCTTTGTTTTTAATATCTTTACTAACTCATTCACCTCTTCGCCATTGTCACGGAGCCAGTTTATAATTTCATGTTTTTTGTTGGCCTGTGTTGGTATTTTATTAATTTGACGAGAGTGATAAGGTGCATTATCAATAAATATTATTGATGGCTCTTCGAGTGATGTAAGCATTTCTCTGAACCACTTTTCATACACGTTCGAATTCATCTCCTCATGATAATCTCCTGTTTTCTGGGATTTAAAAGCTAATAGAGCGCCTGGCACAAATCCTTTTACTGTTCCTGCATGACAAATAATCAGTCGTTCGCCTTTTCCCATTGGTACTGTAGAAGTGGAGCCAACGGTGTTGTCAGTCCAAGTTTTTGACAGCGTATGATTCGTATTGAGCCAAGTTTCATCTGTGAAAACAACATTCGACCAATCTTCTATTTTTTTTGCTTGTCTTAAAAAATCGCATCTATACAAAGCAATATCATTGCGTTCCATTAAAATTTTTCGTTTGTCACATTTTTGGAATAACATTCCAATGTCTTTTAATACCTTTGTCAGAGAAGATTTTTGACCACGGAACAAACCACTATTTCGAAGAGATTGTGTTAGTTTTTTTAATGTTGGAATCTCTTTTCTTTGGTAATAGTCGTATATATGACGACGAATAGCATCAGCGTCAAAATTGTCAACGGCTGTAACTTTACTAGGCGGACGTTTTTTCTTAGGTGTAGATAGCTTATTCTGTTCCATGCCACTGCTGCCGTAGCCTTCTTTTGTTATTTTTGCCACTGTTGGAGCACTAATACCTAATGCTGCTGCAACACGGTCTCTAACTTGAGTCACTGGTATAAGAGGCCCACCATTACGGCTTTCCTTTTCAAAGTATTCACGAAGTCACAAGACAAACTCTCTTGTTTGTCCTTTGAGTACTTTCTTTTTTGGCATTTTGACAGTAACGAAGGCAGGAACGATACGCTCAACTCAACTAAACGTGAGAATTCACAAATAAATCAATACGGAGGAATATAAATACTCAACTATATTGAAGGTTACTCATTGAAATACTGTAGATTATTTTAAAATAGACATAGAGAGATTTAATAAAGATCATCAATAGTTTAACAAATACAATATTAACCACTGAATTACAACACAATACAATAATACATTTTGAAAATTCAGTTCCTTTTATATATTTTTTCATGACATAGAACCGTCATATTTGAACAACATTCTTTTAATCCATTTCTTCTTTATTTTGACAAAGGAGGTCGCACATTGAAACACATAGAAATATGAAGTACGAAATTATCTATAAAATAATGAGTTTGTTAAATCGATTAAAACTTCTTAATGCATAAAATCGATCGATGAAAGAAATCGAATAGGTAACGGGTCAGGGTATCACTATTTGATTAAGTATTAGAGCTGTCAAAAGTTAAATAAACTATTGGAACGACTATAAGGGACCAATATCTATAGGACAACAACAATTCAAAGATAATTAAAACTTAAAACAAAATATAAACCAACTCGTGCCACCCATCGTATTATAATAGGCCAACATGTCCTTTTTAAGGAGGGACCTATGTCCAGCTGTAGACCAATAAAACATTTTAATGCTGATGATGATTTTCTCCTCAAAGCACGAGCATTTTTCAAAGTAAATGCGGTAGAAGATGCAGCGCCAAAGAGTCCAGCCGAACTGAAACCTCTTTCTTGGCAATCGACGATTCGAGTCACTATCCGTTAAATGCGGGCCTGAGGGTGAAGTTGGTACTAGTATTGCCCCCCCAGTTGGTATATGTGCCCCCGCTCAAAGATGAGAACAATATTCTGTATGAGGCCGAATCTACGCCTTATAAAGCAGAAGGCGGTGGGCTGAAGTGAAATGCAGTCTCGATGTGTTGAGCACGCCAAGCTTCTTCGAGGCCAATTTTGCATTACCCTCCAAATGGCCACGAAAATGGACATCACTCGTCATACCGACACCAAGTATTTCAATATTGAATATATATATCTGTGCAGATATTAAGCAAAGCCTGCTTAAAATGAACGTTCTAAGGTATTGTAGTAGCTTTTAAGAAGAATTTAAGAAAATTTCTGAATTAATGATAATTTCACGATTCTAGTTAGAATGATTCGTATTGCTCATATAGTACGAATAGTACAAACAAACCGGTTCTACTATCATTATGTAAAGGAACATATTACTATTGAAACCGGATCTACCGTTCTCTTTTAATCATTCTTAAACAGCAGTTTAGAAAATTATTTTTCTTAAAGGTAGACAGAAAGTAAACAATGTCTGAAGGGCAAGTATTGTTCTGCTTGTAAGACAGCTATCGTTCTAACTAAATAGTACAGTGAATGTAGGTCATTATACACTGCCAAACACTGCCAAGGTAGTGGAGCCACGCTGATTTCAGGACGAACGGAGCGGCTCGACTAGGACGGGACTGGGTCTCTCACAGAAGACCAACCTGAAGTGACAGCATTTAGTTGGTGTGTGCGAGACCGGATGCTCAATGATGCAAAGGCATCTCAATAGGCCACCATAGTGTCGGTCAGCATGCTGAACTGCTGCATTATCTGCATTCGCAATGAGTATTTAAGCACAATCGTAATTAAATTTATTGAAATATATTTCAAGCTAACACATGGCCTTATATGCGTATGATTATTTTTCGGTAACCTAATTTCCATATAGTTTTTTCAGTCTGGTTTCAGATCAGACGGTCATGTGTCAAATAATAAATTTCATTAACAAACCTCTCACGATAATTAATATTTGTTCACGTCCATGAACTTCATGAAATTAGTAAAATTAAAACTCGAAAATAGAAATTTGATCTAATTAAATACTGCGGTTCCACTATTTTGTACAAGGTTTAAATAAATATTGTAAAGAAGGTGATACAATTAAGTTTAAATCTTCGCCAACCCTTCTATTACACAACACTAATAAGAATGTTTTGTTCAACATAATTTATTAAACCCAATTTCGTTTACAAGAATCACTTGCAAAGAATAATCTAGGCATTATACTTCTACATTTAAAACTATTAGTATATCCCATTCGAAGCAAATAACAATCGTTTTTGCTTCTGGCTTTACTATCCCCGTAACGACTATCGCTACAGTAACCGATAAAAGCCATTATAAAGGCACTTTGTAATAATGTGTCTATTAAAGTATCCAGCATAGAAATGTCGATAATTGGAGTTAACTAGTTAAATGGTTAGTTAACAAAAAAACATTTCTTTATTTATACTACATAATGCTTTTAGTGTGGGGTTTATCTACAAAGAAATTATCTTATTGAAATAATAATAATAATAATCTCTTTATTGTACACCAGATTCCTTAAAAAGGTAACACAAAACTAAGAGGTACAATTGGCGGCCTTATCGCCCAAAGGCAATCTCTTCCAGGCAACCATGGCAATAGTAATAACATTTGAAAGGGAGAAAAGGCTAAACTTTGTAAACATGAGTTTCATTATGATACCTATTGATGATTGACGTGAATAACCCTAAAACGCGTAAAAATTGTAATTTTGTTTTAGTATTACAATTTTTTTCACAGTTTAATCTTGCATTAGACTTCAACAAATATTTCAAGATCAAAATTAGCCATTCCTGAATGTTAAGCGTTATAGTGAGCATTTCTTTAGTATTCTTACCCTTTACCCTGCTCTATTCGCTTTAACTTTTTATAATAAATAAAGATCAGCGTACATTATCAGCCCCTAAATCCGGTATAGAATTTATTTATTAACTCGTAACTGTGATTGAAACATAAATAGAACAACTCAACAGTCAACAAAACCTAATTCAAATGTGAGACTGAATAATTTTATTCCCTACCCCAAATGAAGGTTCACTACGGTCTAACCCAAATGTAAATTTTCCAAGTTAAATGGTGCTCTAGGTAGCCTTTATAGCAAGGTTCATGGACGGAATTCAACTGTATGCCTCAGTATAATTTGTTTGTTTTTTGTGAAAAAAAAGATTGTATTTTCAAGCGTTTTTTTTGAGATTTAGTGACCAATTTCAATTTAATTTACTTTATGGTTTACTAAATAAATACATCTACATATGTCTCTGACAATAACTGACCGATAAAAGTGTGTATTACCAACGGAGTTGTTTACTAATATTTCACTTTGCTTTCTTAATTCTTTTGGGTTCTTAAATCTATAGACAGTATTAAAATAATAATATAATCTATATGATATTTAATAAGTGTTTTGCGAGATTTATAATTAAGTAGACAGTGATAGGTTACAACATCCCAACCTCAACTGTTGGGCAGTAGCCCGCCAGGCATGATCACCTCGCCTGGTCGGAGGATCCTCCCTTTGTGTTGGGTGGAACATGATACCCGTTCCCCCACAGTGGTGACCCCGACATGATTGGAAGCAGCCTTCAAGCCGCAGCACCATCATGTTCACTCCCACAGCAAGTCTCAGCCAGCCAGCAACTTCGGCCTCATCAGGGATACACCACACGCAGGATGCAACCGCTCCAGCCTGGTTACCCCTACGGCCTCATCAGCGTCTAGGCACAGCACACTGCACCTACGGTCCATGTAAGCAGAGCACATCTCTCCCGTCTACGCAGCAGCCAGCCACTACGCAGCAACCGCCCCGACTCACTGGAGACCTCACCGCAGCACCGCGCACCGCATGCGATCCCGACTCACTGGGATCAGTGGACTTCAGCCCCGACTCACTGGGACTAGCGGCATTCAGTTCCGACTCACTGGAACTTGCGGCATTCAGTTCCGACTCACTGGAACTACTCACTCCTGGCACTGGCAAGCTCCACTTCAGAGCAAAGACAGCTGACTCAACATATATCGACCTCCAGTCTTGGAGAGGAGTGATGTGGCGACCTCCACATACAACATAACATACTACGGAGTAACCTACAATACGAAGAAACTACCAATCCTGAATCGCGCAATTAAAGTTCTCGCGCCGATTATCATATTTACAACATCCCAACATCAACTGTTGGGCAGTAGCCCGCCAGGCATGATCACCTCGCCTGGTCGGAGGATCCTCCCTTTGTGTTGGGTGGAACATGATACCCGTTCCCACACAGTGTTATTGAGTTTTTCTGATTATACAAATACTTAATAAAAGCTCGGAGTTTGGAAGTTGGGGTCTGAGCCCCGTGCTTCCGAGAGTACGTAAAGCTGTCGGTCCTGCACCTGATCTCTCCCCGTTCGTGTCGGTTAACCGTCCTATACGCTTATTAGAGAGAGGAAACAAAGAGTGCACCTGTATTTGCGCACACACTTGTGCACTATAATATCTCCTGCGTAGTTGGTTGGTCTCCGTTGAGACTGGCTGCCGTGGCCGTAATTAACTAGGAGAATCATCATCATTTACACATTATGTATTAGACGACCAAATTAAGGGAAAAATAAAACAGAACAATGAAATACCTTTATTTTTAAATAAAATTGTCATCGTAAAATAGCATAATGAAGACTCTTTCATGTTCTCAAAATTTTAATATAACATGCGACATTTTGTAATCTAATGTTATATAGAGAATCCAGTGTCCCTAAGTTGTATTTACAGTAAGTAATTCGATTTGACCAACACAGAATGAGCGAGCGAAGAACAGCTGACGTAACACTGAAAGTTTAATGATTCGGCACGGAGACGATGAGCACTGCGAGAAAAAACTTATTCCAATGGTTGCAATTATTTCTGTATAAAATAATGATTTTGGTGCTATGGAGAATTAAGTTCTTCAGATAAGAGAACATATTTTAAAATATTAGTCGCTAGCCTACGAATTATCAAAATTGATAATGCTGTGTTATGTTATGTATATTTTGCTGAGAGGTTGTTTTAAACAATTCTAATCTATACTATCTATACTAATATTATAAAGAGGAAAACTTTGTTTGTATGTTTGTTTGTTTGTAATGAATAGGCTCTAAAACTACTGGACCGATTTTAAAAATTCTTTCACCATTCGAAGGCTACATTATCCATGAGTAACATAGGCTATATTTTATTTTGGAAAAAAATAGGGTTCCGTAAGATATTGGGGTTTTTCGGACACAAGGTGTAAAAAATCAACCCTATACGGGGGAAAATTTTTCGCTACGGGCAATAAAAGACGCAAACGAGGTTGCGTCGGTCAGCTAGTATGCAATATAATAATACCTCATTTAATAGTTTGCTTTATCGGGTATTCATTAAAAATAATAAAATGAAAATGAATAAAGTATTATTAAGCCATTCATGGTCTGGTAGTAATGTAATGGAAATACTCATACCTTCTTTTGTGACATATTTTTTGTCAAATGCCTTAAGTGCCAGTCTTTTAAGCCTGTCTGTTGTGACATTAAAAGACATTCGTTGACATGTGTATTTGTGCAAGACCTCGCAGAGTAATTGACAACTTTCAGTTGTTTGACAGTTAGCTTCTCCATATTAATTTCAACTTTGTTCATAGTGATTGATGTACATGTTTTAGCAGTAATTGCGATGTCAAGTCTCAAAACAATAAAATAAAATACATTTGCATGTAACACTCAGCAAAAGAAAGTAGAAAAGGTCACCATTATCGCAGTCTACGCTGGACCTGTGGCCTGGTTTGTGCTTTTCTTATTATAAGTGATTGATTTTTGGCTTCTCCCAATAGAGAATTTATTTACATAACCATAAAGTAGTTTTTTACGTGACATCAAAAATCAGTCATAAAGACTAAAAAAAGAAATATTTGAATGGTAGTTCTCGATATCATCTTTATATCAACAGCTTTTAAGTTGTAGTTAGTCATATGCCCTTTCGTGGAAATTTTCACATACTATACCGCACTGGTCAGACCTCTTTGCAATGTTGTCCTGAGAAGTTGACTCATTAGCCGCCTCTTGTGACACTCATGGAATGAAAGGGGGTGGTGACATTCCTTTATCTTAATGCGTCTACATACAGACAACTGACGACGACCCTCGAGATCAGTACGTTTAATCAAACTAATATTGATCTTTTTCGACTTATTAATTCTAGCTACGTTCCGTAGCTTTGAGGTGATATTAAAAAAAATCTTATCTAGTGGGAGTATGGGTAAAACTTTCAAACTTTTAGCAGCATTTTAGACTGTTGATGAATCAGCTATTCAGTAAAGGAAAGAAGTATTCTAAAAGGTGAATGTTGTCCAGACATTTATTATGACCCATCTCCATGACACAATGACACACATATGTGATTACGTGATAGTACGCCGCTATATTTTCCTCATCATTAGCAACGCACACACGTACGCAATTTAATTTAGCTGACTGTACGCACTTTGTTCGTTTGTTTTATATCCTCGTTGTAGGCGAGATCTTAATAAATTCAAAGTGTTAAATAAAAGTGTTTTAACGTTATTAGATAACTCTTCTTCTAGTTACATGTGCAAGGCATTTTAGACACAATAATGATTTCTTTGTGGACTTATTTTTAAAATATGTGATCTATATTTTTTATTTCCTTAGCTTATTGCTAGGCCACGACTTCCTGGCCAGTGATAGAGGAAGAACGTGTCTCGTCCGACCCGGAAGCGCAGGCGGCCTGGTTCCAGAGTTAGGTCGAGGGATAAGGGGGTTCTGTGGACTGGTGGACACCTGAACTCGAGCAACTTCGCATGGCGTGCTCAAGAGCCCGTTGCCGGTTTCAGAGAAACCAGACGTCGAGCTACAGCCCAGGAGATTGTCGAAGTGAGGCAGGAGTATGGCGCCACAGCAAAAACCGTAAGCCTTGCTGTCGCGGAAGCCAAGGCTCGGTCCTAGAATGAGCTTATAGAAGGACTGGATAGGGACCCATGGAGGCACCCATACAAACTTATATTAGGCAAGTTCTGACCGTAGGTTCCACCACTAACGCAGACCCTGGACCTCGGGTTTGTGAGATGAGTCGTAGATACCCTCTTCCTCAAGGACCAGGGTAGTCCCTCACGACCTTCGTTACAGTCTAAACTAGGTACGTAGTCCGATGACTTTGACGTGACGGAGGATAATGCTCCAGAAAGAGACCCCTGAACGGAATCGGAAGAGGGCTGATCCCGAACGTAGACAATGTCGGCGGTAACACCAGCCGCCGACAGGACTGCAAGCTGCTAGAAAGTGGGACCTGGTTGCAAAATTACTGTCAGGCCGCAACATATAACAGTTCATCCAACATGCAGGGAGAAGTCTAGGCTTCTCTAGGATAGAGTTTTATAGACGCGGTGTCGTTCCTGGAGGGACCTGAAATAGAATGGTCCGGGTCCTCCTCATGGGGCAATGGGCAGGGCCGGCAGACCGGCCGCCGGGATTTTTTTTAGTGAACTCACCACATACCTCTCTACGTACCAATTTCTACGTACTCTCAGTACGTTGAAATTCATTTTTTTTCGTTAACTGCCCATTTTCCTTCCATAATTATTCCAAATATCTTTGATACAAAATTAAGTGTAAATATAGCCTATACGATAGTGTTTGTAGAATGTTAGCTTAATTATAGCTTACATTTGATTCTGTGATTGATATTTCGTCCCTCAAAAGGCAATCACTTGTTTGATTATCAATTCAAAGTATGACGGGGACTTTTGCTATAATTTCCCCCAAACACATTGAATAAGTAAAATTGAATTTATTTTATTATGCCAATCTATCTTATTAAAGCTGTTCGTTACTGGAACTCTTATTTTATTCAAATCGAGAGCTGAATATAAAGGATTATGTGAGCTAAATATTTTCTTCTAAAATTTTTCAAATTTCCTTTGAGCCCCGTTAACAAAATTTACATGTAAAACAGTCAATATAAAATATGCTTGCCTGTGGATCTAGGATTTATCTAGAAGCTTTGCGCTATCGAAAAATGTACTTGTGCAAAATATGTACGAAGTATCTTATGCCTTTTATTCTATGCTGCACCCCCATTATAAATCACGGTTTTAACCGTTAAAAAATTCAAAATTGTTTCAACCGCTTTAGCATACACAAGTAACAAAACTGACGCCAAAAACAAATTAAGATTATCTTTGAAGCGGTTAGAAGATCGTCTCAAAATTTGAGCTTAATCAGTACAGATTTTTTTTCAAATACCAACTACTACGAATTACCATTTCTTTCTCCAAAAGCTTATCTCCATGAACTTAGTAACAAACACGCAATGGTTTCTAAGTCTACGCAGTTCTCTTCCATGACATTTACAGCTAATAATGTAATCAAACTGTCTACAAGAAATAGAGTAACATTTACCTTTATAGCTCACAGTATATAAACATGATTGTACCAGATTTGGCACGTTGTTCCATTCACGTCCTGGCAACTTGCCAGATGGATCTAGTAATTGTTGGCATTTGTGCTACTCCTGCCATTTACCTTTCTTTCCATGGTTCGCTGGATTGACAAGCGCTGAAGTGGATAATTTGTTTTTTAAGTAATGAAAGTGGATTTTTGCATAAGTTGGATTACAACATTCTTTGAAGTAGCTTCCTTACTTATCTATACTAATTTATAAAGCTGAAGAGTTTGTTTGTTAGTTTGTTTGTTTGAACGCGCTAATCTCAGGAATCGCTGGTCCGATTTAAAAAAATCTTTCAGTGTTGGATAGTCTATTTAATGAGGTAGGCTATAGGCTCTATATCAATATATATCATTACGCTTATACTAATTGGAGCGGAGCACCAATGAAGAATGTTTCAAAAACGGGGGAAAAATTTCACGCTACGGGCAATAGAAGACACAAACGAGGTTGTATGGGTCAGCTAGTATCTTATACAGATACATTATATGATTAATAAAGTACAACCTATATTGCCTCATTAATATGATATTTCCTTTTAATATAAAACTTGTAACTTTTCTGTAATATTTTACCATTAATCCATATTTTACGAATACTTAAGACAGCAAATTATGCTTCCTAAATCTATAATTGGTTATATTTTACTTTATTGTTAGTTAATAAAATGTAGTTTATACAACAATTTGTATAAATTGCTTTAGAAGATGCCAGACTTATGTTTTCAAACAGTAAAATTTTGACAGCACCCTAATAGGAAAGAACGTAAGTTGTCATATTTATTCACTTAGTAAACTTTCACGTGCAATCCATGTGGAGTTTTCCTGGTGGCTATATTACCAACGTGATTACGATGACAAATAGAAAGCAAATGTACATCAACGTTATTTAATTCTGTAAGATGTCACGCCTCATCACTTATGGGCAGACTTGACCAGATCGATACCCGGGTCTCACAAATACCGAAGTCAAGTAAGAGAGATTGTGTTTGCTGGAGTATATTACACACTCTTATGACTCTTGAGTGGCATGCGGATGGTAGTCGTACACCATCACGTAAGCCGTCTTTTTGCTAGCTACCTACGTCACAAATACAGTATTTACTCTTATTATATTTTTTAGCGTCTTATAAATACAAACGGTAGCCATGTAAAGCATATTAAATTATTGTAATAGGTTTGGCTACTACATAAATGTTTGATAGTGAACAACTTCAATATCCAGTATCAATCATTTTTGTGTTATTGAATTACTTTTTACATTTTTCATAACACCTAAATAGGTTAGGTAATTTAACTATTATTAAAAACAGGCCATTAATTGTGACGATGTGAACTTTTAATTGTTTTTATCATAAATATTTTATGACCAGTAATTTTGATGGTTTTTATAACAGGTACTGAACAAAACAAAATAATAGAATGATAATTATAATCGAATGTTAATCTATACTAATAATAAAGCTGAAGAGTTTGTTTGTTTGTTTGTTTGAACGCGCTAATCTCAGCAACCGCTAGTCCGATTTGAAAAATTCTTTCAGTGTTGGATAGTCAATTTATCGAGAAAGGCTATAGGCTTTATATCATTACGCTACTAATAATAGGAGCGGAGCACCAATGAATAATGTTTCAAAAACGGGGGAAAATTTTCACGCTACGGATAATATAAGACGCAAACGAGGTTGCGTGGGTCAGCTAGTAATGTTATAAAATGAATATAGTGAACTAAGTTTTATAATTTGTCGATCTCTGAGATATGGTGTAATGTTACAAATAACTTAAGATTACGTAGTTACAAACATCCTTTTTTCACCTTATCATCCTTCCCACATTTGCATAACAAATGCTTTACATTCAATCTCAAACAACACCATTACAAGCGTTCCCTTGTCGCTAATCTAATCGTTGAACCCTAAAAACACTCCGAACGATTGTTATTTGGCAATAAAAGAAAAGTAAAACTCGGGTACCTAAAAGATTTATGGCGACAACAATGGCCCCTGTTTGGGCGCCAATAATATGCGGTCTTTTAATTGGGTAGGTAGTTCGGTGGCTATTAGATGGGTGCATAAAATTGTTATTAGGACCATCTTGAAGATAATTTTCGTTTTACTTGTTTTGAACTATGTTATGTCTATCTAGACCAAGCAACATGCTAAATAAAGCACTATTGATAACAATAGGTTCTTTTACAATAAAATGAAATAGATAAAAGCTTGATCTGAGTTTTAGTTGTCGAAATATAGGTATTTAAAAACACTTCTGTATACCCACCGGTATAGAATTACTTGTCTGGTTTCTCTCGTCAACATCACTTTTATCAGATGCAAAACAAGCCAATAAACTTACAAAGATAATACATTAATTATAAGTCAAATTTAAGAGAGTAAAGTCGAACATCGGTCTTGTAATCTTGTTAATAATTTCATCGATAGCTCTCCGAATTGGCCCTTTCCGAGCGTACCCAATTCCATGGCTGAAATATTAAAAGTGGCTTTAAATCAGAATTTCGCACTCGGAGTTTTGATTTCAGCATTAAATGTAAATTCGGGAAGGATATTGGTACGCATATCCGAGTACCTAATCATACAGACAAGTAATACAAATAAAAAATACGTGTCAGTTCTTTTACAGTTCTTTTTGGGGACAGGCCCGTGTCCCATCTAACCTTCCACCGTCTTTTATTAACAGCCGTTAACCGTACACTGCCGGACATAAACATCTTCTTAAAAAGCAGGTTTTGACCTGCTATATCATACTGGCCAGACGGAGTTTGTTTCAAATTTCCCTTCTCTTCGCAGTGGGTGTTATCCTGCGTAGTTTGCTCCCTTAGTCGACTCTTACGACACCTATGTGTTGGATACGGATGATGATGACTCCGTACTCTTAATTCGTCACCACACAGACAAGGATTGCTAAATTTAGAACTCTATATATCGCAGCACGGGTTGGACAGTGATGAAATCTGATGGTAAACAACCCTCTTCTAAATTTTTTTTAAATATATATATTTTTTTTTTTTTTAAATATTCCGGACATCTAACACAGTAGGTAGTAGAGCTATGCTGATTTCAGCATGAATGGGCGGGCTCGACCGGGGCGGTACTACCCTCGCACAGAAGACCAGCCTAAAATGACAGTTTTAGAGCTGTCGTATTTCGCTGGTGAGTGCGAGACCGGAGCCCAATGATGCAGGGGTGACAGTTATCGTAGTAGTGTGCGAGCAGTGAATGTTCGTAGAGTTATGTTGAGGGTGATGTGGATCGAACCGTCGGCCAGGGAGACCCGTAGAAACGGTGGTGCCGCTGGCCGCCCGCGGCATAGAGAGGGGCCCAACCAAGGCTAACCACCCTGGGAGGCTGCCCCGTCAGGTCGCACATAATCCACGGAGTGGCTCGTCGTGCCGGTTGGTGACCGGACGGTGGGACCAGGCGACCACTTCCGGGAGGGTACGGGGGCCCTTCCGTCCGACGGTTCGGTCACCGTCAGGCCTCACTATTGTATGGCGATACAGCATTCCGAGCCTCGGTATTACACAGCCGCGATGACTGTCGCGCCTTTTACGCTCCCACTTCCCCCCCTCTATTTTAATCATGGCAGCAAAGAAAAGATATAAACGTTCAACAGCGGCACCCCATTCACCCACCAACCCGCTTTTTGAGGTGGAGTTTACTAACATCCGTGGACTCCATGCAAACCTCAATGCCGTCCACCAACATCTTGAGACGGCTCGGCCGGCCATGCTTTTCTTAACGGAGACACAAATACGCCGCCCTGCCGACACGACATATCTTCTCTACCCCGGCTACGTGCTTGAGGAGCGCTTCCTCGCTAAGGCTGGAGTGTGTCTTTTCGTCAGGGCGGATGTTTGTTGTCGCCGATTACGTTGCCTTGAAGACCCATCCTTCTCCACTATTTGGCTACACGTGGATACCGGCTCCATGAGCCGAATCTACGTGTGCCTATACCGATCCCATTCTGGAGACTACGAGACAACTAAACTTTTCGAACATCTCAGTCAGGCAGTGGATAAAGCGCAGGAACAGTTCCCGACCGCTGAACTGGTGTTTCTGGGAGACTTTAACGCCCACCATGAGTCCTGGTTGGGATCTTCCAGAACTGACCACGCGGGTCGGACTGTCCACGCATTCGCTCTCACGCATGACCTCACCCAGTTGGTACTCCAGCCCACCAGGATACCAGACATACTGAGTCAAGCGCCTTCCTTGCTGGACCTTCTGCTGACGAGTCACCCAGAGCAGTACAGTGTATCGGTGCTCGCCCCTCTGGGATCCTCCGATCACTGCCTGGTGTCCACCACTGTGCCTCTTGTTGCCCTCCCACGAGCAGTGGCAGCAAAAAGACGGTTATGGCACTACTCGTCTGCAGACTGGGATGGAATGCGGGACTACTTCGCATCTATCCCGTGGGCACAACGCTGCTTTAAATACAGTGATCTGTCGCAATGTGCGGTTGCTGTGGCCGGCGAGATCACTGTCGGAATGGAATACTACATTCCCTACAGTGAGGTCGCCGGCGCAACAACCCGTCGCTGGTTCAATCGCGAATGCGCCCATGCTGTTGCCCAAAAGCAATCAGCCTACCGCGCATGGACCAGGGCCCGCGCTCACGGCCACCCCGACGTGGATCGACTAAAAGCAGCGTTCAACAAAGCCACTAGGGAATGCAAGAAGGCTTACATCACAGCGGATGCCCAGCGCATTGCGCGGCTTGGCCACGAACTCGTCGCATACCCTACGGGTAGCCGGAAGTTCTGGCGATTGGCTAAAGCCGTGCAGTCCAACTTCTGCCAGCCCACGCTACCACCGCTTAAATATCCCGACGGATCACTTGCCCATCAGCCGCAGGAGAAAGCGAAACTGCTTGTCGATCTCTTTGCGGCTAACTCCCGAGTCGATGACCGCGGCATGCACCCGCCTACCATTCCCGCCTGCGATGCAACAATGCGGGATATTCGCATCCGGCTGAGTGATGTCCGTGCGGAACTTCGGTCACTCGACGTTCGGAAAGCCAGTGGACCCGACGGTATCCCGGCGGTGGTTCTTAAGAACTGTGCACCAGAGTTGTCTCCGGTTTTGACGCGCCTGTATCGCCTGTCATATTCCTCGGGAACTGTTCCGGAGGCCTGGAGAGAGGCGAATGTTCAACCCATTCCCAAAAAAGGCGACCGCTCCAACCCGGCCAACTACCGCCCAATAGCTGTCACCTCCATTATCTGCAAAGTATTCGAACGGATCATAAACAAGCAACTGTTCCACTACCTGGAGGATCACACCCTACTTAATGATCGTCAATATGGTTTCAGGCCGAACCGATCCACGGGTGATCTTCTAGCGTATGTCACACACCTTTGGGGTGAGGCTATTGACAGGCACGGGGAATCTTTGGCTATTAGCCTGGACATGGCCAAGGCCTTTGATAGGGTTTGGCACCGTTCGCTTCTCTCCAAGCTACCGGCATTCGGCTTGCCCCCCAAACTCTGCAACTGGGTTGCCGGATTCCTGCACCAACGTCGCATCAGAGTACTTTGTGACGGCGCGGCCTCCGACGTTCAGTCGATTAACGCAGGAGTACCACAGGGTTCCGTCCTGTCGCCCACGCTGTTTCTTCTGCATATCAATGACATGTTAGACCTTGGCAACATTCATTGCTATGCAGACGACAGCACAGTTCATGGACGATATATTGGGCGCCCTGCGGCAAAACCGGTAGATGTAGAGAAAAATCGACAGGAGCTTGTCGCTCAGCTCGACCATGTTCTAGGCCGCATTTCACAATGGGGCTGCGAGAATCTGGTCGAGTTTAGCACCAAGAAAACACAGGTGTGCGCGTTCTCTGCCAAAAAGTCTCCATTCCTTCCCCTTCCGACTTTTCAGAACACTCAACTACCATTACGAGGCAGGCTCGGTGTCCTGGGCATGGACATCTGCTGCGACCTCAACCCGCGCGAGTACGTTGAGAGTGTCACTAAGGCGGCCTCGCGGAAGTTAGGAATCCTTAATAAGGTGGGACGGTTCTTCTCGCCCGGGCATCTGTGTCTGCTTTACAAGACCCAGGTTCGCTCCTGCGTGGAGTACTGTTCTCATCTTTGCGATGGAGCCGCGCAGTATCTGTTCGACGCTCTCGACCGGTTGCAGCGGCGAGCCATTCGCATTGTCGGCAGTCCCCAGGCCACCGAGTCCCTTGAGCCTCTGCAGTTGCGTAGAGATATCGCCTCTATGGCAGTCCTCTATCGCCTTTACCATGGAGAGTGTTCTGAAGAGCTGTTCCAACTGGTCCCCCCTTCTCCCTTCCTCTACAGGACAACTCGTGCTGGCCTCAGAAGTCACCGCTTCAGAGTGGAAGACATACACTCTCGCACTCATCGATTCGGCTCTTCCTTCCTCTGCCGAGCGGTCAAAGCCTGGAACTCACTGCCAGCGCACGTGTTTCCGTCCCACTATGATCCCGGGTCCTTTAAGCGGGGCGTAAAAAAGCATCTCACTAGGCCGCCATAGTGCTGGTCGCCATGCTGCACTGTCCTTGTTTGCATTGAGGATGGTGACCACCACTCTTGGATTCTGCTGGTGCTTTCCATCAGGCAGGGCAGAGTCATTTTGGTAGCTCATGTATAAAAAAAAAAAAAAAAAAAAAAAACACACAACGCCATCTAGTCCCAAGCTAAGCAGAGCTTGTGTTATGGGTACTAGACAACTGATATAAATACTTATATACTTTTTTTTTTTTGTAAATACATACATATTATACATAGAAAACACCCAAACTCCGAAACAAATATTTGCAGGTCATACAAACATTTGGTCCGACCCGGGAATCGAACCCAAGACCTCTTGCTTAGCAGTCGCATACGCTACCACTACGCCACCGAGGCAGTCCATCCATGCACATTGTGATGTATCGGGCCCTTTGAGTTTAGTCGTTTATCACAAATGGCGAGATACCGGCGTTAAGTATAATAAATAGAAATAATGTTTTTAGTCGTAAAAAGTCAAGCATTGAAAAATTGAGGTGACCTTTTTTTTGGAAGAGCCATTTTTATAGCCTTACTTGTTTAGATATTTGGAACTTTAGGACGCAAATTCTCTATGTTTTTAAAAAGAAGTTTATAAAACAATAGTCTGAAAACGTTACAGTTTTTAAAAAGTCAGATGTCGAAATTATATAACGACTATTTAATTTTAATGCTGTACAATTACTGCTGAAAACTAAAACTAACTAAATAGCTTGACCAACTAGAACTGACTGAGATGCTAGATGGTCTATTTACATGAGGACGTATGTTATTCGTGAATTAAAAAAATATGATAAAAAAGCGTCTGAATTTACGTTATATTTTTCAAAAGGGTTTTTGTACACATCACAAGTTAAACTAAATAGAACACTAATTTGATGAAACGAAGTTAAATGAAATTATATTTATATGTTGCATATGCAAACTACAAATTACGGCTCCGAGCACCCCTCCTCGCTTCGTGACACTGTTGATGCATTTTTAATGAGTCGTCTTATTAGAAATAAAGATAGTTGTACATTGCGCCGATCGTTACTTTCTTTAAATTTTTTGTTTGTTCGAGAATACCAAATTGTAATGTAGAAATTAAAATTGTTATTAATCTAATCTGTGATTATAACTTATCCTAGAGTTTCGTTACCGCCCTATACAAAATAGAATTGGATATTTAAAGGCGAAACATGGTTCACTTTTTTTATCTTTGTTTTGTTATCTATCTATTACCAGTGTCTTTCGTATTATTGTATTATATTTTATTTGTAAACCAAATGTTCGTACAAAGCCAAAAACCGGCTCGACCAGAATGATCGCACGGCCTCATGAAAACCCATACCCAAAGCCCATACCCCACCCCAACCCCTTCCTTCATCCCCCTCCCCGTCCCCCGGAGGCCAGCAACGCACTTGTGACGCTTCTGGTGTTGCTCCATAGGCGGTGGTAATTGTTTATCATTAGGTGATACGTCTGTTGGTTTGCCCCATTCCCTCCCTATTCCATAAAAAAAACCCGAGTATTCGCATATACTGTTTAATGTGTTAAAATTTTGATTTAAACATGACTTTCCAAAAGCAATGCTTCAGACATTATAAACGCAATATCATGAAAAGCCTTTCCTTGCTTTTATGTCTGTTTTCTTTTCGTCTCTGAACTAATTAATGGTCTCGGTATTCCCAAGACTTCCATCACTGTAATTATGTTGGTATCATTCGAAATGAGAGGCTGTGAATACTCGAGATTGAAACCAGTTTTAATTTTCAACATCCCATTACTTTACTGATAAATATTTACTTATGTTTTTATTACAAATTTTGAAGAAAATTTGTTTGATCACATTTTACATGACACTAAACGTTTCATCTTAAATGTGATCACTTTGGTAATAGCACAATTAAACAGAGAGGTCAAGACAGAGTCGGACAACGAGTTCAAGTTACAATGGATGTCAATCAAAACTTAATGAATAATGGCTCAAAATTAAGAAAGAGGTCATTCAAATTAAATTTCAAATTATTCTTATTAAAAGATAATTATTATGAACTAGGTTCATAATTATCTTTAATTAAAAATAATTTCTTTTTTATCTTCTATATACATGAAATTTGAATCTACTTATTAGTTTTTACACGAAACGTAAAGCGGTACTTACTAAAGTTAAGTGATAAATAATCTTCTATAAGTAAATAAGGCACTACTTTTAGAAGTAAAACCTTACCTTCTATCCGCTTGAAGGTAAAAATAAATGTCCATTAGGAACTACACATCTTTAATTCACACGGATCCTTTTGAACTTATGTAAGAAGTCACGTTTAAATCTAATACATTTTCTTTCAAAGAAGAAAATTTAAAAAAAACTGATTATTTCTTAAAAAATATGTTAAATCAACTTAAACCCAAAATAAACATTATAATTAGGTCTTTACCTATGAAATTGCCGTTTTGTATGCAATAAGTGAAAGTACTTATTTTTTCAAACTTTTTTATTTCTGTTATTCGAAGTAATCACCCATGCAATCGACGCATCTTTGTCAACGCATTGGCAGTTTATTGATGCCCTTCTTGTAAAAATCAGCTGGACGGGAGGCACACAAACTCTTCAAAGGCATTTTGTACTGCCTCTCGTGAATTGAATTTTTTACCCACTAAAAAGTTGTCTAAATTTTAAAAAAAGTAATAGTCGGTAGGTGCAAGGTCTGGTGAGTATGGCGAATGAGGGAGAGCTTCCAACCCCAGCTCTTGCAGCTTGGAGACTGTCTGTTGCGCAGTATGGGGTCGCGCGTTGTCGTGAAGGAGCAGTGGGGACGACCGATTGACCAAAGCTGGTTGCAGATGTGCAAGCTTCTCCATCATTCTCTCCAGTCCTTCACAGTACACATCTGCATTAATGCTCATGCCGTTTTGTAAAAAGCTGTGGTGAAAACACCCGCACTAGACCACCAAACAGTGACCATCACCTTTTTAGGGGTCATTTTTGGTTTAGGGCATTGCTTTGGTGCTGAACCAGGGTCTAACCAACTTGCTGAGCGCTTTCGATTGTCGAACAGAATCCATTTTTCGTCGCACGTAACTATTCGTTTCAAAATTCCTTCATTTTTTTGCCTGTTGAGCAGCGAAAGGCAGGTCTCGACGCGTACGTTGCGCTGGCGATCGTTAAGGTCGTGGGGCACCCATCTATCAAGCTTTTTTACCTTGCCAATTTGTCGCAAATGGATCAATATTGTTTTGATGCTTACATTAAAAGCTGCTGCTAGCTCAGCTGTAGATTGAGTTTCGTCAGCTTCCACAATCGCCTTTAATTCATTATTGTTAACCAAAGTCTCCGGACGACCACGAGCTTCATTTTTCAAGTCAAAATTTCCAGAACGGAACCGGGAAAATCAATAAAGGGTTGTGCGTTCGTTTGTACAGTTCTCTCCGTAAACGTTTTTGATGTTACGTGCCGTTTGTGTTGCGTTGGTGCCACGACGGAACTCATATTCCATAATTACACGAATTTTTAAAGTATCCATTATGACGAAAAATGTTCAAATGTAATGAAAATACAACGCTAATCAAAAAACAAAAGACTGAGTTTGTAACTAGAATGTCATGGTTTTAAAACAAAATTAATTTGAATTTAGAATACAGAGCCGTTACAAACTTTTTTTTATTTGAAATGACCAGTACTGAAGAAACGCAATTTCATAGGTAAAGACCTATTATTAATACAGAATACCTACATAACATCCTCTAAAAAGGTTATATTTAGCCGTAGACTAAATTGAACTTGATATAACATATGCAATATTAGAAGTTCGATTGTTTAATGTATAATTCAACATTTAATATGTTAAAAACAATCGTGTGGTAAAGGATTGATAACACTGAAGTACCACTTCTATTCATCGCACAAAAATCCGTAAGAGGTGACTTAGGAAGCAAACTACACGATACAAATTCATTGCAAAGAGAAGGGAAACTTGAAACAAGCCCTATACCGACCTGTTTGGTCAGAGTGGTATAGCACGCAAAAACCTCCTTTCTGAGAAGAGACCTATATTCAACAGTGGACTGTTAATGTGCTAAGAACTACACAAAGTATATGAGAACAGAGGTGTGTGTTGATTATCAGTAGAAAAACGTGATGTTAGACTACTGACTATTATATAGATATTATATATATAGTAATACCTTTATAGCAGACAGTCGTCTAATTATCGAAAATTTTCTTAAATCTGTTTACTATCGAACATTTTTTGCTATCCACAAATTATTGTTTTCAATCTAGATGTTTTTTGTGTCCGTTTTATATATATTTGTAAAATCCTCGTGACACAATATTCCTATTGTGGTCCATATTTTATTCTTTAAAAGAAAAAAAAATACAAATTATGGGAATCGAAACCTTTGATCGTTTTTGATCTGTGGAGCAAGGAGGCGATATTTTAACAAAGCAGGTTTCAGTAATTATTGACTTTAAAGAGAGAAAACGTGTATAACTAAGGCATACATAAAATAAGGTTAACGTGATATTAGATTAAGTTTATTAAAACTAGATGTCGCTTTACAAGCATTGCGAATTCACGTAGATGCGATGTAGTAATGCTGAAGGCGCGTAGCTGTCGTAGCCTACGTAGCGATTGTAGATAGTTGTAGCAGCACATTTAACTAGATGGAGCCATGGTGCAAAATGTTTGAGATGTAGGTACTTTCATTGTGAATTTGTTGAACTAGGATGTAATAATTAATTTTAGCAATGTTATGTATTTTAGGTAGATGGCGTTGTTATAATATACTTGGCAAAAGGCAAAAACACCTTGATAGAACATAATATTATTTCTAATAATATTTATGAAAGTATTTTGCGAGCTGCGATTTGAGTTGTTTTAGTATAAAATTAGTTTAGAACAAATTTATTTCTTAAAAGTTGTCCACTAAAACTTTTAGAGGGACTTTTATTTTAATTAAATCTATTACGTCTGTTAAATATTCTATAAATCTTCAGGTAATTATAAATATTATATTTTACGTTTACTACTTTTTTACAAAATAATAGTCTTATAATAATTTAAAAGTGGTCGTCTTAAAGCTCCATCTACGGAAGCTATTACGAAATTCTAGCTACGTTACTTACCAGTACTTTGTTCCAGCTACGAACATTCATTGAACCAACAAAAGAGACATCTAGCGCTAGTAAAACTAATTAAATTTTCATCGTAGCCCGAATTCCTTCAAAACTTACTTTTATGTTATTTAAATAAAACCTAAGCAGTCGTCAGTTAATTAGGTGTGCCAAGATTTACGACCCACGATTTTTTCCTTACTATTAGTTAGTTATTAGAAAATCATTCATACTCATCATCCGAACCTTTATTAATTGGGGTCGGCTACTAATTTAACCGGTTTTACCTGAATATCAGTTTTTCCACGGAAAGACTGGCATCGGACATCCGCAATGTCGAGGGTGAACTGAATTACAAAATTGAACTAGTTATCAGTATATATGAAGGCATTGACTAACTCAAACGTTTGCCATAGGTTTTCATGATAACTGGGCTAACAGCTTAACGTGTTCTGAGCCACGGGCGGGAAACACCGCCATATTTCTTACTCCGGGCTGCTGTTAAGAATTTCTTGTAAGAAAAGCCCAACAGCAGTCTGACCCGGCAATCGACCCCGGGACCTCTTAATTGGCAGTGGCTTGTGCTAACCACTAAAGCAACGAGTCATTCATTCATACTAATATTATAAATTCGTGATAACTCTGTCGGTCTGTCTGTCACGCTATCACAACTAAGCCTTTATACTGATTTTAATTAAATTTGGCATGGAGATATTTTGATTCTAGAGGAAGGACATAGGTTACTTTTTACCTTGATAACCGAGATACAAGCAGGCGGAGCTGCGAATAAAAGCTAATTAAACTTTTTTTTGTTATCATGCACAGTCTTAAATTGTTTATTGCCGGACATTGAGCCTATTATACCACGCTGGAAATACGAGTTAATACTAAGTTTTTTATAAGTTTTACTTTTATTTGCATTGAGGTTATGTTACGCTGCCTGATTCAACAGTCCTCTTTTATGAAACTTATTGAATATATAGCGGTAATGACACTGCGTATTCTTAATTTAGCATCACATATATTAATAAAATAATATAAATATTTCGGACCTCTGACACACAGTTCATCTAGACATCTAGTTTCAAACTACTCAGCAGAGCGTGTGTTATGAAAGCTAGATTGGCTAATAGAATACTTATTTATTTTTTGATAAATCCCACTGATGAAATATTATTATTGTGTCAGTGGTAATTACATACATATTATACACAGAAATCACCTAAGTTCTCAAACATATATTCGCGTTATTTTTGACTAAATGTATGCATGATGCAAAGATTTGGCCAAAAATAACGCAACAGAAAATATACTTATTTCAAATAGATACATGCGTCAGTTCCATTATCTAAAAACTAAATCACTCCAAGTAGTGAATGATATTTTCATTACAGAATATGATATTATTGATTCTTTCTTAAATGGAATATTTTACTTAACATCTGAAGGAATATCTCGAATATGACATTGCAATTCAAACAAGCCAAACAACAATATAAACAAGTCAAACTCACGACAATCAATTCATATTATATTTTATGTACATTGATGTAAGGTTCATTATTCTGTACCTGTGAAATCAACGAGAACTTTCTGACGTTTGGCTTTGTATCAATATTTGACTAGAATATTCTTTCTTCGTGACAACACTATTAGAATGTTAGTTTTTTTATTTTATGACGGTATCAAATGAATAATATGTGTAAATATTTTTATATATTATTTTTCTCATAAAGTTATAAACTAAAATATACATATTTATTTGTTTTTCACTTTATGTATTTTACTTGAATTCATGTTAATTACGTGAATCATGTCACTAAAACCCCAAATATTTTTAGTGACATCACTAAAACCCCAAATATTTTACTAAGCCCTTTACCCCACTTCCAAACAGTCGTAAATTACCGTCAATATCTATCAATGTTGTCAGCGTAGAACCTTTCCCATAATGTGGAGAATTATTCACACAGGAAACATTTCTCGTAAACGTTAACTGAGTGTATTAAAAAAAACAATATCTACATACCTACATTTATTAATGTTTTTAGCTCAACCACTGATTTTAGCCTACCTTACAAAGCAAAATGTCTGACAAAAGACCGTATCAGAAACTTACATTTAGTTAATAACAGGCAACACATTTACGTCAGTCATGGGGTGTACGCATACGAGTTGGTCGTAAAATGGTATGTATACTCAATAAATTGATTAGCTATTACGTTGAAGTGTTTGATTTGGGCGTTTATCTGATTATTTATGGCTGGTGTGAACTTGATAGAACTCTTATAAGGTCACGATTGGGTTACAATTTGCCTTAACATGATTGTAGTGTGTAAATTGAATACTCTTGTGAGGATGGTTAACTACCTCATTGGTCTAGCAGTTAGCGTTTGCGACTGTTGATAAAGAAGACTTGGGTTTGAATCCCAGCTGGTTTAACCAGCCGGAAGTTTGATTCGATTTTTCTTACAAGAAATCCATAATAACAACCTGAAAAACAATAAAAACGGGTAATTATATGTTGAATTAAAACGAAACGAAAACTTTGTACATAACGAGAAGCAAAAATTTATGAAAAAAATTCATTCATCTTCCTTACTTTTATTACTCTTATAATAAATTGGGGTCGACTACTAGTTCAACCGGTTTTACCTGAATATCAGTTTTCAGACAGATACTGGCATCGAACCTTCGCAATCCCGAGGGTGAATAGAATTCGAAGGTTAAACTAGTCGCGTCAGTATATTTGAGGGCACTGACTTCCCAATAGCGATTGCCATAGATGTTCATGACAACCGGGACCGACCGACGGCTTAACGTGCTCTCTGAGGCATGTGCAGACAACACTGCCATCTTCCATACTCCGGGCTGCTATTAAGAAGTTCTTTTAAGAAAAATCCAACAGCGTCCGACCTGAGAATCGAACCCGAGACCTCTTGTTCTGCAGCCGCAAGAATTATCATGAGAATATCTAATATTTACACTGTTTCTTTCTTTACTCAAAATTTTGAGTATTGTCGTACTATTTCTATTAATGAGTTGCCTAATCTAGTTTTCTTGAAGTTACTCCCAAACAGTACATAAAGCGACTCTCTTGAGTTATCAAAGATTTTAAGTAGTTTGAATTAACATGACTCAATAATATTACAATTGCAAATCTCTGACTACTTTGAGTTTATCTTCGGTTTGTTCTGTTATTTACATAATTTCTAGGTATATTTGTCTAATAGAAGCTGAATATATAACGAAACAAGTTTCTAATTTGTAAAGTGCTGTTTCACAAACAAACTGTTAACTAGACTTTCAACCAATTTATAGAATAATAGTAACTAACAACAATATAAAAAAAATGGCCAAGTGCGTCACTGGCCACGCATAGAATAGGGTTCCGTAATTATTAATTTGTTATGAATTTATTTTAATTTTTGAACGAAACTTTCTAAGTAACTGCTTTTTACAAGTTGACGTATGACTCACATACTAACAAAGCTATCTAAGCCGTTATAGTTTCCCTTCAAAGTTCATTTAATGACATTTTTTTTTGGATCTGATTTCACTTCACGATAGTAGTTTAGCTTCCAGAGGGAGGGCCTGTTTTAATAAAAAACGCGCCTTAAAGTTGAATATATCTCAAACAAATACCGCAATAGTGATATGTTCCAGCAATAACTTATGTTTTTGAAATAGTAATTAATATCTAAACTTCAAAGCAGTAGAGCCACGCTGGTTTCAGCATAAACGAGCCGGCTCGACCGGGGCGGTACCCTTACACAGAAGATCAACGTGAAATTACAGCGTTTGTGCTGTCGTGTTTCGTTGGTGAGTGCGAGACTGGAGGCGCAATGATGCAGAAGCATCACTAGGCCGCCATGGTGTGGGTTAAAATGTTGCATTGTTGCATTATCTGCTTATGCTTTCCATCAGGTAGAGAAGAGTAATTTTGGCACGGCCATACATAAAAAAAAATACTAACGATACCCATACGATTAGGTAGACGCGAGAAAAAATCCTCCCCGCTTAGACACACCAAGTAAAGGTTTTTCATGGTTTTATTGCAGTACTTAATCGACGTGGTAAATACACATAGCAATGCAAAGTTTCACCTTTCTAGCACTAACCATTTCGACAGTAAGCCGTATGGACGGACATAAAGACAAACGGACATGAATAAACTATAAGGGTTCCGAGATATGACCTACGGAACCCTAAATAGAAGGTTCTTAATTTAGGTTTATTTGAGGTTTTTTATTTTAGTTGCAAATCTTTTCTGAATAGGTGTAAATCATCAGCCACATCTTTATCAATTAAGGTGTCTTTACCCCATTTTAAGCCGACTTAAAAAAAGGTGGAAGTTTTCAATGAGACTGTATTTTTTTGTTACCTCATAACTTTCGACTGGGTGAACCGATTTCGATGATACTTTTTTAATTTGAAAGCTGGTGCTTCCCGTGTGGTACCATTTCAGTTTTGTCCAGTTATTGAAGTCGGTTTCGTTAAAATTTTATTGATGATAATACAATCCGAAATGCGGAACTATTGTTATATCTGACTATAAATAGAATCGTTTATGTTTTAAAGCGTTCAAAATTAAATTCCTTTATTTTTGCTACCGGCTGAGTAAAAGTGGATATTTAAATAATGTTAATGTACTCAGAAAAGTCATTAACCCCAATAAAGGGTCAATAACCGAAAACAGTCAAAATAACCCGTTTTCATTATTTATTTACCAATTCTCATTTTTTATCACTTTGTTCAGAATCATAAAGTAATAAACGAATATACATTTGAATATAGTATGCGCCATTTTGGTTTAGCACCATGGAGTTATGTGGGCGTATAACTGCGAGTTAAATTGTTTATTTCCAGTTATTGTGGGTGTTGTCCACATAATTTGTTTTGCTAACCCTTTCACCGCCTGTGTTTTTATTTTTAGGTAGAATTTATAAACGTTCTATTTTAAAATAGCTGTTTGTTATCTAAGATCTTGATTACGTTTTCAACTTTTTTAGAAAGGACTTCTTTAAGAACCGACAGGTGCTATTTATCAAATAGATACTGGAGACTTTAAAGAAAGCGGCTTTACACTTTTTTACTCCTACACTAAAAACTAGTTGGTGCTGTAAGTAGAATCACTGATAAATTTAATACAATTAGATATTGACTCCAATCTTAATATAAACGATTATCTTATTCTTAGAGAGTTAGAAGTTCTTTTCTAACTCACTCAAAATACACGTATCAATCAAATCTTTAACTAAGTTTTGAGTAAAATTAGAAAAGGATTCAAGAGTAAAAAGTTCTATTGTAACTGCTGTACAGAGGCATCTCCTTAAAAATCAAAAGGAAAGATAATTACTGTAAAATGAAAGAATCGAATTAGGTTTTTTGTCTAAGTGGACCACGAAGACAGGTTTCCATAAATAGTGAATGTAATTTTAATCAACTCGAGGACATACATTGCGTCATTGAGAGTCATCAGTTATGTTGCATGATATTTTCATCATCATTATCATCAATTGCACGCCACTTAGATCGATCATTGAAAATCTTTACACAGCACTTTAAATAAACGCTAGGTGAAATGGCTCCAACGAGGAACAAAATTTATAAATCAAAGTAAACGCCAACAGCAAATATAAACACTATGTTATCAAATTAAGTTATGTTTTGTCATAGTTGTAAATACAAACTCAAGGCACAGGATAAATATTAGTAGTACAAAGACACTCAGGAATATGAAAGCTTTCAAACTAACATGAGATGTCAAATACGGTGTTTGTTTTAATGTTTAATTAGTGATTCTTAAAGTAATGTCATAACAACAAAATCCTAATATATAAATATTTTTAAAAACTTATACATAGTCCCAAGATAAGCAGAGCTTGTGTTATGGGAACTAGATAACTGGTATGAATACGTATTTACTTTTTCATGTAAATACAACATACTAAACATAGAAAACACCAAAACTCCAAAACAAATATTTGCTTAATGTACAAACATTTGGTCCGACCCGGGCATCGAACCCGAGACCTCAAGCACAGCAGTCGCATACGCTACCACTGCACCACAGAGGCAGTCAAATAGTGCACATTAGATTTGTATGTACAGGTAGAAGTTTCAAATTTGTTACAACCAGGCTCTTCATCTTATAATGATTTATTTATTTATTTTTACGTAGTAAACACAAACATTCACTTTAAATAATGACTTACAACTTATTACACGTGTTACTCTAATTAAAATCAAAACATTAACATAGGATAACAGATTTTTTTGTGAAAAATGGATAAACAGCGACATATCAAAAAGTTCAAAGACTTATATACTAACGAGATCAAAGATAAAACAAATATAACAAAATTAAAAGCCAAAAAAATAGTAATAAAACGTATTACTTAATGAAAATTTAATAAACAAAATGAAAAGATGATGAAGTGCAATGATGTAAGGAAAAGCAATCGTTCGACCCCCAAAATACACATGTCAGATTTTTTTTATGAAATAGTAAAGGAAAGCAATGAGAAGATACTAAAATAATATATTACTATCCGATATTAATTTAAGAATCAATTTATTTTATATGGATAAATGCCGTTTGTTTTATTTTGTAAAACCACAGATCACAACAATCACTAGGACTGTTTTGTACAAAAAGTAAATAATTTGAGAAATAGAAAAAATCAGAAGAAATCATATCGAAGGGACCTTTTACAAGCAGTAGTAATTTACCTGTAACTTAATTCACTGTTAATATAATGTTAATATATTATAAAATCAAATGCAAAAAATACATTTTACATTAAACCGAAATTCTATCGGGTAACGTATCTTAAGATAAAATTGAAATGTCAAACACCGTTGACTATATCAATATTTCATTAACACGTACCGTCTCCAGCTGCGATCTATACGACCATAAGTTACACATACAAACATCGAAGGGTTGACAATTGACGACTGTTATGTCCACATTTTTTTTTTTTTTTCTATGCCCGTTTAATGTTAAAAGGTTTTAACTGGTAATAGTGTAGTTCATAGGTTTAATATGATATGTCAATTAGGTACTTAATTACATTTCAATGATTAAATACATCTCTTTGTTATTATAAACAACTAGCTGACCCGTGCCCACTTCGTTGGGCATAATGTTAATAATCCTTTTTTAGTATAGAGTGTTATGTTTTAATTTCTAACTGCCAAGAATAAGATAGAAAGTAGTTCTGATAAGAACCTATTATTTAAACAATGTCGAAAGTGTACTAATTACGTTTCGAAAAATTCAATTTCGGGGACGTCCGCTGCGTAAGGAGCCGACTACGCGTCTGAGCCGCGCGGGTACCTACCTCTCAGATGTAAAAGGCCACGCCTCCTTCTCCCGAAGCGAGCACGAACGTGAACCGAATTAAACCCGAAACCATCGCGCGCCGTCCGCTGCTTTGGCCTTCCGTTGAAATTTCTCCGATTCACTTTGAAAAACCGACTACCACGTAAAGGCCTTTTTATTTTTCGGTTTTTTATATAACCTATGACACTCAGCAATAATGTGGCTTTTTATTGGTGAAAGAATTTTTAAAATCGGTTTAGTAGATCCCGTGATTACCCCTTACAATTTAACAAATATACAAACACACAAACTTTACTTCTTTATAATATTAGTATAGACAAGCAGAGAGCATACGAAAGGACACGTTACTTGGTTGTACAACACCTATAGACACTTGAAAATCAGGTGATATAGTAGTGCTGTACGTCTGTATTACTCCTAAAATGGAGATGGAACTCCGACGAAGTCACTAGATAAAATTCTTTTTTTTTATGTGTGAGACTGCTACAGTGCCTCTACACAGCTTGATAGAAATCATGAACAGAATCCAAGAGAAGTGGCTACCGGTTACCATACTTATTGCAACCTACACTATGGCTGTCCATTGAAATGCTTCTGCATCATTGGGCCTCCGGTCTCTCACTTACCACGAAAACCGGTGTGAAATAGCGTTTGCGCTGTGTTTCACCGAGTGAGTGAGGATACCGGAGGCCCATACCCCAACCCCTCCCCCCATCCCCATTCCTATCCCCCAAAGGTCGGCAACGCACTTGTGACGCCTTTGGTCTTGCGGGTGTCCATGGGCGGCGGTAATCGCTTACCATCAGGTGATACGTCTGATCGTTTGCCCACTATTCAATAAAAAAAAAAAAAAAAAAACACGACATCAAAAATGTAGTCATTTAAGATTGGCCTTCTATTGAGAGGGCAGCACCGTCCTATTCAAGCCAGCTCTTTGGTATGTCGACGTACGTAAAATAAAAATAAATTTAACTATATTTAAACTAAAAAAAACTATCACGCTAGTTTTTTAATTTAATTATGAAATCAATATTGATGCAGCAAATGGAATGCAAAAATGTCAAAGAATTATTGATATAATTCTCTAAAATTTTTGCATTCCATTTCTCTGATTAGAATCCTTTGAGGCGACTTTTAATAAGGCGAATAAAATTCGAAATACGTACAGTTCTTAGAGCTTAAAACTAAAAACAGAAATGTTTTCTACAAACTAAAACTCGTGTGTGCGGGAGTGGGTTCCGTGTATACCAAAAGTGCAACATTAAAACCTTAATTTGTGTGAATTTCAATTGAATGAGTTTTAATGTTCTATTGTACCTTAACTACTTATTACTAGTACTTTAACTATCGAAACAAAACATGGTAGTTATTTTTAATCTACATCGAATGAAGTCAAAAGGTCAATAACAACACTTGCCAAAAAAGTTCCTTTTAGAATATTGAACCCATTTGCCAGATAACTAAAGACTTTAATTTCACAAGTCTCGAGAGTTAAATATGTCACATTACCATATTATTATCAGCAACTTTTATCTATCACATAATGTTATATGTCATATAACTATCTGAAACTTGACCTAAATATTGTGAATGCTGGAATATCTTTACGATAGTATATTAACCATAAGTAATTTTTATGGTAAGATGTTATCATTGCTCGTGGCTTCGAGAAACCCCTTCAGGGTACTTCTGCCCTCTTAGCCAAGATGCGGGTGTTTCACGTCGGTTGCCTTTCTACAATCGCTAATACCTCTATTCTCCTAATATTTATTTTGATTACATGACTGCGTTAAAATACGTCATTCCCGTACACTTTTCTAGTTTTTTTATAAAAGTTTACATAAAAAGAAGGTCAACTTGACTGGGACTGATTAGGTTTTCGTGAGTTATGGTTCAAATTATTGAACAAACAGTTGAAAATTAAAGTGTAGCGGTCATGGGTTCGATTGCATTATATCTTTATTATTAATAATATATTATTTTATTATATATTTTTACATCGCGTCGTCAGACTACACCATCTAAAATGTGCAACAGAGAGGGATGTCACGTCTACATCTACGCGTGCTACCTGATTCACTCTCTCCTTAATATTAGTATAAATACCGGTGTTGTTGTTTTATATTATGTTCAATCATCAGTCATCTTTTGAATACAATCCTTTTATCATTCATCTCGCTGCTTTACTCAATACATTTTTACGGTCGTCTACATGTATAACTGGTTTGGTTTTAACACAACATAAGTTAGTGGTTTTGTTTACCCGACCTTACCCACTACAAAAGGAGTCCTATTTTTTAGTCTTACAAGGTCTATAAACCTTACCAAAAGATCAAATGTGATCCGTATACTCCTCAGATTCTGTACGTAATGTATAACCTAACTCGACGCTCGCTTGCCAGTGATATCAATGAGATAAAACTCTATAATCTGTGGACCGGACCGTGCGATACGTTATACACTCACTGTTGCGTCGTGCACCGCACTGTGTTCGATCGCCTCTTAATACCTTAAGATATTTCGTTAGTGTGATGCTATCATAAAGATCCATATCTCAATATTTTAATAGAGATGCCCTCTTATTATTAACTTGAAATAAAACATTAAAATGTGTTACAACACTAAATATCTGCGACCAATTTGCTGTGTTCCTGACGAACTCTAAAACTTTTGCAGCAAGCCTTTGGCGTACTGATAGAATTAATCAGTTTTGAAGTAACAAGCTTTATGATACGAAGAGAAATTCCTTTAATAGGATGCGATGTTATTTATTTATGTTTATTCCCATAGACCGATACTTAAAAATAAATGATAATTATTTTTTATTTAACTTCACTTACATTACACAACTTCATTTACAAATACTTAAAATAATATTTATATGAAACACAGCGCAAGCGCTATGTTACACCAGTGTTCTGTGAGGCTGTGGTATCACTCAGTCGATCCGGCCCATTCATGCCGAAGCGTGGGAGAGCCCACGGCAAATTTTACAGGATTGTTTCAAGTAACAAACATTTATCGTTTCAAGAAAGGATTGTTTTGTTTACTGTGAAAAGGTAGACAATAAGATAATTATAATAGATAGGCTTTGAAGTAGTTGGGATTGTTAAACAATGGTTTAAGCATATTAATTTTTCATATAGTATGCTATTAATATACCAATAATAATTATTTTTGGCATTAACTGATTTTATAAAAATTGAAAATTCTGATTTAAATATTGAATAAATATATTTTTGTTCTGAGCCTTTATTACTTCCAAAGTAACTTGTGTAGGCTACTAATTTAACTGGTTTTAACCGAGTTTCAGTGTTTCAACGGAGCAACTAGCATTGGACCTCTGCAATCCTGAGGGCGAACTAAATACGAAGATTGAAAAGACAAATATTCTGAAAACTAGGTCAGTATATTTGAGAGTACTGACTTCCCAAAAACCACTGTCATATATGTTCATGACAACCAGGACCGGCAGCCTAACGTGCTCTCTGAGGCATATGTAGAAAGCATCCCAATTTCTACACTCAGGGCTATTATTAGGCATTTCTTATGAGAAATACCTAACACTTTTGTGGTCTGAACTCGATACCTCTCGATCGGTAGTCGCATATCAACCATTACACCAATAAAGCAGACAAAGACGATATAGACTCAAAACACGCATACCGCATACAGACACAAGCACATGCAAAATTGACAGATCAACTATAAAGTATGTTTCATGTATGTTCCACTTATAAACATTTACTGTATCACTATTTTTTTTTGGGATGGTCTGAGTCCCTACATACAGCTCACGCTAGTTTGGGAATCAGGACTTGCACTTGATTTGTATCCATACTTTGTTACAATAAATTATTATTATTATTATTTTACTTGGGTAAATATATTCTGTCGTATTGTGTTAGTGAGTGCAAGACGAGAGGCCTCAACAGGCCTGGGAAGCATCTCAATAAGCCTTCATGTTTCTCTAGAATTCTGCTTATACTTTCCATCAGGCAGAGTAGAGACACTTTGGAAAACTCATATATAAAAGAAAAATAAATGAACCTATCAAATCTTACCTACAAACGTCTCCTTTTTCTATCTTTTGTTCTTTATATATAATACTGAATTTCAGTTATTTCATTAGAATGGCCTTGTCAACTCAACTCACTAAACTATTCAGGCTTAGTCAATTATGAATAAGCTTGAATAGTAGACAAAACGCGAGTGTTTTCATACAAAGTTACTAACTCGTGAAAAATAAAAACATGTTTGTATGTATATAGTTATTGATTGTTAAGTTAACTGGGGTATTACCGAGAAAAGAGAATCTATATGAGGTGTGGGAACTATTTGTTTGTTAGTCCGGACACTTTTATGTTTCTTTTATTTTCTCTGATAAACGAATGTAATTATTCTTTGCGGAAAATATATGTCTAAGGCTCTACGATTTGCTGTAAAGATAGAAAGTTTGCAAAGTTTATCTGTACCTGTATTTTAACTAGCTGCGTTCTGCAATATTCTCCGCGGGTTTAATTGCCTTTGAATCGTTTAATTTGACTGTGTCATTGGTTTTAATCTTGTAATATATTCCTTTATTTTTCATAAAAAAATATTAAAAGAGAAAAGAGCGTACTCCTTCTTAAAAGGTCGGCAACGCACTAGTGACGCCTTTGGTGTTGCGGGTATCCATGGGTGGCAGTGATCGCTTACTATCAGGCAAAACGTATGTTCGTTTGCCCCTATTGAATAAAAAAAAAAAGTTACGTCTCATAACATCAGCTCCATGAAAGTAAAAGTTCTGTCAAAATTAGTCGAGCCACTCCAAAAAATCATCCGTCTCAACAAATACACTTTATGTGTGTACACGTATGTCCTTCCATTTGCAATTGGTGAAAAACGGTTTATTTGAAACTAGCCGACTTGTGCTCACATCGGTGGGGGTTAACCGCCCGCTTTTCTTCGACTTGATTTACAAATACTATTATTTCTAACTGAAGTTTTTATTCAATCATAATAAAACATAGCCTATGTTACTCCTGAATAGTGTCATTTTCTGTTAGTGAAATAATTTTCAGGGTAGGATCAGCACCTCCGAAGATTACCCCATACAAACAAAGTTAGAAACTTTACCTGCTTATAATATAAGTAGAAGAATAGTTTATACTATAAATTGGTTCCATTAATCAGGTAATTCACCTTAAGCCGTCCATCGACGATTTTTTACAGTAAGTTAAGGTTTTATTTAAAGAATATATTAAATTGATACCGGAAGAATAACATTAAATATGAATATATACAGCTTACTACAAGTTATTTTTCTTTAAAGATTATTTTTACGATTTATTTTCACTTTGATTACTTTCGTGTAAGTAATATTTACAATTTTTTTACTACTTTCTTTTAAATGTTTTTTAAATCATCACCCGCACTAAGCATATATCCTGTATCTCAGGAAACTTCACAAAAATACATGAAACAGACACAATTAACATACAGACTTGTAATTACAATTTCAAAAATATACAAAGATTTGTCTCATGTGAAAGCCTTTGTAAAAGACTTTTGCTTTGACCCCTCATCATCATCATCAGCCCGTTGCAGTCCACTGCTGGACATAAGCCTCTTCCAAGGAACACCACAGAGCCCGGTCTGTTGCTTTCTGCATCCAATCACTACCAGCCCTCTTACATAAGTCGTTCCGCTATCTGGCCAGAGGGCGTCCCATACTACGTTTGCCAAGACGCGGTCTCCATTCTAAAACACGCTAACTCCAGCGATTGTCTGTTCTGCGACATGTCTGACCAAACTTTGACCCCTAACTCAATTTAATTTAAAAGAAACGTCAAAAGATAAAGCAAAGAAAATAAGGATCTAATGCAATTACGTTAGTAATATACAATGACCTTTTATATAAGCCCTACCTATTTAACGGCAACCTACGCGCTATGAAGTGCTACGGTATTGGCTACAGGTCTCTGTAGACCCGATACGCGCCTACGCACAGTCTACGTAACTCCGCCTACTGCAAACTTTGTCAAAGCTATTCAGAATACCTATTTCTTTAGCTAAGTGATAAATTCAGAATAAAAAAATGTCGGAATAAACTAAGCTTACCTGTTACTAACAATGAATTATTCTTAACCAGTGTTGAAATAGATTTCATTAGAAGGTTATTACGATCCAAAAGTCATAAATTGTAGAAGTTTCATTGAAATATTATTTAAATTGAACATGTAATTGTATCATTAACCCTTACACGGCTCTATTTAATTAACCAAATGCATATATCACAAAATGATTATTCGAACAAGAAATAGCTTTCACACTTCGTGTTAGTATTAAATATAAGAGTAATAAATCTTAATAAATTTATTAAAGGATGTTCTGTTTTATGTATCTAAATAATCATATCCACAATCTATAACGGTCCACTGATGGACATTTGCGTTTGCTTAGAACGGAGCTTTTGACCTATTGTATAATAATATTTAACGTTTTTTAAAATAACATTTAACGTATATTTTTCTACCAAGGGAGAGCCACGCTTCAGCATGCATGGGCTGGCTCGACCGGAGTGATACCACGGTCTCACAGGAATCCGGTGTGCAACAGCGCCTGCGCTGTGTTTCACCGAGTGAATGAGGGTACCGGAGGCCCATAACTCAACCCCTTCCTTCCTCCCCCAAAGACCGGCAACGGACTTGTGACTTCTAAATTTGATATCTGATTCCTGTTTACCTTCCCTTTTTTTTGCGGAAATCCCCTCGGATACCACTTGTGGTTATGTCGGACTCGAACCGATTAAAAACCGCACACTGATGGGGGTACTAAAAGCCGGGAAACCAGGTGCATCCTGTGTACCTCCTAAACCTTTCACAATTACTTCGGTGACATAGTGGTAGCGTATGCGACTGCTGTACTTGAGGTCTCGAGTTCGGTTTTCGGGTCGCATTAAATGTTTATATGAACTGCAAATATTTGTTTCGGAGTTCAGGTGTTTGGTGTTTCGTCATCCAGACCGGACATATTCCTTTTCTCTAGACAAATTAAACACATAATATTAGTAGAGCTTACTGTTCCGTGGGCAACTAATATTCCTAAAGACCATAAAATAAAATTAAATAAATATTACGATCTAACAACTGAACTTAACAAAAATGGCTATGTGGTTAATTTATACGCGGTAGAAGTGGGAGCGAGAGGTATACCAGCTAAATCTCTCTATAACCTTTTGAAAGACCTTGGCCTGTCGAGATCTGCAGTAAGTTCTATTTTAGAACGAGTATCCAAGGCTGCACTAACAGGTTCCTACCAAATTTGGCTAGGTAGGGCGGGAAACTCGAGCAGTGAAGGTGACCGTTGATGCGTATCTTAAAGGGGGCCTCCTTAAACCTACACCTAGGTCGTAAGTCCTGGGAACTGCTTTGAGTTTCTCCCTCTGCCACACGATGGACCCGGCACCCGCACGGTGAATCCATGGAATGCTAAGAAGTTTGTCTCATACGTGTATATTTCCAAAAAAATTATATTTATATCAGTCGCTAGTACCCATAATACAAGTTCTACTTAGTTTGTAACTAGATGGCGTTGTGAATTAGATGTCCAAAGATATTTATTTATGACTCCAACCAGCGCAGACTAACATGGCTCTCTCATTCACAACTTTAGTGTGAAAATTTCTTTGCAAAATATAATTAAACATCATAATACTTTAATCAGTTACTTGATCAGTTTAAGATTCCAATCTATTGTGATGTATACAAAAGCAAATACATAATTGAAATTAGGATGTGTATAAATCAATGTTCAAAACAAGGTTCATTGTCCGATGAACCCTTGTTTTTGTGCCATCAATAGTGACCCAGAATGAAATAGTAGTAATACATAATTCATATTAATATCATAAATTCGAAAGTAACTCTGCTGTCTTTTCGTTACACTCTCCCACGACGCACCGATTCCAATGAAATTTAACATCAACATACCTTTATTTTCAAGGAAGGGTTTGGACTTTAATTAAGTAGAAAAGAGCACTAATAAGATGTAGATAAGTGTGGCTGTATTGCACTATTTAGTAGAATAGAGTAGATGAGAATTTAGTTCAGTTAATTCCCTTTTAACAACAACTTTGTATGAAAAATATATTAAATTGAAACACCTGACTTCCCTGTTTTAGACCTTACATTTGACAATACTTCCAACGTCTATTTGATTTAAATTTGTAAATGTAATATACCTTTAATAATTATACTTTCTGAGATGTTTTAGCTACTAGCTGAACTGCGCAGTGCTAGTCGCGGTACGACAATAACGGCGGGCAAAGCCGCGAGGCGAAGCTAGTATCTTTATAAATTGTAGTTTATGTGTTATTCTGATGTACAAGCTATATTATTGTAAAGTTTCATCAAAATCCATGCAAAAACTACTTTGCGTGAAAGAGCAACAAACATACTCGCTTACATACTCAAAATTTTTATCGTTTATAATATTAGTATATAGAAATAGTCAACTGCCCTTGTACGTAATACATCCTTGCCTAACTGTGCTCTTCAAGCGCTGTTCTGAAAAAAAATATATTTATTTAATTAAAAAATGTATTAATAAAGATCAATTACAAAAATAAACTGACAAGACCATTCGCAATATCTAAAAGCTATAAACGAGCAATTGTTTGTAAATATATATATATAATTTGAATTTAGGAAATGGCTTCTAAGATTTTCGTGAAATTTAGTATGCCCCCATTTTGGGATCTAAGATACATTTTTAGAAAATGAACCAAAATAATACTATTCAAGTACTAACTCGTAATAGTATCCGAGTAAGTCAGGATATAGATGTCTAATAACATTATATAATGTATATAATAAATAATCATACCATGTACTAGCTGATCCACGCAACCTCGTTTGCGTCTTATATTGCCCGTAGCGTGAAAATTTTCCCCCATTTTTTAAACATTCTTCATTGGTGCTCCGCTCCTATTAATAGTAGCGTGATGATATATAGTCTATAGCCTTCCTCGATAAATGGACTATCCAACACCGAAAGAACTTTTTAAATCGGATCAGTGGTTCCTGAGATTAGCACGTTTAAACAATCAAACTTATATCAGATGTCTATTTTATTTATTTATTGAATAGTGGGCAAACGAGCAGACGTATTACCTGATGGTAAGCGATTACCGCCACCCATGGACACCCGCAACACCAAAGGCGTCACAAGTGCGTTGCAGACCGATGGTAAAGGGGATGGGGGGAGGAGTTGGGGTCTCCGGTATCCTCACTCACTCGGTGAAACACGGCGCAAACGCTATTTCACACCGGTTTTCTGTGAGGCCGTGGTATCACTCCGGTCGAGCCGACCCATTCATGCCGAAGCATAGCTCTCCCCATACATACACAGTACAACATCCCTGCTTAGTTTGGGACTAGATGGCGTTGTGTCAAATGTCAGAAATATTTTTATTTAAAACACGATAACACAAAGATTTGAAACTTCGCGTCACTATAACTCGGAGAATAATTCGAACACGAACTTTAAACATTATTGTGAAACATTCAATGAAACCACTCCAACTTGTTTATTTCCCCTGCTGTAATACACTTCAGCTATTACAAGACATTTAAACTTCCCCTATCGCTCACAGAATCATGTCGTGATCGTCAGGTTTATGACTTACTTCACACGATTCAAAGGAAAAGAACTATTCCTAATATTAATACAAATATATAAAAAGGACTCAATAATCTAAGAAATTACTCTGTTCTGTAAACCAATTGTACTTTACAGTATTAACATATAATCTTCTCCATTCACAGAAAATGCACCAGACAATTTTGATATACTTTAAGAATGTTACCTCAACGAGAGACTTGGACAGGCCTAAAATTATCTGAAGAACTTTCTTTGAATACAGTGCACAGGGAAGAACGCATGTTTATTATATCGAACCTCCGATGTCGAATGTTATTAGATTAGATTAATGGTAGTAGACGAACTACTAAAACGATAAAACTATATATATGTGATGGTAGTAGTATTAGTATTATTATACATATAAATATGTATAATAATAATACGCAATATACAATAGTACAGTAAATTTCAACTTGAATTAACGCGGCCTCATGTGATCAAATTTTTCTGCTGCCATTAAGAGATCTGGACAGTTTAGAGTCTTACAATTTTTTTGTACAAAGATATTTTGTAGGTGTCAGAAATAGGAGTCATTTACGGCCCCTCAGAAAGAAACTTTGCCAGGCGAGTTGGTATAGGTTTAGTTTCAAATTGTTTTGTCACCAAATAGGACTATGGGTAGTGCTTAATCGAATATGTTAACATATTCCCAAAGATGCATAAATATCACTAGGCCTGCATTGTTGTATTGTCTGCATTCGCAATACGTATGGTGACCACCACTTTTGGATTATACTTATGTTTTCCATCAGGCAGAGTGGAGTGGCGGGCCCGTACATAAACAATACTAATCCTAGCTAAGTCAATCTGTGATGGATGCCTCGAAGCCGTTAAGGAAACAGTCCCGGTTTCCATTCTAACTCTTGGCATTCGTTACACGCAGTTGGACATATAAAATGTTCGACAACAATTATCTACAAAACTCCAACAACGCCTAATACATTGGTTGTGAAAACCTGATAGAAGGTGTCCCATAAAAAAAAAAATAAGTTAACTGGTATCTTAGTATACTTAAAGCCGACCCCAACAGAATTTGAATTTAATTAAATATATCTGTATATTTTTTATCTATCTTTGTTATGTTCTAAAATATAATTCTGGAAAATCCATAATTTGATAATATGACGAAACAAATTCTCTATAAAGGGTTATACGGGTACACAGAATATTATATCGATAAATCCCCCACACACAATATAGTCTTTACAACTTTTATTGACCGTCATTTTATCTTCCCCGCCTATTTTTTCCATTTAGCCATATTAAACCAATAAGGAGTACTAATAATATTGTGATGTGTGACGTCATGGGTCGTTATAAAACACATAATACTTTTTAATCTTCGCACGGTCGGTCGTCGCTGCGGTATATAAGGCAGAGCGACGACGATACAAGAGTAGACACCTGTTCGACGTGGTACGAGACATACGAACATAATGTAAGTACTTGTATTTTTTTATATCATTTTTTTAGTAAATTCTTATATACAGTGTAGGAAAGGTTGTGCATTTATTGTTTTAATTTTTTAAATTTCTGATTAGTTCAAAAGTTATGAGCGGTTTGCGTAATGTGACAAATATAAATTATCGTTTTAACTACGAAAATATTACTAAATTGGTCAAGGAAAATAGGAAAAGTCCAATACTGTTTTAAATTAAGAACCACAAAATTTTAGTTGAGATTTATACTTTTAATATACTATATAAAGTACACATTTTTTTTACTACAAAAGTAAGACTGTTAGTTGCATAGTATTTCGAAAAACCAACTTATAATATATTTATTATTATATTCTATAGATAAAACGTAAATCTCCAAATAATAAATTTACGCGTTGTAACATAATTATTCATAAATATACTAAAAAAAAAATATTTTTAAATACTTTCTCAACGTGAAATTGTCTTTATTTTCAATAACAAAAACAATCAATTTTTACTTGAAAGATTATGATAGTTTAAATCTCAAACATAAATACTTTTTTTGTAGAACATAGTTTAAATTTGTAATTAATAAAATTCTAAGTATTCACTTGAATAAATTGTAACATCAAAAAAAACGAGATTTTAATTACCTTTTCATAGCGTTGATGTCTTTCAAACAACATAAATTCAACATGTTACTGTTTGGCCCACAATGAGTAATGTGTAAAATTAAAAACAACGAAACTTGTGATGTTATAATTAGTGTATTTTTAAATATCAGCTGCTACTAGCAAAACAGAAAAACTCTTTTAAAACTTTTAATAAAATAAATAATTCTACCTTGTGAGCTTTCTAATACTAGATGAACTGTGATATCACTTACATGAATTTGCCAAAAAAAATCTAATTTTCTCTCGTTATTTTAGACTCCTTATTTTTGAATTAGCAAGCTATTCCATACTTTTTTTATATACTTCTAATATTTCTATATCCTTGATACGAATTTCCTTTGAATGAGCTTCCCTTTAGAGGAAACGAAATTCCATTCCATGCTACATTAGTAATAGGTATTCATCGTTTACTGTTTGTTCTGGAATAATATTTTGTGCCATAGAAAGCTTATTTAGTTGTGTATAAAACACAACACAACTAAAAAGTGATTTTACAATATTTTATATTTTTGAATAGCTTGAAATTTCATGGGAAGAATATGCATTTAAAAATGTACCTGTTTGGAATCGTTAAGGTTGAATATACTAAAAATTTATAAAACTGTAAGATGATGGCATAATAATCATAAACATAGGTTTAATTTGCCATTAAATAAGTAATAGGCACAAATTTAATAATGAACGCAATTAGCGAGGACCAATTTTATACAGCTACTAGCTGACCCACGCAACCTCGTTTGCATCTTCTATTGCCCGTAGCGTGAAAATTTTCTCCCGTTTTTGAAACATTCTTCATTGGTGCTCCGCTCTTATTAGTATTAGCGTGATGACATATAGCCTTTCTCGATAAATGGACTATCCAACGATTATCTACTCCAACGCACATACGCACACTGTTTTGATGGATATGATTGAATATGAACTTTGTATAGCGGTAATAAAGTGCAAATTGACTCATTGACGTTAGGAACACACCTACATTGCTTAGACAACAGTAGTGCTTGTAATATATGAACTTAATCCATCCATCCATCCATCTCAGCCTCTTTCCATCCATTTTTGTACGTAGGCCTCCTCCATACTCTTCCATCTCTGACGGTCTTGAGCCGCCGACATCCAATCTTGACCCACATGTCTCGTGATGTCGTCCTTCCATCTCATTGGTGGTCTACCCCGCGGTCTTGTATGTGTCCTCGGGCGCCATTCCAACAGCCTTCGAGTCCACCTTTCGCTACTCATTCGTGCAAAATGTCCTGCCCATCTCCACTTCCGCTCAGCAATCACCTCAATGACATCCCTAACCTTGGTCTTGGATCTAATCCAAGTATTTCTCTTCCGGTCGCGTAAGGAAATACTGAGCATAGCTCTTTGAACTTAATACAATAGCAATAATGCTCAAATTGACTTTACGTTTTAGATAGAAAACGTTTGTATGGAAAAAAAAAGGGCTGTTTTTAGGGCTTTTCCAGCCATTATTCGATTTTTCTCGCCGTAAAAACCATCCTTGAACTTCAACGAAAATTAAAAAAAAATAATTGGCCAAATTGATGGATGAAATTGTTGAGCTATGCGCTTACCAACACATTGAGCGATTCATTTTTATATTATAGATAACTAAAACTTGTGGGACAACTAGGAGGGTATTACGAGTATTACGCTCTTGTGACTTCTGAGGTGCAGGTATCTATGGGCGGCGGTACTCACTTACCATCAGGTACTTTAACGCCTTACATAAATAAAATTTCTAATTAAATATAAATCAGAATTATTAAGTAACTTACCTTAAACTATTCTACAAAAAAAACTTCATAACCCGATAATAGACAACTACGTCACAGCTATTCAATATTTTAATGAATATCGCTCAAGTAAGAGAAATTTGTCATCTAAATATCCTATCAAAAACTGGTCCTGATTCCTTAATATATTAGTCGCATTATACCCTGTAATTTTAGCCGATTTACTTTCAACACTTCGTCCTACTAAAAACTCGTAGAGATAACGGACTAAAAGGGGATCCACATGCACAAAAAATAGACAATGAGCAGGGAACAGTATTAATTACATACTATTACTTCCAGAAACAAGTCAATGTAGGTCCATGTGTTAGTATATTAATTGAATAAATAAAGTGTCTCAATTTCGTAAGACACATCTAATGTTAAACGCAAATATTTGAACAGGAATAGGTTACCTTTTGACAATATCTCGGACCGATTCCCGTTTACAGAGCTATCGAAACTGTACCTCGATAAAGTTAACTTGATTATACAATAGTTGAAGACAAATATATAACACTACACAATTCTCTTACATTGTTAACTAAATATAAACGTACAATTGAATTAAGTTTTAGAGGTGAATAGTCTTAAAATGTTTTTTTACAGTTATGCGGTTATTTTCTCAACTTCTTTTCAACGCACCATATACTGTTATGGGCATAATGAATCGATATTAAGCTATTTTTCGTTACTGACTGCTACTGCTGGGTAAGGACTTGATTCTGAGTGACGAACTACACAATACGACCGCAACACACTAAGTCATGAGTTACTAGTTTATCCAGCAATACCACCCCCCAAGCCCATTTATTGAGAATTTCTATAGTCTATATAACATTACGCTATAACCAATAGGAACCGAACATCAATAAAAATATTGCAAAACTCGGGAAAAAAATTTGATCTGAAATGTATTACATCCATAAATCTAATATATAATTCTCGTGTCACGGTGTGCGTATTTGAACAATTCCGAAACGGCTTGACCGATTTTCATGAATCTTCGCGTGCATATCGGCTAGGGTTAAAAATCGGACATCTATTTACCAAAATATCTGTTTTGGCCAAAAATTTTTGTTTTTATTTTTTTATGATAGAGCATACAAAAATACATACAACGCTAAATTTTCACCCCTCTACGATCAACCCCTATTTTTTATTTATTAATAAAAAACTTTTTTTTTTTCAAAAAAAAAAATTTTTATGTTTTCCTAGAAATAATATACATGGCAAAACAACGTTTGCCAGGTCAACTGGTATAATGTATATTATACATAAATATATACTTATATTTATGAAATACTATATTACATTGTTATGTAAAACAGTTTAGTTACTAGAATAAAGTAAATAATAGTAAATATTGTAACGACCTACCACGAAAAAGATATAGAAGAAACGAAAACTAATTTGGTATAGACAATACATCCAATAATTAAAGAAAATTCTTCCATTGACGTTATGACTGCTTGTGCTGCCTACAGATTGATGTTATATATTTCAATGTTACCTAAACAATAAAACAATTTTGTTAGAGAATAAAAAACTTAAAAAATATATTAATATATAAAAGCAATATCAAATCGCTGAAATGTGAGTCAAACTTGACTACCCGGAAAGCGAAATGGTTTAAGATGTTCTGCCGTCGCTTTCTACTGCGCTGCGTGTTGTGGGTTCAAACCCCACATGGGCAATACATTGTGTGATTCACAAATTGTTGTTCTGAGTATGGGTAATCCTTGTGTCTACTTTATACATGCATGTAAAGTCCCCCACGATACAAAATATATTCCTAGTACGGGTGATATTTTTTTTAAGAACTCTTTATCTACAATGGACTGTATAAATAAATGTATGTGCAGAACATTGATTATTTCGCCATGTTACTTTAGGGCCATTGGCGTCTGATAGGTTTTCATATATCATACATACAACTCATACAAGTAAAGTATCTGAATATTCGGTTATTGAAGGCTCTAAGTTTTAGAAACAAGGAAAGAGTGTCAATATTACACTATTTTGCACGTTCATCCCGAAAATAAAAGGTTGATTTTAAAATAATAATAAAAAACGAGCCAAGTGCAAGTCGGCCTCGGGAACCGAGGGTTCCGTACAAACCTGTAGGTATATTTTATGTATGCATTTCGCAATTTTTCCTTTATCTGTGTTGCTTTGTTTCAAATTTCAAGATTCTAGTTCACGGCAAGTATCCTGTAGGTTTTAAATTTAAATTTGCAAGATAAACGGCTGTATCTTCTGAGTATTTGATATAAATTCAGCTTGATACCTTTACACGTTCCAGTGAAAATGGTCTTGAAAGATACCCGGACAACAAAGTGGTCCTATAAGGGTTCCGTTTTTTCCTTTTGATGTATGGAACCCTAAAAATAAGTAAATCATTATTAAAAAAAATATGGTGATCAATAATTTTAAATAGTAACCCATCACTCGACTGAACTTAGGGTTAAGATTTTAATAGATTCTAAATCTTATCTGATTTTTTTTTATGAGTAAGTGAATATTTAAATTACTTTTCAACATAAACTTTACTTGGTACGCATAATTAAAAAAGGATAGGTACTCCTTTGTATGCCTTGCACTCTTTAACTTCACTTTTTTCATGATAGAAGACGTAGGTTCTCTTCCTCCTTTTAGACATTATCCCATTTAGGGGATTTTATCTTCTTAAGAACAAAGTATCCACAAAAGTTGTAAAGAAATTTTATTGAAATAATACGCCATGTCTGAAAAACTACTGTCCTTATCGTTTTTTCAAGTAATTCCTATAAAATTATTGCTTGGTTCAATGTTCTTAAAAAGAAAGGGAACGAATATTCCATTTGTATCTTTGCGTATCAAATATTATATCAGCTGGGGTCTTAAGCTTAACCAAAGACACGCGAAAGATGTGACATTTGTAAATATTTTGTCTATGGTTTTTATTTTACAAGGCTCGAACAAAAAATCAGCACTGTTTTTGCCCCGTGTTAAAGAACGCACTTAATGTACAAAATAAAAATCATAAAAAGTTCTAAATTTAAATCTGTATCAAAATTTTCGAATCGGTTAATAGTCTGTTATTCAATAACAAATAATGCCCCAAAGAGAGTTATTGTATTAGAAATACATAAACGATTTACTTCAAATCATGAAGGAGTGTCTGGTTTGATTGTTATTGTATAATATAATAGCTACAAGGAAAAGCAAATGATGCTTTTGTTATTAATCGTCTTGTAGATATAGAAAGGGCAAAGCTTGCTTGCTTAAATAACAATCAGCAATTGTAAGAGCTAACGTTATATTGGTCAAGTATCGTAATCAAATTCAATTTAATTATTAGAAAGAGATAGAAACCCTCATAAAATCGTATTCATGGAATAGTAGGAAGCCATATTGCGAATATTTATTCTAATAAAGTGTTAATTAAGGTGCTTTTCCATTGGCGAGTATAGACGCTAAATCAAGCCAAGCTATTAAGCTATTAATATCAATTATACGATAGGGTCGATAATATCATACGTGTGTTGAAAGTACAGGATAGTGTTAAAGTATTTGGTTTGATAGTCACGAAGCTGATGTATAACTTTAGATGGATTTTTATAAGGACCTTGGTAATTGGGTTATTTATTCGTATTTTATTACCATAGTAGCTTTTGACCGCGTCTCCGTCCTTGGTTAAGAGTAGTAATGTCCTTTCTCAGGGTCTAGTCTTTCTATGTATTAAATTTCCTTTAAATCCGCGCGACGGACAGACAGAGTTGCTTTCTCATTTTGTTAGTAAGGATCAATTGAGGGGCTCGAGGGTCAGTGGTAACAACAAGGGTTACACATTGCAAAGTTAAGCAACCCTAGCCAGGTCGGTTTATGGATTCCCGCTATCCGCAGTGGGATATTGCCAAGCTCAATAGAGATCTACTAGAGGAGCTGGCCATTATTCACTTACGGCCGTCTCCACAGACTCCGACTAAGGACGTCGACATGTGGGCTGGCCGCTTTCATGATGTGATTATGCAAATCTACGGTTCACCAGCGAATCGGGTGGCAGAGGCGCACTTACCAGCGCCCCATGCCACTCTGAGTGTGGCCGCGGATGTTCGGGACGGGTTTTCCCATCCATCCGTTTCAGAGGCCAGCCGCGAGGAAGCAACATTTCGCATGTGCCGAACGTTCCCTAAATTAGAGAGTCTACACACGGGAGATACCTACTTCAGTGCGGGCAGGCACTCCGGTATCCTCACACACTCGGTGAAACACAGTGCAAGTGCTGTTTCACACCGGTTTTCTGTGAGGCCGCAGTAGCACTCCGGTCGAGCCGGACCATTCATGCCGAAGCGTGGATCTTCTTCCTCTCCCTCTTCCTAAAATATTTATTTATTTCTGGGTGATTAGGATAAACATATATAGAAACAGCTTTTGCCAGAGGTTCCTCAAGCAAGTATGTCTGTTATCATGATAAAGAATAGCTAATGCGCTTTCTCAAGAATCAATGTATCTCCATGCCAAAGTTCATAGAAATCGGTGGAGCGGTTAAGACGTGAAATAGCAACAGACAGATACACAGAGTTACTTTCGAAATTATAATATTAGTAGAATATTTTCACACAACTTCACACCTTTCTTTGCCATACCTTGACATATTAATTATACGAGTATATACGAGATGAATGGGTAACAACACGCGATTTTGTTCCCGTTGAAATGAATCTAATCCCTGGAGAACCACTCGTTATAAATATGCAGAAAATAAATTTTGCAGAATAAATTATCAACAACGAATTAATTTTAAATGTATGTTTATAGGTAAATACAAAAATATTAGATACTATTATTATGTAAATAAAACATTAGATTATTCATGTAGTACGATTTATATTTGGTTGGGAGATTATATTGATTATATTATATGCAAATTTGTGACCACGCACACTTATATTTTCAAATGAAAAAAGAATGTGAATGTTTTATGTTTCTTGTGAACCATATTTTCATTTTTCTTTAGAAAATTTTCTTTTTTTTCAGAAAACAAACTGAATACATATACAAAAAGAGGTTTTTTTTTTTTTATTTTAACGTAATATCAATATTAGAGAAGACAGAGGCCAATAGGCCGTACATTACTAGCTGATTTTGGCCACGTCGGCCATTCTTACAGGAGACTGTAGTGTACTACGCAGGAGATATTGTAGTGTACCAGTGTGTACGCAACCACAGGTGCACTCTCTGTTCCTCTACTCTCACGATCTGATGGTATGGTTATCCGACATGACAGAGATCAGGAAATCAGAAGCTCGCGCTCGCGAAACTACAAACCCCTCTTCCCATCCCCCAAAGACCGGCAACGTACTTGTGATGCCTCTGGTGTAGAGCATGGTACGGGTGTCCATGGGCGGCGGTAATCGCTTACCATCAAGCAATACGTCTGCTCATTTGCCCCCTACATTATAAAAAAAAAACTACAGGTAAAGATCAAAATTATTTGTATATTTATCTCTACGTGTAGAAAGAAAAACCTTATTCCTGTCACTGATACCTTCCAATTATGATTGACGTCGGCAATAAGCTGACATCGCCTACTATTTTCTTTTGTTACTCGTATGATATCTAGTATTTTTTTACATATAGAAGAAAATTTGTTGTATCGTAATATAATAAACAGTATCTATTATTGGTTGCTATATTCATCACCTCGTGTATCACCACTCTACACCTCAAATTACTACTACTACTAAGTAAGCTTAATTTGTTTTTAAACGTATTAAAAAAAATCGATTCTTTCACTGTTTTATTATCTAAAAGATCTTCAAACCATTTTTATACGTGTGGGAATCCCGTAGGCCGTTCACACACCGGGGTTTGCGACGGGGTGGTGTGTAGGAATTGGACCGATAAAAACTAGACGGTGTGCCACTCTGCGCCTTGTACGTGAGCGATCCAGGAACTGATTTTGTTAAGCCTGTGCAAAGCCATAATCTGCAGAAGGGCGAAAAATAGAGGAAAACTAAAATCTACTTCTTGATGTTTAAGCAGAATTTTTAGTTATTTTTTACGAAATACCTGCTCCGCGAAACATGCGCGAAAAAAATATATGCAAAATATCTTCACTTTAAAAGATCACCACAAGATTTCTTTGAATAAAATGAAAACATATAAGACTTAGTATTGCCATAAACATTGTTACAAAGAAAAACATAATTTTTATTGTACTTAACATTGATTACTACTTCATTGTGTTAGTATACATTAATATAAAACGATTAAAAATATATATAGCTTATTCGAAGTTGTATCCATTGGTTGGAATACAATCCTTTAAACTTTGAAACCAGTTATGAAAAGCAGCACGCAATTATTCACTGCAAATCGTATGGATTGTTTTAGAAACTCCAAATTATTATAGAGTTTTGAAAAAGCCTTACTTTCTAAAACTGTTCAATAATAATAATAATAATGTCTTTATTGTACACCAGGTAAATGACAAAGGTCTTAATTTAAGATAAGTAGGTACAATTGGCGGCCTTATCGCCCGGAGGCAATCTCTTACAGGCAACCTTAGGATGGAGACAAAACAGAATAACTTCCAATAATAATAACTGTCAAAAAAAATAATTCAGTGGATTAAGATCAGGACTAGATAACAACCAGTCTTCAGCTCTGATGAAGTCCGGAAAGTTTCGAAAAATTCCGAAAAGTCTTCTCAAAATTGTAACGCACTTATAACTGATACTATCAGATGAACCGTCAGTTCCTTTGTTCCTGAATGACATAAGTAATAATAATAATAATTTATTAACAAATAGTCAAACGCCTAGTTGATTCTGCCAAGACCATTTTTCTAGTCATTAATGACGCAGGATTAATTCGTGTCCCACAAACATATTAAAAAGTTCTTTAACGGTCAGGTTCGAGGTATTTTCTGCCGTTGATCGGAAGAATGGCCAATCTTTATTTACTACGTTTTATAAACCATACAGTAAACACAACACATCGCGTTTGAAGCACCTCCACATTTAAGTTGGCTCATTTATGTGCTAGTTTCGTTCTCGAACATGCGATTTGACACGTTTTCTAAAAGAATATAGCTACTTAATGTAAACGTGCCATTCGCAACGCCTTTAATCGAATCTATACCAATATTCGTTCGATTCTGTTTTGCTTAATCTATCGAAGGCGCTACCTTTTTTTGTTATTAGGTAACAAAGTTTAGGGTCGAGCTTTAATTTAGTTTCTAAATACAAAGTCTTCATAGAACTAGTTGGTAGGGAAGGTACCAGTATGGCTTAACGTAGTAACTCTCTTTCTATTCATTTTTGATGCCAATTTAACAGATGTCACACACATTTATATACAGGGAATAATCAACCTTGGATAGTACTATAGTAGCTAGTGAGAAATTTCCTGTCCTTGTAATCTTTGTTTAGCTTATTATTCATATCTCAGTTGAACAACATCCACGGCTGTGGGCCTCTCCCAATGCTATCCTCGACAACAGGCTCTGTGCTGACAGAAAAATAATAGATATATATTAACTTCGAACCGATACCTTAGGATTCGATCTCAATATTCCAACCTCCTAACTAGTTTAAAAAAGTGACTTACACAGAACTTACTCATTCACAGCAAGGCATATTTTCTGTATACAAAATAAATAAAACCTATTCACCAAGATAAAACTGTCTCACCGGCCGGAGACATGCAAATGCATTGTTAAGATAAACGCTGTCTCTGTATAAGAGCAGAAACAAGTTATAAGCGGATGATTATAATTCCAGAACTTTTGCATCTGATGGAACGTTTAATTCTTCTAGTCTTTAGAGAAGGTATTTGTTTTTTATAGAAAAAATATTAAAGTCTCTTTCTACTTGAGGTGCTATTGTATAGTTTAAGACAATTGTTAAATCAAGCAATCTCTTGCGTTGATAGTTAGAATGATGTGATGAAAGTTATCTGTCTTTGATAAGGCAATGTTTTGTAAAAAAATTGTTATAATGTTAACTTTAAGACGCCGCAATAACGGTGTGCCCAGCCACAGGTTCCCTTAAATGAAAAAAAGAATTAAATAAACATTATCCATTTGATCATCAGGCACAGAAACAGAATCCATAGAAATTTAAAGATCTATAGAATATAAAGAGCATTGTACACCCAAATAATTTGTTCTAGGTTAGAATCGAACCTATAGTACAGTACAGACATCGGGTTTAATATGTATATGTTTACAAACAAATATATATAAATATATGCATAAATATCAGTTGTCTAGTACCCATAGCACAAGCACCACTTAGCTTGGGACTAGATGGCCTTGTGTGTTCAATGTCCAGAATAGTCAGGATCACTAATTGCGCTAGACGAACTGGATTTTATAATTAAAATTCTTGAACAAAAAAGTCTTAAAGATCGACCATCAAAATTTAAATTCAAAATGAACTTCGAAAAATACACACTTGTGAAATATCATGCAAATTTTTTGAACATTACACCCGCCGTTCTTTAAAAGGTATTGTTACCGGTACCGGGGTCAGGTCATGCTACACGTATGACCCGAACTCGGAATATTCCGCCAGGGTATGAATTACACGTGATCGGCACATTTTAAACAACAAAGCAAACTGTAATTTATACCATGCCCCATTGTTTCCCCCTACGAGGCTTAACTAGAAACCATTTCATTATGTAACAAATATAATTTAATTCATACTATTATTAAAAATTCGAAAGTACGAAAGTTTTTACGTGGAAAGAACCACGCTTCGACGTGATTGGGCCGGCTCAACCGGAGTGATACCACGGCCTCACAGAAAACCGGTGTGAATACCATACCCATACTCCAACCCCTTCCCCCATCCTCTACCCCATCCCCATCCCGCAAAGGCCGGGAACGCACTTATGATGCCTGTGATGTTGCGGGTATGCATGGGCAGCGGTAATCGCTTACCATCAGGCGATACGTCTGCTCGTTGGCCCCTATTCCATATAAAGAAAAAAATAATAACATAAAAACAAAGGCCGACTGTTACATCTTCGCGACTAAACCGCTGCACTGATTCCAATGAAATTTAATATGAGGATGCTTTTATTCTTGAAGTAGGATATAGCACGATAACTTACATACACACGGGCGGAGCCACAATCAAAAAACTTGAGAGGTGTCAAGGGACACCCGGATGGAACGAAGTTCGAAATAGAAAGACGATACAAATATTATATTTACTGCAATATTTTACGTAATTTCTAGTTTTATGATATATGTGTACACAATAATATTAATAATAATAATAATGATAATGATGATAATGGTGAAAATGATGAAGATGATGAAAATGATGAAAATGATGAAAGTGATGAAGATGATGAATTGATGAAAATGATGAAAATTATGAAAATGATGAAGATGATGAAAATGGTGAAAATGATGAAAGTGATGAAAATGACGAAAATGATGAAAATGATGAAAATGATGAAGATGATGAAAATGATGAAAATGATGAAAGTGATGAAGATGATGAATTGATGAAAATGATGAAAGTGATGAAAATGATGAAAATGATGAAAATGATGAAAATGATGAAGATGATGAAAATGATGAAAATGATGAAAGTGATGAAGATGATGAATTGATGAAAATGATGAAAGTGATGAAAATGATGAAAATGATGAAAACGATGAAGATGATGAAAATGATGAAAGTGATGAAAATGATGAATTGATGAAAATGATGAAATGATGATTATGATAATAGTGATGATAATGATGATATGTATATATAAAAGTTCGAAATCTTATCTATCTATTATATATATATATATATATATATATATATATATATAGTATATATATATATTATATATATATATATATATATATATAGATATATATATAGTATCTGGGTTGCTTCAAGCAATGAAAAATAAACTAATAACAAATAAAATTTAAAATAGCAAAAAGTGTCGTGACTACAAAAAGTGTCGTGACAACAAATTATGTCGCGACAATTTCCGTCTAGCCCCCTTCGTTTTTTCGTTCATATCGCGCGATAAGGAACTTCGTTCCAAAACTAGTTATAAAATAAGTCTTAAAATAAACAGCAAGAATACATAGTAAGATGCATAAATTCAATTTCAAAGAAAATCATTATCAATCTCAAATTTAACAAAACGTTAACAAAATACAAGAAGATAAATTAGGCATGCTTATGACTCACGAAAAAAAGTAACGCGGTTAAATTAAAAAGAGTATTTTACTGCCAACTGAGATACAAGTATAATTAATTTGCTCTTGAACTCTTCTTACATTTGAAGTTGCAACTTGCTAACTTGAACAGGTTGCGGTCAACTATATAATTAGTTTCAGTGGGCAGTCTGCTTCCTTGCAAAGACTTGCTATAACTATTGCGGGTATAAGGCGCATCTCTTCGTACTTAAGTTCATAATTAGAATAAAATTTAATAGGTAGTAGAGTCATGCTGATTTCAGCACGAATGGGCCAGGCTCGACCGGGGCGGTACTACCCTCGCACAGAAGACCAACCCAAAATGACAGGCTTCGTACTGTCGTGTTTCGTTGGTGAGTGCGAGACCGGAGGCCCAATGATGCAGGGGTGACAGTTGTCGTGGTTAGTGTGAGAGCAGTGTAATGCTCGTGGAGTCATGTTGAGGGTGGCTTGGATCGATCCGTCGGCCAGGGAGACCCGTAGAAACGGTGGTGCCGCTGTCCGCCCGCGACATAGAGAGGGGCCCAACCGCGGCTAACCACCCTGGGAGGCTGCCCCGTCAGGTCGCGCATAATCCACGGAGTGGCTCGTCGTGCCGGTTGGTGACCGGACGGTGGGACCAGGCGACCACTTCCGGGAGGGTACGGGGGCCCTTCCGTCCGACGGTTCGGTCACCGTCATGCCTCACTGTTGTATGACGACACAGCACTACGAGTCTCAGTACTACACAGCCACGACAACTGTCGCGCCTTTTACGCTCCCCTTCCCCTACCCCCTTTTTTTATCATGGCAGCAAAGAAAAAGTTAAAATGTTCAACAGCGGCACTCCATCCACCCACCAACGCGCTTTTTGAGGTGGAGTTCACAAACATCCGTGGACTCCATGCAAACCTCAACGCCGTCCACCAGCATCTTGAGACGGTACGGCCGGCCATGCTTTTTCTAACGGAGACACAAATACGCCGCCCTGCCGACACGACATATCTACACTATCCCGGCTACGTTCTTGAGGAGTGCTTCCTCGCGAAGGCTGGGGTATGTCTTTTCGTTAGGGCGGATGTTTGTTGTCGCCGTTTCCGCTGCCTTGAGGACCCATCCTTCTCCATCCTGTGGTTGCACGTGGATATTGGCTCCGTGAACCGATTCTACGTGTGCCTATATCGATCCCACTCCGGAGACTCTGAGACAACTCGACTATTTGAATATCTCAGTCAGGCGGTGGATAAAGCGCAGGAGCAGTTTCCCACCGCCGAACTGGTGTTTCTGGGAGACTTTAACGCCCACCATGAGTCCTGGTTGGGATCTTCCAGAACTGACCACGCGGGTCGGACTGTCCACGCATTCGCTCTCACGCATGACCTCACCCAGCTGGTACTCCAGCCCACCAGGATACCAGACATACAGAGTCAAGCGCCTTCCTTGCTGGACCTTCTGCTGACGAGTCACCCAGCGCAGTACAATATATCGGTGCTCGCCCCTTTAGGATCCTCCGATCACTGCCTGGTGTCTACCACGGTGCCTTTAGTTGCCGCCCCACGACCAGTGGCAGCGAAAAGACGACTATGGCACTACTCGTCAGCGGACTGGGATGGAATGCAGGATTATTTTGCATCCATCCCGTGGGCTCAACGCTGCTTTAAAGACAAAGATGTGTCGCAAACTGCGGCCGCCGTGGCTGGCGAAATCACTGTTGGAATGGAATACTATGTTCCCTACAGTGAGGTCGCCAGCGCAACGACCCGTCCTTGGTTTAATCGCGAGTGTGCCCATGCTGTTGCGCAAAAACGATCGGCTTACCGCGCATGGACCAGAGCTCGCGCTCGCGGCTGCCCCGACGTAGGTCAACTAAAAGCAGCGTTCAACAAAGCCACAAGGGAATGCAAGAAGGCTTACATTAGAGCGGATGCCCAGCGCATTGCGCGGCTTGGCCAAGAACTCGTCGCACACCCTACGGGTAGCCGAAAGTTCTGGCGATTGGCTAAAGCCGTGCAGTCCAACTTCTGCCAGTCCTCGCTACCACCGCTGAAATGCCCCGACGGATCACTCGCCCATCAGCCGCAGGAGAAAGCAAAACTGCTTGTTGATCTCTTTGCGGCTAACTCCCGAATCGACGACCGTGGCAAGCACCCGCCTACCATTCCGACCTGCGACACTACGATGCGGGATATTCGCATCCGGTTGAATGATGTCCGCGCGGAGCTTCGGTCACTCGACGTCCGGAAAGCCAGTGGACCCGATGGCATCCCAGCGGTGGTTCTTAAGAAATGTGCACCAGAGTTGTCTCCGGTATTGACGCGCCTGTATTGCCTGTCGTATTCATCAGGAACTGTCCCGATGGCCTGGAGAGAGGCGAATGTTCAACCCATCCCCAAAAAGGGCGACCGTTCAAACCCGGCAAACTACCGTCCGATAGCCGTCACCTCAATTCTCTGCAAGGTATTTGAAAGAATAATAAATAAACAACTGATTCACTACCTGGAGGATCACTCCGTACTAAACGATCGTCGAATATGGTTTTAGACCGAACCGATCCACGGGTGATCTTCTAGCGTATGTGACACACCTTTGGGGTGAAGCTATTGACAGGCATGGGTAATCCTTGGCAATCAGCCTTGACATGGCCAAAGCCTTTGTTAGGGTTTGGCACTGTTCGCTTCTCTCCAAGCTACCGGCATACGGTTTACCCCCCAAACTCTGCAACTGGGTTGCCGCATTTCTGCACCAGCGCCGCATTAGAGTCCTTTGCGACGGTGCGGCCTCCGATTTTCAGCTGATCAACGCTGGAGTACCTCAGGGGTCTGTCCTGTCACCCACGCTGTTTCTTCTGCATATCAACGACATGCTCGCCCTTGCCAACATTCATTGCTATGCAGACGACAGCACAGTTCACGGGCGATATTTTGGACATCCCACAGCTGGGCTAGCAGATAATGATAAAAAACGACGGGAACTTGTCGCTCAACTCGACCATGACTTGGACCGCATTTCTCAATGGGGCTCTGAGAATCTGGTCGAGTTCAACGCCAAGAAAACACAGGTGTGCGCGTTCTCTGCCAAAAAGTCTCCATTCCTTCCCCTTCCCACTTTTCAGAGCACTCGACTGCCATTACAAGGTAGGCTCGATATCCTGGGCATGGATATCAGCCGCGATCTCAACCCTCGCGAATACGTTGAGAGTGTCACTAGGGCGGCCTCGCGGAAGCTAGGTATCCTTAATAGGGTGAGACGGTTCTTCTCGCCCGAGCATCGGTGTCTGCTTTAGAAGACCCAGGTTCGCTCGTGCGTGGAGTACTGTTCTCATCTTTGCGATGGAGCCGCGCAGTATCTGTTCGACACTCTCGACCGGTTGCAGCGGCGAGCCATCCGCATTGTCGGCAGTCCCCAGACCACCAAGTCCCTTGAGCCTCTGCAGTTGCGTAGAGATATCGCCTCTATGGCAGTCCTCTATCGCCTTTATCATGGAGAGTGTTCTGAAGAGCTGTTCCAACTGGTCCCCCCTTCCCCCTTCCTATACAGGACAACACGTGCCGGTCTTGGATGTCACCGCTTCAGAGTGGTAGACATACGCTCTCGTACTCACCGCTTCGGTTCTTCCTTCCTGTGCCGAGCGGTCAAAACCTGGAACTCACTACCTGCGTACGTGTTTCCCTCCCACTATGAACCCGGGTCCTTTAAGCGGAGCGTGAAGAAGCATCTCACTAGGCCGCCATAGTGTGGGTCGCCATGCTGCAATGTCCCTATTAGCATTGAGGATGGTGACCACCACTCCTGGATTCTGCTCGTGCTTTCCATCAGGCAGAGCAGAGTCATTTTGGCAGCTAAGACATAAAAAAAAAAAAAAAAAAAAAAAATGGAAATAAACTCAACTGTATGCCGACTCTGGCGTTCATTCATATTCACGATATTTGCATAGTGTGGCCTTATCTTTTATAGATTCCACTATATCTAATGTCGATCAGAAAGTAACGGACTAAAGGTAAACATATGCTTGAATTAAAGATGGGACTACAATATATATAAGCGTTATATTATGTAGCTGTCGATACCTTAAAAGTACAGCAAATGTTCATAATCGGAATAAAAAATATTTATATATTTTAAAGTTTACAAAGAAAAAAATTGGAAAAACAAATATTTTGGTGTTGGATTTTTTGGTTGCATTAGATTTATACTGTTATTTTTTCAAAACTAATTTTAATAAACTATTCTTGTTGCAGCATCTACTATCAACACACAGCAATGGATCGCAAAGGCAACAGAACGCACCGGCTAGGGAATGCTGTTACAAAGCTCTTCGCACTGTTGCTCATTATATGCCTCGTCGAATGTGTTACAGGTATTTACTATCACATCATTGTTATCACTAATCTATCATCTTTGTTTTCACTCTATGTTATTCTAAAAGAGGTATTGAACAAACGTCAAACTCATTCTTGGATAACTTCTCATCTCTTTTGACGTTGAGTACGATTTCAATACTCGTCTATTAAGAAGTGGAATTCTTGTAATAATTTTAAACTTGGAAGAGTTCTTCTTTTTAGCTACAAACCTTTTCAGTCACTTTCTTAATTACTTTCGTATAAGTACAAAAATGGTTTTACTTCTTCCTTTGTTTATTTTAGATATATATAGTATCATATGGTTATTTTCGCTCATTTAATGATAAGCAGTAACTTTTAACCATATACCAATAGTTATTACACTAGTAACTGAAGAAACCATAGAATAAAATAAATTTATCACACATAGAACAATTTTATCGTTTACTGCATTACATTTGTAAAGTAAATAATTGTATGTATTTTTTTAAATCCATGTTTTAACGTTTATAATATTGATTGCAATTTAGTCAAGAATACAACAAAAATACAATATCGAAAAGAATATTCGTTTCATACATAGAGAACATTTTTACTGATGCGCGTGTCTTAAAGACAATTTAATATTTTGGTAAAAACTTAAATCTCCGTTAAATCTTCACCATATCACTTGAATGATCACTTAAAAATTTTAGTTTTGAATGAATATTCGATTACTTTCTGCCGCGCATAACAAAACTGTGGAATGAGCAATCACCTGCGGTGTTTTCGAACCAATACGACCTTCAAACCTTCAAGAAAAGAGCGTAATGCTTCTTAAAAGACCGGCAACGCACTTGTAGCGCCTAAGGTGTCCATGGGCGGCGGTAATCGCTAACCATCAAGCGATACGTAAGCTCGTTTGCACCCTATAAAAAAAAAAATTTGGCCTCGCAAACCATTAAGAAATGAGATTAAAAACTTTTAACATTTTCATGTAATAGACTGTATTAACATATACGTATTTTCTAATTTAATTTGTAAATAAAACTTAAAAAGAATATTTTACTTTACAACACATCAGACAAGAAAATAAACAAATTTTGTATAAGAAACTACCGAAGTCCAAGCAAAAACTGTAATCTTTCTAGCTTGCTTACTTAATTTTATTGGTAAGTTAATTTTTTTAAATATAAAAGGTCCAGGTATATTTTAAATCTTGATTAAGGAATGTTTACACACTTAACACTACTAAGTAACCTTGTTAATAGTGATTACACTTAATGCTCTTTGTAGAAGCTGAAACTCGTCAGACATTTACTCGTATCATCAGAGTAAAATATTACAGGAGAAAAAGGCCTTCAATAACACACTTTGTCGATTATATGCAAGAAAAGAAATGTTGACACCGTTATATCATTGCTGTTAAGACGGCTCACCAAACCAACAATATTCCAAAGCATGACACTTTTAAATTTCTTACCTAGTTGTCTATGGTTTTTAAATATTTATTTTTAAATAGCACTCCCTTTTTCGATAATTGTTACCTATATAACGTAGTCTCAATGGGACTTTTTCCTTCATATGAAATATTAAATATTAAGGTGTAAGTAAATGTATTTTTTTCGTTAATGGGATGTATGATCCTTAACTGCTTCGATGGCGCAGTGGTAGCGTATGCGACTGCTGTGCTTGAGGTCTCGGGTTCGATTCCCGGGTCGGACCAAATGTTTGTATGATCGGCATATATTTGTTTCGGAGTTTGGGTGTTTTCTATGTATAATATGTATGTATTTACAAAAAAAAGTATATATGTATTAATATCAGTTGTTTAGTACCCATGGTACAAGTTCTGCTTAGTTTGGGACTAAATGGCGTTGTGTGTTAAATGTCCGAAAAATGTTAATTAATTAATTTATTTATTTTTGCTCTTCGCTCATTGGGTAGGTGGGGGGAGGCAAGGAGTCTATCAGACTCTAATTGACTAAGAACCACCCTGATCTTCCTCTACTTCCCAAGTAGTACTACAAACCGAATTAGATGAATTTAAGTAAGCTTTCATATTCCATCTCTAAGTTAATCTAACCCCACACATAACACGCCTTATATTATTTATGTATGTATTTCTAAACAAAAGAGAACAAGCTCGTAATCATAACACGTTTACAAAGCTTAGGTTTATCCGCGAGAATCTTCGTCAAACCTCATATACACTTATTTCGTATGAAAAATGGTTTACTACTGAGTAGGTAGCGTAACAGTGTGTAAAATATGCGACCAATTTGTGCGTTACTCCATTATGTTAAGTAACAAAAAAGGATTTTGGGTAATGTTGTATTCTGAAATGATGATGATCATGACCTTTGCAGTAAGCTTAGTAATTTGTTATGTGATATTATTTGTTTGGTTTATATTTATTATACAATCTAATTTTACAAAAATATACCTTTTTATATATATTTTTAAACAAATGTATTCATTCGTAATGTAAACCCCATTAGCATTACGTTAGACTCATTAACACATTTTATTTTTATACAGTTTATTATTGAATTACAATAGTAATTGAATGAACTCATTCGTGACCAATTAATGCAAATTAGTGAGTGCAAACAGTCGACTTATTTCGAATTTCAACCATGATTCATATTATATTCCTAGCCTACTATTCCCAAGATTATTTGAAGTCGGCTACTAGTTTGAATTGGTTTTACCTGAATATCTACTTACGCTAAGCTTACCTACTTTTCCACGGAGAGAATGGCAACGGACCTTCGTAACTTTGGAACAAACTGAATTCGAAGGGTTGATTTAAAAATAATACAAGAAATTGAAATCTAACATTCAAAATATAATCCAAATTGGATAGTCAGGAACTAAAATTTTCTAACTTCAAATTTCAATCAAAAAGACAAAATCGATCAGAGTAGCTTGTAATAGGAAAGGCCCATGTTCAATATTGGACTGTAATAGGCTGATAATGAGACAGTTTCAATTTGTGGAGCAGTAGCCGCACCGTCAGGCTTTCAATTCCTTCGTACTCTAGGAAAGAAATCATATTTTTAGGTGATGAAACTATAGTAAATAACCTAAATGAAATGAAAACAACGCAACTTTCTAATCACGTACACACAAAATCCCAACTGAATAACCTGAAGACAAAGTATTCTTAACTAATTTTGTTTCCTTAAATTTACGCCAATTTCCACAAACTCATCTTTGACACTTTGCTGATTCAATTCAATAAAATATATTTAAGTTTTAGTTACTTGTTGGGAATTGTAAGTTTTTATTAACCCCTAATGAAAACAGTAGGGATATTAGGTTAATGTTTGTAGGTATTTGTGTCGTGTGTTGTGTTTGTTCTAGTCCGGTACATCGATTTTGTCATCAGTCATAGGTTTATGATAGCAGGTATCTATGAACAGTGGTTGTCATAATATACCTTCAGGTAAAGTATACGGTACTTATTTTACGGAAATTCACGTACCTTTTTTAGTATTTAATACCAAGCATATAATATGTGTTAACAATTATATACTATTAAAAGTCCGTTTAATAACAATACGGAGTGTTAACTCTCGTATTCATTCCGTGAGTGTCGTAAGAGCCAAGTAAGGAAGCTAATTACACAGGATAACAGCACTAACAAGTAAAATTTAAAAAATAAACGACTTCTTTACCGTGGGAGAGCTATGCTTCGGCATGAATGGGTCGGTTCGACCGGAGTGATACCACGGCCTCACAGAAAACCGGTGTGAAAGAGCGTTTGCGCTGTGTTTCACCGAGTGAGTGAGGATACCGGAGGCCCATACCCCAACCCCTCCCCATCCCCTTTCCCATTTTCCAAAGGTCGGCAACGCACTTGTGACGCCTTTGGTGTTGCAGGTGTCCATGGGCGGCGGTAATCGCTTACCATCAGGTGATACGTCTGCTTGTTTGCCTACTATTCAATAAAAAAAAAAAAAAAAAAAACTTCAAGGACTGGACCAAAATTAACTGGGACTAATAGCATTATTAAAATTGGATCACCCATTTTTTTTTATTTTTTTTTTGAAAGACAACTCCCACATTACGAATAAACATCCTGTGTCGTGGGGGACTTTACAAACATACATGAAACGGACACACAGAACATCCAGACTCGGGACAACAATCCGTGGATCACACAAAGTGTTGTACCGCGTGGGATTTGAACCCACTTTGACACTTGGCGCAGTAGCAAGCGGCATGGCGACCGCTGAAACCACTCGGCCAGCCGTGCAGTCAAACCTCAAAGTTTCAAAGTTGAAAGTTTTGAGGTAACAAACATAAAAGAAATACAGTCGAATTGAGAACCTCCTCTTTTTTTAATTAGTTAAAAATAGAAGGAGAACTTAAAGCAAATCTTATATCAACGCATCTGGCCAGTGTGGTACGGTGGACCAAAACCTCCTTTCTAAAGATAGGCCAATATTCTGTGACTACGAAAATTGATGATATCATAAAAAATCACATCTCTAACATAACACTAAAATAATTTCTCAAGGCGCAGAGCAAGTAATAAATTAAATACATATTTATTACAGCCAATAAATCTCACACATGACCAATTCTATAGTTGGTCGTAATACCAATGTTTGTCAAACGGACTCGTATAAAATCTGTCCTTTAACGGTGTCGTAAATATCGATAGTAATACAGTTATTTGAGCTTGATTGTACACAGTGGGCAATTTACGACTTCAATGTGTCTGATATGACCATTTCGTAATGGTAAATGTTCGATGATCGTAAACCACCTCTTCGAACTGAAAATTAAACGATTTGATATTTAGAAATTAACAGTTTTTTTTAAGACTACTAATGATAAAAGGGCACAAAGAATCGATACTAATTTCATATTAAAAAATAAAATGATAATTTTTTTTTGTACCCTTTTTCTATCATGTAGCATTAAATATAGTAAGATGGTACAGTCAATCATTGAAATGTATATATTAAACTTCGGTAACAATATTTACTGGCAAAAATTAACTACGTCATAACGTTCGATGACAAAGGTAAACTTCCACTTATTGCACTTTTAATAGCAATTATCATAACTTGTATCATGTATGGCATGTTGGGGTAGGTCAACATGACGTCACAGAGTAATTAATTAACTAAGAGGTTTTTTTTAATCTAATGCATTTGAATAACTTATTCTTACATCAAATTTTGTTGTAGGTACGCCAAACTGTACTTACTTTCGATGGCTAATAATTTTAGGTGATGGTTTGTTGTTTTGAAATTTTGACTTTAGATATTTGAGGTAACAAATATTAAGACACTACAATAAAAGTCAATACAGAATTTCTGTCATGAATACTCTACGAAAATATATTACCGCCGGATAATTATTTAAAGAACTTAGGTTACTAGTATAAACGTATGTATATTAGACTGGAATGAGCTGTTGCCTGCGGCGTTCCCGGACGAATACGACCTTCAAACCTTCAAGAAAAGAGCGTATCTAAAAGGTCGGTAACGCACTTGTAACGACTCTGATGTTGCGGGTGTCCATGGCCGGCGGTAATCGCTTACCGTCAGGCGATACGTCTGCTCGTTTGCCCCATATATAATAAAAAATAAATAAAAAAACTTGCTATATACGTATAAAACTGTTTTAATCAACTTTGTCGTCGGAATAAGGCAGTCGAGTTCTTTTGTCTCTGTTTAGTTCGGAAATAGCCCGTCTAGTTTGACGGCGAGCGAGACATGCGGCTTTATTGCTTTTATGACTATGATCTATTGAAAAAAAGAAAATTGTCTATTAGATATCAATTGTGAGACTGTAAGCACGTGTCTAACTTGAAGTTATGGTTATTGAAAATATCAAATATTGTCAATTGAAAATGTTACTAACATTAGGGTATTTTGTTGGTTTAAATTATTTTAGGCGTTAAACTAATAATTTTACTCTACAACCTTTATTCAAAGTTAAAAACATTTCAAATATATATACCTATATTCAAATTTCGTAATTATCATACGTATTCAATTCACTTACTTGTGCTGCTTTTGTTTTAACAGCAACACCATTAGCGAAAATAATTTATTCAATAATTATGGTTTTGGTCAAAGCACATAAGGTCAAGTCTGTATAACATTCCATTACGAATGAGCTAAGTACATAACTGTCTGTTACGTAAATAAAACAACCCAAGACAAATATGAGAAAAAGTTACTGAACTAGTGTAATGCCTAATTTGATTTTATTTTTTTTTATTATATCAATATATAATTTCAAGTGTCGAAAATTACTATTTTCTTAATAGACATATGATATATTATTTTATAAATAAAAATAATCATATTACAATTAAGACACTAAGTGACATTTATGAAAGTGAAATTGAAGCTACAGTTAAAAATCATAGATCGACACAAACAGACGCCACAACATCTACTCGATTGTCAAGGTAAATTAGGTGAAAACACCAAAATCTACTGCCTGCTTGAGTCGATCCACAACTTCCAGTTTCCAAAATGCGTAGACTTATGAGAAGAATACTGGCAAAGAAACTCATGGCTACTCTTCTTAAAAGACAGAACTTCAGTTATAATAGTATTAATATTCCATGAATTCTAAAATCAATAAGCACAAGTGTAAGCTATGATTGAAACAATAACAACAAACTTAATTAAAACAAATATTTCTGCGAATTGTTTACAAATAATGAAAAACATTGCAACTTTTTTTTTATGTCTATACCTTGCCAAAATAACTCTACTCTGTCTGATGTAAAGCATAAACAGAGTCCAAGAGTGGTACTCACTATACTCATTGCGAGTGCAGACAACGCAACAATGCAGCATAGTAACACACCATGGCGACCTAGTGATGCTTCTGCATCATTGAGCATCCGGTCTCGCATTCACCAACGAAACACGACAGCATGAACGCTGTCATTTCACGTTGATTTTCTGTGCGAGAGTAGTATCACCCTGGTCGAGCTGGCCCAACCGTACTGAAATCAAAGTGGCTCTATTATCACACACACACATTTAACTACAAATACACAAAAGGTCTGTCTGAAACAATTCTCATAGCGTCTTAATACATCTCCAGAACTAATGACGTATATTTTATCCACAGAGCAGAGAATTAACAGTAGAGGTAGCAAATCTTCCAACATTGTAGAAAAAGTCAACGGATGGCGAAGTCAGCGAGGAGGTATGTCGGATAAAAGCATGCGCTTTGGCTGTACAAACTGCAATCTTTAGTAGAATAGGCATTACGGGCTGTAGATAAATTATCTTCACACTGTCAATTTTAGTGCACAATAAACTTGAAAAAATATAGCATGATTAATTGAACGACTATGTGTAAATAGCACATCGTCTTTCTAATTTTTTTATTATAACGTGTCGATAATTGATTATTGAAATTTAGAGCTATTTATTGTTAGTTTCATTCGTTTGTAATTGATTCCAAGGCATGCATGAATGTAATACTCTCAATCTACGAGTATATCATGGGATAGGGAAGCATCATTTAATCACACCATTTGATAGGTATATGGTAGACTAACTACAATGTCTATCAATAAATATTATATAAATTTTTTTGGTCAAATATTTTCTATTGTAAAAATATTTATGCTTGAAGTTTTAAAAATTAAATTCATAATCAAATTACACAAAATGCTACCTCTATATTATTTCTCTACTCTGTCATTCTAGTTTTATAACGTTCACATGTAAATTGTCATTTTATATGGTTTTATAGAAAAACATGCTATGGTTTTGCCATGGCCTGTTACTATGCATGAAGTTTGCATACTGATTCGTTAATTGAGGCGTTTTTTATGGAATGGTTACTTCTGAGAATAAAATTAACATACTCGCTTAGTGAATTAGCTACCTGAATTACACCGTCAAGGCTCATTCCGATTCATAGAATTAAAAATAAGTTCCTTGAAATTCTATGAAAATTTGCAAAAAATTTAACGTACCAATTATTATTGGTATTTCTGGTTTTGAACACAAAAATAGTATAAAATTATTGTGGATAGTATTATTTGATTATCTTTTTTTTATTTTTTAATCATTTCATATTATTGTGGTAGTTAAATATACCAATTTTCGTCAACCAACTAATCTAGATAACTTGGACACGATAAGTAAGTTCTAACTTCGTAACGGCTCAAGTTTAATGTAACCTTTTTTTATATTAGAATACATGGGATATCATAATAAAATAATCTGTATATAAAACTAACAAAAATCATACGTGCACAGTAAAAAAACCAGGCTAAAGATCAAATAGAAAAAGTTTCTAAGTTAGCACAAAAATCGATCAAAATTTTCGAAATCAAATCGAAAATTTTATTTATGAAAAAATTTGCGTAAATTAGGGTTGCAGTGCGGCACACTGCGCAGTTTTGGTCACTTTAATTAAAACATACTACATCACCATAATTCACGATGGAGTGAACCCACAAGAGATATTCCACACGTACATAATGAAGGAATTAAGCCTTTAATGGTGTAAGTACTGGACATAGCAATAATTGTTGAATGGTCGTCTAAAACAGTCATGTTTTCAACCGACTTCAAAAAAGAAGGAGGTTATCAATTCAACTATAACTTTCGTCTGCGTGAACTGATTCTGTTGTCTCTTTTTTTATTTGGAAACTGGTGCTTTCCGTGTAGGATTTCAATTTGATCCAGTTTTTGAAGTCGGACTTTTTTGTTAAAATTTGTGATTATTAATGATAGGTACTATGCATAGAGGTCGAAATTCAACCATAACTGTTATTTTCTTTAGTTAGAACTTTTTAGAGTTTCTTTTGTCTAACGCTAATACATCTCTATAATCAAAGATTTCCTTAGGGCTACTTTTGACATACATACATTTATGTATATGCATGTTTGTGTATGTCTGTGTCATACGTATGATAATGTGTGGAATGTTATTTTTAATAATTATTAATACATAAACATAATTTTACAAAAATATTAGCATTCTGCCTTTCTTCTCTATATCTATGCTAATCTATACTAATATTATAAAGCTGAAGTGTTTGTTTGTTTGTTTGTTTAAACGCGCTAATCTCAGGAACCGCTGCTCAGATTTGAAAAAATATTTCAGTGTTGGATAGTTTATTTATCGAGAAAGGCTATAGACTATATATCATCATGCTAATACTAATACGAGCCGAGCACCAATGAAGAATATTTCAAAAACGGGGGAAAATTTTCACGCTACGTGCAATAGAAGACGCAAACGAGGTTGCGTGGGTCAGCTAGTAAACTATAAGTGTGCGATTTCATACTCCTCTGTCGGCGCCATTTGCGTTTAAATTGGTACGAAGTTTTTGCTTCACGTATTAATATATAGATTTATATAAGAGATTAACGTCTACCATATTCGTAAAGCACATGGCAACATAAGAATTTAAAGTGCCAGCCTTTTAGATGTCAATGCGCTCTTTTATTTAACATTTCTTAATCGGTCTCTAAACACCGTAAAACACTAGATTACAGATTGTTTCTATGCAAGACTGCTAAATGAATTTAATCTTTATGCACTAATAGTTTAAGGCGTTTATTCCCACATTTCCTTTACAGTCCACAAATATTGATCAGTTTGATATGTTAAGTGACTGCAGTAACACGAACGTTGCAATATTTAATTAATTTTATTAAAAAATACTGGGTATTTACATACACGTATAGCTAATCCACGCGTCATGTTCACGAAAGGTTTTGACAGGTCCCCTTTCATATACTTTCTTAATTATGTTATTCCAATCATGTTACTTAGATATAGTATATATATAGACATTGATGTAGCGGTTGACGTATGCGACTGCCAATCAAGAGGTCTCGGGTTCGAATCCCTGGTCTTGCCAAAAGTGTTATTGAGTTTTTCTGATTATAGAAATACTTAATAATAGCTCCGAGTTTGAAAGTTGGGGTCTGAACCCCGGTGCCTCGGAGAACACGTAAAGCTGTCGGTCCTGCGCCTGATTTCTTTCCGATCGTGTTAGTTTACCGTCCCATCGGATTATGAGAGAGAGGGAACAGAAAATACACCTGTGCTTGCGCACACACTTGTGCACTATAATATCGCCTGCGTAGTTGGCTGGTCTTCGTTGAGACTGGGCGCCGTGGCCGTAATCGGCTAGGAAACCATCATAGATAGACAGATATAAATTATAATTCATTTGTGAACTATAGTTTTAGTAAATTTTTCGCACATGTCATATCTCGGTAAAACTCAGGATATACTAGACCGATTTAGTTGCTTTAATCTTGTAATATTTGTAGGAGTAGATGGAATGTTTAAATGGTATAAAAAATAACAAATTTCTCACGTACGAAGTAACGGGTACAACTAGTAGGTACGTCATATTTATCATGATACTAGCTGAACCCCGCGGTGCTACCCGCGGTACGATGATAACTGCGGGCAACGCCGCGAGGCGAAGCTATATCTTTATAAATAGTAGCCTATGTGTTATTCTGATGTATAAGCTATATTGTGGTAAAGTTTCATTCAAATCCATTCAGTAGTTTTTACGTGAAAGAGTAACAAACATCCATACATACATACATCCATACTTACAAACTTTCGCCTTTATAATAGTAGTAGGATGTCAACAGATCATTTACTTGTATAAATCATGATCCTATTGCTACAAACAATCCTTCAGACCACCTTTATAATTTTATGGATATAGTATTACATGAAGTCAGAAGTGGCCCTAAACTACAGTTAGTTAGTACTATTAAATGCTATCAACTAACTGTGTGAGTCACCATGCTGCATTGTCCTTATTAGCATTGAAGATGGTGACCACCACTCCTGGATTCTGCTCGTACTTTCCATCAGGCAGAGCCGAGTCATTTTGGCAGCTAAGACATTAAAAAAAAACAAAATAGGCACTGCACAGTCCAAAGAAAGCTTTTCTCTTTATCTTATTTTTTTTGATAATATCTAGCACCTACAAAAGTTTGGAGCCTATTATAAGTTAACCCTTTCATCATCAAGTTCTCGCTTTTACTACTGCTCGTACTTTCATGCTTTCCTCTTTATCTTGTTTCTATATTTAGTTAAACTCCAATCATTCATAACTTCATAAAACCATTGAACATTTCAAATGAGACATACAATCGAAGGAAAATTCTTATATAGGTCCATTGGGAAATCTTTATACAGCCACATAGGGGATTTATGTCCTGTTATGAGGAACAAACAGATTGAAGTCTCAAATAATACACGAATGGTTTAAAGCTCCTGTAAGTAAGATGAATTTAATTTAATTTTATGTGTGATTCAGAGTTTGTAATGTTGATAGATTAGTTTAAATTCTATATATCAGTAGATTCAGAAGGATTAGTAATTTAAGATCGCGTAGTTCGAGTCAAAATTATGGGTTTTAATATATTAAGGATTTTAATTCATTACTTGTGGGAATTTAATGTTCCTTACTTGAAACATTGAAAGCCTACTTTTTGATTGTATTTTTTTATGAATTTTAATAAAATAAATACAGAACTTATCAAATTAATTAACGTTTTTTACAAATAACGAATTATTTATTTTAAAAATACAGTGTCACTCTTACGTCTAAGATGAATTTATTCACACTCTCTATTGGCTCTAGAGCGTGCCAAAGAATTATACATACATACATACAAACACTTGAAAAACATAACCCTCCTTCATTCGCAGTCGGGAAAAAATCGTACCTATTTATTTTAATGTTGTAGGTAATTAAGAAATACTAAACGAACTAACACAATGCACAACTTTTTTACTTATACTTTGTCCAAAATTCAGATAAAATAGTTTTTTTCAGGTTCAAATTCATCATTTGAAGCCATAAAACCTAGATAAAGTAGATAAGTACTTATACATTTAATAATACTAATGTGAAAAGGTTTTCTATTTTTCAAACCGGATACAGAAGAATGCATACTCAGTCTGCTGCGAACATGTCTGCGTTTAAATGTCACATCACAATACGCACGCACTGCATACGCTACGTACTTATTTACCTCAAAAGACTCTGGCTCAGACTGTTCAATAGAAAAAACACATCTTCATAAGCATATTTTATACACGAGGACACGGTTGGCTTACAAACTTACTGTACACTGTGTCAAATACCATGATTTTTGTGACACATACAATTTATAATGATTTCACATAATTTAAAATTGTATGGCAGATTTACCTTTAATGTATGGTCTGATGGAAAGCATAAGCATAATCTAAGAGTAGTGGTCACCATACTCATTGCATCATCAGCCTATCGCAGTCCACTGCTGGACATAGGCCTCTCCAATAACACGCCACTTAGTTCGATCCTCGGCTTCTCGCATCCAGCTCCTGCCAGCCGTCTTGCGCAGATCATCACTCCACCTGGCCTGTGGACGTCCTACACTACGTTTGCCGAGACGCGGTCTCCACTCAAGAACCCGTTTACCCCAACGGTTATCGGTTCTGCGGCAAATGTGACCAGCCCACTGCCACTTCAGCTTGCTAATCCTGTGGGCTATGTCGATGACCTTGGTTCTCTGTCGGATCACCTCGTGTCTAATACGGTCCCTTAGAGAAACGCCGAGCATAGCCCTTTCCATAGCACGCTGAGCGACTTTGAACTTGTGGACCAGCCGTACCGTAAGTGTCCACGTTTCAGCTCCGTATGTCATTACGGACGCACTCATTAAAGACTTTTGTCTTTAGGCACTGTGGGATCGATGATGAGAAGACTCGACGAAGCTTCCCAAACGCTGCCCAACCCAGCCGGATTCTCCTGTTCACCTCGTCCTCAAAGTTGTTTCTCTCTAACTGCAAAGTCTGCCCGAGGTACACGTATTTTTGAACAACTTCGAGAATGGCACCGTGTACCGCAACCGGTTCCGGTAGTACGTGTTCATTGAACCTGACCTTGGTCTTGTCCAAGTTCATCCGCAGGCCGATGCGTACAGAAGAGTCAGCAAGGTCGTTCAGCATCTGTTGTAGGTCCTGCAGCGTCTCTGCCATGATGACAATGTCGTCTGCAAATCGCAAGTGAGAGATGTATTCGCCATTGATGTTGATTCCGCGTCCTTTCCAGTGCAGCGTCTTGAAGAAGTCCTCCATTGCATTAGTGAACAATTTCGGGGATATAACGTCCCCTTGTCTCACTCCTCGATGCAATGGTACGGGTCTTGTATGCTGATTCTGTACTTGAACGGACATTGTGGCGGCTTTGTAGAGACATCTCAACACTTGTATGTATCGCCAATCTACTTGGCAACGCTGCAGGGACTCCAGAACAGACCAGATTTCTATCGAGTCAAAGGCCTTCTCATAGTCCACAAATGCTAGACACAGGGGCTGATTATAATCTTCGGTCTTATGTATAATCTGCCGTACTGTGTGAATGCGGTCTATGGTGCCATATCCGCTCCGAAACCCAGCTTGCTCCGGTGGTTGGAATTCATCGAGTCTTCGCGCAAGACGGTTCGAAATGACTCTCGAAAACAGCTTGTAGACGTGGCTTAGAAGGGAAATGGGCCGATAGTTATTCAACATGGTCTTGTCACCCTTCTTGAAGAACAAGATGACCGCACTTCTACTCCATGCCTCTGGAGTTCTCCCTTCGAACAGGACAGCGTTAAAAAGCTTTTTGAGCTCCCTCAATACGGGTGTACCTCCAGCCTTTAACAGCTCTGTTGTAATGCCATCCTCTTCAGGGGCTTTTCCATTTTTCAGCTCCCCAAGAGCCATTTCGATTTCACCAATGCTGACTTCTGGCAGATCTTCGGTGTTGTGGCGTGTTAATGTAGCTCTAGGGTCCTCATTTTCGAATGCAGACAATGCAACAATGCAGCATACTCATTGCGAATGCAGACAATGCAACAATGCAGCATGGTGACCCACATTATGGCGGCCTAGTGATGGTTCAGCATGATTGGGCCTGCGGTCTCGCACTCACCAACGAAACACGACAGCTATCATTTTACGTTGATCTTCTGTGCGAGGGCTGTACCACCCTGGTCGAGCATACTCTTTCGTGCTGAAACCAGCGTGGCTCTTCTACCTACTTACCTAAAAAGCTTTTGGCATGAAACACGATTTCGATCTGTAAACATTAATATAGAAAGTCGATTGAAAGTCCGTCGAATTCTTAGATTTATTATTAATACCGAAGTTCAAAACCCCAGCTCCTACTATTTCTGGAGTTTATAGTTTAAGGGAGGTATATACTTTTTTATTTTCACCCACCCATCTGCCCTTTTACCTCATACCCCCTGTAGTGGTTAAGGTCGGGTAACCAAAACCACTAACAAATGTTGTGTTCGTAGGAGTATATTGAATAAGACAGCAGAATGAAGATAAAAGTATTGTATTCATAAGATGACTAACTATATACAAAAACAACACCAGTATTTATACTAATATTAAGGAGAGAGTGAGTCAGGTAGTACGCATAAATGTAGGCGATTGACATCTCTCTCTACGGTGTAGCGTGACGACGCAATGTAAAAATATATAATATAATTTGTATAGAAAAAATGTAATCGAATCCGTGACCGCTACACCCCTAAAACTATTTCGTTCTTATTTGTGAAAAGAAATTACTACGCATAGACGGAAACAAATGTCTCACGAAGACACAGGTTGTCCCATTTCTGTATAAAACATTGTTACTTAGATCAGGTATCACTTTATTGGATAGCCAAGTTTATGATCGCATTAGTGTGACACTTACTACTAATGCATCTCAAGAGGTTTGTGAAGACACTGGCTCAGTGCATTTCGCAGGGTAATTAGGGTTGCCACAAGCAATTTATCGAGATTAGCTCAGGTTACTAATAATAATATTTGGCCTGGATGAGAAACCGGCTATTGGTGTATCGTTAAATGTAGGCAGTACTCGTTCTTTATTATTCAAATGTATTTTAAATATTAAATGGCCTCACAGAAAGTCGATGTTAAAAAGTACACGCGCTATTTTTCACCGAGTAAGTGAGGTTACCGGAGGATACCCCTTATTCCATAAAAATAAATAAAAAATGAGGTGATGAAACTCAACACCTTTTTAAAAAAAAAATCGACTGGTTTCACTCCGGGAGTGCCGGCAGAAGTGAAAACTTGAATATTAACGTTGTGCATTTTTGATATTTTGGAATGGTTAGAGAATAATTTTATACGAATTGCTTTCATTATCAGTATAAAAGTACTATTATTTATGTGGTGGAATACAATATTCATTTATTGCGCTATCGTACACAAACATGACAATTTATATTACATACACACACGAACATTCGCGCAAGCGCCCTGCGCCGCCTGTCCTCTCTCCATCCGTCTTACGAATTTTCGACCAGGTCACGTGACCTGACGCGAGTTTGTACATTTTTACCCATTCCATAAAAGTACACAGCGCCGCTAAAGAAGTTTTCACTTCAAAAACACATTGTAACTTATTAGAGCCTTGTTTTGACGGGCATTTGAATCAACTTATACTTAAACTGAACTATTTACATAGTAAACTGGCAAAATATATGCATTTGAAAACATTACATCACCACCATCATGCACCAAATACAAATATTGTTTAATTATCGGTTTAGGCCTTAAGTGTATAATATAATAGATACATGTGTCTTTAAAAATACCATTTTCACTGGTTCGATATTTAAGTAACCAAAAAAAACCCTGAAAAAAAACTGATTTAAAAGATAAAGTGGTTATCTCTTAAACCAGGCAAACGTTTCTTTTGTTTCTATCAACAAAATTTAAATACAATTTCATTGTATCATATTTCATCACATTAAATTTTCTGATAAGTTATAAAAGTAAGTATATCGAAATTGATAAAAGACATAGGTATATCCCAACCTATTTTTTTGTAAATAATATCCACTGATACTGGTAATAATACTGGTAGCAATATGACAAACTGAACTTGAACTGCACGGTTGGCCGAGTGGTGTCAGCGGTCGCCATGCCGCTTGCTACTGCGCCAAGTGTCGTGGGTTCAAATCCCACGCGGTACCTACAACACTTTGTGTGATCCACGAATTGTTGTCCCGAGTCTGGATGTTCTTTGTGTCCGTTTCATGTATGTTTGTAAAGTCCCCCACGACACAGGATGTTTATTCCTAATGTGGGAGTTGTCTTTTTTAAAAATAAAAAAAAAAAAAAAAAAAAATACTAAAAAGTAACTCGAAAAATTAGAGACAGCCCTGCGTCAATTTTAAGAGCTCATTGCTCGGCATAAAAGGAAAGAGTGCATCGTTATCTACGGCGTTGGTTACTTAAGCGTTTTGTAAAACTATCCGCTAAAATATTTCATACATTTATCTATACTTCTTAACCAGAGTAACCTAACTTTTAACATTTAAATAAGCGCTTATACTTCCTCTAATTCATAGCTCTGTTGCAGTTAATTCAAAACTATTAGCAATCGAGTAGTAACACATTTATTTCTTTTGAATAACGCACACAATTATCTTTGGACTGACAAGCTCAATTCTTAGAGTTTGAATGAGTTTGAGTTTGAAACGTAAAAGGGAATTCTGATATAGTTTTAACCGTTAAATGAAATAAAAATGCATGCTAACAGTATTTTACAATAAACATATTATTGTTGTTATTCTCTACATTTGAATTGATTCTACTGTCAACAACCAACCAAATATTCTAGAATTACTTCTTTTCTTCAGATGTCATACTTCCCTGATGATTTTATATGAACTTATGGACTGCTTCAATTTGTTTCAGGATCGTGTCTAAGTTACGGTCACTCCTGTTGGGGAGGTAAGTGTTCTAATATTCAATATTTACCACAGTAATATATTAATAACTGAATTATTATAGTCCATAAAACTTATAGTTATAAATGGCAACACTTAAAACAAAAATTTTCATTCTTATCGCTAAGATCTACAATGAAATGTAGCACTATTTAAATAATATGCCATATAAGACTACTTACTCTATGTTGACATTTACTTTCATTCGAATGAGTAAAATGACGAACGATGAATGATCTAACGAATTTTCATTTAATCGTTCATCGTTCGAATTATGGGTTTGTAAATAAAAAAAAATGTAGCTGTCATTACTCCCAGGAATTTTATTTTACTGTTGAATTTTATTAATAATATAATAGATCTGTTAAAAAGTTATCAGATATGAATGTAAAAACGTTTTTAGGGGCAATAAAAAAATCTTTGAAGGACATTTTACTATGCAAACCAAATGCTTTTCAAAGATATTTCACTTAGATAACATCTTTATATTCTGATTCTGTTAGGCTTTATTAAAACGATGAAATAATTAGATAAAAATATTTCAGAGCCTTAAAATTTAAACAAACAGACCGATATAAGAAAACTTTTGAATTTATTTCCTGACATACTGGGTAGAATTTTGTAGTGCCGAATTTATAAGACGAGAATTTATGGTTTTCCTCTCATTTAATTTATCATTTTTTTAGAGATTTCATCCTTATATTGACCCATTAACGATCGATGCAGTAAAAGTACAGGGTGCTTTTTTTTATAGATTTTAGTCGGTTCGATTCACGGGTGTGGCAAGATGATTTCCGGAAATCTTTTTATACAGTTTACTTTCTTTTCAAAAATAAAGGAATGTTTTCTTTGAGCAAAGTTTTCTGTCTACAATATTAAGAGTACTTTCTCTTCAGATTTACCCTGTAAGTTTGTTATTCTTAGCTTAAACATATATATACTCGTATATTCAACTTCTCGATTTCATCATATATTGTTATATATAAAAATCTGTAGATATTTATATTTTCTTGAATTACCTCAAAGTACAAATAATAGAAATTTATGTTGCGACTAAACATATCCTCATCCATATCCATGTAGGCATATCCTTCTCCGATGTCCAATCCATATATATACCGAAGTTCATCCAAATCGGTTTAACGCTTTAGCCGTAACAGACAAAGTTACTTTCGAATTTATAAAATTTATATATATACGGATATACCCTCTCTATCCGTTAGAATCCATCATTTCAGTCCTCAAGTTGTTGTTGTTGTTATATCACGAAGCAAAGAGTAAAATACGAATTCGATTACGAGTTCTCAGTACAAGAGCCGTGAAGATCGACTGACACCATTTGACAACCAGATCAGTTTTTTTTTAATTATATTAGTAAATGAACATATCTATGATGAACTATAGTAAAACTGTCATGATTATTTTCAAACTTAAAATAACTTTTAACACATTTTTTTTCATCCTTTCACTCTATTGGTAACGCATTAAATTCAGTCTCAAATGTTAATCTTCTTTATAGAGAATATGCCTAAGTAGGCTTGCTTACTTATTTCTATATAGCTTCATGGCAACAGGGATGTCCAGGTAAATCAATATAGGTAAATACACCGAGCTAATAACTAATCAAAATTGGTAGCAAAATAAAGATTGTTTAATAAGTAATCCAATGGGCTTCCCTGAGAAAAAAAAAGAATCAATAAAAATTATTAAGAAAAATAGTCTTGACAGCTTTGCGATAGGCAAACTATCATAGCGTTATTTATTTATCAAATATTCTGTTTAAATATATCTCATCTGGTTGTCAGATGGGTGTAAGTCGTTCACTGTCTCTTAGACTATTATATTTAAAAATAATTGACACTAATTAATTTGAGATATATATTCAAAAACATTTAGAAACTACAAAAGCAGTTTTATCTAATAGTCCCAAAACCTTGACTGAAAAAAACTACAGATAAATTGTTGCATCAATATGACGATTACTTAGTATCTTCAATATTCGGATCACGCCAATATTGGTCGTTCGACAATAAAGTGCGGTCTCAATTATAGTGTAAAAATGTCCCCGCGTTTTATTAACTCCATTGGCGGCAAACTATTATCGTCTATATTGGTTCAGTTTTAATCCATAAGCTCACAATTTGATGATATCGGCCTAATGTCCCCATCATGTTCTTATACGATTATTGAACCTTATCTATCTATGAAATAGGTATTGAATTAATTAGGTTCATTCTTTTTTAACCGTTTAGCCAGATAATTTGTTTTTTGAGAATATGTATGTGTTTCCCCTAGGCACACTTTGTAGCTAAAACAGCTTGAGGGGTATTTTCTTTTATTGAATAGTGGGCAAACGAGCAGACGTATCGCCTGATGATAAGCGATTACCGCCGCCCACAGACATCCGCAACACCAGAGGCGTCACAAGTGCGTTGACGGCCTTTAGGGGAAGGGGAAAGGGATAAGGTAGGGGTTAGGGTGTGGGCCTCCGGTATCCTCACTCACTCGGTGAAACACAGCGCAAGCGCTATTTCACACCGGTTTTCTGTGAGGCCGTGGTATTACTCCGGTCGAGCCGGCCCATTCATGCTGAAGCATGGTTCTCCCACGGTATAAATTTTGGCGTTTAAGGTATCGTTAGATTTGATTGTGAAAATGATACTGGGTATACGATTTTGATGCAGTTAGGATTTTTTTACTCTATATTTGTAGAATAATAAATATTCCGGATATCTAACACAACGCCATTTAGTCCCAAGCTAAGCAGAGCTTGTATTATGGGTACTAGACAACTGATATGAATACATAAATACTTTTCCTTTTGCAAATGTAGGGATAGATAACACCAAAACTCAGAAACAAATATTTGCAGATCATATAAACATTTGATAAGTCAGACTCATTCTTTAGAAGCTTAGATACTTTTAATAACCTTTATCTGCTTAAATTTTTTTCAGAAGGTAAGAGTAATAGACGGTATCTTCTTTTTTACAAGCTTTTCGCGATTTCTAAATTAAACTGAAATTTGAAATATACCCTTAGTTCTGATGACAATTTAATTATCTATAGTCGTTTTAACTATTAATCCAAAATGGCCGCCATAACAAAATGGCGGCGTAAATATTTCTGAACGACCCACCCAATACAGGTATCAAATAAAAGGGCTTATAGTTACTTTTTTATTAACAAGTCACAAAAGCGTCTTATTTTAAAAAACTTTTTAAATATATCAATTGTTTTAAAATAATCTCAGACAATTGACACACGGCCCAACTAGGCAGAGCCTGTGCTATGGTAACCAGGAAATAATTTTGTTTGTTTTTATAAATAACGCTGAACTGGCATACGCTGTGCGTAAAAGTTCCAAAACAAAAACAGAATAAAAAAAAAATAAAAAAAAAAAATAACGCTACAGATCAATTTGATAAAGATATTAAGGGGTTTACCTTTTCGATCGAAGTAGGTACGCCAGTGCATAAAAACGTGAGCCTGTTACCTTCAATCCACTTTGATCAAGATGAAATAGAATCGAAGATATTTTGTTATGAAGTCTGCATCGAAGTGCGTAGGGAAATATTTTGGATGTTGTGACATTTTATTCCCTTGTATGATTTTTTAACACGCAACAAGATCCTAAAGAAAGACTGGTCATGGTTTAAACGTTAAGAGCTAACCGCTTAATCAAGGTGTTATTATTTTCTGTTTTTAATAAAGACTTGGTTGGCCTAATGACTTAAGCGGTTGCCACGCCACTTTCTATTACGACAAGTATATTCCTAATCCTAGTCCCGAATTACACAATTTTGTGGATCACACAAACTGTTGTTCCATGTGGGATTTGAACATACTCGTATATGTCACTTAAACCTATTTCAATGGGTCAACCGTACAGTGAATATTTGAAAAGTTCCTTTAAGAATAAATTTTACTATTATTTCCAAAATAAATATTTACTGGAACACCAGATATCGTGAATTAATGATAGCTACAGAAAAAAGGTACCCTATTAAACATAAAAATAGCTATTTTATAAAACATTTATATATTAAACTAGATTTCAAATGTGTCTCGCGCCCACGAGTATGTCGGTTTTCGTACTAAAAGTAATATATGTCCTTCATGTCAAATTTAATTCGAAATTGGACTAACAGGATAACTTTAGAATGTATAATATTAGTAAACTACTATAGTAACTCAGAAATATATAGTTCAGTTGTTTTTAAGAAGATTTCTAAAAAAGTATTTCTAAAATTATGCAAAATTTGTCTTTAACATAACAAATCGATGTCATTGTTGTAAAGACACCCTGTATAATAATGTCTCATAATGTATTATATTAAAATGCTAATACAAGTCACCTGTTATCGTTTTAATGCCTCCTAACGACACCAATCTGCAAACCTATGTACAGAGTGTTTAAAAAAGGTTTAACTATATTTTAAGCAATACATGTAATAAAAAATAGTTCTAACAATATTCAGTAACCTTTTCTAGTATCGCTTTATATTTAGTTAACAACGTGTTTTAATTTTTTGTGTAAATTTTAATTTTGCCAACATTTTATACAGATTTTATTAAAAAAATGTCGACGTCTCATTAACATTCTTGGTAATTATTATTATTAGTTTATATGACTTTCTCTCTCTTCTCTCTGTCTCTCACTCTCTCTTTCTCTCTCATATAAAGCAATTATAAATTCTCAAATTCAATTACGCTGTTTCCAAAACGGACTTGTTTATTTAACCTACCGAAATTTCCTAATATCGTTACCGATATCACGGTCTACTATTTATCTCCAAAATATTGTCATGTATTTCTAAAACACCCTGTAGATATAATATAAACGTAAACATATGTATATCCCAGATTCATCCCGGGCTATTAATTGTAAATATTGAACGTGTATGTGCGAGTAGGGATGAATATTAATCAGTTATACTAATACATATAAAATATATGTTACAGGACTTTAGTTTAGGCATTGAATGGATATTGGATTGTTTTAGCTTAATTAGGAGTCAATGACCGCTTGGTCGGAAGGACCAAGGACGAAAGGACGGAAGGACGGAAGGAAGGGTTGAAAGATGCTTTACGAATTATACATATCATTTACATAAATATTTAAATAGTTTTCTTTAAAAAGCAAACATATAACAAAGAAAATTAGCCTAACATAAGTGCATGAACTTTTATTATTGCCTTTAAAGTTTTAAAAAAATTATGAAATTTAATTATTGTTTGGGGACCAGAGACATTTTTTTATTTAGTCAAAAATGTTAATGAAATATGTAAATTATTTTGTGAAATAACCTTTAAATGAATCATAGTTATTTGTTATACAAAAGTGCAAAGTTGCTTTGTAAGCCAACTAAAAATAATGTACACCAAGAAGGTTCCGAATCTGAGATTGTAACAAATTAAAAAAGGTTGTATGATAAATTCGGTACAATGAAGGTAGAAGTATGTAGGTTTAATGATGTTTTGAATTCAGCGGATAAAAATGGCTTTTGCACTCAGATATCGAATGGCAAAAATACTCTATCCAAGATGGGGGGATAAAAAGATTGTTATGTTATAGTTATGCACCAATAGAAGATACAATAAGACAATGGAAAAATTGGTTAATTTTATAATGCATCTCTCCATCCATGAAATGGTAAAAGGGTAATTTATTATGATTTAAATGCAAGTTCCCATAAACCTATTATTAAAAGGAAGTTGAGGGATTCGAAGAAAGGTGTCATATCCTGTGGTGCGTTCAAAATACTTTGACCTTTAGACATAATCAATAAAC